>OZ025254.1:7314596-7379035 GCA_964019135.1 Arenicola marina | reverse complement strand
GGAGGGGAGGAGGGGGAGGAGGAGGGGAGGAGGGGAGGAGGGGGGAGGAGGGGAGGAGGGGAGGAGGGGAGGAGGGGGAGGAGGGGAGGAGTGTGGGGGGGGGGGGAGGGGGAGGAGGGGAAGGGAGAGAAATATCCGGAAGATGATAATGTGCAAGCAATTAACATGAGCGACGAAGAGAAAGGAAGAGAATAGGACTTATTCAACCGGTTTAAAGATAAAATAGGTGCAAATGGAAGAAATATGTCTAATTGTCGGCATTATTGTAAACGGGACTATTGTTGAATGATAGAAACGGATTATATCTCAAAAAAAACGTTCCGAATACTGGCTTTCCTAGCCACGAAGCCCAAGCACACAACCTGACTAGAGCACATATTGAATGTAACACAGACTGCTTCAAGCCGTGTTCAGCTGGTAACGGCCAGTGGTTAGCGACAAACTCCGACCATGTCGATAATTACAGGCTTTTAGTCATTACTCCTTGCCTTAGGCGGGCGCCACAGTCGACAGGCTTGAGGCGACCCGAGTCAGGTGGCCGGTGAAACCCGCACTGACCCCCCTGCCGCCACCCACCCGGGCCGCCGGTGAAACCCGCACTGACCCCCTGTCGCCACCCACCTTTACTGTCAGTTGGCCATATTCATTTTTCATTGACATTCAAAAACATTAAAAATTATCCAGCATGTTTCTTCTTTCTACTCGTACCCTACGATTCCACACAGCGATATTATTTCAACGACTACGAAAAAGTGTCGCTTCGATTTTAGTAGAACTTTCAGCACTTTCTAAGGGTTGTCATGGAGAAGTGAAGAAATCGAAAGTGCAGTTATTGTGTTGCTGCATGAAGCGCAACGTATTCGAGGCACTACAACGCCGAAACCAGCGTTTTACGACGGGTCTTACAATTGAATGCACATACTTATTTCAATGATACTGCTAAATGTGTCGATTTCCGTGAACTTTCAGCATCCCAGACAGACCTACAAGAGGCCGAAGACGTTTTACCCCCAAAATCTGCTCGGAAGGTGTATTTTTTCGCGGCAAACCGCTCTATGAACGCACATTTTTAGCACCCCCCCCCCCCCCCCCCGCCGGTCGCAAGTGTTAAAAGATCCGCTCTGTCGGGGTATCTTTTTCACCATAAATCCCCGCTATATAGGTGTATGTATTTCATCACAAATGTCCGCTCTCTCACCCGCGGACCCGCCCCCCCCCCCCTCCCCACCAGATTGGAATCATAGTGCCCCCCACCCCCCTCCGGCCCTCCGGGATGCTGACTTCCGGTGCTGAGTTCTGTCAATCTCCAGACGGTTGCGTGTCGAGTGCTCACCGGAGCAGTCCTCTCGTCCCCCCCCCCGCCCGCCCCCCCCCCCCCAACCCCCCTCTACCTAACCAGCCACACCGGCCATCTATCTATCTCCGGACCCAGTCGCCTGAGAACCCCGGGGGGTGCAGACCTGGCATGCGTGAGGGTTACATCACCCACCTTGATAGGACCGACCAAGTCCCTGATTACTTCACACAGTTATAGTTTGCGAAGACAGCAGAATCCAACAACACAATTCGTACCACTCTCGCCAACCTACTTACCCCCACCCACCCCTCTCTTACCATTTTTCTAAGTACCATCCTCGCCAACCTACTTACCCCCACCCACCCCTCTCTTTCCACTCTTCTACGTACCACCCTCGCTCCATCAATCTACTTACCCCCCTCCCCCCGCACGTACGCCTCTGCCCAGCTCTCGCCGGGACCAAACTGGGCCTGGGGTCCAATTAGACGGGTCCCCGGCGGAGTGTTTTGCGGGTTGGTGTGAATAGGTCTCGAGGGAAGGAATTACCTCACGCTGATTAATTATCGAGATACTGACCGGTAGCTACCGCCGCAATACACAGCGCGGTGAAGTAACCGAGACCGCCGGTCTGGTGTCTCAGACAATGAGGATCGTTACGGCCTGTGTCTCACAACGAAAGGAACTTCATATCATGGCAGGAGTCTCGACTGCATATTACGTCCCCTGCCTTCGAACTCTCGCCCCTCCCCCCGCCCCCGTCCTCTCTATCCTTGTCTCCCAGCCCCCCACACACACCCCACCGGCCGCACTGGAGTTGATAAGACACGGAGTTAATGGCTGACAGTGGACAAAGTACTGTGTATACCAAACAATATCCACCGGGCAAAGTGCATAAAACAATATCGGGCCGAGTGTATGCTAGCTATATGTCGGTTGGACATACACTCCTACCTTCCTTATGGAACTGTCCTAAGTTACACATTCTATGGAAGTAAGCTGATATTTGATGTAATAGATGCTTATCTCTAGCCGACATCAGGCCAATACAAGTGCGGGATACATGTCGGCACTTTCCTCAATCCGAAATTGTCTTCGGCGAGTGGCCTTTTTCCGTTTTGCGCCGGGGAAACCTTTCAAATGTTCTGCTTAGCGTTAAACATGTTAGGACGGTTGGCGTAGAGGGTGCAAGAGGCTGGTGATGAATGCGGGTCCAGGATATCCAACCGAAAACCAATCTGCGATCGCGAAGCCTAAAAAAACAGGTACTCTGAAACCACTCCACGTGGTTAGCCCAATGTGCAGATTTATGTAGTTTGCTCTCAGCACTGTTCCGCGTGAATTACCCGTCGTTAGAACCGTTCAGGGTAGATCCCCCCACCCCCCATCCCCCACCCCTCAGGCTACCAGGCATTAACCCCGCCCTCACCCCCATACTCACCCCTCCTCATACCCTGTACTACAGTGCATAGCTCAAGACGAGAGGAGCTCCTCCCGTAAATATACTTATTTAATCCAAACACCACTTGGCACCCGTCGCTCACCGTGGACCCTCTGTGATCAGCCTCACCGCCCGTAAACTTCAGTCTCCTTTCCCTCTCCCAGCTATCGCCTCAGCCAGGTCGGCCGCAGTTCTCTGTGCTCGGCGATTGTTTCTGCCGCGAGGCTGAAGCGTATGTTATTGTCCTGCGAGTACTTCAGACATCGGCTACCTGCGAATCATCTCAGCTGCTTGGTAAGCTGCTACACGGCAAGAGCGTAGTACCGGTAAATACCGCACAGCGAGAGCGTAGTACCGGCAGATACTGCATGGTGAGAGCGTAGTACAGGCAAATACTGCACAGCAAGAGCGTAGTACCGGCAGATACTGCACGGTGAGAGCGTAGTACAGGCAAATACTGCACAGCAAGAGCGTAGTACCGGCAGATACTACACGGCCAGAGCGTAGTACCGGCAAATACTGCACAGCGAGAGCATAGTACCGGCAGATACTGCACGGCGAGAGCGTAGTAACGGCAAATACTGCACAGCGAGAGCGTAGTACCGGCAGATACTGCACGGAGAGAGCGTAGTACCGGCAGATACTGTACGGCCAGAGCGTAGTACCAGCAGATACTGCACGGCGAGAGCGTAGTATCAGCAGATACTACACGGCGAGAGCGTAGTACCGGCAAATACTGTACGGCCAGAGGGTAGTACCAGCAGATACTACACGGCGAGAGCGTAGTAACAGCAGATACTCTACGGCCAGAGCGTAGTACCAGCAGATACTGCACGGCGAGAGCGTAGTACCAGCAGATACTACACGGCGAGAGCGTAGTACCAGCAGATACTGTACGGCGAGAGCGTAGTACCAGCAGATACTGCACGGTGAGAGCGTACTACCAGCAGATACTGAAAGATGAGAGTTTAGTACCAACAGATACTGCACGGCGATAGCATAGTATCAGCCGGTACTGCACGGCGAGAGCGTAGTACCAGCAGATAAGGCACGGCGAGAGCGTAGTACCAGCAGATGCGTGGCGGACGAGAAGGCTTTGAAGGCGGAGTAATGTACGGGTTGATTAGTTGAGAGAAGAACCAGATGGAACCATGTAATTATGACCGACTGCGAGCCGGCATTGATCATATAATACGTCCCAGTTGCGGAATTACGTTCTTAAGCGTATATATCTGGTTCCGGTTGAACCCAAAACGACGCCCAACGTGACGCAAATGCTTCTGAGACACCGTGATATGTGTGGGTCGGAATATGGGACATTGGGCGCCATTGTTGGCTGAACGGGAGTGCATTTTGGCAACTATAGTACACTGTATACTCCACGCCTGAAGTCGGCGCTCGATGGTGCCAGGGTGGTAAGGGTATTCAGATCAGTCGCAACACATTCAGATACAGATGCAAATACCTCATAATTGGTATAACTTCCAGCTTACAATGGATCACGATTGTGTTTTCCGCGTACAGTCGTAACACGTAAATACACATGTGTTACCCCAGCCGTTCGCCATTTTGGAGGGAAAACTCATTTGGAATGACTGTCTCAGTGCAATGGACATCCAATTGGAATATGACCCACTTTGAGACGGGTTCGACATACGACTCAATTTGAATAACAAACATTACGGATTAGGAGACAACATGATTACTGAACCATTGACTCACGACACAGCCACTGTGAACCGTCGACTCACGACACAGCCACTCTGAACAATCGACTAGCGACACAGCCACTCTGAACCATCGACCCACGACACAACCACTCTGAACCATCGACTCGTGACACAGCCACTCTGAACCATCGACTCACGACACAGCCACTCTGAACCATCGACTCACGACACAGCCACTCTGAACCATCGACTCGTGACACAGCCACTCTGAACCATCGACTCACGACACAGCCACTCTGAACCATCGACTCACGACACAGCCACTCTGAACAATCGACTCACGACACAGCCACTTTGAACCATCGACTCGTGACACAGCCACTCTGAACCATCGACTCACGACACAGCCACTCTGAACCATCGACTCGTGACACAGCCACTCTGAACCATCGACTCACGACACAGCCACTCTGAACCATCGACTCACGACACAGCCACTCTGAACCATCGACTCGTGACACAGCCACTCTGAACCATCGACTCACGACACAGCCACTCTGAACCATCGACTCACGACACAGCCACTCTGAACAATCGACTAGCGACACAGCCACTCTGAACCATCGACTCACGACACAGTCACTCTTTACCATCGACTCACGACACAGCCACTCTGAACAATCGACTCACGACACAGCCACTCTGAACCATCGACTCACGACACAGCCACTCTGAACAATCGACTCACGACACAGCCACTCTGAACCATCGACTCACGACACAGCCACTCTGAACCATCGACTCACGACACAGCCACTCTGAACAATCGACTCACGACACAGCCACTCTGAACAATCGACTCGTGACACAGTCACTCTGAACAATCGACTCACGGCACAGCCACTCTAAACCATCGATTCACGACACAGCCACTCTGAACCATCGACTCGTGACACAGCCACTTTGAACCATCGACTCACGACACAGCCACCCTGATCGACTCACGACACAGCCACTCTAAACCATCGACTCACGACACAGCCACTCTGAACCATCGACTCACGACACAGCCACTCTGAACCATCGACTCACGACACAGCCACTCTGAACCATCGACTCACGACACAGCCACTCTGAACAATCGACTCACGACACAGCCACTCTGAACAATCGACTCGTGACACAGTCACTCTGAACAATCGACTCACGACACAGCCACTCTGAACCATCGATTCGTGACACAGCCACTCTGAACCATCGACTCACGACACAGCCACTCTGAACCATCGACTCACGACACAGCCACTCTGAACCATCGACTCACGACACAGCCACTCTGAACAATCGACTCACGACACAGCCACTCTGAACAATCGACTCGTGACACAGTCACTCTGAACAATCGACTCACGACACAGCCACTCTAAACCATCGATTCACGACACAGCCACTCTGAACCATCGACTCGTGACACAGCCACTTTGAACCATCGACTCACGACACAGCCACCCTGATCGACTCACGACACAGCCACTCTGAACCATCGACTCACGACACAGCCACTCTGAACCATCGACTCACGACACAGCCACTCTGAACCATCGATTCGTGACACAGCCACTCTGAACCATCGATTCACGACACAGCCACTCTGTACCATCGACTCACGACACAGCCACTCTGAACCATCGACTCACGACACAGCCACTCTGAACAATCGACTCACGACACAGCCACTCTGAACAATCGACTCGTGACACAGTCACTCTGAACAATCGACTCACGGCACAGCCACTCTAAACCATCGATTCACGACACAGCCACTCTGAACCATCGACTCGTGACACAGTCACTCTGAACCATCGACTCACGACACAGCCACTCTGTACCATCGACTCACGACACAGCCACTCTGAACCATCGACTCACGACACAGCCACTCTGAACAATCGACTCACGACACAGCCACTCTGAACAATCGACTCGTGACACAGTCACTCTGAACAATCGACTCACGGCACAGCCACTCTAAACCATCGATTCACGACACAGCCACTCTGAACCATCGACTCGTGACACAGCCACTCTAAACCATCGACTCACGACACAGCCACTCTGAACCATCGATTCGTGACACAGCCACTCTGAACCATCGACTCACGACACAGCCACTCTGAACAATCGACTCACGACACAGCCACTCTGAACAATCGACTCGTGACACAGTCACTCTGAACAATCGACTCACGGCACAGCCACTCTAAACCATCGATTCACGACACAGCCACTCTGAACCATCGACTCGTGACACAGCCACTTTGAACCATCGACTCACGACACAGCCACCCTGATCGACTCACGACACAGCCACTCTGAACCATCGACTCACGACACAGCCACTCTGAACCATCGACTCACGACACAGCCACTCTGAACCATCGATTCGTGACACAGCCACTCTGAACCATCGATTCACGACACAGCCACTCTGTACCATCGACTCACGACACAGCCACTCTGAACCATCGACTCACGACACAGCCACTCTGAACAATCGACTCACGACACAGCCACTCTGAACAATCGACTCGTGACACAGTCACTCTGAACAATCGACTCACGGCACAGCCACTCTAAACCATCGATTCACGACACAGCCACTCTGAACCATCGACTCACGACACAGCCACTCTGAACCATCGACTCACGACACAGCCACTCTGAACCATCGACTCACGACACAGTCACTCTAAACCATCGACTCGTGACACAGCCACTCTGAACCATCGACTCACGACACAGCCACTCTGAACAATCGACTCACGACACAGCCACTCTGAACCATCGACTCGCGACACAGCCACTCTGAACCATCGACTCGTGACACAGCCACTCTGAACCATCGATTCGTGACACAGCCACTCTGAACCATCGACTCACGACACAGCCACTCTGAACAATCGACTCACGACACAGCCACTCTGAACCATCGACTCGCGACACAGCCACTCTGAACCATCGACTCGTGACACAGCCACTCTTTATCATCGACTCGTGACACAGCCGCTCTGAACCATCGACTCACGACACAGCCACTCTGAACCATCGATTCACGACACAGCCACTCTGAACCATCGACTCGTGACACAGCCACTCTGAACCATCGACTCACGACACAGCCACTCTGAACCATCGACTCACCACACAGCCACTCTGAACAATCGACTCACGACACAGCCACTCTGAACCATCGACTAGCGACACAGCCACTCTGAACCATCGACTCACGACACAGCCACTCTGAACCATCGACTCACCACACAGCCACTCTGAACAATCGACTCACGACACAGCCACTCTGAACCATCGACTAGCGACACAGCCACTCTGAACCATCGACTCACGACACAGCCACTCTGAACCATCGATTCGTGACACAGCCACTCTGAACCATCGACTCGTGACACAGCCACTTTGAACCATCGACTCACGACACAGCCACTCTGAACCATCGACTCACGACGCAGCCACTCTGAACCATCGATTCGTGACACAGCCACTCTGAACCATCGACTCACGACACAGCCGCTCTGAACCATCGACTCACGACACAGCCACTCTGAAGCATCGACTCGTGACACAGCCACTCTGAACCATCGACTCACGACACAGCCACTCTGAACCATCGATTCGTGACACAGCCACTCTGAACCATCGACTCGTGACACAGCCACTCTGAACCATCGACTCACGACACAGCCACTCTGAACCATCGATTCACGACACAGCCACTCTGAACCATCGACTCACGACACAGCCACTCTGATCGACTCACGACACAGCCACTCTGAACCATCGATTCGTGACACAGTCACTCTGAACCATCGATTCGTGACACAGCCACTCTGAACCATCGACTCACGACACAGCCACTCTGAACAATCGACTCACGACACAGCCACTCTGAACCATCGATTCGTGACACAGTCACTCTGAACCATCGATTCGTGACACAGCCACTCTGAACCATCGACTCACGACACAGCCACTCTGAACCATCGACTCACGACACAGCCACTCTGAACCATCGATTCGTGACACAGCCACTCTGAACCATCGACTCGTGACACAGCCACTTTGAACCATCGACTCACGACACAGCCACTCTGAACCATCGACTCGTGACACAGCCACTCTGAACCATCGACTCACGACACAGCCACTCTGAACCATCGACTCACGACACAGCCACTCTGAACAATCGATTCGTGACACAGCCACTTTGAACCATCGACTCACGACACAGCCACTCTGAACCATCGATTCGTGACACAGCCACTTTGAACCATCGACTCACGACACAGCCACTCTGAACCATCGATTCGTGACACAGCCACTTTGAACCATCGACTCACGACACAGCCACTCTGATCGACTCACGACACAGCCACTCTGAACCATCGATTCGTGACACAGCCACTCTGAACCATCGACTCACGACACAGCCACTCTGAACCATCGATTCACGACACAGCCACTCTGAACCATCGACTCACGACACAGCCACTCTGAACCATCGATTCGTGACACAGCCACTCTGAACCATCGATTCGTGACACAGCCACTCTGAACCATCGACTCACGACACAGCCACTCTGATCGACTCACGACACAGCCACTCTGAACCATCGATTCGTGACACAGTCACTCTGAACCATCGATTCGTGACACAGCCACTCTGAACCATCGACTCACGACACAGCCACTCTGAACAATCGACTCACGACACAGCCACTCTGAACCATCGATTCGTGACACAGCCACTCTGAACCATCGACTCACGACACAGCCACTCTGAACCATCGATTCGTGACACAGCCACTCTGAACCATCGACTCACGACACAGCCACTCTGATCGACTCACGACACAGCCACTCTGAACCATCGATTCGTGACACAGTCACTCTGAACCATCGATTCGTGACACAGCCACTCTGAACCATCGACTCACGACACAGCCACTCTGAACAATCGACTCACGACACAGCCACTCTGAACCATCGATTCGTGACACAGCCACTCTGAACCATCGACTCACGACACAGCCACTTTGAACCATCGACTCACGACACAGCCACTCTGAACCATCGATTCGTGACACAGCCACTCTGAACCATCGATTCACGACACAGCCACTCTGAACCATCGACTCACGACACAGCCACTCTGATCGACTCACGACACAGCCACTCTGAACCATCGATTCGTGACACAGTCACTCTGAACCATCGATTCGTGACACAGCCACTCTGAACCATCGACTCACGACACAGCCACTCTGAACAATCGACTCACGACACAGCCACTCTGAACCATCGATTCGTGACACAGCCACTCTGAACCATCGACTCACGACACAGCCACTCTGAACCATCGATTCGTGACACAGTCACTCTGAACCATCGACTCACGACACAGCCACTCTGAACAATCGACTCACGACACAGCCACTCTGAACCATCGACTCACGACACAGCCACTCTGAACAATCGACTCACGACACAGCCACTTTGAACCATCGATTCGTGACACAGTCACTCTGAACCATCGACTCGTGACACAGCCACTCTGAACCATCGACTCACGACACAGCCACTCTGAACCATCGACTCACGACACAGCCACTCTGAACCATCGATTCGTGACACAGCCACTCTGAACCATCGACTCACGACACAGCCACTCTGAACCATCGACTCACGACACAGCCACTCTGAACCATCGATTCGTGACACAGCCACTCTGAACCATCGACTCGTGACACAGCCACTCTGAACCATCGACTCACGACACAGCCACTCTGAACCATCGACTCACGACACAGCCACTCTGAACCATCGACTCGTGACACAGCCACTCTTTACCATCGACTCGTGACACAGCCACTCTGAACCATCGACTCACGACACAGCCACTCTGAACCATCGACTCACGACACAGCCACTCTGAACCATCGACCCACGACACAGCCACTCTGAACCATCGATTCGTGACACAGCCACTCTGAACCATCGATTCGTGACACAGCCACTCTGAACCATCGACTCGTGACACAGCCACTCTGAACCATCGACTCACGACACAGCCACTCTGAACCATCGACTCACGACACAGCCACTCTGAACAATCGACTCACGACACAGCCACTCTGAACCATCGACTCACGACACAGCCACTCTGAACAATCGACTCACGACACAGCCACTTTGAACCATCGATTCGTGACACAGTCACTCTGAACCATCGATTCGTGACACAGCCACTCTGAACCATCGACTCACGACACAGCCACTCTGAACCATCGACTCACGACACAGCCACTCTGAACCATCGACTCACGACACAGCCACTCTGAACCATCGACTCACGACACAGCCACTCTGAACCATCGACTCACGACACAGCCACTCTGAACCATCGACTCACGACACAGCCACTCTGAACCATCGACTCACGACACAGCCACTCTGAACCATCGACTCACGACACAGCCACTCTGAACCATCGATTCGTGACACAGCCACTCTGAACCATCGACTCACGACACAGCCACTTTGAACCATCGACTCACGACACAGCCACTCTGAACCATCGACTCACGACACAGCCACTCTGATCGACTCACGACACAGCCACTCTGAACCATCGATTCGTGACACAGTCACTCTGAACCATCGACTCACGACACAGCCACTCTGAACAATCGACTCACGACACAGCCACTCTGAACCATCGACTCACGACACAGCCACTCTGAACAATCGACTCACGACACAGCCACTTTGAACCATCGATTCGTGACACAGTCACTCTGAACCATCGATTCGTGACACAGCCACTCTGAACCATCGACTCACGACACAGCCACTCTGAACCATCGACTCACGACACAGCCACTCTGAACCATCGACTCACGACACAGCCACTCTGAACCATCGACTCGTGACACAGCCACTTTGAACCATCGACTCGTGACACAGCCACTTTGAACCATCGACTCACGACACAGCCACTCTGATCGACTCACGACACAGCCACTCTGAACCATCGATTCGTGACACAGTCACTCTGAACCATCGATTCGTGACACAGCCACTCTGAACCATCGACTCACGACACAGCCACTCTGAACAATCGACTCACGACACAGCCACTCTGAACCATCGATTCGTGACACAGCCACTCTGAACCATCGACTCACGACACAGCCACTCTGAACCATCGACTCACGACACAGCCACTTTGAACCATCGACTCGTGACACAGCCACTTTGAACCATCGACTCACGACACAGCCACTCTGATCGACTCACGACACAGCCACTCTGAACCATCGATTCGTGACACAGCCACTCTGAACCATCGACTCACGACACAGCCACTCTGAACCATCGATTCACGACACAGCCACTCTGAACCATCGACTCACGACACAGCCACTCTGAACCATCGATTCGTGACACAGCCACTCTGAACCATCGACTCACGACACAGCCACTCTGAACCATCGACTCACGACACAGCCACTCTGATCGACTCACGACACAGCCACTCTGAACCATCGATTCGTGACACAGCCACTCTGAACCATCGACTCACGACACAGCCACTCTGAACCATCGACTCACGACACAGCCACTCTGATCGACTCACGACACAGCCACTCTGAACCATCGATTCGTGACACAGCCACTCTGAACCATCGACTCACGACACAGCCACTCTGAACCATCGACTCACGACACAGCCGCTCTGAACCATCGATTCACGACACAGCCACTCTGAACCATCGACTCACGACACAGCCACTCTGAACCATCGACTCACGACACAGCCACTCTGAACCATCGATTCGTGACACAGCCACTCTGAACCATCGACTCACGACACAGCCACTCTGAACCATCGACTCACGACACAGCCACTCTGAACCATCGACTCGTGACACAGCCACTCTGAACCATTGACTCGCGACACAGCCACTCTGAACCATCGATTCGTGACACAGCCACTCTGAACCATCGACTCACGACACAGCCGCTCTGAACCATCGATTCACGACACAGCCACTCTGAACCATCGACTCACGACACAGCCACTCTGAACCATCGACTCACGACACAGCCACTCTGAACCATCGATTCGTGACACAGCCACTCTGAACCATCGACTCACGACACAGCCACTCTGAACAATCGACTCACGACACAGCCACTCTGAACCATCGACTCACTACACAGCCACTCTTTACCATCGACTCGTGACACAGCCGCTCTGAACCATCGACTCACGACACAGCCACTCTGAACCATCGACTCACGACACAGCCACTCTGAACCATCGATTCGTGACACAGCCACTCTGAACCATCGACTCACGACACAGCCACTCTGAACCATCGACTCGTGACACATCCACTCTTTACCATCGACTCGTGACAGCCACTCTGTACCATCGACTCGCGACACAGTCACTCTGAACCATCGACTCACGACACAGCCACTCTTTACCATCGACTCGTGACAGCCACTCTGTACCATCGACTCGCGACACAGCCACTCTGTACCATCGACTCGCGACACAGTCACTCTGATCCGTCGACTCGCGACTGATCGATGACAGTGCTGCGGCGGCTTGTCCAGCGCATGTTTCACATTCATCCTCCATCCTCCGCGGAAGTTCCTTGGGTCAGGTTTGCCTTGTGAGCACCAACACGGCCTAAAACCCCAATGTATGGGTGGTGGTTCGTGTCCGAGGCTTATTACTGGGGCCCCAGAGATAGTGGCACGCTCTCTCCCATCTGAGCCCCGCTCCCCCACCCGCTATACAAGGGAATGCCAAGAGAACCACGTCTTACCCACAGGGACTAACTACATAGGACCGCCGACGCCGTATAAGTAACTTTGTTCACCCCTTTTGCAGATCCACCTGCCGCTGCTGACGACTAGATGCCTGGAAAGTTGTCTGGCTGATGCTACGTGTGCGTAAGGCCGGACCCCACAGCGCCCCCGAGGTGCCCGCCCGGGGCTGCGGGGGGGTGGAGGGGTGGCCAATGTGGGGTGGCCGGGGGGGGTGGCCGGGGGTCTGGCCGCCCGTGATTGGCCCATCAGTCGGCACGAGCTCCGCACACACATAGATGGGGGTTGGGAAGGGGGGGAGGTGGCAGGTCGCCTGAACCCCCCTTCCCCCCTGACTGACTGCCCCCCTACCGCGCGCGTTCCCCGAGACTCAGTGAGGGTGAGACGCGCTGGTCAGCGCTAGGGCCTCACTCCACAACCAACGCTCAAAGGGACTTTTTATTTGGCGGTGCGGAAGCGAAAAAGAAAGAGACGGCGCAGCGGTTATCTTAAATGTGACGTCACAGCGAAGTGTCTAAAGAAAGGCGTAAGGATCTAGTTTAGGCGGCACAGCTTGATCTTCGCGGAGACGTGTGGCAGGACTAGGTGCGCGCAGCGGACAAGTGCTCAGCCGAGGCAGAAATAAAAACAACCAAACACGTGGATTCCGGTCGGTAATTTAAGCATCAGCAACTCTCCGCAAAATTGAAGGTGCTGAGGTTTTGAAGATGCGCCAAAAACTGTAAAACCGCTGCTGCTGAAACATGAATGAGGAAAGAGAGAAACGAAAGACGCCTGCGAACCAAAGACACGCACACCCAGATAGGAGGAAAGAATAACAAAACGATTGGCTGGTAGCCTAATCCGAGCTTAAGTTGCACGTGTAGGGTTGTGGGCCCGGCAAGGCACAGGGATCTATCGGCCAGAAGGCACAGGGATCTATTGGCCCCGGACTGGATACCGCATCGCTCTCCAACAGGAAGACTGCAGCAATCATGAGGCCTGTCTCCTTGATTGGCCTTGTTGTCATGGTAACGGCGTGCGCGAGCGTAGCTGTTTCCCCGGCGGATGAAGAGGTTCGCACTTATGAAGGGTAAGTTAAGGTCATGGCGATATGTTTGCTTCCCTTTCCTTTCTTGATGTTTTGCTCTCTCTCTCTCCCTCTCTCCCCATCGAGTTCTCTTTCTCTCTCCCACTTTCTCTTTCTATCGCTATCTTTCTCTCCATGGATCGCTCTCTTTCACGATGAAAGGACACACATAGAGAAAGGTCGCTAAATGATAAGCAAATAGATATTCCAAACGCTATTTGCTAATGCTAGACCTAGGGTTGCGGCGAGGCCTTCTGGAGTCCGAAATGAATTTCATCGATTTGATAGCAATGAATTATGGCATGAAAGGTAACAAGATATATTCAGGGGCGAGTCCAGGTGGATAGGTGGTGGTGAGGGTAATCCCCTTGAAATTAGGCCGAAGATCCACGGATCACGCGACGGTTCTTACACTTTGAATTGTCACCCCTTGCCCCCCTCTCTTGACGGAATCCTGGATCCACGCCTTGAAGTATGAGCCTCTTAGTATATCCGGTCACATGTTGCTGTTTGGAGACATGACGGGGGTGAAACGGTTGATCTATGAGTAGCTGGCAGTAGCCATCACCTGGCGTAATTAACGATTGTGTTCTTCACAGCGCTGGGATTTTGCTTTGAGGCTACATACCGCTGATTACCTTCGTTACGCCTCCGCCAGGCGGCCCTGATCACCGCCATCGAAAGGTGCGAGCGTTACGCCGAAAGGTGGCTATAAGACTCTAAATTACCCTCAATGAGGCTGATTGTGAGGGTAAGCCCCCCCCCCCCTCCTTCAGACCCCCCCCCCCTCCTTCAGACCCCCCCCTCCCCCACCTCCACCATACTCCACCACACCGCATTACACATAGAGACACGCCTGCTATACCCCCACAGATGTAGGGGATGGCGGAGTGACCGGGGGGGGGGCATCTAGAGAACGACATTCTTCATGTTCGCTTCTGTCTGATGCAATCTATCAACAACAACAAATAATGGGATCATAAATTGTTTTCATAATCTTAATGGCTCATTAACATTAACAGCATGGTTCATTAACATTAACAGCAGCGAAAGAAATGGCAGCAAATAGTACGAAATAATGAATTCTCAAATCACGCAACATCCCCAGGACCTGGAAGCATGATGTGGCCTGTCTGGAGCTAAAGGCGCGCGATGGGAAAAAAAGACTTAAGTTTACAGTAAAAGCCACTCGGCAGCTCGCCATTGATTGGCTCATCCGGTGCGTCAGCTTCATCACGTGATCTCGGTCGGGCGAGGGTTCGCCGGCCTGAGGTCAGCGAGGGCGTTACCATGGGGACCAATGGATCTGGAAGAAAATCCTTATCGACCAGTTCCGGACGCGCCGCGGGGTCGTTAGCAAAGCAGTGAAAAAACCCTAACGGATCCTGTTAAACTAAACCTCGACAGGGTTATCTCGCGTCCTATATAGGCACCAACGGGTAAAAAGTTTATCGCAGGATGCCAGGTTTTTGGGCGAAGCGGCGTGGTTAGTGAGCAAATGAGAGAAGGAATCATTTCTTCGCGGGTGAAACTATATATTAACGGCTCGGGGTACTAAAATGGGGATTTGGAGTGAATCCACATGGGACTGATAAAATGCGAAATCGTAGACTGACTGTGGGCGGGTTCACATTAGATCCGTGGAGAAGAGAGCAGAGGGTACCCACGCCTAACTGGGTGTTTACTTAACCTATGATAAGCGAGGCACCAAATGCTGCAGTATGTTTGTTTTAATACCGTTTTAATTTACCAGAACAGCCAAAAAGTGGGTTGCGGTTGGTAATAAACAACGGACGGTGATGACTAGTCCTATACCAACATCACCAGTGCGGAAAATATACCAATCTGCCTACTTCTCAAGCATATATCTGGCTTTGACTTCAGCGCTATCTGTCTACACTATTCAAGCTACAGCAATGCTCCACTATAGTATGTATACAGCAAGATTTGTTAAGAACAATTTTTAATGTCTATGCGTTATCAAATCACCATATTAAATGCAAACACATATGTTTTAATGGTCATGACGTAGTGCATAAGAAAGATCTACTTTTCCTCATTTTAGGTGAGGACTATATTGGTTGTTATGCAACCAGGATATAATGACATAATTTCCGCATCAAATACTTCTACAAAATTCTCAAGGCCAAAACCCTTCTGTTCGAGCAGGTTTAAGTTATAATCGGTGCCCGTCACTCTGTCGTACCCTGTACCCCCACTGTGTGCTGTGCTGCTCCAAGGTTTAACACAGTTATAATCTGTTGCCGTCACTCTGTCGTACTCTGTACCCCCACTGTGTGCTGTGCTGCTCCAAGGTTTAACACAGTTATGATCTGTTGTCGTCACTGTTGTACTCTGTACCCCACTGTGTGCTGTGCTGCTCCAAGGTTTAACACAGTTATGATCTGTTGCCGTCACTCTGTCGTACTCTGTACCCCACTGTGTGTTGTGCTGCTCCAAGGTTTAACACAGTTATGATCTGTTGCCGTCACTCTGTCGTACTCTGTACCCCACTGTGTGCTGTGCTGCTCCAAGATTTAACACAGTTATGATCTGTTGCCGTCACTCTGTCGTACTCTGTACCCCACTGTGTGCTGTGCTGCTCCAAGATTTAACACAGTTATGATCTGTTGCCGTCACTTTGTCGTACTCTGTACCCCACTGTGTGCTGTGCTGCTCCAAAGTCTTATCATTATATGTGACACTTATATTTGCTGCACCTTCCACGTCTAAGTACCGATATTGCCGTCGCGTCCCTCATCATTAGGAAAACTACACCACAACGCGGGAGTACATAGTAAGCTCATTTGGACAATTCGGTTGTCATCACCTTCTTTATTCTGCCTCAAGTGGTGAAGGTTTTTGTTTCCGGTTTATGATGGCCTTACACTCGGCACCCTGTTCACTCGACACCCTGTTCACTCGACACCCTGTTCACTCGCACTCTCTGCGTTCTGTAGCACACACTGCCGGGGTCAGAAATGGCCCAGCTCTCCGGGTTAAACAATCCGTTGAAAACCCACCGATTTACTCTGTATTCGGTTTTATTACTGGTGGCAGTACATCAATTAAACAGATTTATTTTTCATCTGTGGTCGATGCGATTGTGTATTTAAAACAGAACAGCATGTTGTAAATCGCGACACAGATATATGGGCGTCAGTGGCGGGTCTGGGTGGGGGGGAGGGGGCGATTCCATATGCAGGGGGGTTGGGTGGGGTGAGCCGTCGGCGCCGGAACGGTTTGAAGTAGGTTACGCCCTTAACATAGACTGGCCTTCCACCAAACTGAGTAGCTTTGTCATGCTCCCTTACATGAGCGCCACCCTGACACAGTAAGGTGACCTGGCGGGGGGTGGGTGGGGGGGGGGGGTTATTTAGGAGATTGAGATTTTCTTTACCAATTCGTGCGCTCTCTTCACCCAAATCCCGGTCACGCCTTTGGTGCTGGTAAGTTTTGTCCGGTTCCGACAAACAACCGAATAGCTTCATCCACATTCCCGACAGCGCTCCAGCATCAGGTATTAGGTACAAATCCCCGCCATAATCATGTCAGAACCACCTTTAGAGAGACGAATTTTGTTTTAAATCCCCCGTTAACATTCCTTTGTACGCATCTTTTCGTTCATACGATAATTTTGTCTGCAGCCAAATTCGCCTTTGGTGTGACATAAAACCTCGTTTTGTTTGTTTTGGTATTATGTTAGATTTCACTCCCAAGTGGTTTATGTTCACTCTCCGCCACCACGTGTTTATAGACGTGTTTACAGAGCAGGGGACATCATCTGTCCGACACGGTCCATTCCAGACTTTAATCGCTACCGCCACCAATAATCTCGTCTGGTTACTTCGCACCGACCGGTCCAGGCCTTTCAGGATCGTGGGCGTCATGGCAACAAGACGGGGTGATCCGGATCTCGTCACTAGGGCCGTCACCAGGGCGGACGCCGGATCCTGAGATCTGGCGTGGTGGGGGGTCTTTCCGGGGTGGCCCTGGCTGGGTGGCTCCCGGCGTGGGGGGTCCCGGGTTAGAGGGTGTGGGGGGTCGTTGTGGGAGACGATGTCGTGTGTGATTTAGCGCTAAGTACCTTGAGGGACAATTAGAACGGGTTCCTGTTTAAAGTAGGGCTGAAGGCCATCTGTGAGAATTACTGGCTTAAGCGGAATAAACGATATTTTGTGATAGTGAGAGAAGTAGAATTAGTGGTTTTAGTCTTAGTTTTAACTGCAATATTATACGTAATATTCGTGTTAGAAGTTGTAACGCAGTATATCAGTAGAAGTGTAGGTATCAGTAGTAGAGAAGGTAGCAAGGCTGGTGATCCATGATATACTGGATAGCAGTAGTAGGATTATAGTAAGTAGTCTTCCGCATCACCAGACTTCCCTTTCTCTCAATGCGCTGATCACGTGATGTACTGGCCAGCTGTAGTTAAAGGTTGGTTCCAGGTTCCACCATGATGGAAAAGTGCGTTTCTTTCCATGAGCTGAGTAACTGGAGCATTGTTACATGTCTGTGTATTATGGGCTGGCGTGATAGCAAATAAAGAACTTGAGGAGGGGGGAGGGACACTATGTAACCCCATTTGAGCGTCTCTCTTAAACTTTCAGTGTGCCCATGTTTCTATGTGCCCCCCCCCCCCCTCCCCTTAAACCCAACTTATGTTGCATCCGCTTCTGATATCGGCGTCTGTTTGCTTAAAACGCCCCTTCTGTGTACGGAATGTAAAAGCCTAAAATCCAAACATTATAAATGTGAATAGTGTTGACTTGCTTTATATTGCCACCAACTGTAGTGCCGTAAAGTACCGCGATACTTCCCAGAGAGTTCACAGTTTACACATGAAGCCAACTCAGAAGGCGATGGACGCGTGGACGACGGTTTTATTTTACTGCTCACTGACACATAAAACAAATATCCTAAAACTGTGGGACAGGCCGTAGAGATACTGGTGGGGGACTGGTATAATGGTGGGAACATCAGTCTTACCATTATCTAGTAATCTTCCTTTAAGTTATGGTTAAGTTACCCACATTAGTGGATTTCATAATGCTAATACCAGTATTTATATACTTATTTAACACTCAATATGTGTAACCCCTACAGTACGGAAAAGAACGGCGCAAGGCGTCTTGGTATGTATCACCGAACCGGAAGCATTCGGTTTCACTTCCGCCCGTCGCTTGAAATATCTTCTAGCCGCATTAGGACATCTCACATCTAAGAGCTTCGGTTGATTGGCACGAGAACGATTAAATGAGAAAATAGTGCGAAGCATAGTGGGCCTGACAGGCTCGGGCGTTACGCCGGGAGAAAATCGCCACACCAAGTATGACTCGGGTATGGTGAACCACTAAATAAGGAAGGTTCTGGCATAAATACAGGAGCAGAAAAGGGTTAATGGCTTACTGGCTGATGCCAGCGGCCCTCATGGGGTGGACAACGCGAAATGGGGTGATACCCTCTGGGATTAGCGGGGGGTGCCCTCAACTGGAAGATATCGATTGGCATCAAAGGGAAGCTTCCTTCCGTTAGGAGACCGAGGAAAGAAATCGATGGAACGTAAGGATTCTCGCTCTAAAAAACGAATATATATCAGATTATTAAAGAGAAAGGCTGATGCACGGAGTGGTAAGTTATCTGCAGCGGAATACTGAAGGACAGAAAATCGCTCACTGGAGTCCTTGTCAGAGATATTATTACGCTGAGGCTATTTACTTTGACCGTAGCTGGCGATGTGTCTCTGTAGTGTTTATTACGCTGAGGTTATTTACTTTGACCGTAGCTGGCGATGTGTCTCTGTAGTGTTTATTACGCTGAGGCTATTTACTTTGACCGTAGCTGGCGATGTGTCTCTGTAGTGTTTATTACGCTGAGGCTATTTACTTTGACCGTAGCTGGCGATGTGTCTCTGTAGTGTTTATTACGCTGAGGTTATTTACTTTGACCGTAGCTGGCGATGTGTCTCTGTAGTGTTTATTACGCTGAGGTTATTTACTTTGACCGTAGCTGGCGATGTGTCTCTGTAGTGTTTATTACGCTGAGGCTATTTACTTTGACCGTAGCTGGCGATGTGTCTCTGTAGTGTTTATTACGCTGAGGTTATTTACTTTGACCGTAGCTGGCGATGTGTCTCTGTAGTGTTTATTACGCTGAGGCTATTTACTTTGACCGTAGCTGGCGATGTGTCTCTGTAGTGTTTATTACGCTGAGGTTATTTACTTTGACCGTAGCTGGCGATGTGTCTCTGTAGTGTTTATTACGCTGAGGCTATTTACTTTGACCGTAGCTGGCGATGTGTCTCTGTAGTGTTTATTACGCTGAGGTTATTTACTTTGACCGTAGCTGGCGATGTGTCTCTGTAGTGTTTATTACGCTGAGGTTATTTACTTTGACCGTAGCTGGCGATGTGTCTCTGTAGTGTTTATTACGCTGAGGCTATTTACTTTGACCGTAGCTGGCGATGTGTCTCTGTAGTGTTTATTACGCTGAGGTTATTTACTTTGACCGTAGCTGGCGATGTGTCTCTGTAGTGTTTATTACGCTGAGGTTATTTATTTGACCGTAGCTGGCGATGTGTCTCTGTAGTGTTTATTACGCTGAGGTTATTTACTTTGACCGTAGCTGGCGATGTGTCTCTGTAGTGTTTATTACGCTGAGGCTATTTACTTTGACCGTAGCTGGCGATGTGTCTCTGTAGTGTTTATTACGCTGAGGCTATTTACTTTGACCGTAGCTGGCGATGTGTCTCTGTAGTGTTTATTACGCTGAGGTTATTTACTTTGACCGTAGCTGGCGATGTGTCTCTGTAGTGTTTATTACGCTGAGGTTATTTACTTTGACCGTAGCTGGCGATGTGTCTCTGTAGTGTTTATTACGCTGAGGCTATTTACTTTGACCGTAGCTGGCGATGTGTCTCTGTAGTGTTTATTACGCTGAGGTTATTTACTTTGACCGTAGCTGGCGATGTGTCTCTGTAGTGTTTATTACGCTGAGGTTATTTACTTTGACCGTAGCTGGCGATGTGTCTCTGTAGTGTTTATTACGCTGAGGTTATTTACTTTGACCGTAGCTGGCGATGTGTCTCTGTAGTGTTTATTACGCTGAGGTTATTTACTTTGACCGTAGCTGGCGATGTGTCTCTGTAGTGTTTTTCTCACTTTGAAAATTATACTCACGACGAAAGGAAGCTGGAAAAGGGATGGGGAAAAAACCCATCTCTTGATGCAAAATGATTTATGGCCAACATTTCGCTGAATCTGATGAGGAAATGGTGAAATTATCGCCCTCTTTCACTACCCCCCCCCCCACCAGCTCCACTCCGCTCATCGGACCCAGTCGAAACAGTTTCATATAATGAACCTCCCCCCTCCCCCTCCCCACCCGTTGTTCCACACCATTCCTTCTGTGGTCCTGATTAATCAATCTAAACAGACTCGACACTCCTCAAATATATCGGATTGCTCCATTTGATTCAATTTGAACTAATCATAGTTTCTAGTTATCGATTGAGTGACTGTGTCATACCCGCAGCTTTCTTGCAGATCATCACATTGTTCAAACCCTTGTCAAATCGCAACCCTTGTCGAATCTCAACCCTTGTCGAATCTCACCCCTTGTCGAATCTCACCCCATGTCGAATCTCAACCCTTGTCGAATCTCACCCCTTGTCGAATCTCAACCCTTGTCGAATCTCACCCCTTTTCGAATCTCACCCCTTGTCGAATCTTAACCCTTGTCGAATCTCACCCCTTGTCGAATCTCACCCCTTGTCGAATCTCAACCCTTGTCGAATCTCACCTTGTCGAATCTCACCCCTTGTCGAATCTCACCCCTTGTCGAATCTCACCCCTTGTCGAATCTCCTTATCGAATCTCAACCCTTGTCGAATCTCACCCCTTGTCGAATCTCAACCTTGTCGAATCTCAACCCTTGTCGAATCTCACCCCTTGTCGAATCTCAACCCTTGTCGAATCTCACCTTGTCGAATCTCACCCCTTGTCGAATCTCACCCCTTGTCGAATCTCAATCCTTATCGAATCTAAACTCTTGTCGAATCTCACCCCTTGTCGAATCTCAACCCTTGTCGAATCTCAACCCTTGTCGAATCTCAATCATCGAATCGCAATACCTGTGGCATCTTTTGCCTCCCTTGTTTAGTTCCTGTTTATCTTTAACTCCAAAATTTTCTTTGAACCGGACATTTGATTGCGTTTTCTCGCCCGTCATGAGAGCAGACCCCTAGCTATCCGTGGGTCGGGGATACCACGGGCGACATTACCAGGTGGCAGTGGTCAGACAGAGCGGGTTAACTGGTGGTCGTGCCTCGCGCCGCTCGCTCACCAGATGTCCGCAGTAACCTCGCCGTCTCCAGAAGGATGGAACGCCAGGGTGCTCCGGGGTCTGGGACGTTCAATCTGGATCTGGATTCCCTGGAGACTCATTTTAGTGCTCTCTGGAGAGGCATCCGGATCATCGCCTGCGTCCATAACTTTAATGGCGGCGCGGTCCTTGGAGGTGATTGGGCGAGGCCTCGAGCATTGTCGGCTGGCGTGTATATAGGGGAGGGGGGATTGGGTGTATATAGGGAGGGGTGAGAGGGTGTATATAGGGGAGGGGTGGGAAGCGGGTGTATATAGGGAGGGGTGGGAGGGTGTGTGTATAGGGGAGGGGTATGAAGGGGTGTATATAGGAAGGGTGGGGTGGGATGAGGGTGTATATAAGTGAGGGTTGGGAGGGGTTCTATATAGGGGAGGGGTGGGAGGGGAAGATGTACTCTTATCGCTATAGATGAGTTTCGGTTATCTTGAAGACCTTGCTATCAATGCCATCAGTGGCCCGACAAACAAACCTCGGCGAGCTAAACAGACATGCATCCTGTCAGTGTAAAGTGATGCCTCTAACTCACATCGCAGATGGTTGCCAGACTTTAACTGGTGTCTTGTCTGGTACTATTTACGGGGAATTTTGGCAACTGAGGCCTGCGAAACACTTATTGACATATAACAAATCGTTAACAGATTTTTCCGTTCAGTCTGTATGATCCCATAATCATGTCACGTGTTACCATAGTTCAGCGTATTGGCCGTTAGCTGGCCGTTAGCATCCGATGTCAACGGCTGCTTTCATTATATCAGTGGAACTTTATTGCATCTTGACAAGGTAATTCAGTGTATGGCGGGGGCCACGTGGTTTTCGTGCGTATTAATTAATCAAATGCAGGATACTGCGACTTTTAAGTTTCCATTGTTTCATTGTCTTGCTTCTGTGTTACGCAGCAAAGCAAATATGGTTAGGGTAAGGGTAGATTTCTCGGTTCAAACTTTCACATTGGTCGGAGGAGGTAAGGGGGAGGGGGTGGAGGGCGGGGCAAGTGATTTGGCTGAAACACTGGGTTATTTATTTCCATTTTTTTCAATATTTACGTCTCAGTTTGTACAGTTATAACCGTATCTGTATAGCCTTGTTATTCCTGAGTATCCTGTCGTTAACAAGACTAAAGTGTCAGGGCCCGGTTTAGCATCCTGTCGTTAACAAGACTAAAGTGTCAGGGCCCGGTTTAGTATCCTGTCGTTAACAAGACTAAAGTGTCAGGGCCCGGTTTAGCATCCTGTCGTTAACAAGACTAAAGTGTCAGGGCCCGGTTTAGTATCCTGTCGTTAACAAGACTAAAGTGTCAGGGCCCGGTTTAGTATCCTGTTGTTAACAAGACTAAAGTGTCAGGGCCCGGTTTAGTATCCTGTCGTTAACAAGACTAAAGTGTCAGTGCCCGGTTTAGTATCCTGTCGTTAACAAGACTAAAGTGTCAGGGCGCGGTTTAGTATCCTGTCGTTAACAAGACTAAAGTGTCAGGGCCCGGTTTAGTATCCTGTCGTTAACAAGACTAAAGTGTTAGAGCCGGTTGCATTAAGCAAGATCAGCGTTGATCTGAGCCTACAACTTGAGCCGATCACCGTTGATCGCTAATCGTGTTGCGCAAGCGTAAAAAGCTCCGATTTAGCGCCCAAAACACTTGGTCGCGCTCAAATTTTGATCCTGCTTTATGCAACCTGGCCCTGGTGTTTACATCTCAGTTCCCTGGGAAGAGAAGCACTCACCGCCCAAGCACAGGTCGCTAACCGAGTGATACCCCGAGACCGCTCGCGGGAAGAGCGTGCGCAGACCTTACCCCTTACCCTGAGCTGGTGGCAGCCTAAGTTCCGTACCGTTTCGGCGAGGGCTTTGCGGACGCCGTGCAGATATAGCGCACGCCGTGCGGACATAGCGCACGCCGTGCAGACATAGCGCACGCCGTGCAGACATAGCGCACGCCGTGCAGACATAGAGCACGCCGTGCAGACATAGAGCACGCCGTGCAGACATAGAGCACGCCGTGCAGACATAGCGCACGCCGTGAGACATAGCGCACGCCGTGCAGACATAGAGCACGCCGTGCAGACATAGAGCACGCCGTGCAGACATAGAGCACGCCGTGCAGACATAGCGCACGCCGTGCAGACATAGCGCACGCCGTGCAGACATAGAGCACGCCGTGCAGACATAGAGCACGCCGTGCAGACATAGCGCACGCCGTGCAGACATAGCGCACGCCGTGCAGACATAGAGCACGCCGTGCAGACATTGGGCTCACCGTGCAGACATAGCGCACGCCGTGCAGACATAGCGCACGCCGTGCAGACATAGAGCACGCCGTGAGACATAGCGCACGCCGTGCAGACATAGAGCACGCCGTGAGACATAGCGCACGCCGTGAGACATAGCGCACGCCGTGCAGACATAGCGCACGCCGTGCAGACATAGCGCACGCCGTGCAGACATAGAGCACGCCGTGCAGACATAGCGCACGCCGTGCAGACATAGCGCACGCCGTGCAGACATAGCGCACGCCGTGAGACATAGCGCACGCCGTGCAGACATAGAGCACGCCGTGCAGACATAGCGCACGCCGTGCAGACATAGCGCACGCCGTGCGGACATAGCGCACGCCGTGCAGACATAAAGCACGCCGTGCAGACATAGGGCTCACCGTGCAGACATAGCGCACGCCGTGCAGACATAGCGCACGCCGTGCAGACATAGAGCACGCCGTGCAGACATAGCGCACGCCGTGCAGACATAGCGCACGCCGTGCAGACATAGCGCACGCCGTGCGGACATAGCGCACGCCGTGCAGACATAAAGCACGCCGTGCAGACATAGGGCTCACCGTGCAGACATAGCGCACGCCGTGCAGACATAGCGCACGCCGTGCAAACATAGCGCACGCCGTGCAGACATATCGCACGCCGTGAGACATAGCGCAGTTCATTAGGCTGGTGCCTCCATTACACCACTACGCTGCAGACCGATGTGAGGGGTTCTAGTCCGAGCTGTGCTTGTGTCTTTGTTTGATCTGCGCCATATGGCGCAATGACCAGGGCGTGGCAACATAGAGATATCGCCAATGTAACCGTCCATCGCGCCACGTGGCTCATAACACGACCTATTATCGCCATATGGCAGTGTGCGGCGACCCTGATCCGGGGTCAGGCGCTGCGTTCTGCAGTGCTCGGTATATACAGTATACACAAGAGTATTTGCATATCATCACGCTAAAGTTATTCACAATGGCCCGCTATTGCATTTTCAATCGGAGTTTCAGTTTCTCATAGAAAAACAATAATATTCCCAAAACAGCAACACTAACATTGATAGCAGCTTTAACAGAACAGCAGATTTCATTAGATTATGCTGAATACAGAGCGTTGTATTGAAGGTCGCCATGTTAGAATTGTTGATTGGACGGTATCCTTCCCGCTACATCAGATATCTCAGCTCTTATTGTACGTTCCGTGGTATTAGGCCTGGAGGCGGCGGTGGGGGGGGGGGTGCGGGGGGGGGGGGGCAGGAGAGGACTGTAGTGGAGCGTCGCATACAATTCACAATCAGCCCCCCATAGCTGACCAGATATTGACATTTCCGGGTCAGGGCACTTAGCGATCAGCCGATCAAGGCTTCTGTTTACCGACACATGTTGGGAATTAAATGCATTGTACCGCCATGTAAATCGACCTTCACTTGACCTCAGGCATAAACTCTGTACATCGGTCCAGTAACTCACTTATTGTTTGCAAATGCAATCGGGGAATTTTAGCGCTTGTAAAATATGGACTTAAGAAGCTAGAAACTATAGTCGCAGAACTGTCCGCTTGGTGGCGCTTCGTCCCTACACACACAGATCGCTGAGGGCGTGCGGGGACGTTTTTTATGAAGTACTGCGAATATCTCCAGTTAGAGTGGTTATCATACCCATTGCTTCGCAATGTGCAGTACTTTCCATTATCCTTATGTATTATTGTCAACAGTTACAAGTCTGAACTATCTGGCCTTTCAATGAGTGATGATATACACTTTAGCAATCCGAAGCTAATGTAGCGTACGGCAGATATTACGTAGTCGTCCAGCCGAGACCGCGAGTGGCGATAGTGATAGCAATAGGGTATACCCCAGTCTATAGTAGCGATGTCAGAAAAGCGAGGTACTCTTCTCCCACTAACACAGTAAGAGGAACAGACCCAGACTTTTATAAACGAAAGGCACTTAAGGGGGGAGGGGGACGATAAAATCATTTTTCTTTCAAAGCGTGGGTGAGTGGGGTGACACCATATTTCTTCTTGCTGTTGATGGTATCGAGAAGGCTCCTTCAGTCGCCAGGGGTCGCTTCGTTGTGACCACCATGCCTTCTCTGAACTTGATAATTTATAAAATCTAATATCGACACATAACGGTTATCGTTGTGTGTGTTTCTTTTACACAAACTAAATCTGACCTCGATGTGCGTAAAGCACCGGACATAATCATGTCCTACGTAATGTATGCGACATGAACAGAGTTTTATGAAAGGTTAAGTACTAAGTATCAACGGTACGCGATATCACTTCATAGATCAATTATTAGCGCAATAAACTACAGACCACCCGACCCCGCTGCGATCCTAGATCATGACAACAGACCACCCGACCCTGCTGCGATCCTAGATCATGACTACAGACCACCCGACCCCGCTGCGATCCTAGATCATGACTACAGACCACCCGACCCCGCTGCGATCCTAGATCATGACTACAGACCACCCGACCCCGCTGCGATCCTAGATCATGACTACAGACCACCCGACCCCGCTGCGATCCTAGATCATGACTACAGACCACCCGACCCCGCTGCGATCCTAGATCATGACTACAGACCACCCGACCCCGCTGCGATCCTAGATCATGACTACAGACCACCCGACCCCGCTGCGATCCTAGATCATGACTACAGACCATCCGACCCCGCTGACATCCTAGATCATGACTACTGACCACCCGACCCTGCTGCGATCCTAGATCATGACTACATACCATCCGACCCCGCTGCCATCCTAGATCATGACTACTGACCACCCGACCCGCTGCGATCCTAGATCATGACTACAGACCACCCGACCCCGCTGACATCCTAGATCATGACTACAGACCACCCGACCCCGCTGACATCCTAGACCATGACTACAGACCACCCGACCCCGCTGCGATCCTAGATCATGACTACAGACCACCCGACCCCGCTGCGATCCTAGATCATGACTACAGACCACCCGACCCCGCTGAGATCCTAGATCATGACTACAGACCACCCGACCCCGCTGCGATTGTAGATCATGACTACAGACCACCCGACCCCGCTGCGATCCTAGATCATGACTACAGACCACCCGACCCCGCTGCGATCCTAGATCATGACTACAGACCACCCGACCCCGCTGCGATCCTAGATCATGACTACAGACCATCCGACCCCGCTGACATCCTAGATCATGACTACAGACCATCCGACCCCGCTGCCATCCTAGATCATGACTACTGACCACGCGACCCCGCCGCGATCCTAGATCATGACTACAGACCACCCGACCCCGCTGCGATCCTAGATCATGACTACAGACCATCCGACCCGGCTGAGATCCTAGATCATGATTACGGACCACCCAACCCCGCCGCGATCCTAGATCATGACTACAGACCACCCGACCCCGCTGCGATCCTAGATCATGACTACAGACCATCCGACCCCGCTGCGATCCTAGATCATGACTACAGACCACCCGACCCCGCTGCGATCCTAGATCATGACTACAGACCACCCGACCCCGCTGCGATCCTAGACCATGACTACAGACCACCCGACCCCGCTGCCATCCTAGATCATGACTACAGATCTCCCAACCCCGCTGCGATCCTAGATCATGACTACAGACCACCCGACACCGCTGCGATCCTAGATCGTGACTACAGACCACCTAACCCCGCTGCGATCCTAGATCATGACTACACACCACTCGACCCCGCTGAGATCCTAGATCATGACTACAGACCACCCGACCCCGCTGCGATCCTAGATCATGACTACAGACCACCTAACCCCGCTGAGATCCTAGATCATGACTACAGACCACCTAGCCCCTATCATGCTCGGCAGTCTAATCTTTTTCTTCATATATCATTCAATCGTCTCATTAGTCCATGTGTTTACAAATTTGGCGTAAAACCCCATTTCCTCCATAATTCCGTGTCTTAGTGCCTGTCGCCATGCTGCAGGCGTGTGTCTGCACGGCGTGAGGCCCGTCCTGTCGCCATGCTACAGGCGTGTGTCTGCACGGCGTGAGGCCCGTCCTGTCGCCATGCTACAGGCGTGTGTCTGCACGGCGTGAGGCCCGTCCTGTCGCCATGCTACAGGCGTGTGTCTGCACGGCGTGAGGCCCGTCCTGTCGCCATGCTACAGGCGTGTGTCTGCACGGCGTGAAGCCCGTCCTGTCGCCATGCTACAGGCGTGTGTCTGCACGGCGTGAGGCCCGTCCTGTCGCCATGCTACAGGCGTGTGTCTGCACGGCGTCAGGCCCGTCCTGGTGCACATTGCGGGCGATGCTTTATGGGAGTAGTTATTCAGGATTCACTGCCGCCCACGTGGGAGGTCCGCTCGCCAACACATGTTACTTCCCAGGTGTTAACGTACGTCCGAACTATCTGTCTTCATTTCCTACTCAAACGCTCGCGCTTTGTGTCCCTATTACAGTTCGCACTTCCAGTCGAACAGCTAAAAACAAAATTGGCTAAACTTAAAATCTCCATCTTGTACGCGATTTTGATGTTGTGTTGAGTCTTTTTCTTGTTCAAAACTGTGTATTGGGGTACTGGGCATGGCAATCACAACGTTTGCCGTCTTTCTTACAGCCTGCCATTCTCACAGGAAAACTCCGACCCGCTTCCAGAAGATTATCTTTCCCGAATACCTACACTCGTCGCCTACCTGCGCACTAGGCTAAGGGGGCTACCCCTCTAACGCCAATAGAATTACCCAAACACAACTATATATATAGCCGCATACGCCATAATTAGATTGTTTACTTTGTCGACGGAAGTCTTTTGTTTCCCGCTGGCGGTTTTCGCTGGCTCGGGCATGGTTTGTTTACGTGTGTGTTGTTTCACGTGTTGTGGCCGGTTCTCTGCCTCTACTGGTCAGTGGCGGTAAGCTGCGCGGCAGTGGCGGGAAAACCCGGCGTCTCCCGCCAGCGGTCGTCTGCTGCGGGTTCCGGTTGCATTTCCCGCTTGCAGTCGATCGCAGCAGACGACGGGAAGCGGCGAATATCATGCTAGGAAAAGAGAAATGGAACAGATGGGCGCTGTGTGATTAAAGTTACTTTTACAGATAGTGATCATTTTCATCATTTCCCGAAAAGAGGCGAAAATATCAATAGGGAAGAGTAGTGGAACAGATCGGTGCTATGTGCTTAAAGAACAGGAGCACATTGGTGCTATGTGCTTAAAGAAGAGGAGCACATTGGTGCTATGTGCTTAAAGAAAAGGAGCAGATTGATGCTATGTGCTTAAAAAAGGAGCAGATTGGTGCTATGTGCTTAAAGAAAAGGAGCAGATTGGTGCTATGTGCTTAAAGAAAAGGAGCAGATCGGTGCTATGTGCTTAAAGAACAGGAGCAGATCGGTGCGATGTGCTTAAAGAAAAGGAGCAGATTGATGCTATGTGCTTAAAAAAAAGGAGCAGATCGGTGCTATGTGCTTAAAGAACAGGAGCAGATCGGTGCTATGTGCTTAAAGAAAAGGAGCAGATCGGTGCTATGTGCTTAAAGAACAGGAGCAGATTGGTGCTATGTGCCTAAAGAAAAGGAGCAGATTAGTGCTATGTGCTTAAAGAACAGGAGCAGATCGGTGTTATGTGCTTAAAGAACAGGAGCAGATCGGTGCGATGTGCTTAAAGAAAAGGAGCAGATTGATGCTATGTGCTTAACAAAAAGGAGCAGATTGGTGCTATGTGCTTAAAGAAAAGGAGCAGATCGGTGCTATGTGCTTAAAGAACAGGAGCAGATTGGTGCTATGTGCCTAAAGAAAAGGAGCAGATTAGTGCTATGTGCTTAAAGAACAGGAGCAGATCGGTGTTATGTGCTTAAAGAACAGGAGCAGATTGGTGCTATGTGCCTAAAGAAAAGGAGCAGATTAGTGCTATGTGCTTAAAGAACAGGAGCAGATTGGTGCTATGTGCTTAAAGAAAAGGAGCAGATCGGTGCGATGTGCTTAAAGAAAAGGAGCAGTTTGGTGCTATGTGCTTAAAGAAAAGGAGCAGATCGGTGCTATGTGCTTAAAGAACAGGAGCAGATTGGTGCTATGTGCCTAAAGAAAAGGAGCAGATTGGTGCTATGTGCTTAAAGAACAGGAGCAGATCGGTGCTATGTGCTTAAAGAACAGGAGCAGATCGGTGCTATGTGCTTAAAGAAAAGGAGCAGATTGGTGCTATGTGCTTAAAGAACAGGAGCAGATCGGTGCTATGTGCTTAAAGAACAGGAGCAGATCGGTGCTATGTGCTTAAAGAAAAGGAGCAGATTGGTGCTATGTGCTTAAAGAACAGGAGCAGATTGATGCTATGTGCTTAAAGAAAAGGAGCAGATTGGTGCTATGTGCTTAAAGAACAGGAGCAGATTGATGCTATGTGCTTAAAGAACAGGAGCAGATCGGTGCTATGTGCTTAAAGAAAAGGAGCAGATTGGTGCTATGTGCTTAAAGAAAAGGAGCAGATCGGTGCTATGTGCTTAAAGAAAAGGAGCAGATTGGTGCTATGTGCTTAAAGAACAGGAGCAGATTGGTGCTATGTGCTTAAAGAACAGGAGCAGATTGATGCTATGTGCTTAAAGAACAGGAGCAGATCGGTGCTATGTGCTTAAAAAAAGGAGCAGATTGGTGCTATGTGCTTAAAGAAAAGGAGCAGATCGGTGCTATGTGCTTAAAGAACAGGAGCAGATTGATGCTATGTGCTTAAAGAACAGGAGCAGATCGGTGCTATGTGCTTAAAGAAAAGGAGCAGATTGGTGCTATGTGCTTAAAGAAAAGGAGCAGATCGGTGCTATGTGCTTAAAGAACAGGAGCAGATTGGTGCTACGTGCTTAAAGAAAAGGAGCAGATTGGTGCTATGTGCTTAAAGAAAAGGAGCAGTTTGGTGCTATGTGCCTAAAGCTAGACAGATAACGCTCGCCACTTACCGAAGAGTCAATGAAATGAAAGACTCAAAACTGTAAGATGTATACTCTGATTAAATTATTTTTGTTTTGTTTTGTGAATGAATGAATTATTCTAGTGCTAGGCTAGTCATAACATATTGACACTGACATGGAAAACTTGTATTTTTCAACGTCATCTGCCTTGTCACACGATATAGTAGCGGACCCAGCGGCGGCTCCTATGACGTCACTGTTAACCGCCCACCCCTTCCGCCCACCCCTTCCGCCCACCCCTTCCGCCCACGCCCACGCCCACGCCCACGCCCACGCCCACGCCCACGCCCACGTCCGATCGTCTGATTTCGGAACTCCCCCTCCCCGGTCATCGGTCTTGGGAAAGAGAACACGACCCGGTCGTCATGTATTAAAACTCTGCCCCCCCCCCGCCCCCTTGCTATGTATACTCTCTACCTTAGTAAGTACATACAGTCGACCCTTATAGTTAACTCGTGACAGGGTTTTACGTAGCCACCATCCATCTCTGTCGCAGCTAATGGAGGTTAATCTAAGGATGCGTCCATCAGCTGGGATGTGGAACAAAAAGTTACAAGGCGCACTTGTTTGTGTAGTTAATGCCCGCCGTTCATGGGGTGACATCTGGCCGCGGGAGGCCAGTCGCAGCCGAGTTGTTGATCTTCTTGCATGGCGTCGATAAAAACCTGGTAAAACAATAACTTGTGGCCTGCTGGTGTTAGTTTCTCACGTTGGGGATTTAAGGCGAAAAGCAAGGCTACTTTTTTTTCAGTTTTTGCCCTGAATTATCGTACAATCATGAGCTGTACTGTAAGCTTTACGCATCTGCTCGACGTATTCTTTAATCTTAGAAGTGATCTCTTCTTCAGTTATTTTTTCATATGACATATTCATCATTGATAATAGGATAATATCATCGAAGCGCTCGTATGTTAATAATGTGGTCCTACTTCATCCTATTTGTTGAGTCAGTGGGGGCGTGAGACCCGGGCCGTTAGTGGCTTGGTTTCTGAATCTCTCTCACCCTGTTTTTAATAAACCTGCTAAAGATGCATTTAATTTTGTTTGCGTGTTAGACTACGCGATATTCCACAGAAATGAATGTGCCCCAATGATATATGTATACGCCGCTACAGGAAGCAAACCTGACGAAGAATACCCCTGCCGGACACCAAACGCTCCATCGTCCCATGGCACCCCCCCACCCCCCCCCCCCCCCCGCCCCCTCTCATTTCACCAGTCAGCTCCACTTGCTTCCTCCTCCTCCTCCCCTCCTCCTCCTCCTCCCCACTCTTACCGTAGGCTGTCAGTGAGTTCGAAGGAGGCAGGCAACCAGGTCCGCCCCCTGCTGGCGATTGGGAGTACTACTTGAATCCGGTTTCATTGCTTCTCCCGCTGATATATTACAGACCGAGCTCAGAAACAATTTGTAAAAGTAAAAAAAAAAAAAAAAAATTGTAAAGTAAAAACATTTCCTCATCTTAGAACATTATGCTGGGTGTAACATCATGCCGGGAGGCGCGTGGTTCCCATTACACGCTTCTTGAAAATACAGAACGCTGACACGTACTTATAACCCCAGCGTCAGTTATGTGCCAGTTGTACGCAAGAGATGAAGAGTGTTAAAACATTTGGCATTTCCAGACAGAGATTCAACGGCAATCTGACCTGTAGCATGCCATTGAGATACCCAGCGCCACCTACTGAACGAGTGCTCCGGGAGGAGAGTTCTCCCGGTGCCCGACCTCTGCGGCTGTGTGGGCGGTCAGCCCATGGCCTGACGCCCAGCGCCACCTATTGAAGGAGTGCTGGGGGAGAGGCCACGGCCGGACGCCTGACACCCCGTGCCACGTGGTCTGGTAGTGATTGTCGGTGGCCGCGTGTGGCGTGTGGCTTTAATCAAGCCTCCTCGCCTTGGCTGTAGTACTCCTGTATCAATCACTGCATGGCTATAGGGCTCCCAGGGTGCTCCCTGAGCCATCGGGTCTTCCTTGCCCTCGTGGTTCCTACCATCCTGGCCCTTCGCAGGCCGCTAGGTCCATCATGGGGGACCAATGGATCCCCTACATTCACCCGCCCCCACTCCTCCCTGCATTAGATACCCGATCAGACTCAAACCAACATCTCAATCTTGACGTCGTCGCCTGAAGGGTCGAGCCTCTCCCACCTCGTCTGAGGCTCCCACCTGTGCAAAACATATCCAACTAACATGTTTCCGATGAAACGAGATCTGGTTAATTTGGAAAGACCGCGGATTTTTTGGCCGCACAAAACCGAATTCTGGGACAATCGGGTCAGCACCTTCCTCCCAAATAACGAAGTGACCATCCTAACTGATTAAATCCTACAGCAGTGTGGAATGTTTGTTTCTTTTCATTTTCTGGCCTTATTGCGTTAACTGCAGTGTTGCCCTCTACTGGTCGAGCCATTCTTAGTAACCCATACGTAGAGGGCAGACTGTTATACATGTCACGCGTGAATTCTTTCATTCGCCAGATGGCGCCACTGTTCCACGTGGTTTTCTACGGCATTGAGCACCAACAATTCCAGAGGGTATCCATGCTGTACTGACTGACGGCAGATCATGTATCCTACATTTTCACCAAACGAATAATCTCATGTTTGATTAAAAGATGATACAATACAATTTGTTTATATTTATATGCATACACTTGATTATCTTTCAGGTACAAAGTGGTTAGAATCCGGGTGAAGTCACAGGACTGGGCAACATTAGAGTCGGTCATGGCGAACCACAACGATGAGGTACATATGTTTGTCTGTTCCGATAATATCATGATAGTGTCTTGAATGGAGGTGTTCGCTAACGGACGTAGACATTGAGCAGCAGACTAGCAGCCATCGAGATCAACAAAAACAATTGTGTTCTAACGTCGTTGGTCCGATGCACTGGCCTAAAGTAGCCATCATTAAACTTGAAGTGAACAAAAACCTATAATTATATTTGGTCAGAAGCGCATCAAGTAATGCGCAAGTAGCTTGATACCTATACCCCATACCCTACAAGATCGTAGTAATTTATTAGGGAACAGACAGTGGCAATTTTATCACTGAAGTTGTTTTGGCTGATGCAAAGATTAAGAACATAAACAGAGGATAAGGACTTGCAATTGGCAATGTCCGGTCTCAAGAAGCTCAGGAAACACATTCCAATTCCCACCGTGCCTTCTGTGTCCGTCAATTTACTGTGCCTGAGGTTGTGTCAGTGGCACCCACCCCTAAGAAACGTCAGGCTTTCAGGATAATGGTTGTTCTTTCGTGTTTTAGGATGTGGACATCTGGCGACAGTCTAGAACGGCCGGAGAGATGGACGTGGGCATTCACCCACGTCACTTCCGCTCGCTCGCCAACGACTTGAGCCGCCTTCAATTCACGTTTGACGTCACGGAGGAAAACGTCGGGCGGTAAGGGCGGATATTCGGTGTTTGCAACATCCATCATCCTTGGAAACTATGCCCCGCAAAACGCAGACTGAGAGAGTGTCTTCGATGAAAACAATATTCATTATTATTTATTGGCGGTATGCGTTGGATATTTTGGTTACTACTCATTCGCAAAAAACTCACATGATCAATCCGTTCATTTGGAGTTCAGATCAGGATTTTGATTTGGATGCTGAATTCCATAGAAATCACATTTAGACTATGAAGTAACTGGTAAAGACATCCCTGTGTTACAAGTACAACAGGCTGCCGTCTAGGCATGGTTGATTGTGAATGGCACGCAAAGGTAAGCAATGTATATTCGGAATACAGAATCCTTTAATGATATGCAAACAATCGTACATCCCCCCATTACATTTTGGCACGGGCGTTGTGATGAAGACCTTACAGCTGCTGTAAAGCAATAGGTCTGCGTACACTTTGTGGCGTCACATTAGCGATATGAGTTGAACTGACTGTCGCCGTCTTGCAGAGTGATCCGCCACCAGAACGAGGCCAGCAGACGGAGGAGGAAGCGGAGCGTCCACGTCACACGTCATCATGACGTCATGACTTACTTCCCGCGATACGAAGAGGTGAGTTGCCATGGTGATGCTACAGAAATAATCCGCGATGAAGAAACACATTTAATTCAACAACATCTTGATAAAGTTAACTTGAGTTGCAATCATTTTATGTATGTTCATGTAGGTTCAGTCAGATCGGAGGCGGGAGCCTTCACAGTTGGAAAACCAGTAAAAACTAAACTGCAGTAAAAGCACTGCTGGAAGGAGGCTTTACAGTCGGTGAACATATGGCAAATGAGAAGTTGTGGCGCCCTCTGTCGGAAGATTTTATCCAAGCGGGTTACGCCAGTGTGTAGCCCCATATGAGACAGTTGTTGCTCCGCAAAACAGTCTCATGTCCTCATGTAGAAAATGAGGGTGTAAGATTTGTTTTTGTGGGCGACTAAGTGTTGTTAACCGCACGATCCATCAAACCCTTGTCATTTTGTACTCTGATACCTAAACTTCATATTTACCACAAAACCCACATGCATATGAACTAACAAAGTATCGCACTACTATCAAGTCGGTTGAAATGAGACTTTCTTGTTGTTTATCGCGCCCGTTCGTATTTGGTCATTCTTCACCAGCGGCTTTCACCAGGTGGCGTTCCGCTTATTGAATGATGTGGTTTTAACGACATGCACGCATGCGCAGTTTCTCCAGTGGGTGGGCAAGGTGGCGGACAGAACTGAGTTGTCTGCTGCTTCGAAAAATCAACAGACGATATCGTCGTAATCACGGAGACTTCAACCAAAATAACAGGATAAGTTGTAAGATGCATACTTTTAAAAACTATCGCCATACCCCAAAAAGTTCTCGCCATCAGCACCGCTTCTCGCCACGCGTGTTTGTAAAATGCCGTACAGGATTTGATAGACCGGACATGTGGCGTTTTTTCCCAACAACATCACATGGGGCTAGCCAGTGTGCTGACGTCACTACACAAGTCTGTATGTCCCCGCCCCCTCAATGCTTAGTACTAGTTGAAATAATTACTTTAATGTTATGAGGACAAACAACTAAAACTATAATTTGATGTTGTCTTTGTTGTACCAGATATTGTTTTGGATGGAGGAGACGGTGCGTCACTTCAAGGGTCTCGCCAACATCATCGACATCGGAACCACGGCCGAGGGGAGGCGGATGAGGGTGTTAAGGGTAGGCGGGGAGGGGAGGCGGATGAGGGTGTTAAGGGTAGGCGGGGAGGAGAGGCGGATGAGGGTGTTAAGGGTAGGCGGGGAGGGGAGGCGGATGAGGGTGTGAAGGGTAGGCGGGATGGAGAGGCGGATGAGGGTGTTAAGGGTAGGCGGGGAGGAGAGGCGGATGAGGGTGTGAAGGGTAGGCGGGGAGGGGAGGCGGATGAGGGTGTTAAGGGTAGGCGGGGAGGAGAGGCGGATGAGGGTGTTAAAGGTAGGCGGGGAGGAGAGGCGGATGAGGGTGTTAAGGGTAGGCGGGGAGGGGAGGCGGATGAGGGTGTTAAGGGTAGGCGGGGAGGAGAGGCGGATGAGGGTGTTAAGGGTAGGCGGGGAGGAGAGGCAGATGAGGGTGTTAAGGGTAGGCGGGGAGGAGAGGCGGATGAGGGTGTTAAGGGTAGGCGGGGAGGGGAGGCGGATGAGGGTGTTAAGGGTAGGCGGGGAGGGGAGGCGGATGAGGGTGTTAAGGGTAGGCGGGGAGGGGAGGCGGATGAGGGTGTGAAGGGTAGGCGGGGAGGGGAGGCGGATGAGGGTGTTAAGGGTAGGCGGGGAGGAGAGGCGGATGAGGGTGTTAAGGGTAGGCGGGGAGGGGAGGCGGATGAGGGTGTTAAGGGTAGGCGGGGAGGGGAGGCGGATGAGGGTGTTACGGGTAGACGGGGAGGAGAGGCGGATGAGGGTGTTAAGGGTAGGCGGGGAGGAGAGGCGGATGAGGTGTTAAGGGTAGGCGGGGAGGGGAGGCGGATGAGGGTGTTAAGGGTAGGCGGGGAGGGGAGGCGGATGAGGGTGTTAAGGGTAGGCGGGGAGGAGAGGCGGATGAGGGTGTTAAGGGTAGGCGGGGAGGGGGCAGGGTCGGGGTGTTAAAGGTATGCAGGGAAAGGAGCAGGGTGATGTTGTTAAAGGTTGACGGGTTGGGGGGGGGGGGGGCTTCCGAAGTCGTCCGGTTTTCAGACCGTTCGGAACATTCAGTCCAGTAATAATAATCATAATGCAATATTCTGTTTTTCATGAGTTACTTGATGCATGACATTAGACTTTCAATACGTTCGCCATCAGGTTTATAATCGACCTGCAGACACCGTCAGCCAATTATGCTCAATATATACCTATACTGACTTATATTATGACTACATTAACAGAATAATGCATGCAACGCCCCCCATCACATTGTGAAGGGTACCCACATCCACGTGTAACTGGCATTCCATCCGGGTGTTCCCCGCAGATCGGCTTGCCTGGAGAGCACAAGTGGAAGATGTGGCTAGACGGCGGGATACACGGCCGGGAGTGGATCGCCCCGACCACAGTCATGTACACAGCCGGCCAGGTCAGGCGGGACCCGCCCAACAACCAATAGTATTGTCTACATGACCTGATGACTGAAACAATGGCAGTTGGAAGTGACGTCATCCATTGCGTTATTGCGCAATGCAAGCTAACAGAACGGCTTAAAACATGTTTATTTCGGAGTTATTACAGAAATTATTAAATGAAGATATCAACACACATGGATCGGTGTACGAATTTGCTCCTACGAGATTGAAAATATATTTCGTTTACTCAATAGTAAGTCTGATAGGTGAATAACTAGTAAATTTTAACGTTTTGTAGGGTTTCGGGCAAGAATCCGCCGCGACCTCCAGTGAATATAATATGTCGGACGTTATATGGCTGCTATCAAATCCTCTGGATGTCCTGCATTGACCTTGTTGTATGTTCTCTCAGCTCCTGAAGGGCTACACTGAAGGTGACAACGCGACGATAAACTTCCTCCAAAGCCTTGACTGGTACTTCCTGCCAGTGGTCAACCCCGATGGATACGAGTTCACGCATGTGAAGGTGTCTTTCCCGGATTTTCTTGCCCTGAATCTGCCGAATGGTGGCGCCGCGCAAGATGCATTATTACGACCTTCGACACAGACTGGGCCAACACATTTTAAGTGGATCAGTGGGAAGCTATTTGTATTTTAATCTTTAAACGGGTTTCTGACGAACTTTTTTCTGAACCGGGAACCGGGTGTGTCTGGCCCAAAATATGGTTTCTTTCGGAAGCTAAGTTTAAATAATTACCGTTTTGAAAACGATGTGATGAAAATGTCAGGAAGCTTGCCTTTTTATTGGCAAGCATAGGCAAAAAATAGTGCATATTGCTAAAACACGTTTTAATCAAATAGCGGCACATCCTTAATCGTTGCCAAGATCTGTTTTTTGCGCGCTTCATCAAAATCGAAGATCGCTGCCGTCTCAGGAATGCCTTTAATGTTCTTATATGCATAAGTACGCATATGTTTCGGATGTCAATTCTGGCCACATTAAATAGTCACAAAATACGATAGAGTATTATACAAGCTTACTTAATTGGACATTATTTGACTTATGATTGGTAGAATCGACTCTGGAGGAAGAACAGGAATCCGCAGAACCAGAACTGTACCGGAGTTGATCTCAACAGGAACTGGGGCTTCCAGTGGGGCGGAGGTCAGTGGGCACCCGAATATAACTCTCTGCCGTCTACCGGTGAATCCGTCGGAAGGACAACATTTCGTTGGCACACCTCGTGATGCAATACATTGCGGGGCATTATAAGCATAGGATGTCAGAAAACGCCTTTGCTATTAGAATTTCTGTGCTCGAGGAAGTCATCTCGCGGGGGAAATTATAGGGTAACCAGTTTGTGTGATATTACGTCCTTAACCAGCCACAACTTATTTTCCATTTTCCCTGTTAGCTGCATCCAGCTTAGACCCTTGCAGCAATGTCTACCAAGGGAGCTCTCCGGAAGTGGAGCCGGAGGTAGAAAACATCGTTAATTTCCTGTTACCCAGATCGGACTCTTTCATTGGCTACGTGACGTACCACTCGTACGGTCAGCGCTTCACCACGCGCTGGGACTATACGGATTCGATCGTACCCCAGGATCACAAACAGCTGGTAAGCCATGATACAAGACAAACAGCTGGTAAGCCATGATACAAGACAAACAGCTGGTAAGCCATGATTCAAGAAAAACAGCTGGTAAGCCATGATCCAAGACAAACAACTGGTAAGTCATGATTCAAGACAAACAGCTGGTAAGCTATGATTCAAGACAAACAGCTAGTAAGCCATGATTCAAGACAAACAAATGGTAAGCCATGATTCAAGACGAACAACTGGTAAGCCATGATTCAAGACAAACAACTGGTAAGCCATGATCCAAGACAAACAACTGGTAAGCAGTTGGTAAGCCATGATTCACAGCTGTAAGCCATGATTCAAGACGTCACACATTCGTTACCATACAATTCGGTAAGACACGGCGTGACAATGGCATTAGAAAGCGGCGAGACATGACCAAGGACTTCATAATACGGTGAGACATGACCAGTGACGTCACAATGCGGTAAAACGGGACCAATGATATCCCATCACAGGGCAATAAAATATGATTCATTACGTCATCGTGCAATGCGACGGGTCCTTTAACGTCATAATGCGGTCAGACACCATCCATAACGTGACCATGCGGTGATACGTGACCAAAAGCAATCTACTCGACTACCAACCAATCTTGATATGGAATTACGAATACGTTATGACGCCATACTAGAAGTAACAACATGAAAATTCGTCTACACAAAATGTCATGTATTTTGTTGCTGTTGCCAGCTGACGGTGGCGGAACAAGCGGTGGAGGCCATGGGGTCAGTGTATGGAGTACAGTATGACGCCGGAAGGGCACCGGAACTCATGTGTAAGCTCCTTCCAGCCGCTCTGCTTAATGTGCCTGAAGCATTTATAAGCTTAAAAGCAATACGTTCTGTGATTTGTATACTACTAACCTCTTCTCCATGTCAAATAAGTATATTCTGTCTTGAATTTAAATCCTGAAAGCCCGTGGGTTATCCGAAGAGAAGCAAATTGGTGGCCGGCTTATATCCCTAGGGCCCGAGAGGGGCTTTTTCAACACGGCGACACAGCGATTTTTAAAATCGACAACGCGACATTGGGGTTGTCTTAGAATCGACATGCGACATAAGACTTAGCGACACGCGACATGGAACTTTTCTTAAAATCGACACGCGACATGGACCTTTTCTTAAAATCGACACGCGATATGGACCTTTTTTTTAAATCGACACGCGACATGGTCACCCCCCCCCCCCCTCAGGGGCCCTATCCCTGCGCGCCTGTTCGCTGTTCGGTATTCTGTGTGATGTCAACTGCGGCTCGCTAGGACGTCCGCGCACGATAAAATAGTCCGCGCAGTTTTATGTTGAAATTGTTGTTTTACAGACTCAACGAGGTATAAAACATATGCATCATAATTATGAGATACCTCTAGTCTTGATTCTAAAAGGTAAAAAATCTAAGATGGCGCGTGTAAGTAGGCTTCTTTAATTAAGACCAACAGGGAAGTTTCCCGAACTGATGCTGGTGTATGCTGCGTAACACAGTATACCTTGGAAAACAAGCTTACCACAGAATCGGAATCACAGCGAATGAGGACCGCCAATGAGTGGTAAAGCAGACCTTAATCTACCAGATCACCTGATATAAAGTATATTATTTCGAATCTTCACATATAGTGTATTCTACGAAGAGTTGTCTATCGTTTGTTACAGATGCCTACGGAGGGGGGTCCCCCGACTGGGCCAGAGCCATCGCCAACATCAAGTACTCCTACCTTATTGAACTCAGAGACCGGACTACTTTTCTCCTTCCGCCACACGAGATAATCCCGACTGGCCACGAGAACTGGGCCGGACTGCAGGTCGTAGTGAAGGATATCCTGGATTACTATGGCGATATCCCGGCCCCCAATAGACGGGACCCAGCCTATATCCCCATCGCGCGAGATGGATATAAACTCATTGCTGAATCAGTTTCGTTCAATGAAGCTGTTCCGTGCTTTAGCTGTTTTAATTTGACGTTGTTATTCGTCCAATGTTTATTGTTTCTGTTATTGAGATAAGACGGTTATACAGATCGGGGAAACATGTTGCGACTTCAATCTCGGTGACGTTGACATTGAGTGCGTGTTAACGACTAGAGAGAAAGGTCAATGTCAGAGAAGAGGTGGGGAGGAGGGGGTGCGGGCGGGGGTGGTAGATGGACAAGTGCGATAATCACAGTAATCGGCTGCAACAGATATTGAATTAACATTGCCGAGAACCGCCCATTATTGGCTGACGGACACAGCCCCCCCCCCCCCTACCCCTTATTACACAACGAGAACCCCACACCGACGCTATGCAGTTTGAGAGACTTGCCCCATGGTCCTCGGCTACACGATAATGGACAATATTCTCGTGCTCTGATATTATGTTGCCGCCATAATTGTTCCGTGATACACTGACACCATTAAAACGCTGTAGAAACCAAATGCTGCTAAGGAAGGGTTCACAACTCCCGTCTTCTGCCCACACCATATACTATTATGCGGGCACAAAACGATTGAAGGAAAGATGATGTAACAGGGATTCATGTATTAACTGCTGACGTGTGGATGCGTCTTGATCTCATGTTAGGCGATTGTTGTCCTGCTAACCATTTATCTTATTCAGGACTAATAATGTCATACATCCAGGCATGTATTGTTCGCTATAGGCCTCGTTCCGTTCTTACACTAAAGACAATTAACCTGGGGCCGTATTCATAATCGCCACTTAGGCTACGTACGCCACTAGACTTAGCGCTAAGTGGAAGATTTGTCCCCCAGTGGAATGAGTCGAAGTGGGAGTGGCAGACAGAGAGTGGCATCCTTACTAGTTTTAGATGTTTACCTTGTCGTTCAGAATCAAAATTATTTTGTTGTTGTTTATGTTTACTCTTTTTCAGTGACGCAATATTACGCTTAGAATCGGCATGATATTATGAGCTATTTACCGATGTGTCTTTCGTTATTCTTGTGACTGTGTACAAGCTTTTGTTGGAAAACATACGCAGCAGTATATAGTATAAAAGTCTCATGAAACCTGAAGATATGACTTTCGCCTCATTTGTCTATAAATCAATTGATCATTGTTATATACATCCCTCACCCTGTTGTTCTGTTACATATTGATCCAGACAATAAAGGTCTTACATATAGTTGTATATTACATGGGCGCGTTACTCATTAGTTGCACTGGTCTCAACTATCTTGCCATCTCTTGGCGCCTTACCTCGCTTGTATTTTTCATAGAGCGTTTGCATCTTTTTTTTCCATTCTTTTCAGTGAAAGAAGATTATTTCTTATTTATCGATTGTGTTACAATTAAAGTGTATACCCATGATTTAAATGGAAAATCAAATCCACACGGAAATGTCATATTAATCGGTCTTTGTTGTTTTTGCGTACATGCTTACTGTTATAAAGCCTTGTTTCGCTCGTCATCGCCGGCCGCAGGGGGCCGCAGGGGGCTGCAGGGGCCTGCAGGGGGCTGTAGGGGGCCGCAGGGGACTGCAGGGGGCCGCAGGGGGCTGTAGGGGGCCGCAGGGGACTGCAGGGGGCTGCAGAGGACTGCAGGGGCCTGTAGAGGGCCGCAGGGGACTGCAGCGGGCCGCAGGGGGCTGCAGGGGGCTGTAGGGGGCCGCAGGGGCCTGCAGGGGGCTGCAGAGGGCCGCAGGGGACTGCAAGGGGCCGCAGGGGGTCGTATTGGGCTGCAGGGGGTCGTATTGGGCTGCAGGGGGCCTCATGGGGCTGTAGGGGGCCGCAGAGGACTGCAGGGGGTCGCAGGGGGCTGTAGGGGGCCGCAGAGGGCCGCAGGGAGCCGCAGGGAGTTGTAGTGGGCCGCAGAGGGCCGCAGGGGGCCGCAGGGAGCCGCAGGGGGCTGCTGTACAAGCTGTATTATCACCACTGCCAACAGCGACAAGGCCATCTCTATCATTCTTGTATGATTTGAATGAGAAAGTAGGTTTCTCACCCAGAAAACCGGTTAAAAAAACTTGCCACAGATTCGTCAATTTTTAAAGCAATATGCAAACCCATGGCTTGTCATGCCACTCGCCGGATGTGCACAGATCAACGCGAAGCTGGAGAGTGCGATCAACCGATCTGTAGTACAAGCAAAATACCACATTGGTTTCATGAAACATTCAAATGGGGGGGGAGGGGGGGGGGCAAGGGGGGTCATGTTCCCAGATCACGAAGAATACATTTCTGTATTCCCAGATCACGATGAATTAAAATAAGAACTCCCTGCATACAATGGAAGGGCGGATATATGATACAAATTCGACGATTTACCGATTCACAGTTAACTAAAAAAGAAAATTCCCAGTTCACGATTAATGAAAATTCTTGATCACGAAGGTCGGCTAATACTCCATTCCCAATTCACGGTGAATTGAAAAGCCCATTCCCGGGCACAGGATCTCGCCACTCGTTAAGGTCCGAAATTGACGTCAATATTTACGACGTCCTATCCAATTGAAGAAATGAGAAAAGGAGAGTAACTCCCACTGAATAATCCGCCGGATCTGCCTGTCGCTTGCATTTTATGCTCATAAAAGTATACACATGGCATTTAGATGTAATTTTGCATCCATTTATATGTTTAAATAATTAAGGATAACACCATTTGACTATGTTTAGTGTCAAAACGTGGCTTTCAAGCGGCGGTCGTGAGGTACCGAGTCGGAAGTGCGTGAAAACGGTCCGCGGAATAGCGTGGCATTGACAAATATCTGTAATTATTTACTAGATCTAACGAGGCTGCATAGTAATAACAAATATATGAGAAGTAGCCTATTATCCTTATAGCGCTTTGTTTACGTATCATCTCCCTGGAAACAATTAGGTCTGATATCTGACAGAAACAAACTCGCACTGCGACATTTAACATAGATCTAGATGAAGAATAAAAAATCCTTGACCTGGTTCGTGGGCCACAACGTATACATGTGTAGCTGGTCAGGCTGGTCAGTGTGGAACAGGAAAGACTGTGTTGGGCTCCAAGTTCGACATGCCTGGTTGCTACGCGACAAGGCCCGTGTCAAGGCAGATTCGCATTGAAAAGACAGTAAACGTTATATACCGTTCCATACCATCGCTTTATAATAAAGTATAATCGGTACACGTCTGGTATCAAATTATGTATTCTGTACAATATATATTCCTGAATTAGATTTTTAATGTATCTAGACAAACTAGGAGGGGGGGGGGGGTAGGGGGGGGGGTGCAAGGGGTATTTACGTTCCTTGGGAATGGATTTTTCATGTCACCGTGAACAGAAGGAAAATAATTCTTTGTCAACCGAAAATGGGATATTAACCGACCCCCGTGACCCAGGATTTTCATTAATCGCGAACTGGGCATTTCAATATTAAATAACCGTGAATTGGGAAATGGTCAAGTTATATCATGTATCCGCCTCTTCCATTGTAAACGGGAACTTCTCCTTTTAATTCATCGTGACCTAGGAATAAAGAAATGTATTCTTCGTGACTTGGGAACACGACGAAGCGAGACCAGCGAGCGAGCAAGTTATGCTGGCGCAACCAACTCATGTACAGCTCATCTGCCCGACCGAACAGTGAGCAATACACCTCAAACTACATATACTACGGAAGCGAGTCGGGTTGCACACATTGGGCAGGGGTCAGCAAGGAGAAGGTGTGTTTTCGAATTTGATTTCTAAAGGAAAATATTTCCCACCTCGTCCTGCGACCGCCTCCGGTTTACAAAACGGAAGCGTTATTGGTTATGGGTCCAAACCTGGCGGATGACCCCACGTTCATAGATGTTCCAAAGTAAGGGCGTATAGTGGTCAGCCGGGCAGACACCGGTCACGTGCTCCGGCCATGGGGTATGGAGCACAGACCAGTCGCCCGGTCCGGTCCGCTGTACGCCAAATTAGACAGGCGCCGCCCATAGCCTAAAACGGCACCGTCTGCTCTTTGCTATAAATGGTTTACGTTAAAGCAATATACTTAAATGCGCCATCTTAGATCGTTTACACTTTACAATCAAGACTAAAAGTATCTTAAAATTATGATGCATATATTATTTATCTCTTTGGGTCTGTAAAACAACAATTTTAACATAAAACTACGCGGTTTATTTATATCGCGCACGCCTACTCTAGCAAGCCGCGGTCGACATCACACAGAATACCGAAGGGGCCTCAATAAAACGCGAAATACCTGCAGAATACCTGCGAAAAACTTTCGCCGCGAAGAAGTTTTCGGAATTTTTCCGCGTTTTATTGATGACCCTACCGAACAGCGAACAGGCGCGCAGGGATATGAAGCCGGTCACCAACTCTTCTGCTCCTGAAAACAAATTCGCTCTCTCCGGATAGCCGTTTTCAGAATTTAAATTCAAGACAGAATATACTTATTTGACATGGAGAAGAGGTTGGTAGAAGAAAAATTACGGAATATATTGCTTTAATTTGAAATAAACAAGGTTTTTCCCACGAAGCAATTTGTCATTCATGTTATTATTTGTCAGTCATGTTATTATATGTCAGTCATGTTATTATATGTCAGTCATGTTATTAATGTTACTCCACGCCCTTCGGTCAAACCATAAATGGAACTAGCCCCAGTTCTGTGGCTGTAGGACGGGCGAAAATCTGACAGGGCTGGGGCTAAAATGGAACTACCCTTGCAGGCACCAACTCGATCAGTCCTTGGCACAGATTCGTAAGCTTTTGTTCATATGGCGCCTCATACTCGTTGTCAGGGATGCAAAACGATAGCTTGAATACGTCACGCACCAGACTTTTTAATAAAAATAAACGTTTGGTATTACTGAAACAGTTTATCATATAGATATACATGTATATAGTGCAACAGAATAGTTACAAGACCGGCCGGTCCGGTGTCTTAGAATTAACACTCGACCGACCAGTCACATACTCGACTCGGTCCACCGGTCGAGCGCATCGAGCGTTAGTGCCGCACACTGCCGATCACTCTGCCGGCAGAGGGAGCTCGTTCCCTACTATGGCGCAAGCGTAACGCCCTCTGCCGGGGATCGACTGGCGATATGTATGGCGCTTTTCAAGAATGGCGTTCCATACATGCTGTGACACATATATGGACAGAAGAAGCAGTGGTCGATCAAAGTCCTTCTCTCAAGCCTTCTATGTGCGAATGACCAGGGTACGACGGGGAGCCTAGCTTGTATCAATCATTGCTTCAGTGACACTGTTCTACATATTGTTGGGGAAATCAGTCCGCGTGTTCTACCGCAACCCAGAGCGTTGGGGAAGTGTGTCTCCACTGAACAATGTCTGTGAAGGCCGTACTAGGAGTTTTGCTGACTGCGTGGGTAACCTTCAAACTGGTTTCCTACTGTAGTGATCATGAATTGGAGTCAGGTGAGTGTAATCTTGCATGAGGACAGTATGATAATATTATGCAACCAGAGCATCTAAGCATAATGAATGGGAGTAAAGGAGCTTGAATGCATCCAGTTCGTTTCCATTCCATATCATAACGTTAATGCACATTTTAAAATATGCAACGTTCATTTCCAGTTTTAGTCTTAATAAAAACGAGTTATGGAAGGCCCTTTTTCGCAGGTCTATAATATATCAACTAACATATACGTCTTCAAAGTCTAATATAAATAATATATGGCTCGACAAATGGGAGTAAATGTATTGAGGAAATATGCCTACAACCGCGGTGGAAAATAATGAAATCCGACCTCACTGTGTCATAGTCATTTATATACAAACTTATCATCTTTCCTCTTGGAAAGTTGACTAGAATTGTAGCTTGTATTATCGCCCTTCAGATGAGCTTCGAGGTAAGAACATCCTGCTGACTGGAGCGTCCTCTGGTATTGGAGAACAAATGGCGTACGTCTACGCCAAACACGGGGCCAACGTCTTCATTACTGCGCGCCGGGAGCATCGGCTGAAAGAGGTCAGTGACCATATCTAACGTAGGGACTTCGAAATTGTATAGAACAAAGTGGAATGGTATTGTCCGTCATGGAAAAATATGCCCTGTTAGCTCTGTTTCGTAAATCGACTAAAGGGTACAATGGTAAAATTTCCGGGTGGGGGTAGGGGGGAGGGAAACTAGCTACAAAACTTATAAGGAGGTGCCTCTGGGACCCTCAACATTTTACCCATCTAAGTACCAAGAACTTTGTACAATTAGAGCACATCTACGTACCAGTTGAGAAAGTTGCACGACTTTGCACGAAAATCCTTAAGATTGCTTACTGTTTATTCAAGAAATTGGCTTATTGATAATTAGATCTATGTACGGTTTATAAGAAATAAAATCAGTGACTTGTTCCCAACTGCCCACCAAAGTAGACCTATATGCGCGTACCAAAAGTGTATAAGTTGGGACCCATTGGCGTACTAAAGTACACGACAAACATTTCCACAGCAGTCAAGTACCTTGAGATACCCCCTGGGGTAAAATATACACCGTTCCGCTTCTCTCACAGCAACACCCCCCCCCCCCCCTCCCCACCATCCCGGCCTCCTCCCGCCCCGCCAATACACACGCTCATGCAGCCTTTGATGCGTAACATGGGCGCCACCCCCCCCCCCCGCCCCTCACACACACACCCCTCCGTATCCCCTCCCCCGGTCGGCCGCTTCTCTGGCTGCTTCACGGTGCCCTTATCCTGACTTAATCCACGTCCATTTTCGTCATAAACGCCAGCCGTCAGGATGATTTGCCCTATAGGCCTACTGAGTTTGAACTTTTGCAGAATTTCTACAACTGCAAAAGCAGCTATCGGTGTTCGTATTTCACGTCGATGAGTGGGTAAAGTGTGAGGATTTTGCCCTTGCTTGTCCGTTTGAACATCAGACACATTGATATATCATAAGATTCGTTTCAGGTTATCTATATTAGTAAAATCACTTCACTGTGAAAAATTCTCACGTTAAAGAACCGAAGAAGAGTCAAGTTTTATGAAAATTTTATTGCTCGTTCGTTGTAATACACATTTTATTTTGGTATCAACGCATGCAAAACATACAATATTAATTGGAATAACGACATTGTACTGAGTTTGTTCATTTGTATAGTTTAGTGTACCTTCGGGTGAGTGATTAGGTTATGATACAACAGTGACACGACAAGATACCGGTCGGGTATAGACATATACAATGGTGCTCTCTGTCTGACAGGTGGCTAAGAAGTGCGCCTCCATAGCTCCGGACGGCGCCAGGTTCGCCTACTTCCCGGCAGACATGGAGAAGGATGAGGACCGGGAGCGACTCGTTCAGGTGAGTTCAGGTGGGTCACCCAGCCTCAGTGTAGCGGGCGATATTGAGGAATCCGTAGTGGTGTCTCATTCAAGATGGGTGATGTACAAAAATGTATCGCCCCTGACTGGTTAGTCATCATAGGTTGCCACTACAGTGTTCAAATATACATGTATTGGTAGGCGTTGCCACTACAGTGTTCAAATATACAGGTATTGGTAGGCGTTGCCACTACAGTGTTCAAATATACAGGTATTGGTAGGCGTTGCCACTAAAGTGTTCAAATATACAGGTATTGCATGGAAGGTGTTGCCACTACAGTGTTCCAATATACAGGTATTGGTAGGCGTTGCCACTACAGTGTTCAAATATACAGGTATTGGTAGGCGTTGCCACTACAGTGTTCAAATATACAGGTATTGGTAGGCGTTGCCACTACAGTGTTCAAATATACAGGTATTGGTAGGCGTTGCCACTACAGTGTTCAAATATACAGGTATTTGTAGGCGTTGCCACTACAGTGTTCAAATATACAGGTATTGGTAGGCGTTGCCACTACAGTGTTCAAATATACAGGTATTGGTAGGCGTTGCCACTACAGTGTTCAAATATACGGTATTGGTAGGCGTTGCCACTACAGTGCTCAAATATACAGATATTAATAGGCGTTACCACACAGTGTTCAAATATACAGGTATTGGTAGGCGTTGCCACTACAGTGTTCAAATATACAGCTATTGGTAGGCGTTGCCACTACAGTGTTCAAATATACAGGTATTGGTAGGCGTTGCCACTACAGTGTTCAAATATACAGGTTTTGGTAGGCGTTGCCACTACAGTGTTCAATTATACAGGTATTGGTAGGCGTTGCCACTACAGTGTTCAAATATACAGGCATTGGTAGGCGTTGCCACTACAGTGTTCAAATATACAGCTATTGGTAGGCGTTGCCACTACAGTGTTCAAATATACAGGTATTGGTAGGCGTTGCCACTACAGTGTTCAAATATACATGTATTGTTAGGCGTTGCCACTACAGTGTTCAAATATACAGGTATTGGTAGGCGTTGCCACTAAAGTGTTCAAATATACAGGTATTGGTAGGCGTTGCCACTACAGTGTTCAAATATATAGGTATTGGTAGGCGTTGCCACTACAGTGTTCAAATATACAGCTATTGGTAGGCGTTGCCACTACAGTGTTCAAATATACAGGTATTGGTAGGCGTTGCCACTACAGTGTTCAAATATACAGGTATTGGTAGGCGTTGCCACTACAGTGTTCAAATATACAGCTATTGGTAGGCGTTGCCACTACAGTGTTCAAATATACAGGTATTGGTAGGCGTTGCCACTACAGTGTTCAAATATACAGGTATTGGTAGGCGTTGCCACTACAGTGTTCAAATATACAGGTATTGGTAGGCGTTGCCACTACAGTGTTCAAATATACAGGTATTGGTAGGCGTTGCCACTACAGTGTTCACATATACAGGTATTAGTAGGCGTTGCCACTACAGTGTTCAAATATACAGGTATTGGTAGGCGTTGCCACTACAGTGTTCACATAAACAGGTATTGGTAGGCGTTGCCACTACAGTGTTCAAATATACAGGTATTGGTAGGCGTTGCCACTACAGTGTTCAAATATACAGGTATTGGTAGGCGTTGCCACTAAAGTGTTCAAATATACAGGTATTGGTAGGCGTTGCCACTACAGTGTTCACATATACAGGTATTGGTAGGCGTTGCCACTACAGTGTTCAAATATACAGGTATTGGTAGGCGTTGCCACTACAGTGTTCAAATATACAGGTATTGGTAGGCGTTGCCACTACAGTGTTCAAATATACAGGTATTGGTAGGCGTTGCCACTACAGTGTTCAAATATACAGGTATTGGTACGCGTTGCCACTACAGTGTTCACATATACAGGTATTGGTAGGCGTTGCCACTACAGCGTTCAAATATACATTGTATTGGTAGGCGAATAGTTACAAGTTAAAACACTCCCTCGCGATCATATGCCATAGGTATTGTGACTGGTTGCATATATCATTGAACTGCAATTTTGTCACTTCATTTAATCGCCTTCCAACGCCCATGGAGCCATTATCTAGACTAATAATAATAACACAATGCAATCTAATTATTTCCTTTTATTCTTATACTTTGTACATGCCAGTTGTCTATACACAGAAAGTGCTTTATTTTTACTTCAACGCAGAGGACGACCGAGTTTTTCGAGGGCGACCTGGACCAGCTGATGTTGAACCATGCAATTGTAGTCCTCGCAAAACCCTGGTCAGCCAGTCCAGATGACGTCACTTCCGTCCGGAAAACTCTGGAGGTCAACACAGTGGCCTTCGCGCACCTGACCGCCCTCGTTTATCCTCATCTGGTGGCCAAGAACGGAACTATCGGAGTGGTGTCTTCTATCGCCGGTGGGTTAGGGGGGATGTTAAATGACGGTTGGTTGGTTGGTTATTCAGGACGCTTTAACCACTTTTGGTCATATCGCGTCAATGGGAGAAGGAAGGGAGAGTGGGGCCATGTCCCCGGGGGTAACCCCCTACTCTTTTACGAAGAAAGACATGGGATCTTTATCCTGCGACCACCCAGACATGGCCACAGCAGGGCTCGAACCACCGACCCACGTGCCGTTAGGCTCTCAGGTGACCAGAGCACTCAATGCGAGCGCTCTAGCCCACAGTGCTGTCGCGCCGGCCCCGTTAAATGACGGGTTTAAGTACTTGAGTACATGTACATACAATAAAAGGTTTAACGCACGACGACGCCAACAAGTCGGCATTTATATGATGTAAGATACCACCATCTAATGGATCACTTCATAACGATGTATAGCCTCTGGAGACCCACTCCGTTTGGGTCTCGGTTCTAGCCTGTATTTTGCAGGGGTCTTTTTGCAAAACGAATAGACGCATTTGGAAAGTCTGACTTGTTTTGGCGCATGCTAGTACCTGTGTCGGTCTCGGTTTGGCGCATGCTAGTACCTGTGTCGGTTTCGGTTTGGCGCATGCTAGTACCTGTGTCGGTCTCGGTTTGGCGCAGTTCCTCAGAAAGGGTGGCGGCAATGTCCTTTATAAAGCGTACACATCTTTAACGCTGCATTACCGATTCATATAATACCCAAGTGTCTATACCCAAGTGTCTATCCTCCAAATTACAGAATTTTCCGTCCTGTCTGTAGCTCGAAAATTTAGAAGTGACCGCCAGCCACGATTTCGACCCTTAACCAGGCGGCAGCCCTTTTTAGAGGTGTGTCCGAGATTGACCAATCAGGAGACGATATTCTAATTATAGTATAATTATAAGCCGGAAATGACGCCTACTGTGTGAGCAAACAAGAGCGCGTGATCATCGCTAATATAAATAGCTGCGATTCTAACTCCAATCAGGGCTTATTTACGGAGACAATCGTTGCGAGATATATATCAATAGGTTTGGCTGCTAATTTTCCATGAAAAACTACGATCATGGTCTACTGCGCGGCTTGGAACTGCTGCAATTCATCCGTAAATCGCGGCCCTGATCTCTCGTTTTACACGTTTCCCCTGAAGGCTACCTTCACTGTGAATACATGTAGCTCCCTCCGCGAAATAACTTCCAGTCATAACGTAAAACGGCGCCACATGAAGGGTCACAATATACGTCACTTGCTCCGGCAAAATGGCGCGCTGCTCGACATTAATGGGGGCGGGTTGCCTTAATTTTTCTCTCGCCAATTTAATTTTAATAAGTAAACTTTCGATGCAGATCGCGATTAGATTAGGTTAGACACCAGCTTTAATAGGGCAGTAAGAAGAGTACCAGACGTGTTATGATGGTACATATTTGATTGAATAATGTTTTGTTGTACTCTGATTATCTTCAGGTCGCCTTCCCGTGGCCTACATGCCTTATTATGCCAGCTCTAAGTTCGCTCTGGATGGCTACTTCAGCAGCCTCCGTGCGGAGTTCCGGAACCGGCAGATCCCGGTCTCTATCACCCTGGCATTCCTTGGGGCAATAGGTGGGGCATGAAGCATTCTCAGCCACAGTGTTTGTGTGAATTATGAAACATTTAAGGCACGACGAAAACCGTGTAGTAAATATTATCATTTTAATTTGTAAGTACTTAGGTCATTTTATAGATGCAGAAACACCACCCGGTTATGCTAAAAATGAGATTACGCAGTGTCCACCAAATATATTATGACATTTGATCGTAGTTTGTGTTGGTTGTTTCAGGCACAGATCAAGCCATTAAAGACATTAAACGTCTGACGGAGATAGGTTCATCGTCCAGCCTTGAAGGGGTCACTCTGGCCAATGTAGAAAACACCGCCGCGGCCGTCATCAGCGCCACCACTCGGAAACAATCGGAACTATATTATCCAATGAGCCAGTTTTTACGACCGATAGTCATTATCCGACATGTGTTTCCCGGACTACTTGACATGGTAATGTAGACCTAGGTAAAGTGTCATAAACGAAGGCTTTTCCGAAGTCGCGGCAGTGTGCCCTTTCCACATTTCAGGCGTATGTTGTGAGTAGATCGTAATTGCACCCAACACAAACCAAAGACGCCACTTTTAATTTTATATCTTGAAGGTGTCAAGGGTTAGGGTTAGGGTTGTAAAATCGCTGCGATGTCTTTAATTGCTTCAGGTTTACATAAAGAATACGAGGGACGTAAATTTGTATATCTCGAAGGTTTTCTGTATTATGTCGTATGTACATACCGTTTGTGAACGTTACGGTAAAAGCGGAGCTTGCGTAGCGCGACCATGCGGGGAGCTTGAAAGCAGCCTTGTTTACAATCGATAGTATATTGCTACCTCGAGCGACCTCGAGCGAGCGGTGACCTTCCCTCTCGCCCCACCCTCCCGTGTGTGCCCAGACACAGCTCGACCTCATTTGGACCTCAAGGCCATCGTTATCTAGCTTAGGCCTACTACCTTTGGCCTTCATATACCCATGACCAGATATTCTGGTGCAACCGACTGGTGAGCGTCCCATATACAGCGACAGGTCGACAAACACGTCGTGTGTAAACCATAGAGAAATAACCCGTTGGGGGACACTGTCACAGGCCGTAACGATGAAGAAACTCATCGGAGTTATCGTGATTGCATGGATAACATACACACTGGTTTCCTACTGCAGTGACCAGGAACTGGCTTCAGGTGAATATTGTACCCCCGGGGGGTGGGTGGGGGGGGGCACAATTGTAGAAGTCTGGTGGGGAGGTTCCTCAGTATAGCCTAGCCCTGGTACATGCCTCTCTTACCACGCCCGTAAACGGAGCAAGGGTGAGAGCCATGGCGTTCACCAGGTCTAAAATTAGAAATCGCGGACCGGTGGCTCAAGTTGAAGGTCCTAACAGAATAAATATGCAGTGCCTACCCGTCAAGTTGCTCCATTAGATTCCTGAAGCTTTCATGACTTTCGTCGGACAGTCATTTCTTTGGTCGGTATTGTATTTTCTTGTAATCCGGGCGATTTTTGTCACCTCTCGCTTCGTTTTGAATGCTCCGCCATTTGCCGGACGTCAGCAAACGCCGCCTGGCAGCGAGTGCTCACGCTAAGTTTGTTTACTTCCTGAGGTATCTTTTATCATTTATACTTCATTTATGGCAATGTTACTTCAATTTGAGTAAATTCATGCGGGACTTCGTTGAAGTTACTTTAATCCGACACCGCTAGATGGCATGCACAACACATCAGTGTCATGAGTCACGGGCCGATTCTAGACTCTGGGGTGGGTTCGGGTATGCGAGCGGAGTAGTCGGACTCCGCGGAGTGCATAAACGAACGCGGAGATTGTGGCCGGTAGAGCGGTCACGTGGTACATTTTATCCCCACCCCAAGGAGGATCACGAGGATTTCAAATATGGCGTCCAGGTCGCACAATACATTAAATATATATATAGTAGTATTGCGACCTGCAAAAAATCTGTAAATAATATTATAACAAAGAAAATAAGATAATGAACACAATAAGTATCCGTTGATTTATTTTATGGCGCTATTTAACGATCTGCAAAATGTGTGCAGTCCAGCAAGTGCAACATTCACGCGGACCACGGATTTTGCGTTCGGTTAATATTGATCCGCCTATTAGCGGAAAGAGTGAGTCCGCATGCTCCAAATATCCGCGCCGATTACTCCGATTGCATATCCGAACTCACCCTGGATGAGTGAAGTAAACAATTGCTACTTCACATGCAATTATCTAAGTTTATTTATCTTGTTTCTACTATAGAAATACAAAGCTTACATTAGCAAATACTATTTGAAATGAAAGACTGCACAAAAACAAATGTTCAGAAATCGGCTTGTCCACAGGGTATGGGTCCGCTTCACCAGAGCTGGCCTAAAGGCCAGAGCGGACAGCTTGCTGAAAGCCAGCGATCGTGAGAGTTGGCATAAAATTTACAAAAAGCTTAATTATGTCATGTGTTTGTCCCCTATATATTAATACCTGCCTAACTGAAAACCTTTTATAATTCAAAAATATCTGTCTAATAGTCCCAGTGACTCTTGTAAAAGGGTTCGCGCTCATTTTTGTCAGAGCACCCTGTCGCAAGGACTGTTTTCGGCCGCCATTGCCGTTGTGCTCTGAAGTCTAAAGTGGAAAATGTTAGCGTCCCCACTCTGTATCACTTAAGGTCTTTAATTGCCTGCTTTCACGCCCACGAAAAAAGTCACTTTGACCAACTTTTGAAAACAATCATGGCGCCTGAGCGGTCTGCGCAGACGTTGGGCTCTCGTTATGAAGCCCAGAGATTCGCACATAAGACATTTATTTGCAGAAGAGCAAACTACAAATGAAAAGTCGAATGATTTGTGGTTATGTTGATTTTAAAGAAATGTAAAAACAGCAAAGATGTTTGTGCGAAAATGCAATTTGTTATGCCATGTTACGCAAATGACCAACAACAACATGGTAAAGGCGGTCATAGATTGTATTATATCATCAATCCCTCTCCCCTTCGTACATAGATTCACACATACAGTACATACGCAAAGCAATACAATGGGTCAGTTTATAGTCACCTTGATAGTCCTTTCAAACGCGAAAAGAACACTCACTCGCACACTGCTCCTGATGCTCCTACGACAGTCTGACGTTCCTACGACGCTCCGATGCTCCCACGACGCTCCGATGCTCATATAAATTTCGCCTAGGCTTAGTTTTGGCGGGAAAGAACTCGACATGCAACTTTAACCATTCATCCCGTAATATCTGCTCACTCCGCAGCACTCACTCACCCATTCACTCGCCGTATCACTCACATGTGTTCACCTGTTCATACTCCATTTCTTAACAGCCATCAGGAGCGTTTCACCGGCAAACGGCTGGTGTCTGCTGCCACATTAGTGCGAGCCTGTGAGTGATGAAGTGGCCTGTCGTAAGGGTCTGCTGAATGAAATTGAGACCTATCCGCACATGGGAGTCAAACTCCGGAACATACAATTAATTGAATATGGTTTAAACTAGTAATACCAATTGTAAAAACAGTTCGGCACCTTCATACAACTTTCGCGCGACAGTTTATACCCTTACAAGACCAATTTTCCACACAAATGGGTCTACAAGACAGTATCTTGTTAGGTAGCAAACGCGTTGGCCCGCCATGTTAAGTTGTACTTTGACGATATACATATATGGAAGTGTGCTGACCTAAAAACACACAGCCAATCAGAACACTATATGGATATTTCCATAATGAAATCACCCTATGAGGTCTGGACTCCTTATCTAGACACCAGTTACTCTAATTTAGGTAACACTTCAGAAAGTTACCTGAATTGAGGTAAAAATGTCAGATTACTAATAAAGTATAACAATACAAATTTTACTTCAATTGAAGTATATTATTTCAATTTGGGTATGCGCCTCGACCTGGTAACTCAGGCTTACAAATAACTCAAAAGCTCCATCAAAATTACCAGATGCCCAAAAATTAGCAGAAGTTTCACCAATTTTCATGATAGGTAACTCGATGGACAAAAGAAGCTACCGCCGGATTAGCGAAGGTCTACTACCAAGAAGGTATCTTAATTGATCAGTTAACTGAGTACTTCGAACCCGTGTTATCGCCACGAATCTCTGGCTACACGAAAGGATACAGCTGTCGAAAGGTCTAAAAGCGGGTGTCCAACCTACGCTAATCGCGAGCTGCAAAAGTTTATATCTTAAGAGTATTTTGGCGAGTGTTAACGCTTCGTTTCGGCCGACTGGTAAGAAGAACAAAATTGAGGCAACCCGGCCCCAAAAATGTCGCGTAACGCCCCATTTTGCCGGAGCAGGTGACGTATATTGTGACCGTTCATATGGCGCCGCCTTACGCGGAGGAAACTATTCACAGTGGAGGTTCCATGATCTTAGTGTTTCATGGAAAATAACATCCAAACAAATTGATATACGTCTTGCGACGATTGTCTCCGTAAGAAAGCCATGATTGTAGTCTCAGCTATTTAAACTAGTGATGATCACGCGCTCTTGTTTTTCTTGCTCACGCAGTAGGTGTCATTTCCGTTTTGAATATAATTAGAGTATCGCCTCCTGATTGGTCAATCGCGGACGCACCTTCAAAAAGGGCTGCCGCCGAGGTAGGCTCAATTGTAATATTTATCATTTTGCCTACCAGTATATATTATATATCTATTTTCTACTGATAGATGCATTTTCACTTACTACAGTATACTTAACTTGCCAAATAAACAATAGTTTAATTACCTCGTGGCGATGATCCAAAATAAAACATTTGTAAACTTAAATACAACTATTCTGTCTAAATTAGAAAAGGAGAGTCAAAATGTTATGTCTCATATAATATTGTTGTTTTATGTTATGTGGTCCATCAGGTGCTCAAATGGACCAAGCAGTTAATTTTTCAATAATGGAAAACTAACGGCTTCTATTATCGCCCTTCAGATGAGCTTCGAGGCAAGAACATCCTGCTGACTGGAGCGTCCTCTGGTATTGGAGAACAAATGGCGTACGTCTACGCCAAACACGGGGCCAACGTCTTCATTACTGCGCGCCGGGAGCAGCGACTGAAAGAGGTCAGTGACCACGTGGTCAGAGTTCGAAACTTTGTAAATCTTGTCCAGCTGTCAGCTTTGTCATACACCCGGTGGGGTATGCGGGACCCCCCCTGCCCCGGCGGAGATGTGCCTCCTTGTATCTATCATGATGGCACAGTACGAACACATGAAACGGAGAGTGTCTAAATATCATGCATTTTCATATAAGGGGGACAGCTGCGCATGTCGGGACACTTGCGCATGTGACAACGGTCCTCATTCGTGTTTTGCTTATGACTTTGGATTTTAGTATTAACTCATGCGAATGATTAGACACTGGACAATGTTTTAGAATTTGTGTATAAAATTGTAGGCCCTACCGTACATTTTGTCTGCCGCGTTTTGTGAATACTGCAAAGCTTCCATCTGATGATTAATTATGTTGTGTCACAAGTACAGTGCCACTAGCGTATAGCCATATACAATGGCGTTGTCTGTCTGCCAGGTACAGTGCCACTAGCGTATAGCCATATACAATGGCGTTGTCTGTCTGCCAGGTACAGTGCCACTAGCGTATAGCCATATACAATGGCGTTGTCTGTCTGCCAGGTACAGTGCCACTAGCGTATAGCCATATACAATGGCGTTGTCTGTCTGCCAGGTACAGTGCCACTAGCGTATAGCCATATACAATGGCGTTGTCTGTCTGCCAGGTACAGTGCCACTAGCGTATAGCCATATACAATGGCGTTGTCTGTCTGCCAGGTACAGTGCCACTAGCGTATAGCCATATACAATGGCGTTGTCTGTCTGCCAGGTACAGTGCCACTAGCGTATAGCCATATACAATGGCGTTGTCTGTCTGCCAGGTACAGTGCCACTAGCGTATAGCCATATACAATGGCGTTGTCTGTCTGCCAGGTACAGTGCCACTAGCGTATAGCCATATACAATGGCGTTGTCTGTCTGCCAGGTACAGTGCCACTAGCGTATAGCCATATACAATGGCGTTGTCTGTCTGCCAGGTACAGTGCCACTAGCGTATAGCCATATACAACGGTGTTGTCTGTCTGCCAGGTACAGTGCCACTAGCGTATAGCCATATACAATGGCGTTGTCTGTCTGCCAGGTACAGTGCCACTAGCGTATAGCCATATACAATGGCGTTGTCTGTCTGCCAGGTACAGTGCCACTAGCGTATAGCCATATACAACGGTGTTGTCTGTCTGCCAGGTACAGTGCCACTAGCGTATAGCCATATACAATGGCGTTGTCTGTCTGCCAGGTACAGTGCCACTAGCGTATAGCCATATACAACGGTGTTGTCTGTCTGCCAGGTACAGTGCCACTAGCGTATAGCCATATACAATGGCGTTGTCTGTCTGCCAGGTACAGTGCCACTAGCGTATAGCCATATACAATGGTGTTGTCTGTCTGACAGGTGGTTAAGAAGTGCGCCTCCATAGCTCCGGACGGCGCCAGGTTCGCCTACTTCCCGGCGGACATGGAGAAGGATGAGGACCGGGAGCAACTCGTTCGGGTCGGTGACCCAGCCTCAGTGTAAAGGGCGACATTAGGGAATCTGTAGTGTTGTCTCATTCATGATGGCTGATGAACAACAAATGTTCGCGCCTGAAATATTTGGCATCATGTTGCCATAACAACGTTCCTCACGCATATATTTAAAGGCGTAACTCAATGACACATTACATGGGTGTGTCCGGGGGGGGAGGAGGCACAGGAGGCACGTGCCCCCCCCCCACCCCCTCACTTTTTCAGACCCTAGCATATATCTATGCCCCCCCCCCCTTTTTAAGTTACGTGCAGACTTGCACGAGGTGTTTATTTCTGCTTCAACGCAGAGGACGAGCGAGTTTTTCGAGGGCGACTTGGACCAGCTGATGTTGAACCATGCAATGATACCCTTCGCAAAGCCCTGGTCAGCCAGTCCAGATGACGTCACTTTCCTGCGGCGTCTTCTCGAGGTCAACACAGTGGCCTTCGCGCACCTGACTGCCCTCGTTTATCCCCATCTGGTGGCCAAAAACGGAACTATTGGAGTTGTGTCGTCTATCGCAGGTGGGTTCGTGTTGCGGTGAATGTTGAGTATAGCGCTTATTTTGCGTATGTGGGTCAATAGGATGGACGAGACACACTGCCAAAAGGTATGTCGGTTGTGATTTATTGGTCGGTACGCGGGGAAATGTTTGGTGGTGAGTGACGATAGACATCTGCCCAGCGCGGTGACCACGTGGGGCCCACGTTACCTCGCCACGTGACCACGACGCGATCTTGTATGGTAGCTGGAACGCTGCTACCGTGTGGCGAAATCCCGTTGAAACACCACATCTGCAGGGACGGCCATATAGCTCTGTAGGTTAGAGCGCTCGCCTTGAGTGCTCTATAGATATAGTCACCTAACGGCGCGTGGATCGGTGATTTGCGCCCCGCTGTGGCCATGTCTGTGTGGTCGCAGGATAAAGATCCCATGTCCCTGCTCGCAAAGAGTAGGGGGTTAGCCCCCCGGGGCATGGCTCTACTCACCCTTGGTTCTCCCACGACGCGATATGACTAAACGTGATGAACGCGTCCTGAATCTACAACCAACCAACCACATATGCACCACGTCTATTCCACTTTCGGCTGCGTTAATTTGACATAATTAGACGTTACTCTCGTCATATAGTTATTTATTCTTGCAGCAGCATACACGGGTGTCATACGTAGTAAACAAATCAGTAAGCACGAAAACCTGGTAAATGCTATCAAAATCACAAAGAAGTACTAAACTTAAATAGCTTCTAAACCGTGAACCACTATATTATCGCCCACACAAAATCAGATTAGATCCATATATAGTACGATCGAGTGACAATATGAATGATGTAAGAAACCACATGATAACCGCAGTTCCTAATATGTTTGTAATGTCGACATGCACTGACCTTGAAAGCCTTAACAGAACGAAGGTTCTATGACAACTGAAATGTCACTGTCACCAAGGATAGTGCATAATAGGATACCCAGCTCTGAATTTCCCCTATGGGCCAATTGTGACAAAACACACCGAGGCGCCACCTAGGAAATACCGTGTTAGAATGTAAACAAAAGCATGTGGTTGAATGGTAGCGCCGTATCCTGAACGGTATCGTATCAACAGAAACGTTTGTGTAAATTTAACAATAGCTTCAAGATCCTCGTAGGGTGTGGATTTTGTAGAAGGTTTGTCTGTGGTGGGGTTACCGAGCTGCACCGGGGGTCTTGGGTGGGGGACGGGTGCCAGGGGTGGGGGAGGGGGGGGGGATAAGATATCGTTCTGATTGTGATTTTGCGCAACCGGATTTGATGGGGCGGAAAAGCCGGGATCGGTAAAATCTGGTAGGGCAGAAATTTGGGTGCAGAGGCCGTCGTGCATCTTCATCACCTCCTCCCTGTGAGGGTTGGTGGCGGTGGGGTGGTGGGGGAACGGCGAAGGGGGGGGGGGGGGGTTGCGGTGGCTTTGCTATTCTTTCTGAGTTATGTACTAGTACCCGCGGCGGTCCTGCAATGTATTGTACTCTTGTGGTAAAAGAACCAAATTTGGTACGCTTGTAGAGTTTGAGGTACGGAAAAATTGGACTATGGACTCAGGTCAGATGTTTCAAAATGGCCGCTATTTTCAAGATGGCTGCCAAGATAACCAAAGAAAGTCTATAAAATAATAGTTCCAAAATATTATTGTACGAATTTGTACTTTTGCAGTTTTACCTGGTGAACAACGCAAAATAAGAATTCATTGAAATAAGACAAAATTGCCGCCATTTTTCAAGATGGCCGCCAATATATATATTTTTTTTAAATAGCAAAAAGTCCAAGAAATTTATTTTTTAGCACACTTTTGAAGTTTGCCCAGCTGAACAACGTAAAACAAGAATATGTTGGAATAATTCAAAATTGCCTATATTTTTCAAAAAGAATCAAATCTTTCAAAATCAGACAATTGCAAATAACTTGATGTTTTCAAGTTATAACAGGAAAATAATGTAAAATTGAATACTGTAATAACTGTAACAAAGTAAGAAATAAACAAGTGATTTGCTCTAGGTATTCACATTTAATTGATCACATAAACATTCAAACACGAATGTACAGTCTCAGTACATTGAAGTCTCAGGTCATGTACACTACATATTCCCTTGTACATATCATCTCATTGTTAAATGCGCTTTAGTCTAAACTATTTATTCTTGCATGATAAGGAATAGTTCTAATTAAGCTGATGGAACATAACTGTGTTGGAACATTTCAGCAATTGACAGAACTATATGTCAATGATGACGCCACATTTTGTCAGGTGATAAAAATTGTTATATGCACATATAGTGTAATTAACAAAGATAGTCAGCACAATACAGTATCAAGTTATGACAATAAACAGCAATTAATCAATATATCTATATTTATATATATTTATGTTATATTATTTATATTATCCATTGCAAAATATGACACACAACATTAGACATAATTGATTGCTTACCTAAGAATGTTATTGTCAGTATATTGATTGTTTTATTTTACAATACAGTTCATACAATAAAATCTGTTTTTACATGATTTATATAATATAAAATGCTTTGAAATACTAATGCTGACAATGTCAAGTTATATTCATCACCAAAATGTTGGCACTGTCATCTCAGGCTTTCCTTCATGAATATTTTTGAATATGGAGTCCTTAAGCAGAGTTTGAGCAGACCACACAGCTCTTGTGAAGACACTCGCTGTCCCTTTTCAGCAGATCCACACGCTGCAGACTGATTACCCATTTACCTGAAATATAAGATAAATAACAAGTTACCTACAAATACCAGTAATACAGTGGTCCGTATATTTTACAACCTTCCGCTACACCACCTTTAATATGGATTAAATGTATTTCCATCCAGAACTCACCATACTGATTATGACTAAACTAATTAAACTAAACTAAACTAAACTAAAAAAACTAATTATTATATCTTAACCAAAGAAAAAAAATGGTCCATCTAGGCCTAATTATGTTTTCAGAAATCTAGGGTTTCCACCGTCTGCCCTGGTAGGAGGCGGGGGAGGGGGGTGGGGGGGAGCAAGGGGATTGGAGTAGTAAATAAACGACCATCGTGATCAAGGGTTTTCATTAATCGTGAACTAGGAATCTTAATATTAAATAACCATGGATTGGGAAATCGCTAATTTATATCATGTATCCACCCGTCCTATGTATACTGGGAGTTATCCTTTTTAATTCATTGTCACCTGGGTGAACTGGCAACCCAAACACCCTGTACTCCCCGGCAGCTGGTAGCCCTCGTAGCCCCACCGCTATTGGATCTGCCAATGAAAACCAATTAGGAAGTGTGATAATTAGCTGGTAAGCTTATTGGTCAATCAGTTAATAGTGACTACTTGTTTTTATGTTCTCTTACTGGGCCTTAGTCTGAAACTGCTTGGAACAATGGCCCGGTTACGTCTCCCAGGCTAGCCATCGTATAGCCTGAATGTTCAGACGTTACAGTTTGACAGTCTGAGGCTTACTGTAACGTCTGAACACATGGCGTGGCCTGAATGTTCAGACGTTACAGTTTGACAGTCTGATGCAAGTGTCAATTAAGACTGTACCGTATGAACATTCAGGCTAGCCATCGTAGTGAGTAACATCTGTCATCTCTCTTTATCGCTCAGGTAGCAGACACTTGCCGGCAAAGTTTACACGAACATGAAAGCGAATAACCTGTTACAGAATTTCAAACATTTGCTTACCTCTCTTGGTCCATCAAAAATCCCCAAAATCCAGATGCTGGCTTCTTTACTGGGCAATTTGTGCATCAATTGGTGGCACGAAGCTGCCCGCCGGTCTTCCAGCCTCTCGCCGACATGTTGACATTTCTAACACGGTCTCTCATAGATGGCGCTGCGAACGGCGTATCACCGCGCGAAATGCAGAGTTGGCTATCCTATTATACACTATCCTTGCTGTCACACCATCCAATGAGCAGCTATGAGGGAAGTCGTCCGAGAGGGACTTTTCCTACGAGAACAAATTTTCCGGGGGAGTTGTCCGAGGGAAACGTTTT
>OZ025254.1:7142998-7314396 GCA_964019135.1 Arenicola marina | reverse complement strand
AATCCACACAGGGCTAGGCCGAGAGATATCACAGCAATATCATCTAGGGGCACGTACAAGAACCACAAACTTCAGATAGAGGGAGGGGGGCAGGTCGACCCCCCACTCCCTCCGGCGTTTAGGGTTCAACTGATACAGGCCAGGGGCAGGAAGGGAGGGGGGGGGGGGTGAGCGTAGTCCCATGTGATGTAACCTATTCCTTGAAATAGGCCACTTGGGGCTTGGGTGATAGTAGCCTGAATGTTCAGACGTTACAGTTTGACAGTCTGATGATGTACTGTAACAACTGTTACAGATACAGTCACAAGAACAAGTGTACGTCCAGACTGTCTTTCAGGGCCCAGGCTGTGTGACAAAACTGTCAACGACAACGAAGGATAAAAGCTCCTGTTGGCCTTGTGTTAAGGTGTCACACTGAAACCTGGGTGACTTCAGGTTCTGTACAGTATAGTATTTATAAATACATACCTTTCATTCATATACATAAGCAAATATTCGTGAAGATAAGCTAATCGTTCACATATATATGCCGTAGGACTCTGCTCGCCTTCCGCGCGATATTTTTGAAACTTCACGCATGCGCCTTAATTGCGATCTCTGCTGCGCATCTCCGCTAGGCGGCGGCTGCAGCCTGGTGGCCCGCAACTCAGTTTCGCGGGCTGTGGCACGCTGCAAATCTCACTGGTGTTCTATTTGTAACGCTGCTGTCCCGTGGGGAGAAAGAGGGGTGGGGGGGTGGGGGGAGGGGGGAGGGGACTTAGTACATTGTGGGGTTTTCGGGGGAGGGGGAGGTCCGCCGTAAAGCCACCCGTACTTAGGATATTACCATGGTATAATAATATACCACAGTAATATCATGATATTACCAGGGTGCCAAGATATTACCATGGTATCATGATATTACCATAGTGCCAGGGTATTACCATGGTATCAATATATACCAGTTATACCATGATATACCAAAGTAATACCATGATATACCAAAGTAATACCATGATATACCAAAGTAATACCATGATATTACCATGATATATTATGGTACAGCATGGTAAACTATGGTATGCCATGGTTAACCATAATATTTGATGGTAAACCATGATATACCATGGTATACCATACTGATATCATAGTATATCATGCTGTACCATGGTATATCATGCTGTACCATGGTATATCATAATTTACCATGGTAATACCATGGTATACCATACTAATATCATGGTTTTTCTGGCTGTACCATGGTATATCATGGTTTATCTGGCTGCACCATGGTATATCATGGTTTACCATGGTGATACCATCATTTACTATGGCATACCATGGTTTATCATGCTATACCATGGTATACCATGCTAATATCATGGTTTGTGATGCTGTACCATGGTATATCATGATTTACCATAGTATACCATAAATTACCATGGTGTACCATGGAATATTTTCGGAAGGGTGGAATTGATTTGTTCGATGCAAAAACCGATATATACAGCACATGAACATTAAACATATTTATAACGTCATTAAATCATGACGAAACGCAAAAAAACACGAACAGATTTAAGTAAAAATATCAATAATACGAAGATTATTAAAATCTTTACTATACGAAAATTCCGTGTGATTTCTTGGATTTTATATCTGTTCTCAAATATAAAATAGTTGACTCGTTTGACAAAACGTTTCTAAAATGTTAATATAACGTTTCTGATCCACCTGTGGGAATATGGATTATACAAAACGTTTTCAAAACGGTATCTTATCGTTTTTGCAAAATGTAACGTAAATAGAACCATTTTAAAACGTTACAAAAACGTTATGTGTTTGCTGGGAAGTGATTAAAACGGGAAATGCGAATGAATAAAACATTCGTTCCCGCGAAAGTCGGTTAAATTTGTTAACAGTGGTTTAATGGTGTTCTTTTTCTCTCAGACACAGAGGCTGGTATGGAACATGTGGACGCTATAATCAACGCTAACGACCCACCGTCCGGGACCTTAAATTCTCTTATAATTCCGGCAAATGTAGAAGACTGCGCCACGGCCGTCATCAGCGCCACCACTCAGAGGCAATCGGAACTATACTATCCCATGAGTCAGTTGTTACGACCATTTACGATTCTTCGACATGTGTTTCCTGGCCTGCTGGAGTTGCTATTGTAAACAACGTGTGATCTACACGTAAGCTTTTCTAAAATGATTCCGTTTTGACATTCACATGGAAATCCTTGAAAACGATTCCGAAAGACGTTTATTTCCTCTTTTTCGTAATCTAATCTAATATCTTGGAAAATATTTCTGTTTAAATAGTTGTGTCTGGCATGTATCAAGCAAGTTAGCGGCCTCAGTACTTAGAAATGTGTTATTGATAAGCAGACTGAGCTTGAGATCAAGAGGCCACAAACGTTTGCATTCTGCTTTCATAAGTTGAGTTTGAACAATCCATTCACGTAACCTTTAATAATACTAACTGTTGCAGTTGTGATGTCATAAGTCAGTATAATAAACACGAATTTTCACCTACGATTTTTATAATTTTTCTGTGAAAAACTCTTTGTTCCGCATCACATGTTTTTTTAAAGGTTATAGCCTGTTATTTGTGTATTTGTCATTCACAGCTTGCTTGGTAAAATAAAAAGAACTTCTAACCACATAGGCCGCGTTTCTTATGTCTACCTCAGAACTTGTATTCACTCGTTGGTTTATTTTTATTGACTGCATGTTTTATTAGCGGAGTCATTAAACGTCCCCTTGATAATTTCCCCATATCCTGTGCGTGCCCTAGCTATCCCGTCTGGTACAGGGTGGCGTAACAGTTGTTCGGGGAGACTATTTAGCACAGACTATTGTATTTGAAAGAGGAGAGGGCCTCGGTTTATGACAAAAATTCCAGAAATGAAAAGGACCAGTTGTGGTGATCAGGTTTTTGCAGTATATGATTTTTCCTTCTTGCCATTACTTAGGTAGATACGGCCACTTTGGAGCCGCGGCATACTTACTTTCTATTTCAGAGCTCACGCCAGAGTTCAGAAATTCTTGCCCAATATAAAACCACAACACAACATGGCAACACGGTCTAATCGTCTCTAACAGGATCAAACAGAATGGACATAAGCTTGTCTTGGTTCTGTCAATGACCTTTATTGTCACAATGCGCAGGTATTCTCAAAAAAACACTGGCAAGGAGCTAAAACTGAGGTAGTCGTTCCAGACGTATACTCCTATATGCATCTTACATAAGCGATTTCAGAAATTCCTCCACTTACATCACACCTATTCTAAACTACAAGGTCCAGTAATCCTGGAAACACATGTCTAATAATGACGACAGGGCGCAAAAACTGGCTCATGGGATAGTATAGTTCCGACTGCCTCCGAGTGGTGGCGCTGATGACGGCAGTGGCGGTGTCTGCTGCACTCACTGGCAGGTAGAGCCTGGCCGCCCACTCGCTCGGGTGGTCGTAAGCCTTCATGATGTTGTTGAACGACAGGTCACCAGCCTCTGTGCCTGAAGCCAACAATGCAACCCACGGCTAACTTCAATAATTAAGCCTCCTGAAGCCAACAATGCAACCCACGGCTAACTTCAATAATTAATCCTCCTGAAGCCAACAATGCAACCCACGGCTAACTTCAATAATTAAGCCTCCTGAAGCCAACAATGCAACCCACGGCTAACTTCAATAATTAAGCCTCCTGAAGCCAACAATGCAACCCACGGCTAACTTCAATAATTAAGCCTCCTGAAGCCAACAATGCAACCCACGGCTAACTTCAATAATTAAGCCTCCTGAAGCCAACAATGCAACCCACGGCTAACTTCAATAATTAAGCCTCCTGAAGCCAACAATGCAACCCACGGCTAACTTCAATAATTAAGCCTCCTGAAGCCAACAATGCAACCCACGGCTAACTTCAATAATTAATCCTCCTGAAGCCAACAATGCAACCCACGGCTAACTTCAATAATTAAGCCTCCTGAAGCCAACAATGCAACCCACGGCTAACTTCAATAATTAAGCCTCCTGAAGCCAACAATGCAACCCACGGCTAACTTCAATAATTAATCCTCCTGAAGCCAACAATGCAACCCACGGCTAACTTCAATAATTAATCCTCCTGAAGCCAACAATGCAACCCACGGCTAACTTCAATAATTAAGCCTCCTGAAGCCAACACTGCAACCCACGGCTAACTTCAATAATTAATTATTAATTATTATTAATGAATGAATTAATTATGGTTTGGGGGTATCTTTTGCGTTATTCCATAACTCAATAACGTATTTTTTACTTTGGACCCCTGCTCTGTTGTAAAACTCGTGTAATAACTGTCATCAGTTACTTGTGATGTTTCTCGTAATCTCCCCATGTACAATACAATACACGTGAAACAGAAACAAAATTCAAGGCAAGAATAATTTATATATATTTCTTTAGGGAGGAGTTTATATGTATTGTTGATGTATCGAAGTGAAAAACAGTGGTTTATCAGAAAAGGAGGGCCAACACAAAATGGCCCAGGGCTCATATTAAAGGGGGGGGGGGGGCTAGGGTGAGGGGGCTCGTGTTCCCAAGTCACGAAAAATACATTTCTTTATTCCCAGGTCACGATGAATTAAAAGGAGAAGTCCCCGTATACAATGGAAGAGGCGGATACATGATATAAATAGGCCATTTCCCAATTGGCCATTTCCCAATGCACAGTTATTTAATTTTAAAATTCTCAGTTCAGGATGAATGAAAATCCTCGATCACGACGGTCGGCTAATATCCCATTCCCAGTTCTCGAAGCATTATTTCCTTCGTTCCCAGTTCACGGTCAAATGAAAAGCCCATTCCCAAGGAACAGAAGTACCCCTTGCCCCCCCCCCCCCTTATTACGGGCCAGCTTCTGGGTAAATTAATTCGAACAATTTCTATAACACACCCATTGAAGAATAATTATTGCAGTATTCAGGGTGGTTATGCAATACATGTGACTCACATGTTGGTTTAGTCACGAAGTCTGAACAAATTCTGCATCAACGACCAGAGCTGTAATTACGACAGACAGTCTCATGCGCACAGCACATCAGCTATTCAAACATAAACCTATATTTACGTCATAAAACTTCGAATGATTTTTAGCGTCATATGGGGATAATGGCAAACAACAGTACTCCCATATACACTTAACTGGTTGAAAGTCCTAGTGGACCTAGCGGTTGTACTTTAAGTCGTCTACGAAGAACCAGTTCTGTATATTTGTTATGGTTGATTCATGGACGCATATACCAGGGGTCCACTGTCTAGTCTGTCGATTTTTCAAATTTCTCAGTGTCGAATATCACTTGTTCACGACGTTCCGTGTCGCTTTTTAGCTAATTTCAGTGTATTTTTTTTTTAAATGGCGCTCTGTGTCGATTTGGCTTTTTCGATTTTTAAATGTGCCTGGGTCGCTTGACGCCTTTACCCTTTCCAGGCATACTGAATCCAAGAATCTAGTGATTGCTTTCATTCCAACGTGTGAACTATCTCATCCTTCATTGTGCCACAATAGTACAAAATTGTAAAAAAACTCGGGGTTTTGTGGGTGTAAACAGACTGTCTGCAACGAGAGAGCTAGCAGGCGGGGGGGGGGGTGCTTTGCTTAAAGCCTCAGTCGCACACCTTAAAGCGCGATGGTTGGGATAGTATTAACAAGTCGCCGTTAGTGATCCCCTGTGGAGAGCTGCGGAAAGATACTCTGGTAAACATCTACCAGATGTTTTATTTAATGTAACCCAGCAAGGAATCTATGCTTCACACCTGTAGCCTTTCACTACAGTAATTGCTACACAAATACCACTACGCAATGCACAATGTCTCACCTATCATGCCAAGGAATGCCATGGTGATAGAGACGGGGATCTGCCGGTTCCGGAACTCCGCACGGAGGCTGCTGAAGTAGCCATCCAGAGCAAACTTAGAGCTGCAATACTCTAACATGTACGGAATAGAAAGTCGACCTGAAAATTAAAAATAAAATAAACATTTCATCAAATGCAACGTTGACAAATGAATACGCCCGCATTATAAGGCAACAGGCGAATCCCAGGACATACCGCTAATTATTTCTCCCGTTTGCTTCTGAAAGTAAAACAGGCAGACATTTTTGTAAACTTCAAATGCATAAAGATTCTCTTTTTGAATTTCGTAAGCCAAATGTAAACATGTTTAAGTGTTTCAAACTCAGCGGACCTACTGGTTCCCCTCTTCGGTATATCCTACACAACCAAGTACTTAGGTTCGGGACCCGTGCCACGTCGTTTTTCACGTTGCGCCCATGCTCGTGGTTACTTATAAGTTAAGTTTCATCGTATCTACCACGATAATTAAGTTAGGTTACTGATCCCCCCATCGCTGCACAAACCCACCCACCCACCTGCGCCAGATGAGACCACTCCAATGGTTCCGTTCCTGGCCACCAGCTGGTGATAAACGAGTGACGTCAGGTGCGCGAAGGCCACTGTGTTGATATCGAGACTGCGCCGCAAGGAAATGACGTCATCTGGACTGGCTGACCATGGTCGCCCAAGAGGCATCAGAGCATGGTTCAACATCAGCTGGTCCAAGTCGCCGTGGAAAAACTCGGTCGTCATCTGTTTGTTTATATGTAAATATAACTTCTGCCCCATTCAAACTATGTTACATGTAGCAATATTTGTTGAGGTTGCCTGACTATCAGTGTCTATATATATTATGCATCACTGCAAACTTTTCAGATCGGTACATTTATATCTGTTCGCCTTTATTTTGCATCGCGTGCGATGCACATGATATACAAGGAAGCCCAACAAATCCGCAGTGATCGTAAAATGATCCATACTTTCTCCAACACGAGCGTTACGTCATAAAACAAGCCCTAGCCCGAAACTCTAGCTTTTATTCTTGCATTGTTTGGTTTAATTGGGTTTGCTTTGGCACCATATGCCCGGGGGGGGGGGGGGGGGTCACTGCTATAGAAATTTGTTGGGGGTCCGCGGGTGCCACTTGATGCCTGAGGGAGCGGACATTTATGATGAAAAAGTAATATCCGCTTTACCGCGGAACCCCTCCCCCCGCCCACAGCAATGTATTAAGTACCCCCCCCCCCCCCCCCCCGCGGGACCATATTCAACCCCACATCCCCGCCCGGCGTTCATGCCTCATTCTACAATGTATACGAGGTATGCCCAGTTATCTCGTTAGTTAGCTCCGACGTTTAATATTCAGCAAACTATATATATTTTGGTGTTTATATATGAGATAATTTGAAAGGGATCTTATGATAAAACCATGTGTCTCTGCCTGAACGTGTTGTCAGCGCGAAGGCAGCGTACGAGCATCCGTATGATCAGTCTTACGTAATCCACCACAATGAAGGAGACATCATTACAGGACTCCTTATATGGCCTGGGTCTCCCACCTGAACAAGTCGCTCCCGGTCCTCATCCTTCTCCATGTCCGCCGGGAAGTAGGCGAACCTGGCGCCGTGGGGAGCCATGGAGGCGCACTTCTTAACGACCTGTCAGACAGAAGGTGTGCGTGGGTGATAGCGATTTGTGCAGGGTCGTATTGTTTAGTATTTTATTCTGTTCGTAGGTCTACTGTTTAGTAATTATTCTGTTCGTAGGCCTACTGTTTAGTATTTTATTCTGTTCGTAGTTTAGCTTTATATTCTGTTCGTAGTTTAGTTTTATATTCTGTTCGTAATGTTTAATATTATATGTTCGTATAGTTTAGTATTCTGGTCGTAAAGGGCCTACAATTGTATACACAAATTCTAAAACATTGCCCAGTGTCTAATCATTCGCATGTGTTAATACTAAAATCCAATGTCATAAGCAAAACATGAATGAGGACCGTTGTCACATGCGCAAGTGTCGACATGCGCAGCTGTCGCCCTTAAATGAAAATGCATGATATTCCGTTCCATGTGTTCGAACTGTGCCATTATGGGAGATACAAGGAGGCACATCTCCGCAGGGGCAGGGGGGATCCCGCATACGTACCCACCGGGTGTATGACAAAGCTGACAGCTGGACAAGATTTACAAAGTTTCGAACTCAGTGCACGCTCGAGTCTGACCACGTGGTCACTGACCTCTTTCAATCGCTGCTCCCGGCGCGCAGTAATGAAGACGTTGGCCCCGTGTTTAGCGTAGACGTACGCCATTTGTTCTCCAATACCAGATGACGCTCCAGTCAGCAGGATGTGCTTACCTCGAAGCTCATCTGAAGGGGGATAACAATAGCTACAATTCTAGTCAACTTTCCAAGAGGAAAGATGATAAGTTTGTATATGAATGCTATATGACTCGGTGAGGTGGGATTTCATTATTTTTCCACCGCGATTGTAGGCCTCTTTCCTCGGTACATTTACTCCCATTTGTCCAGCCCTATATATTATTTATATTAGACTATATTGTTCATGTCCGTTGATGTATTATAGACTTGCGAAAAAATGTCTCCCTTAACTCGCTTTTATCAAGACTAAAACTGAAAATGAACGTCGAAAATTTAAACTTGTGCAGTAAAGTTATGATAGAGAGGGGCAAATGATTTGCCAAACTGCTGGATGCATTCAAGCTCTTTTACTCCCATGCATTATGCACAGATTCAGTCTGGTTGCACATTATCATACCGTCCTCATGCAAGATTACACTCACCTGACTCCAATTCATAGTCACTACAGTAGGAAACCAGTTTGAAGGTTACCCACGCAGTCAGCAAAACTCCTAGTACGGCCTTCACAGACATTGTTCAGTGGAGACACACTTTCCCAACACTCGGGCTTGCGGTAGAACACGCGGACTGATTTCCCCAGTAATATGTAGAATAGTTTCACTGAAGCAATGATTGATACAAGCTAGGCTCCCCGTCGTACCCTGGTCATTCGCACATAGCAGTCTTGAGAGAAGGACTTCGCTCCACCACTGTCACTGTGTCATCTGTGTCCCCATGTATGGAACGCCATTCTTGAAAACCGCCATACATATCGGCATTGTGCGACACTAACGCTCGACCGGCGAGTCGAGTATTTGACTGGCCGGTCGAGTGGTAATGCCGAGACATTGGACCGGCCGGTCTTGTAACTATTCTTTTGCACTATATGATAAACTGTTTCAGTAATGCCAAACGTTTATTTTTATTAAAATATCTGGTGCGTGAGCGAGTTGCCTAGACGTATTCAAGCTATCGTTTTGCAGTCCTGACAACGAGTATGAGGCGCCATATGGACAAAAGCTCACGAATCTGTGCCAAGGTTGTGTTGGGTCTGCAAACTCTATGTGGGTCTGCAAACTGCAAGGGTATTATAGTGGTTTTATATATATTGTCTTATGTCTTATTCTTATCGGAAAACATACCTAGCCGTGTCTTAATAACGTAAGTGTACGTTGAGGCGAGCTAGCAGATGTTTTCAGAACTTGCCAATTTCAAGACAAACAATAGAATGCACAAGTCATTGTTAAGCTCCAAGGGGGGGGGGGGTAGATCAGAAAGCTCAAAATATATGGAAATTCGACGGTTATGGATTGCATATATTTCTCATGAAGTCTATAAATGTGTGTCACATATGTGTTTAATGGTGCAGGATCAATATTACAAAGGACACGACATATATGGATGGGGGGGCCTCCCTGGTGTAGTGGTTAGCGCACTAGACCGCAGATCAATAGATCCTGGGTTCGAATCCGGGCTCGGGCACCTAATCTGGGGCATGTTTCATTCCTTCATCCTTCATCGTCTCCGGAGCTTCCTTGGCCCAATTTAGCCTGTATATGCACAAAAGTGGCCTAAAACACCAACATTCCATTCCACATATATGGATGACTTATTTAAAGCAGGAGTGTTAGGTCGCTCATATCGCTTTTCAGGGGGCGATGTTTTCAGGAAAGTTAGAAGTAATGCTTTGACCCTTGTGTGGGGATTTAGAAAACAAGAGTTGAGTTGGGTTGCATGGGTTGTGTTTGGGCCTGCATGGGTTGAGTTTGGGCCTGCATAAGTTGAGTTGGGTTTGCGTGTTTCAGCTTCAGAAAACATCTCGACAATAGACCGACCCAAACTCCGACACTAAGCCCCGCCCACGCTTGAGTCCTTCTTTCTTAATCTTTAGTATGAAATTGACAATCATAGCTGATGGTAGATACAAGTGATAAGTACTCATCTCCGAAGCTGACAACAAAGTGACATGCTGCTTTGTTTGTCCCACTTGTTTGCCCGACTTGACGCACGTGGAAGACTTTGTTTCCACCACATGATTGGATAAAAGCAACAGTGACATCAGTGAATGATTGACAGCCTAGATCGGTCTATCGAGGGTAGCTAAAGGGCACTGTCTCTCTCTGTCTCTCACCGTTTATCCCCTAGCTTACCCGCCTTCATTATGCGAGGAATGGCTTAATGTTGTGTATGTGTATATGTATGGGGGGGGGGGGTTGATCTTCGCTCTGTGTGTCCTCACCCGGTCTAGTGATACGTACGACAGCCGGTTGAGTGTACCTACTACCTTACAACACCGGCCGGTCTAGTACAACGGAAAGGTTGTTTCACACACTGATGTCGTATATATTTTTCATCTGTCATTCATTTTGCATCAAACATATAATTATATGATATAATTTGATGCCAAAAGATAATAATTTTTCCACATTTATGTAAACAGGCGTATCCACAAGGGAGGCGGGTGAAGGGGTGGGGTTATAAAATAACGCTCGCTATTAGCGCTATTTAACCTACTCACAATTAAGCCACACCCACCCAAACAAACCCTTTTTTTGGCAGGCTCTTTTCAACTGTGAATTATGATCATCGAGACACTTCAGAGACACCACAGTTGGCGGATCGTTAAAAGAACACTAAATCGTTTAGTTTAAATGCTGGTTGAAAACATAACGTAACCATGATCAAAGATATAAGTACACATCTCTGCTGTGATGCATGCCACGATCCCCTCGAATCCTTTATGCACACACCGCCACACAGCCGGGTGAGGCAGGTGGAGTTTGCCCTGCGCCCCTTATCGAATCTACACATGCCATGTTTACCTGACTCCCAAGTGCTAGCACATCTCGTCTCCAGTGCGATTATATACACGATATCATTGTTATTGGTTATTACAGGGAATGTATGAGCGGCCCACAATTATGATCAGAAATGCCAGCCAGGCCTGGAACAGTTATGTAGAGGCTGATTTGGTTTGATAGGTACATGAAAAAGTAAACCGTTCGGACAATTATTACTAAAATGTCAGTAAGGTTGGTTAGTTGGTTGGTTATTCAGGACGCTTTAACCACTTTTGGTCGGCATGTTTTATTCCTTCATCCTTCATCGTCCCGGGAGCTTCCTTGGCCCAATTTAGCCTGTATGTGCACAAAAGTGGCCTAAAACACCAACATTTCATTTCATTTCCACTTTTGGTCATATCGCGTCAATGGGAGAAGGAAGGGAGAGTGAAGCCATGTCCCTGGGGGTAACCCCCTACTCTTTACGAAGAAAGACATGGGATCTTGATTCTGCGACCACACAGACATGGCCACAGCAGGGCTCGAAACGCCGACCCACGTGCCGTTAGGCTCTCAGGTGACCAGAGCACTCAATGCGAGCGCTCTAGCCCACTGAGCTGTCGCGCCGGCCCCAATGTCAGTAAGTAACTAATATACAGAAGCTGTTCTCCTATGGTAAGGAGAATGCCCATGTAACAGTACATTCTTGAAAAAGAATGTACGAGGCGCAAGCCGAGTACATATCTTTTCAAGAATGAACTGTTACACGGGTATTCTCTGACTTAAAGTACGGTCGGTGAGCCTCACCTTGTCCATGTAGCGTGAATTATAGTTCTTTTAAGATGTACATTGCATCTCTCCCTTCCGACACCAATAAAATATATAGCTCACTTAAGTCTGTCCATATTCTATCTGAGAACCCACGAAATGTATTGTTGTAGCAATGGTAAACTTGAGCCATACGTGAGCTAAGCTGAAACAGTGTATAAATGTTCGGGTTTGAAAATGAATGTGGACAAAACGAAGGCCGTGTGGTTGGGAAGAAAGCCAAAAGGCAGAGATAAAATATGTCCTGATCTATGTCTTGGCTGGGTTACGGAGTTTACACTGCTGGGAATAAAATTCGATACTGACCTACATAAAATGCTGCAAATAAATCTTAGTAGCAAGATTTCAGAAATTCAAAATCTCTTCAGCGCCTACGAGAAGAGAAGTCTCTCATTGAGGGGTCGGGTTACTGTTGCTAAGACCCTGGCTTTGCCTAAACTGGTCCACGTGCTGTCAGTCCTCCCCTCCCCTAGTAAAGCTTATATTAGTCAGCTAGAGGGTATGATTCGGTCTTTTATATGGCGTAAGAAAAAGTCTAAAATCTCGCTCACCCGTTTGGCACAGGAGGCTGAAGATGGAGGTGTTAATCTGACTCATATTCCGTCATTCATCCAATCACTAAAACTTACATGGGTGCGTCGGTTAATAACCACAGACGGCGCTTGGCAAGATTTCTTCACGGACGTGGTGTGTACGAACAAATCGCTGTTTTGGGAAATGGACACTAAATCCTTGAAAGATTGCAAAAAAATAACTAACCCTTTCTGGGCTGATGTAGTAAAAGCATGGATCCATTTTCGAAATATCTTACCTCCGAAAACACCGTTTGAGATGCCTCTCTGGAACACCCACTTCATGAAAAATCCCAACCTCGTTACCCGACAGCAGGAATTTATAAATAAGGGAGTTGTATATTATAACGATGTACTAAATGATGACGGGTCACCTTTAGGATGGCAAAGTTTTACGCATAAGTTTAATATTAAACTAAACTTTGCTGACTTCTATAGTCTTATTCACAGTGTACCCCAAGAATGGAGACGGTATTGTCAGCAAGAGCATTCCAAACCATCGGATGTAAGCTGTAAATATTTAGATTTTATGCGGATAAATAACAAAATTTGTAATAAGGCGTATAAGGTGATAGTAAAAGAATTACAAGTGTCGAAAACAAACGAAATAAACTGGGCAGAAAACTTGAATCTTAATTTAGAAAAAAACCCATGGAAAACCCTGTACTGCCTACCATTGAAGTGTACGGTTAACGAGAAATTGCGAAGCTTTCAATATCAATTTTTATGCAGAACTATAATTACCAATAAATTTTTGTTTCTATGTAAACTGCTAGACACTGAAAAATTTTGTTTTTGTCATAAGGTTAATGAAACTATAGAACATCTGTTCTGGGAATGTGATGTTGCACAGCGACTTTGGACCAGCTTATCTACAGCGCTAGACGGTAGAAGTGTGCATGTAATAAGGGATAATTTGAATTTTAAATCAGCTATGCTAGGGTTAGAAAACGGACAAAACAAGATACTGGTCAATCAGATATTTATTATTGTTAAGAATTACATCTACACTTGTAAATGGAAAAACTCCATTCCAAATGTGATACATTTGTTAAAACTTATCAGATATTTATTATTGTTAAGAATTACATCTACACTTGTAAATGGAAAAACTCCATTCCAAATGTGATACATTTGTTAAAACTTATCAAATACTACCACTTGCTAGAAGAAACAGTTGTACAAGATAAGTCAGAAAGATGTAAGCAATGTTTGGTATTGCTATGGTTATTACATTAAGACACAGTTTCTGTTTGATTTCGCCTTGTTTTGTTTTTCTGTGTCTTTTTTCATGCATACAAGTACTTCTACCTCACTGTGTTAATGTAATGCCGACAGAATATGAATTATGTACCGTGCCTTGCCTGTTTCGGAAATAAAAAAAAAAAAAAAAAAAAAAAAAAAGCTGAAACAGTGGTTCGCCCTGACATGGACGAACGTCGGACGCTGCAGCCACAAGTCAGTTTAGTTCATCTTTAGATTGCAAGAATGAAGTCGTGTTTCGCATCAAGGCGCGTAGGAGTTCTTCGCATGGATTATGTGTCATTATACAGACGATAGTGGTCATAGTAGTGAATGTGACTGATAGGCCGTCCTCACATGGACATAGAACAATATAAAATCCATAACAAGCCATCTGATGGGGTTTGGATACGCTTTGCAAACGAGTTTCGTGGGATTCACGAGAAAGAAAAATTATTTCTAGTGTGATTATCTATACTAATAAAATGAAGCTGTCTGTCCCACTATGCCGCGGCATGCGAGAGCTCATTGGCGTCAGCAGCCGCCTTGAGAACCTACGTCATGAGAACCTATTAATATCCAGCCGTCGCTCTTAGATGTGTCAAAGCTATCGCATGTGTCAACACAACCGCTGGGTGCTTATCACCTTATCCCGCGGCATCGGCGGGCTACCTGGCTTGGTGCCAACAGTAATAATATTTCTCCCAACGCCTTATCGCCCGAACCGTCATCAAAACAAACAAATCCCGTACTGTCTCGCTTCCACAACTTCCCATTAGTAGCAAGAGAACGAACTCCGCCCGGGAAACTCTGCCCGGGAAACCTATAATACGCTGCTCTTAAAGTTGCATGTAGAGGTCTTTCCCGCCAAAATTAAGCCCAGGCGAAATTTATATCAAAATTTACAGAAAACTTGATTGTTCCATTCCATAAATTCAGAAACCTGATAAACCTCGCCGTTTCGGCTGTGGTGTGGCAAACGTGTCTATCCCGCGACACCATAGCACTCTGTCGCGGCACTGCTACTTATAACAAAGCATCGCGAAGCACACAAACTGATGACGTTTTACCACTGAAATGAAAATTTGTGGTAAATTGATATCACAGGCAAGGCTAAGAGACACTATTTGGCAGTCTGGCATGGGTGGAGTGTAGACAAAGGAAATCTTGAATGATTCAAGGACTGATTCTTATTTGTATTTTGACCTCTTTAGTTTTGGCGGGAAAGAGCTCGACATGCAACTTTAACATCAATCACGGCAGTATCCAATTCCACCCACACCAACCAGGGTTAATGGACAGAAACAATTCTAATTATCATACATGTTGAAATTATCCTTAACATTTATGTCCCGTTATTCAGTAGCTCCCGGTCAATATTATTATCGATATTATTTCTGCCCAATGTCTACCTTCTGCCTGCTACTATTTGACGTATAAACCTAAATACTGTCATACTGTTGTTTCTTTCGCTTATTACTACGAACGCTAGACGTCCCGCGAGCGGGGCGGCTAGTAGGATATAAGGAAATGTTGGTATGTATTTTGCATATGAATACATATGATCTCAAATTCAGTTTTTAAAGTGGATTTTGGGATCTATGCTTGTTATGATCAGAAATTTGTTTCTGTTTTTGCAGGGGCTTTCCATCGGGCGTGCTTCAAGCTTCCAGTTCATCATCCCAGACAAGCTCACTTATTGCTCATGATTGGCATTGACTGCGATTGTCGATTTCGTAACAGAAGGACGATTGTTCAACAGAAAAATTGTTTGGTCTCCTTGAGTCAATCGCCATTTATCAGCTCGCTAAAACAGTGCATTCGTGAAAATTAATGTACAGTTTCGACAATAGAATGACGTCATAGCAGTACTTTAATTATCATAAATGACAATAGGCAAACGACGCAGGTGTCTTGTGCAACGGGAGTCGCCCCGTGGCTGTAGGTCGCGCACTCGGTCGAGCGTGCTCCGCTAGGCCAGCCCAAGCGGCCGACGCGGGGGTCAAATCCCACCTGTGTTGTCTGTCTTTCCTCGCCAAGAGTTGGGGGTTGCTCGCGAAGACATGGTTCCTCTCTACCTTGACCCTTCCCCTTGTCGCGATATAACAGACAGAGGTTTAAACCGGAGGCATGAACGCGCGACCCATCGAGCCCCCTTCCTGGGCTATATCCTCGGCTGCAAAGGTACATTAAAGTAGCTTGTCGAGCTCTTTCCCGCCAAAACTAAAGAGGTCAAAATACCAATAGGTATCAGTCCTTGAATCGTTCAAGATTTCCTTTGTCTACACTCCACCCTTGCCAGACTACCAAATAGTGTCTCTTGGCCTTGCGTAATTGAAGATTGGTTTTGTCTATACTCCACCCATGCCAGACTGCCAATTAGTGTCTCTTAGCCTTGCCCGTGATATCAATTTACCACAAATTTTCATTTCAGTGGTAAACGTCATCAGTGTGAGTGCTTCGCGATGCTTTGTTATAAGTAGCAGTGCCGCGACAGAGTGCTGTGGTGTCGCGGGATAGACACGTTTGCCACACCACAGCCGAAACGGCGAGGTTTATCAGGTTTCTGAATTTATGGAATGGAACAAAATCGAGTTTTCTGCAAATTTTGATATAAATTTCGCCTGGGCTTAGTTTTGGCGGGAAAGAACTCGACATGCAACTTTTAACGAAAATAAGTTTACTGTTTGGATTGCATGATGCTTGGGTCATATATCAGCGGCTTGTAAAATTATACTGAAGAAGATCTCTCAATCGTGAACACCACCACAACGAGCTGATGAGGCCAAGACGAAATGCACTTTTCGTGCGTAACTTACGATTAGATTATGAATACGGCCCCAGGGTGAACGCGAACTACACTGTGGCAACTGTTTTGCTGGATTCATCCCGCAAGTCGCTTTCAAAGAAGATGTCAAACGCCAAAAGACTTAAAGTATGGCAGGTGCTTATGGTCGATTCCTATTATCCTCTGCCTCAGCCAGTGGAAGCCGACATGGCTCTGAGGGACTCGTCCTCGAAGCGGAACAGGTGCCACTGCTCCTTGGTGGTCAGGTCTACACCACCCAACCGTTTATAGAACTCCAGCGCGCGGTCGTTCCATCTCAGTACGATGAAGTCCATGCGTACGCACCCATTAGCCAACGCCACCTGGTGGGGAATAAGTACTAATATTATAGAGATTCAATTAGTCACCTGCAGTGCAATATATATCGAATTGCCTTATATTTCACGCGATATTGTTGAAGATCAGTAAGTAATATAAATAAAAGTATGTATGCGAATACCAATGAAATATTTAGGGGAGTAGCCAGCCTTACGCACATACGCACGTGCGTACCCATTGGGCTGTGCCGGCACGTGCAATCCTGTTGTTCGAGAGTATTTTTTTTCTCATTTCATCTGCAGCAGGTACATGAAATCTAAATTGGGACAGTACACCTACAGGGATAATAAAATTGGTGGGATAAAACAACCCCACATGCATGTGCCAGGGTGCGAACCCACGACCTGTGTATCTGTAGCTCAGCCCACTTAACACCGGACTTGGGACGCTCCCCGTAAGCAAATTGGTGGCAGACATATAACGACATAAACAACCTTGGCCACCCGAGCCTACAGGGCTGATCCAAAACCCATCTTTCGACAACAGGGAGAGAGGGAGATTTACCTTTGCCACCCGAGCCAAGAGAGCTGATCCCAATCCCATCCCTCGACACGAGGGAGTGACGTAGCAATCCTCTAAGTAGACACTTCGACCTTGAAAGGTTGAATATGTCCAATAGAATAGTGCGTATCCGATCAGGGGTCTTGTCGCACCGTGTTCTGATATAAAAACATACATATAGATCTATATGTAATTCACATACGTCATCTTGCGTCGTGTTTCTGTAAGCCCCACAGTTTACAAGTTTGGATCTAAAAATGTCACGATCTGAATTTCTGCTCAAGACTCATGATTTTTTTTAAATTCTTGTACGTTTTCCTCATTATTGTTGGTTGTATGTCTAAAATTATACGTATTAGCCTGTAAATAACTTTAGCCTTTTTAGCCTCAGGCGCAGATATAATCAGACTGATAGGCTGTCTCGTATTTCAAAGGATATAATATTTATAAACCAAAATGCAAATGCATCTTAGTGCTTAGAAGGACGCGCATAGCAACCAATTTGCATATTCATTACCTGATGTTGACTCTGCCACCAGACACTGATAGAATGGCGCATCTCCGAAGCCATCTTTCAACAACTCTACAATACACGAAAGCTAGAAGCTAACTTATGAGTATAACAAACTCAAATCGATATATTACGTTTGTATATTCATACATTGATACAGATTTGGCATGACATATTTGCAGTGTGACGCATGGACCTACATATGGCTCGCCATTCGTACAGATTTTGCGAGACCCATTAACACAAATAAAAAGTAGAAGCCATTGGCACCGACATTGGCCCCACGGCCTCAGTATGACACAGTTGCATACATGGGGCATATGACACATTCGCGCATGTTTGGCGTTACATTATCGCACATCATAATAATGAAATATAAGGAGATACTCAGGTTGATAACGTTGTGTCCACCATATGACGTCCCTTATTACGTAGCCTACAGGTGGCAGTCGGCATGCGACCAAAAACTTATTCATTACCTTGCTCTCCGATGAGAACTTGGTCTTCCAACTTTTCATACACGGCCAATTCCTATAAAAACATGTTACAGTAAGATGCATATATAAATACATGCATTTCAAGACTTTTGGGTAAATCAGCTTGGCTCATTTTAGTTTCATTTGGTATCATTATATGATGTCGCTTACGAGACAAATCTGGACATGTCGATCCACATGCACAGATCTACCTGTGATTCCGATATGTTTTTTGGTGATCAGAGATAAGTAGTTTTCTGTACTACATGTATTAGAAAAAGAAATAACATGAATTACTACTTTTCTTAACCGCCAACACTTAATTGTTTGTGAATGTATGTGAAAGGAAGAAGAAGAGTGACAGAAGAAGCTTAATATTATTGTTGTGGGTGTAAGCTTCTGTGACTAATTAACCCACCGACACGGTGTGATCTTTCGTTCCTTTATTATTAAATCGCAGTAACCAATGATCCGGGAGTGTCGTGACCGGGGATAAAGGCTCATGGGAGTCACGCTCAAATAAAATTAGTATCTCTCTAAACACCAAAAACACTTTCCCTACCCGGCAACACTATATATGTTATAAGTTTTCAAATTTTACAATTGGTGTAAGAAAAAAAAGCAAGTTTTTTTCTTTTCTTGTTAGTTTCCAAATAACCGAGCGCGTTCTTTTTTTCTGTATTGGTAAAGGTGTTTTTTTAAATCAAAAAGCGAATAGAGTCTAGTATCATCCATGATGTGCATTTGAAAAAAGATATCAGTCGCAGGCGTCAAGAATCTCGTACATGTCAAACTATGACTGAACCAATTATAAGCAGCATAATAAATGTAAAATAAACCGTACATTGAAGAATGACAATTGATAACTGACTACTTGACATTCGATCTCCCTAAATAATTACCGAAATATATTTTTTCGTGGGCACGTTGTTATGAACCAGCTAGTGACTTGCTCGGTCTCATGCACCAACTTACTATCGGCCCAATCTTGTACCTATATTTGGTACTATTAAAAAACGAATGGGTTGTCATACCGTGATTCTTAAGAACACCCAAGTAGTGTAAAGTAAGCACACATTTGGGTTAGTTCGTGCTACATACCCACCTTAATTAGTCTTGCTATGTCTCCACAATCTTCCTTCTGTGCCAAGCGAATGTGAAACTTTTCTTGAGACATTTCTCAACGAAGCAACACGAGGATATATACCGCGACACGAAGACAATAATAAGTAGCTGGAGGGTAAAGTTCGCAGAGATATTTACGGCGTGGCGTGTATGGTAAGCCAAAGTGTTAGTTACTTGGGACGGATCATCGAGGTGGGCGTTCGTCAAGTGACTTCAACTGGCGTGACGGTGACAACACACAAAGTACAATGGTTCAGCTAAAGGTCTAAAGTGTGATAGAATCGCCTCCTCGAACCGGGAGAGCTGCATGAACCAATCCGACTTGCGATTGGGTCGCGGGATTCGTCCTTCCCTGTCAAATGTGTTGTATATATAAAAAACCCAAACTGCGTCTGCTATATCCTCTGGTATCTCGTAATTAACTTCCCACACACACTCGTTATCTGTTCATCCTAGAAAGTTCAAGCTTCCGACTTTCCGATGTGACTTCCCCGAGAGAGCAAATTATTGCAAAAAAGTTTGTCACTTCTCTGGACATTTGGCCAAGCTGGGCATATATTCCTAGTTCAGTTAGCACACAAGCTGAACTGTAGACCAGTTCATGCGTTCGCGCCCTGGCACCTTTCGAGCATGTTTCTTTATAACTCTCGTTTCATTGTCTCTGGAGGTTCTTTCGCCCCTGGAACGTTCATGTTGCCACACAAGTTGCTTGAAAACACCCAACATTTTACGTTTCTGGACACTATAAACGTATTATGCCTGTTGTGCCATTATATGGTAAACCATTGGTCACATCGGGAAGACATATTTATATATATCTATAATTGACGGGTATTGTCGTATACAAGACCATTAAATTTGTCTATATATGTATCATATATTAGGACATATACGAAGAGGGTTAAAATAATAAAGCTATATATAACAACGAAGGGCCCACCCCCACCTCCTGGGACTAGCCTGGCACCGGTAGACCTTCTACCCCCAATCGATCCCTTAGGGATATCCCGGTCACATCTGGATCTACCCCCCCCCCCCCCCACCCCGAGGACCACCATGGCACCATCCGGGCTCACACCACCCCTGCCGTGGCGTGGTGACATCCCCGGTTTGTGTTCCAGCTAAATGTATGCGGCCACCCCACCTCCGCGGATGTTGTGCAGGTCTCCTTCTCAAGTAATATTTCTTTGTCATTTTGACAAAAGCTTTAAACTTCCGAAGCGCGCGGACAAAGATCTGTCGGCCGAATGGACACTTGATGTTATTATAGTTGTCGAATCGGAGGGAAAAAAAACGAAAGGAGAAAGTGAACCGTGCAGCATTCAAGGTACGATGCTGCAGGAATGCCATGCGGAACGGCCGAACTGGCGAAACGGCCGAGGTATTTATAGGGGGGTTGGGGGGAAGGGGGGGATGGGGGTGTGTTTGGTGTGTGGGGGGGGGGGGGTCGTCGAGCCCGAGCCGCCAGCGGATAATCTGCGCCTCGACGATTGGGTGTCTGGCTTGGCGTCGGCCCTGATGGCTTCGGCATCGGGTGGGGGAGGGGGGAGGGGGTTGCGTCCGGCACGCGTGGATTAATCTGGTGTTTGGTGTCACTTTTGTTTGTGTTGCTGGCTTAGTAATCACTAAATTTTGGGGAATTGTCAACGACCCCGTAACGAGCATGGATAACGTTCATCACGCGGCCCGTAATGAGCATTGATAACGCGGAATTTGCAGGCGGCCCGAAACATTTTTCACACGGAAACTCAGCTTCATTCATTGTGATTTCACGCGATTTTCATTATTCAATAATAATAAGCAATGATAACGCGGAAATTTGGTGTGTCAGTTGGTTTATGCAGCGAAAGATAACGGAAACTTATAAAGATTTAATAACAAATTTATTCAACAACGATAACTACCTACCAAGTAACCACTACTGCCAATACTGCCACTACAACTCAGTCCGAATCCGAATCTGCTTCTGGGGCTGGGGCTGGATCTTGGAGAGGGCGGGCGTCGGCGCGGTCATTGGGGCAGATCACGCGACTCCCAGCGCGCAGGAGGCCGAGTGGGGTCCTCTCTCCGTCCTCGTACTCTCGCCAATATCTAAAGAGCCTCGTGTTGATATCACGCGAGCCTTGCCGCACGATACGGACAACCTCTTCCCTCAACACGAACTCTTCCGTGAGTGTAACAAGCTGCGCTTCCCGCCACAGTAAATCAGCGAGTAGGTACAAATTCAGGTTCCCTGAAAAGAATAATTTGACTAGTTATTGATAATGAAAGAAAACATCCAAAACAATACTTTTTAAAGGAGCTATATAAGGGTATTTGATTGTACATTATTATTAGATTATACATCAGTGAAACCCGTCTATTAGCAGTTTTTAACTAGCTAGGTTAGTTTACCTCTCTTGCCGCGGTGGTTTAGCCGATGGTGCCACCCTTCCACGTCGTTGTTGGTCGGTGTGGCGAGGCCAAACACGGACCACGTGGCCGGCGGGAAGACGCGCCCCTCTACCCAGGAAGTCTGCATGTAGTCGCGCAGGGCTCTGATGGCATCAGGCGCATCTGCAAGCTCGCGACACAGTGTTTGGAAGAGGTCCGCGACGTGTGTCGCGGGCAGTAAGGCCAGCGCCATGAAGTTCCTACAAATCTGCAACGAAATTGTTATAATAAGATATATTTTCCATTTATATATATTATTTATCCAGGTAATATTTATACCAATATATATACGACATTAAATTAAATAATGAATAATTAGTAATTAAATTTATGCATGTATATATTCTTTCGTACACTTACGCCATGGGTTCCTGGGTCGTTGTTATAGCCGTACTGCAGACCCAGTTCTTGAATTTTGAACCTGCTGTAGACCCAGATTTGTTAGGTAGTTTGGTGTTTAGTAGGCTATCTAAAGTCTCAGTAAGACTTCGGCAGTTTCCTGTTTTTATCGAGATTGCGGGTCCAGCAAAGTGGTGGAAGCGCCGCCTAGCGGCAGCCCTGGATTCAAAGGCCACACGATGGTCTAAATTTTGTAACTTAGCAAAACCATTAATGCGGGTCCACTTCCGCTTGCAGCCAATCGTATGACGTGCAGGTAGGTGGGCCGACAAAATAACAAAGTTTTATTGAAATTAACTACTTTGTTGAGGCAAGGGCAGCGAATGACAGGTTCATCTGACATCTCATGTAACCCTTTTTATGGATTTTCATTGTTTAATGAATGACACAGCTGGGTAACGCCTGCTCCACACCACTTTTGCCTGTGGTTCATCATTGACATTGTCATTATGCCACTTTTAAAGTTTTTTACTTTACACTTCAAAGTTGGGTCAGGGTTAGCCCCAAGGGACCCCAGGAACAGTTTGTCAGTCCTAGATGGGTACCAATCGGGGTCCCTCGGGGCTAGGTCAGGGTAAATGCCCGATCTTCTCCGATCCTTCCGATCTACGGTTTATGGTGGGGCGATGTTAAAAAGAGTATGTTATTATATGGATAGAATATATGTTCATTGATATTTTACTCCCCTTTCAGCAGGATTATATGGTGTATCCAAAGTGAATAGTAGAGCCTTTTTACAACCAGCCAGACGTTTTTGTGCCGATCTGGCTGCCATGACAGTGCTTAAATCTTGCCGAGCGCATGACCTTGCACTCGAGCCCATAGTCAATTGAGTGGGGGCGGAGGGGGGGGGGGGGAGGGGAGATGTGGGTGAGATAGTGTTGGGGGTGGCTTATGGTTTCACTGACCTGGGGGTACGGGTCAAGGGGAGGGGGAGGGGCTGACAGATCTAGATTTACGTATGTGCCAGAAGTTTTGGGCCCGGTCATTCCGAGCCACGTATACAAATAGGCGGAAGGTGTAAAAACAGCAGTGGAAGTGAGGGCGAGATAGTCTTGGGGGTGGCGTACGGTTTCACTGACCTGGGGGCAGGGACAAGGGGAGGGGGAGGGGCTGACAGATCTAGATTTAAGTTTTGGGCCCGGTCGTTCTGAGCCACGTACACAAACAGGCGGAGATGTAAAAACAGCAATGGAAGTGAGGGGGGTGAGGGAGAGACAATCAGGGAGAATGGTTGAACGTACAGACAGATGGCTTCCTTTGTGATTCACTTTGCTCTGGTGTGCACTCTATATATTGTTGTTATCTGGTTAATAGTGGGTAGCGCAGGGGAGGCGGGGGACGTAATCCTTTCCCCAATTGCTGTTTATCTGCGGCTACCCCCCGTGTTCACGCCTGGACACTGGAACGTCAGTGGGAAAACCATTTTAAACGTCCTGACACGTTACAATTTTAAATGTGTGTCGTGTATAGGTTAGGGAGGTACTCAGTCTTGGGAGGCAGGCGGTGTTATTTCACAATAAATTATTTTCTCAACAAAGTATTACAATATCACATGGTGGTCCACTTGAATTTGCCAAACATTGGGTAAAGTCAATCTCTATGTGACATACTTTGCCTAAGGTAACACATATTTCTGGACCGACTGTCCGACAATACGTCATTACAAAATTTGGGGAGAGGAATGACAGTTGGGGGAGAGGAATGTACAGTGGCCGTATCTAGAACGTAGCATGTGATATCAAATTTAAGCAAATAGAGTATATGCTCCCAAAATATATCAGCTGCCATGTTTGTGGTTACCAGGTGCCGATCCAAGGGGGAGGGGGGGGGGTCTCAGGGATCCTGACCCCCTTTCCCCTTATTGAGGAAAGATGCTGTTGGTCAATGGTAAACCGTATACCAGCTAAAATGTCTTTTCCCAACCCCAATATTATGATGTAGACCTACTATTTTAGTGGTAAGAATGTCAAACCCAAAGTGACCCCCCAAGCATCTTTCCTCAATAAGGGGAAAGGGGGTCAGGATCCCTGAGACCCCCCCCCCCTCCCCCCTTGGATCGGCACCTGGTAATTACAAACATGGCAGGTGATATATTTTGGGAGCATATACTCTATTACTCTAATTCTCTAAATATACAGGTAGTTTGCTTTTCACATTGTTATATTTTCATATTACAACCAGCAGTGGCGAATCCAGCAGACAACCACGCTGGGGTCACAAGCTGGTGTAGATCCAGGAACTTTAGAATTTATTGGGGGGGGGGGGGGGGAGGCAGGGGGTCACTTTGGGTTTGACATTCTTACCACCTCATAAAGTCACAACCTGTGAGGTTCATAAACTTCACATATGCCAGTAATCTTGTACAGGCGTGAGGAATGATCAATATATATTCTGTGTTATTTTCTTACTTTTCAGACTTTTTTATAACATTACACAACAAGATGTCTGGTCCAAACAAGAAGCCCGAGATCAAATGTACTCAGGTATTGAAATATTTCTTTATTCCATAGTTATTGGTAGTTATTGAATAAAGTAACTTCTGTTTAGGGCTTTATGTCTATAATTGTTAAATATGTTGTAAATCAAATATATTGAATTCAATATTTCACATCTTCAGATATTCATCAATAATGAGTTTTTGAACGCTGAGAGTGGGAAGACTTTTCCGACACTCAACCCCTGCACAGGGGAAAAGATATGTGATATTCAAGAGGGTGACAAGGTAATATGTTCTGTTTGCTTAATTCCAAATATAAGCTTAATGTCTAATTAATTATCAGAGCCTTTTCCAATTGAAGCTTTCAGAAGAATTTGTAACACAATCTATTGAATGATGATTGATGTTTGTGGCCATTTTGTGCGCTGTGAGGTTAGAGTCAGATAAGTAACCTATGGGGCAATGAGGTGTAAGGATGAAACAGCCTAAGGCCTTGGTGGGGCTTGACCCTGCAAGATCGGATGAGTGACTTAACCCTTTCACTTATTTATCTTCCCTCTAGGCTGATGTGGATAAAGCTGTTGCTGCTGCTAGAGAGGCATTCAAGATGTCATCTCCTTGGAGACGCATGGATGCCTCGAAGAGAGGACGCATCATGAACAAATTTGCCGATCTCCTTCAGAGAGATCTGGGGTACATTGCTGTAAGTCCAGGCTTACAATGGGTCAACTGTTGGATTTCACTGGGAAATTTGCAATTGACAAAGCCCTCATTTTGGAAATACATGTACCACCACACAGACGGTTATACAAAGATATTGATTATCATAATTTACATTCAATTCCAGTTTGGTGCCAACCTAGAGACATCTGTATAGGAATTTCCCATTTCAAGTTTAATCATGATTCAAATGATTTTAAACTAATTGCTTATCAATTGTCGAAGAGACTTTAAGTTTAGAAAGAAACCTCTCCATGTGGAGATATATCTGGTAATGATCTGTTTCATTTTCAGTGACGTAAATGTTAAATGTTGTAGTCAGGCATCTATATTGGGTACATATGTTTGGTAGGATATGGCTAATGGAAGGCTTGGACACTTCTCTTTGCCAGAGCTTGGAAACCTTGGACAATGGAAAGCCTTACGAGAACGCTGTTGAAGACGTTGAGGGCAGTATCCAGGTGTTACAGTACTACGCTGGCTGGTGCGACAAGATCCAGGGAAAAACCATCCCTGTTGGTGAGTTACACTTCATTGTGGCCATCAATGTTATAAACGTCCTTTATCGATGGTGTGACCTAACACTATCATGGTGATGGTTTGTTCCTACGGCATCCGTCCCTTGATCGCCATATGATTATGTAATTGGAGTTTCGTTTAATATGTTTGGTATCTCCATCGATTTTGACACTTTTGCACACCTGTGTGAACAAGCCAATCTTAGTAGGTAGGGCATACCACAGTCATCAATATAGATACCGCGGTGTAATGTAATCTACACGTTTCGTAAGAATCGCCTTGATTCAACTTTTAACGCAGCAGTCAAATGACGTCTTACATTCTTGTGCATATTAATAATTAATAATAGTCTTGCTTCTATTCCGCAGATGGAGCTTATTTCACGTACACCCGACATGAACCCATTGGTGTGTGCGGGCAGATCATTCCGGTAGGCACTGTGCCTCAGTCTCCATTCACAAGTACTGAATATTACACTGCTTGACATGCAGTACAATAAAGTTTGACCCGACTGTCAGCGTTCTTTCCGTTAAAAGTCTCCGCGAAAGTCCTGTGGCCCTGAAGGTTGACACGGATGGGGTTCAGGGACCACCACAGTCCTGTGCCCCTGAGGGTTTACACGGATAGGGTTTAGGGGCCACCACAGTCCTGTGCCCCTGAAGGTTTACACGGATGGGGTTCAGGGGCCACCACAGTCCTGTGCCCCTGAGGGTTTACACGGATAGGGTTTAGGGGCCACCACAGTCCTGTGCCCCTGAGGGTTTACACGGATGGGGTTCAGGGACCACCACAGTCCTGTGCCCCTGAGGGTTTACACGGATGGGGTTTAGGGGCCACCACAGTCCTGTGTCCCTGAGGGTTTACACGGATGGGGTTCAGGGACCACCACGGTCCTGTGCCCCTGAGGGTTTACACGGATGGTGTTCAGGGGCCACCACAGTCCTGTGCCCCTGAGGGTTTACACGGATGGGGTTCAGGGGCCACCACAGTCCTGTGCTCCTGAGGGTTTACACGAATGGGCTTCAGGGGCCACCACAGTCCTGTGCTCCTGAGGGTTTACACGGATGGGCTTCAGGGGCCACCACAGTCCTGTGCCCCTGAGGGTTTACACGGATGGGGTTCAGGGGCCACCACAGTCCTGTGCCCCTGATGGTGTACACGGATGGGGTTCAGGGGCCACCACAGTCCTGTGCCCCTGAGGGTTTACACGGATGGAGTTCCGGGACCACCACAGTCCTGTGCTCCTGAGGGTTTACACGGATGGGGTTCCGGGACCACCACAGTCCTGTGCTCCTGAGGGTTTACACGGATGGGGTTCAGGGACCACCACAGTCCTGTGCCCCCGAGGGGTTACACGGATGAGGTTCAGGGACCACCACTGTCCTGTGCCCCTGAGGGTTTACACGGATGGGGTTCAGGGACCACCACTGTCCTGTGCCCCTGAGGGTTTACACGGATGGGGTTCAGGGGCCACCACAGTCCTGTGCCCCTGAGGGTTTACACGGATGGGGTTCAGGGGCCACCACAGTCCTGTGCCCCTGAGGGTTTACACGGATGGGGTTCAGGGACCACCACAGTAGAAACGTGTGTTGTATTTGTGGTGCACATTAATGCACCTCCCCGTGATGGTTATGTCTGGCTGAATTCTACTATCGAAGAAACCAGTTTGGTAGATTAAATGTTTGTGGTTAAGTAACATATAATATTTGACTACTTACTTTCCCGCATACGTATTAATGTCATTAGTTGCTCTCAACTCGCATCTGTTCTTTGAGCTAAAATGATATTACAACCGGAAATTATATAATATTAAACTGTAGGCTGGGAACATAGTAGTAGTAAAGTAAAGTTTCTTTTTATTACAATACGGTCATGACGTATTCAAACAGTGTAAGGTTATCGATTGTTTAATTAGTTATTGTTTAATTTGTTCAGGTGATTATCTATTGCACCATCCAGATCAAGTAATGATCGCAATCAAGTAAATTTGTTGCAACAGATGAAAGGTTTTCTTGTTCTTGATTTGCAGTGGAACTTCCCCCTGATGATGTTGGCCTGGAAGTGGGGTCCGGCCCTGGCGTGTGGCTGTACCATCGTGATGAAGCCGGCCGAGCAGACCCCTCTCTCGGCGCTCTACGCCGCTTCCCTGGCCAAAGAGGTGTGGCCACCCTCTCTATAACATGTCCGGCAATCTGAGCGCAACGCTCCATAAGATAGTAACAATGTTTATGTCTACTATACGTTCAGTTTACCGGTATGTCTTTGAGTTTACGTCTCCTTTGTACTGAAAATGTATGTTGACTTCACGTTTACGTCTCCTTTGTACTGAAAATGTATGTTGACTTCACGTTTACTGAAAATGTATCATTATTGTACGTTTATTTGAAACGTTTTGTTTATATATTTACTTTAAAATTTTGTTCACGTTCAGTTTACGTTTATGACTACTTTACGTTCTTACGTTATTTCTGTTTCACGTTCAGCGGACTTTTATGTCTTCTGTGACATGGTGTCGCGTTCTGTACTTAATCACAACCAGCGTCCGACTTTATGTTACAGGCAGGTTTCCCACCAGGTGTCGTCAACATCGTTCCCGGCTATGGACCGACGGCAGGTGCCGCCATCGCCGAACATATGGAGGTTGACAAAGTGGCTTTCACTGGTTCTACGGAGGTATGTCCCTGAGAGGCAGCGCCTGACCGGTACTCTCAAGCGAGTAAGAACCAGGTTTGCTACTGACGACGTTGTCATTAATGCATTTATATGCTCAACGAGCTGAAAATAACAACGGTCAAATACCGGTAGTTGATTATTAAGTGTTGGTTGGTTCGTAAGTCGATGGACTATTGTCTAGTAATGTCTGATTATCAAGTCATTAGTAACATAACGTTACATGGAAGTGTTTCATATATTAATGACCTCATGGTCCCAGGATATTCTTTCGCCCACCCGTGCATAACGGTGGCTAAAACGCGAATTCATGCATTCTGTGTCGTGAGGTATGCATCACTTCTACTATACATTCAGGGGATCGTAGTTCTGCTTTATGTTATTGATAAGAGGTGGGGGTAGCACAGAACTATTTAATGAATGTACCATGGTTGACTTCTGGCGTGTGTCTCTGTTTAAGGTGGGACGCCTCATCATGCAAGCGGCCGGGCGCAGCAACCTGAAGCGTGTGTCCCTCGAGCTGGGCGGCAAAAGTCCGCTGATTGTCTTTGCTGACGTCGAAGACTGTAAGATATTTATGCTTATAAGCTGTGTTTGATTAATCTTGCTAACGTTTGGATACCAGGAGTGATACCCTGTGATACTAGTGTACACTTGATCGTAGGAGGATATGCTTAAAGTACAAATAGGTTTGATGATGTTGAGATGTCCGTAGCTAAGTTGTATATAATACCACACTGAGCTTCAGACCCGCGTGTCGAGCCTTGGCCAGCTGTCCGTCTGAACCTTGGTGTTGTTTCAGTATCATGCATCGCTCTGTCCGATGAGGTTTCTTGGGCCGGTCTAGGCCCGGGTAGCACAACAGAAGCTTAAAACAATAATCCAACCAGCCATCATGCAGCGCCAGTCAAAGTCAAACTGTGTTTCTAGATCATAGATACCATGAATATGAATATGAGTACCAACTTGTTACCAAATACGTTGTCTCATACTCTGTGTACTATTGTCTATTGTATAATAATGCAAATTAAATAGTATCTCATTTTTGACTGAACTTCGTACCAGTACTCTGTATCATCAATGCATATTACGGCTGTTGGCTGTTGCGTAGTGTTCGCGCATCAAAGTGCCGAAAAAATATAGTCAATCTGAAGTAAAGTAAATAGTACGAAACATGGTTCCTCTCTGATTGTAAAAAACTATTTGTCTCGTTTTGTTCACAGTGTGAAAACAAGATTTAGCTTTGGTGTGAACTTCACACCAAAACTTGACTCTTCCCATTGTCACGATATGACATTAGAGGTCAGAGCGTCCTACTGAATCAACTAACAGAAAGCTATGACTATTTCTCTCCGCAGTGGACAACACAGTGCTGTGGGCGAACGAGGCGGCCATGGCTAACCACGGCCAGAACTGTTGTGCGGGGTCCAGGACGTTTGTCCAGGAGGATATCTACGACGAGTTTGTGAAGAAAGCCAAGTGCACCGCCGAGGGTCGGATTGTGGGGGACCCCTGGGATGAGATCACCATGCAGGGACCCCAGGTATTGATGACCCTTACCCTGATTACTCATTTTATGGATTACGACTGATAATGCTGTGGGGTCTGCGTATTTACTTCTTGCTCCGTTCACCTAAAGTGTCCGTATGTTTATCTGCAAGAACTGAAGCCGACAGTGAGTTTTAGAGCGAGATCATGTACTGCTCTCTCACCTATACAAATTCCTCATACATGCGTTCTGATCAATACTATATAAACGTTTAATTCGTTCAGTTGTTCAACACGGGTACCTCCATTACCGACTGCTGCAAATGGTGGAATAACCTGAATATAATGAATACGAATAAGTGAATATATTGGCTTCTAGATCGACCAAGGCCAGCTCAACAAGATACAGGAGCTGGTGAACAGCGGCAAGACAGAGGGAGCCACCTTACAGTGTGGCGGCAGTCGCATCGGCGACAAAGGCTTCTTCTTCCAATCGACCGTCTTCTCTGACGTCACGGATAACATGAGGATCGCCAAGGAAGAGGTCGCTGGCGTTTTCTCTTTGTCACACGTCTAACAAATGTCACTATGCCTTTCTGTATCTTGTATTTCTGAGTTAAGATGGACGGCTAGGTCAGTTTCAATGTAACGTTTAATTTTTTTAATTTTCAGTTGACAATATATTATACAGCGTTGTTAATGTTGACCGGTTACAGATGTGAGAACAATTTGCTCTTTGTGGTTGCCGAGGCGTTGTTTTGCTGTTTCTATGGTGATAATTAATGCTCACGCATGGCATCATTGGCCAAGTCTGTGTATTCGACTAGCCTTGATAGCTGAACAATAATAGTGGATGACAAATCTTATCCATTATCAAGGAAAATCTCATTTTACATTGCATAAATCCGGTCCATTGTCTTAACAGATCTTTGGTCCGGTGCAGTCCATCATCAAGTTCAAGGATATTGACGAGGTGATTGAGCGCGCCAACAAGACTCACTACGGTCTGGCGGCCGGCGTCTTCACCAAGGACATTAACAAGGCCATGACCTTGGCAAATAGTTTGCAGGGCGGCAGCGTCTGGTTCGTATGCCTTGTACATGAAGCCTCCGCCTTGATGTTTACGAATAACAGAAGGAGTGTTAAGCAGAAATTATACGACATGTTATACGACAAGTTGTATATTTATGGTGAAGGTCCGGGTAAATGAGTTTTAAAAATGGTGCAACAAACTATCTTGATGCAGTTAAGTACCATGATATGTAAATAGTGCTTCATCGTAAGAATAATGTTTGTGTTTGCTGCCACGTGGCGCGACCTCATTTGCGGGGCCTGATCTATTATTTTCAGGGTGAATTGCTATGACATAGTGACTCCCCAGACACCTTTCGGAGGCTTCAAGCAGTCCGGCCATGGCCGAGAATTGTAAGAATTGTTATTATTGAGGAATTAACAATAGTCGTAGTGCAATTTAGTGAAAATGTAGTGCTTAGAACAATGATACGAATTGTATCATTGTTGCTAATGCTATCATTGTTGCGAATTGTATTATTGTTGCGAATTGTATCATTGTTGCGAATTGTATCATTGTTGCGAATTGTGTCATTGTTGCGAATTGTATTATTGTTGCGAATTGTAAAATGGTTGCAAAGAACAAGGAGACGAATGGTAGGTTAGTTGCTTATTGCAATGGCGCGAATTGTAGATGATGTAGAATATTTATACGAATGACAAATTTGTTGCTTTCTCATTTCTGGATTATTTGGATTACTATCTTGGATGAGCGGAAGGATTTTAATTTTTATAATTGAACATGAATATGTGTGCTTATGTTTCAGGGGTGAATATGCCCTTCAGGAATATACTGAAGTGAAAACGGTATGTTGTACTTAAATAAGCCATTGATCTAAAAATATTAATGACATTTCCGGGTTCTGTGTCCCCAGTTTATCAACAAAATATTGATTTTTGCTAAGGAACTACAAAAGTCTAATAAGTAACACGTCAAGTAACCGGGCGACTTCAATGGCCAAGCTAATTCTATTATAGGAGTATATTCCTTATTAAAAGCGATGCCTGTATATTGAGGAAAATGTCGTATTTTTCTCTCACCTTCTGAGGGGGCCTCCGTGGCCGAGTGATAGAACACTCGCCTGCATATCAATACAGGTCCCTGGTTTACCCCCCGGTCTGGGCGATCTAATATGGGGCATACGTCATCCAAATCATGCATGGCATCCGAAGGTTCCATGGCCTAATTTGGGTGTTCACACGAAAGCTAAATCTTGTCTTCACACTGGGAACAAAACGGGCCTAAAAGAACAAATAGTTTTTTATGTTTTTCGAAAAATCTTACGTTTTTGCCTCAAAGGTGACGATCAAGATCCCAGGTTAAAGGTTCTTCCTACACAAGAGGCTCTATGAAGTCCTGCTTCGTGACGTGCTCTTGCAAGACTGACCCGCTGGCTGACCCGCTGGCTGACCCGCTGGATGACCCGCTGGCTGACCCGCTGACTGACCCGCTGGCTGACCCACTGGCTGACCCGCTAACTGACCCGCTGGCTGACCCGCTGGCTGACCCACTGGCTGACCCGCTGGCTGACCCGCTGGCTGACCCACTGGCTGACCCAATGGCTGACCCAATGGCTGACCCACTGGCTGACCCGCTAACTGAGCCGCTGGCTGACCAGCTGGTTGACCCGCTGGCTGTAGAGTAGGATGAACGCCTCTGATCCTCGGAACGTATCCCTTAATGCAGCGCATATAGAATGGTAGACATGGCACATGCATCACATACCATGTCCAGGACAGAAATTCTCGTCTATAACAATTTCTCCCGTGATTGGGGAGAGATGTATCATACCATGTAGTGTTGATACATAGGATTAACTATATATGGTTATAATTGTCTTATAATTTTCTTTCCAACGAAGTTACGTGCACCATGTGAGAACTTCCGACAGATCTATTGTGTGCCATATTTCGAAAAAAGGGAAAGGGAAAAAAATAATGACGCTAAGACTGCCCAATGTGACGTTTAATCACTGTGCCAAATACTCACCAAGTTTTAAAGATATTTATTTATTCTTCTATTATGATTTATGATACCAGCCTGATTCTGTCTGTGCCCAACATGTTTATAATCTATTTTAAGTTTTCCTAATAAATTTGCTTTACGAAATATACAGGATTGTCTTCACAGCAACAGTTTGTTTGGTAATATATAAGACCCTAGCAATAAATATAGGATTTGTGTGTACCATGTGTCTAACATTTGAATAGACGAGTGAATGGTAGTTGTGTTGGTGATCTCCTGGATGTCGACATCGACGTGGGGAGCTTTGCCAGGCGTACAGATATGAGACACCTTCCGCAGTACCGATCAGATGACTTTACATATTCCGGGTTTACAAATCAGATACCATCACATTCCGGGTTTACAGATCAGATCACTTCATATGCCGGGTTTATAGATCCGATCACTTCACATTCCGGGTCTACAAATCAGATCAATTCACATTCCGGGTCTACAAATCAGATACCATCACATTCCGGGTTTACAGATCAGATCACTTCATATGCCGGGTTTACAAATCAGATCACCTCACATTCCGGGTTTGGCCCCCTGCGGGTTCGGGGGAAAGTAGAATAGGCCCGATGCACCTCCATGTTTAACATCTGCATGTCGTAAGAGGCGACTAAATGGAGGCGAACCGTATGCCGTGGTTCGCAACCCGTGTCGGAGGAAGACGGGACTCTGCTGGTTGAGTGGAAACTCTGTTTCTGCAAGATACCAGTTTGACCCTTATTTCTCCTAGACGGGAGGTCAGATTTGGCCCGGTCTGATCAATCGGCTCGTCACGACAAGTCCAAGGATTCTTGTTCAACAACATCATATCAAAAACATTTTCACTCTATTATTCATACAACCGTATGCAATGAGTCTTTTGAGACACCTCATGTTTCAGTTGCTCTGAACAAGATCCTGTTAGGACGGTGGCTTGGGCTAATCAAGTGGCAAATACCTCTTTTTTTCCAACAGAAGAATAAGTATTTGTTATGCGAGTATACCGTCTGTGTATCCTTGGCACTGGGTGCTGGAGTACCGCACCGAATCAGTGTCCCGAGAGGGCTCCGAGGTGGGTGGGGACCACGGACGGTGAAATATTTAAACCCAATATGAGTGCCCAAGAAAAAAAAACCCACACCTGCAGAAACAAAAGCACGAGAAGAACGATCCAATAAGAAACTTCGAACAAGCTCTCCTACACCTGAACCAAATCAACAAAACGACAATTTTTCAAGATTTTTGATGGCACACGCCACAAATCCAGATTTACCTCTTTCGAAATTGTCACCATTTGCACTGGATAAGGCCATCCAAAGTCTGGCCGGAGAACCAAAGGATTTCAAACGACTCCGCTCCGGTGACCTCCTCATCGAGGTCACACGGAAGAGTCCTGCTGACAACCTCCTCCAAGCCACGACCCTCCTCCATATCCCAGTTACAATAACTCCTCGCCGTACCCTCAACAATAGCCGAGGTGTCATCCGGTGCAGAGACCTACAAATGTGTTCTGACGCAGAGATAGTTACCGAGTTGGCCTCACAGAATGTCATGGAGGCCAAACGGATATCAATCACGAAAAATGGAGAAAGAATTCCAACAAATACCATTATTCTCACATTCGCATCCCACCTCCCTCCTACAACAATAAAAGCTGGATACCTTCGTATACCAGTCGATATCTATATACCAAACCCACTACGCTGTTTCCAATGCCAACGCTTCGGCCACGGAAAGAACAACTGCAGGAGGCAAGTCACCTGTGCTCGCTGTGGCGACGAGGGCCATGAAGACACCTCCTGCAGCAAACCGAGTCACTGCGTAAACTGCAAAGGCAGTCACTACGCATACTCAAAACAGTGTCCAATGTGGCAAAAAGAAAAAGAGGTACAGACAATAAAAACTAAAAACTCCGTATCCTATCCCGAAGCGAGAAAAATAATAGAAAGTAAAACTACAAATGTAACTGGAAACAAAACATTCGCTGAAGTGACGGGCTCGACCCAAACCAAATTCAATGAAACAACACCAAAACCAAACATGGTTTCCATAGGAATAAACACTGTTTATTCTTGGCCACCAGATGCAGAATTCACAATTACAACAGAAACCCCAGAGGAGACAGGAACATCCAGCCAGACAGAGCCCATAATAGAAATTCAAACAAAGACACCTGCAAAGAATCCTCCTACAAAATCCACTACAAAACCCACCACCCACAAACTGAACAAATCGAAACCAGCGAAACTAAACCGACCACCCAAGGGATCAACGGATCCCATCAAAGTACATAACAAATACTCGCAACTAGAGGAGGAGGACGATGAGGAAATGGAGACAGACCCACAAGAAAGGGGAAGGGACAAAAGAAAACACAAGGCAGATACGCCACCCATATCATAAACCATGGCTTCCATTATACAATGGAATTGTCGAGGTATGAGAGCCAATCGTGATGAAATCCTCTTGCTAAAGCAGGACCACAACCCCATAGCGTTTTGTCTCCAAGAAACATTCATCAAAAACCAAGGCGATATAACAATTAGTGGATATACATCATATGATAATCTAGGACTTAATACGGGAGATACGGGAAATCACAGGCGGAGTATCCTTATAAAGGAGAAAACTCCACACAGCCAAATACCCTTGCAGACCAACCTACAAGCTATGGCCATACGAATAACATTACACAAAACCATAACCCTGTGCTCTATCTATATTCCACCTAATTTACGTCCAACACGACTAGAACTAGAAAATATAATAAAACAACTTCCGGCGCCGTATATACTTCTTGGAGATTTCAATGCCCATCATACGATATGGGGTTGTAAAGACATACAACCCAAGGGCCGCCTGCTAGAGGACTTTATCTTAAAAAACAATACCGTTCTGCTCAACGATGGCTCAATAACTTATATACACCCTGGGAATGGTGCCAAAACGGCTATAGACCTAACTATAGCCCATCCCAGTCTTTGCCTTGATTTCAACTGGAAAGTGGAAGATGATCTTTACGGCAGTGACCACTTCCCTATCCTTCTTACTAGCCAATTTCCCGCTCAAGATGAAAATATTGCTCACTGGAAGCTAAATAAGGCTGACTGGACTGCTTTTAAAAAAATGTGCTTTGAAAAACTCACAACAGCCAACTTCCAAGGTATACCAGACCCAATAGCCCTCTTCAGCGAAACACTTCATAAAATAGCTGAAGACACCATTCCCAAAACCTCGACCAATCTCAAAATACAAAAGAAGCCATGGTTTAACCATGAATGCCGTGAGGCCGTACAACAACGAAAACAGGCTCAGCGAGAACTCCAAATACATCCTACTCCAGGAAATATCCTCAAATATAAACAAGTGCGAGCACAGACCCGCCGCACAATACGAACAACAAAAAGGGAATCCTGGAGAAACTATGTCTCCAAACTTGGAAATAAAACAACAACTAAGAAAACGTGGCGAGCCATACAGAAGATCAGTGGGAAAAAAGCAATACCTTGTCGAAAGCCTTTGCAACAAATTCTTCCTCAAAAAATTACACGGCTCAATTCCAAAGATACAAGGCGGTTAGTGAGAGGAAAAAACTCAATTTCAAATCCAAAAATGATGAATATTACAATAGCCTCTTCTCCATAGAGGAACTCCAGTCTGCCCTGAGGAAAACTAACAACACTTATCCAGGGCCAGACAATATCCCATACCAATTCCTGAAACAACTACCCGATACATCCTTGGAACTTCTTCTCGACATATTCAACTTTATTTGGCAAACCGGGCAAATACCCCCATCGTGGAAAAAGGCCATAGTCATTCCTATCCCTAAGCCTGGGAAGGATCACACCAATCCTTCTTCCTACCGACCAATAGCTCTTACAAGTTGTATATGTAAAACACTAGAAAAGATGATAAATAACCGCCTTACATATTTTCTGGAAACAAATAATATCATCACTAAGTTCCAGAGTGGCTTTCGACAAAACAGAAATACCACCGATAATTTAATACGATTGGAGACCTATATACGCGAGGCATTCATCAAAAAAGAACACGTGGTGGCAGTATTCTTTGACCTTGAAAAGGCATATGACACAACATGGAAATATGGTATTTTAAAAGACCTCCATGATATGGGACTCAGAGGTCATATGCCAAATTTTATTCAAGAATTCCTAAACAGACGTCTATTTCAGACAAGGGTTGGAACTACCCTCTCCGTAGTATACGATCAGGAGATGGGGGTTCCCCAAGGCAGTATCCTATCTGTAACCCTTTTTAGTATTAAAATCAACAGCATCATAAAATGTCTCACTAATAACATAGATCCTTCTCTATTTGTTGATGATTTTTTGGCCTGTTTCAGGTCCAAACATATGCACACAATAGAAAGGCAACTACAAATGAACCTCAATAAGTTACAACAATGGTGCGATGAGAATGGATTTAAATTTTCAAAAACTAAAACAGTGTGTATGCACTTCTGTCAACTCCGGAAACTCCATCCGGAACCTGAACTTAAAATGAATGGGGATCAAATACCAGTTGTGCCAGAAACAAAATTTCTCGGCCTTTTATTCGATAAAAAACTTACTTTTATACCCCATATCAAACAATTAAAACAGAAATGTACCAAAGCACTTAATATAATTAAAGTGCTATCTAATACAGAATGGGGAACAGAAAGAGAGACATTATTAAATATCTACAGAGCCCTGATACGGTCACGGCTGGATTATGGGTCGATGATTTACGGATCAGCACGCAAATCATATTTGCAGATGCTGGACCCTGTGCACAACCAAGCACTTCGTTTATGTCTGGGAGCTTTCCGCACATCTCCTGCGGAAAGCCTGTACGTGGAGTCTGCTGAGCCATCTCTATACTACCGTAGAGATAAAGTAGCACTACAATACGCACTTAAGCTCAAAACAAATCCCAATAATCCTACCTTTGAAGACGTATTCCATCCAAAGTTTACAACACTATTTGAAAACAAACCAAAGACAATACCTACCTTTGGAATTCGAGTCAATAACCTTTTGACAAGATACAATATCAATTTCAACGATATACGAACCTGGCATCTTCCAGAAATCCCACCATGGGAAATCGAATCTCCAAAAGTTCTGTTAGAACTAGCAACTTACAACAAATCTGACACAGACCCATCACAATTTATAGAACTTAAACATACTATTCACAATCAACACCCCAACCATTTCTCTATATATACCGATGGCTCAAAGGACTCCCACAGGGTGGCTGCTGCGGCGGTGGCTGGTGAACACCAGTGCAGCAGCCGCCTCCCGGACCAATGCTCTATATACACCGCGGAAGCGGTGGCTCTAGTGATGGCACTTGAATATGTAGAGCAATCGCTACATGACAGCTTTATCATATACTCAGACCCTATCATGTATAGAAGCCATAGAACATCAAAAATATGAACATCCCTTGATACAGGATATATTGATAAAATGTCATTATTTAATATGCAATGGAAAGGCGGTATAGTGTTCTGCTGGATCCCTAGCCATATAGGCATAGAGGGCAACAGTCTAGCAGACACTGCCGCCAAAGAGGCTCTGAATGGCGACGTCCTTCCAGTCCAGATTCCATACTCGGACTTGAAGCCGTACATCCAACATGAAATTACTAAAAATTGGCAGTCGTCCTGGGACGAGCAATCCTCCAACAAATTGCAACGGCTTCAGCCTACTGTGGGTACCAAACGGCCAAGAATCCGCGGTAGGCGGAGGGACGTTGTCATTCAGAGACTCCGAATTGGACATACGTACCTTACCCATTGCTATCTCCTCAAAGGAGAACCACTTCCCGAATGTGTTCCCTGTCAGGAACCCCTGACTGTGGAGCATATTCTGTTGAGGTGTGTTGACTTTCAACAAACAAGGGATCAATATTACAGAGCAGAAACTATGAAAGAACTATTTAATAATATACCACAGCAAAAGATTTTAGATTATTTATCTGCAATAAATCTAGTCAAGTGCATATGATATATCTAATCAACGATTACAGCCAAACAGTGCAAAAGATTTTAGATCATTTATCTACAATAAATCTAGTCAAATGCATATATATGATATATTCAACGTTTACTGCCAAACAGTGCATTTTGCTGTAATTATTAATCTCAAAAGCTTGGTTTTAAAAACCAACTCATGGTTTTATATTCTGACAATTTGTTGTCTTGATCGTTTCACCATTCTTCACTTTCATGGTTTTATGACGATCTGCTCAATGATATTACTTGATATCCTCAGGGTTTTATTGATCTATGGGATTTCACAAAGACTGCATTCATGGTTTTATTCATATCACATGTATTGATTTTCAGGGTTTTAATATTGACTAATATTGACCAATATGGCACGATATAGCCTTCCAGGCTGAAAGTGCCGTTAAGCCCCAATCAAATCAAATCAAATCAAATCACATTCCGGGTTTACCGATCAGATATCTTCACATTCCGGGTTTACAGATCAGACAGCATCACATTCTTGGTTTAGAGATCAGATATCTTCACTTTCCGGGTTTACAGATCAGATAGCATAACATTCTGGGTTTACAGATCAGATACCTTCACATTCTGGGTTTACCGATCAGATATCTTCACATTCCGGGTTTACCGATCAGATAGCATCACATTCTGAGTTTAGAGATCAGATATCTTCACATTCCGGGTTTACACATCAGATAGCATCACATTCTGGGTTTACAGATCAGATATCTTCACATTCAGGGTTTACAGATCGGATCACTTCACATTCCGGGTTTACAGGTCAGATAGCATCACATTCTGGGTTTACAGATCAGATATCTTCGCATACCGAGTTTACAAAGTAGATCACTTCAAATGCTGGGTTTACAAATTTGATCATTTTACTTTCCGGGTTTACAGTTCGGATCGGATCGCCTCACATAACGGGTTTGCGGAGCAGATCGCTTCAAATTTTGGATGTACAGGTCAGACTATTTGACATTCCCTGTTCATAGATCCGATCGCTTTACATTTCGGGGTCACAGATCAGATTGCTTCACATTCCAGGTTTGGTGATCAGATTGCTTGGGAGTCAGATTCCTACTTTACAGAGCAGGTCTCTTCACATTCCGCATTTACAGATCAGATCGTGTCGCGTATTTCTGGCTTACAGATCGCTTTGAATCACGTGCCGAGTTTACAAAGCAGATCGCTTCGCATTCCGGATTAAGATTATTTCACTTTCTGGTGTTACATATCAGATCAGTTAACATTCGGCTTAATTTACAGAGCAGATCACTTCAAATACCAGGTCAGATCGCTTTTACTCACATTCCGGGTTTATATATCAGATCGCTTCACATTCCAGGTTTACAGAGCAAATCGCTTCACATTCCAGGTTTACAGAGCTGATCGCTTCACATTCGTGGTTTGCAGATGAGAACCCCTACACTCCGGGCTTACAAATAAGATATCACTCTACTTGCGGATCAGATTATAAGTTTCTCTGTTGACTTACTCCAGGATGGCTGCGATCACGAGTAGGAGAAGCAGAAATAAAGTTCGGAGTGGGGAAGCGTTTCGAGAGTTCAGATGGAGGCGTATTCAAAAGGTGTTCAAGAACATCGAACATCGATCAGACCGTTGATTTTTACCAAATGACTTCGTCGCGTTAACATTAGGAAGGTATCGGCTTCTAAGCTGCTGGTATTTTGGGCATTCACAGATCAAATAAAATTCGTCTTCTACAACTTCTACTTCATTAAGTGAACAAAAATGACAAATTCTTAGGTGCACTGGGATTCCTGTGCGTCTTCCAACTTCAATTGCTAAGTCATGATCTAAATATCTAAATTTACTTACGGCAACCAAATATTTTCTAATAGTAATAACATATAGGTAGTTTTCAGGTTCTAAACAACAGCGGTCCGTATGAAGTCCGGGTAGCTCACTCGGTATAGAGCGGCTGCCTGATCGTTACGAGTTGTGTGTTCCAAAGTCCTAGATTCATTGTGATTGAGACGAATTCTAAGACGAATGGAAATATTAGTTCAGGCGGCCCCCCAGGTTCGCTTAAGTGTGGATATGCTGTTGGAATTAACTTTAATAACTCATTTGTCCTATTCTCGATCTGGTTTTGGAAGAGGTGTGCATGAATCCTAAATCTAACCGATCACTTGGAGCTGGTTTGAGGAGCCTCATTCCGAGGCATGGTCGCTGCGCACCACCTACTGCAATGGTGTGGTCCGACGCGACTATGATATGCGGTCCGGTTTTCAACAATGGCCATTCCACCATACATATACAAGCGCAAACATTTTGCAATGCTTTACTGTTTGCTGTATTGTATTGTGGTTTTCCTGGTCGAAATAAATGGTGACCATTCTTCTTGTTTCTTGTAACATGTGAGTGTTCTCTGTATTCCGTTAACCAACCAAATCAGAATTTGTACCAGAGGAATATTTAGCGAGCGCTCAGATAGCTTCATCATCTAAAACACCCCCCTGTGTCGTCCAATTTTCGGTTTTATCGCCCAGGCTGCCAATACAAAACATTTTTTGGCACCTATGGCAAATTTGAAACAAAACAGTACAAATTTGCATTATGGCAGGAAATTTTTGGCACAGTTCCCATTAGTGAGTTTATCTGACGAATAAATATTGAAAATGATGCTCTGTATGTGGTGTGAGCTGTGCACTTTCCGGAAAAGAAAATAGATTTACTCCTGCGTTTAGCGAAGTCGCCGTAGTCGAAGATGTCTGGGCAGTCTGCCGTCTGGTAGTGGTAATGGCCTACCTCGGTTTTTCATTCTGAACCGGCGTAAAACTGGCGTATGACTTGACATTTTAATGAAGTATAAGCGCTTTTTTGGAAACAAAGCCAAAACATAACCTGATCTAGGCCCTAAATACATGAAAACATTGCAGTACCTGCCACTCTTTATTTCAAGTGACGTTGTTGAAAAACAACGCCAGATGTCCTAACCATCAAATCCTGTATGGCAATGCACAAACATACTGGGCGAGAAGTAGCCCTGGTACATGCCTCCCTTATATTGCCTCCTGAGAGTCCTGCCATTCACCAGTCCTAAAATTAGAAATCGCGGACCAGTGGCTCAAGTTGAAGGTCCTAACAGAATAAATATGCAGTGCCTACCCGTCAAGTTGCTCCATTAGATTCCTGAAGCTTTTATGACTTTCGTCGCACAGTCATTTCTTTGGTGGGTAGGGTATTTTCTTGTAATTCGAGAGATTTTTGTCACCTCTCGCTTAGTTTTGAAAGCTTTGCCATTTGCTGGATGTCAACAAACGCTGCCTGGCAGCGAGTGCTCACGCTAAGTTTGTTTACTTCCGGCGAACGGCGCTGGTGAAGAATGACCAAATACGAAATGGCGCGATAAACAACAACAAAAATTCTTTTCAACCGACTTGATAGAAATGCGCTACTTAACTAGTTCATATGCATGTGGGTTTTGTGGTAAATATGAAGTTTAGGTATCATAGTACAAAATGACGATGGTTTGATGGATTGTGCCATTCAGAACACTTAGTCACCCACACAACCAACATCTTCCCCCCACATTTCCTGCCTGAGGATATGAGACTGTTGTGCGGAGCAACAACTGTCTCATATGGGACAACCTTATACCAAACCGAAATTGCAACCTACCGCTTGTTCTCTCTATTACTCCAGTGATTTTGATAGGTATGCCTCCTGCATCATTTGTCACATAAAAATTTCAAATTACTCATTTCATTGAGCTGTGAAGGGATATGGTGAGGTATTATAAGTATTTAGTGAGCAGACAATGCAATATTTCATTTAAATGTCCTATCATTTTCAGGATGTCCCATCATTTTATAGAGCTCCGGGACTCGCCTAACTGGCATACCTATCAAAGTTACTGCAACTCTAGCTCTAATAAATGGCTCTGATACGAGGATATATACTGGTACCTGATGAGTGAGAGAGCCCATGAAGTGCAACCCATGTAGTAGGGTTGTATCCATGCATTATGTAGCTTTTTGCCTTTATCAATAACTCACCTACCAAGTTTAAAGGGGCCAACTAGAGTGATAAAAAGTAGGTAGTCCATATTTGAATATAGCAGGCTACAGATAATATGTGGGGCTATTTGTCCAGCTCTCGTTGCTGATTGGCTATTGTTCATGACATCACTGTATTGTTGGTCTTAGACCATTCAGTGTTATGGTCAAATATCTACTGCTTAAAAAGTAATTACACCAGTGTTGAATTTTTATATGTTGCTTTACATTCACCATACACCGTTTAAAAAATGTCATCTGCAATAAACAATATAAAATTTTCTCTACACTTGCTCTGCCATTTCGGTTTATCTTCCGTTGCAAGGTTTGAAAAATGGTGGAATAAGTTTATGTACACTTTGTGATATTTAGTGTGATTATAAAAGGCAAACATTGAATATAAGTGAATGAAAGAAGTTCAACACAATGACTTTTCATTGATGGTAGGCAATGTATTGATAAAGACAAAAAGCTTCATGATGCTTGGACACCCCCACCAATTCCTGGTCTTCTGTTCTGTCTTGCCCAATTGTACCACCCATCTCAACCCACCCCAATACATCATAGCATAAAAAAGGGTATCTGAACGCACAATGCAACAAATGATACCAGAGGTAGCCATAGGAGAGTCAAAAGCCCATTATCATATAACAATCTTTAACATAGATTTTGGCATTGACCAATAATTTGCATTGACCAGTACTTTTGGTGTTATACTTGCCTTTTTATTCAGTATTTTGTTACTTCTATGATTATGACATGTATTAATTATACTTTGTGTTTATATTTCTTCTTTTCTAGTCAACAATGGGTCTTAGACAAGCAGGATTTGATATCAGAGAGGCAAAATGACCTGAAAGTCCTGGAAGAAGATGAATATAATAAAATTATGATATTTTTTGCGAATTGTAAGTGTGACAAATGGAGTTGGTGTTAATACAATGGGTCGCAATTTGTATTTACCCTACATATAGGAAAGTATGATTAAAGTTGCATGTCGTGTTCTTTCCCGCCAAAACTAAGCCCAGGCGAAATTTATATCAAACTTTGCAGAAAACTCGATTGTTTAACTATTTTAATTGAGAAACCTGATAAACAACGCTGTTTCGGCTGTGGTGTGGCAAACGTGTCTATCCCCCGACACCACAGAACTCAGTCGCGGCACTGCTACTTATACCAAAGCATCGCGAAGCACACGAACTGATGACGTTTACCACTAATATGAAAACTTGTGGTAAATTGATATCACCGGCCAGGCTTAGAGACACTATTTGGCAGTCTGGCATGGGTGGAGTATGGACAAAAGAAATCTTGAATGGTGCAAGGACTGATTTTTATTTGTATTTGGACCTCTTAAGTTTTGGCGGGAAAGAGCTCGACATGCAACTTTAATGGCAAAGATCATTTGTCAACAGTAAATATCAATATTTACCTGATACACAATAATTATAATGTACCTTTTCATGAATTAGCTTGAAATTATTGAGATGTGGGTTAACGCAAATACAGCTGGCTTTATCATTATGCTACAACAAGGATTTTGCTTTACGCTACTGGTATGGATATGTTTACAGTTATCCAAGCACTTGGAGAGCAGTTAAAATTCAGACAGCAGGTCATAGCAACCGCCACCATCTACTTCAAGAGATTCTACAGCAGGTTGCAGTTTTTACTTTAGAATGCTATTATTAGTTGTTACTGTAACTTTTCATGTCATATAATTGTATTTGGATTTAGTTTGACAAATGATACAGAGCAATTTACTATTGTTGAATCAGATTCTAAATGAGATCACTGATGACAGCAGGTGACAGTTTCCTTTTCTGATTTTTAAAGATCTTCATAAAAATGTGTTTATCACATATTATAAAATTATAAGAATAGGCTTGAGATTATGTATAAATATTTCCAGACATTATTCTATTTAAGCGTGCCATACTAATGACGCTTTCTGTTATTATCATCACTCAGAAATTCTCTGCGCTCCATTGACCCGTTGCTGATGGCCCCGACATGTGTGTTCTTGGCTTCTAAAGTCGAGGTGAGCTTCATAGGATAAACTGTTAAGTTTCGGAGACTGTGTCTCGTGTATTTTGATGATATTCGGACCGCAAGAGCTATCCTACACTGCCGGACTGACATGGATAATGCTGAATGTTACTTATTTTTTTTACCGTAAATCCATTATTTAAAACCGCATTGTGCAGTTCCACGAGTTCTACACAGATGTGAAATACAACCCACGGCTTCAAAATGCGGTTTACGGTACGATCCGTAGATATTTGATCAGATATGTAGAACCTCGCTTCTATGCATGGAGAGCGAATTGTTTTATTCACTTTTCCTTGGTTGCAGGAATTTGGTGTGATCTCTAATAGCAGATTGATATCAACCTGTCAGCAGGTCGGTAAGTTACATGTTTTTTCTTGAGTATATTGGCGTATGTCCTGGTGTGGAGGTAGAGATAGGCCGGTGGGGCGGGGGGGGGCATACTGGTGGCCCCCCCACTCCGTGCTTTATTGCTCACCAGTCTCACACCTCTCACATTTCTCTGGCCGCTCCAGGGTTTCTTGTGAAGGCAAATACCATTTTAGGTGTATCACTGTATGTATTGAGGTTCTTATTACCTAAATGAAACTGAGTTATCAGTAATAAGTAATTTAGTCTATATATAATGAAAACTACTGCATTAGCAAGGTTATTAGGTAAAATGAAATAAAGCCGGAGGAATGAAAAACATCATATCTCATTGTTTTTTTCTGGTTTATTTCTCTACTCTTATTTCTCTGTTATGTCTAATGATATTTTCTCATGTATGACCTGACGACAGGCTGACCGATATGTTTATGATATTGTTATCTATCATTGCAGTGAAGACGAAGTTTCCGTATGCCTATCCCCATGTGCCTCAAACTCAAGAATCGTTATTCCCATATCGAATACAGAACGTCTTAGAATGTGAATTCTTCCTCCTAGAAGCCATGGTTAGTAATAAACAAAGAAACACAAGAAGTATTTTTGCACCGCAAGGAACCAACTTGTTCCAAGACATGGAATACTATGGCTACTTGCGTATCGAGCAAGGGACTATCAAGTATACTTTTAAAACAAGGGGGCATTTTAATCTAATCGCGATCTGCACCGAAAGTTTACTTTAAATTACTTTGGCGAGTGTTAACGCTTCGTTTCGGCCGACTGGTAAGTAGAAACAAATTAAGCCAATCCCGCCTAGTCAATGTCGAGCAGCGCGCCATTTTGCCGGAGCAAGTTTGCCTGTCGTCAGAAACAAATTAAGCCAAACGCGTGAAACGAGAGATCAGGGCCGCGATTTACGGGTGAATTGCGGCAGTTCCAAGCCGCGCAGTAGACTATCATCTTAGTGTTTCAGGGAAAAATAGCATCCAATCATATTGATATATCTCTTGCAATGATTGTCTGCGTTAAAAAGCGTGTTAAGTGTTAAATTTTATTGTGAGCTACAGACAGGACGGAACATTCTGTAGTTTGGAGGATAGACATTTGGGTATGAATCTGTAAAGCAGCGTTAGAGGCCAGGCTGGCGGTTTCCTTGAACAGTGTAATTCATTCAGTTAGAGTAAAACATGTACAAATGTTCATCCGCCAATTTAAGTTTTATGCCAATCTTTTCCGGTTGCATTAATTAAAGCTGCTCATACAGCAATACTTCCTTCAGAAACTTTAAAATGTGAATGGAAATGATATATTTGGCTTCTTAGCTTATAACAACATAGCAGGGTATTTGTAGCTCTTTGTGCCAAATTGCTGCATCTTGTACAGTATGACTTTCTTGTGTACTACGTCATCAAGATTCCGGCATTTCTTCCATTTTCTGTCTTACATTTTCGTTACATTCATACAGTCAGGTGTTATTTCGTCAGTCAAGACAAGATTTTGAAAATCATAATATAGGTGGAAAATTGCTTCAGGGGCAGCTTTAAATGTGGCATGTTTGGTTGTTGTTTCACAGGATTGCTGCTTGATACTGTTCCACCCGTACAGACCTCTGCTTCGCTATGCTGAAGATCTGACTCCAAGCGACGCTGAAAACAAAGGCGGAGCGGAGTCACTGGTGCACTTAGCCTGGTCAGTGGTCTGCTGTTCTTATCGCATAGCACCTATGCATTTAGCGCTCGTGTTATTGCACCTGCGAAAACGAAATGTTCTGTTGACGTGGCAAAGTATGAACAAATATGCCTCTTAGCGAATGCCAGCTTGATAATGGATGTGGAATATGAGTGTATGGCATCATGAGTCGTGAAGGAAGTGTATGGCATCACGAGTCGTGAAGGAAGTGTATGGCATCACGAGTCGTGGAGGAAGTGTATGGCATCACGAGTCGTGGAGGAAGTGTATGGCATCACGAGTCGTAGGAGTAAGTGTATGGCACCACAAGTCGTGAAGGAAGTGTATGGCATCACGAGTCGTGGAGGAGGTGTATGGCATCACGAGTCGTAGGAGGAAGTGTATGGCACCACAAGTCGTGAAGGAAGTGTATGGCATCACGAGTCGTGAAGGAAGTGTATGGCATCACGAGTCGTGGAGGAGGTGTATGGCATCACGAGTCCAGAAGGAAGTGTATGGCATCACGAGTCGTGAAGGAAGTGTATGGCATTATGAGTCGTGAAGGAAGTGTATGGCATCACAAGTCGTGGAGGAAGTGTATGGCATCACAAGTCGTGGAGGAAGTGTATGGCATCACGAGTCGTGGAGGAAGTGTATGGCATGACGAGTCGTGAAGGAAGTGTATGGCATTATGAGTCGTGACGGAAGTGTATGGCATCACAAGTCGTGGAGGAAGTGTATGGCATCACGAGTCGTGAAGGAAGTGTATGGCATCACGAGTCGTGGAGGTGTATGGCATCACGAGTCGTAGGAGGAAGTGTATGGCACAAGTCGTGGAGGAAGTGTATGGCATCACGAGTCGTGGAGGAGGTGTATGGCATCACGAGTCGAGAAGGAAGTGTATGGCATCACGAGTCGTGAAGGAAGTGTATGGCATTATGAGTCCTGAAGGAAGTGTATGGCATCACAAGTCGTGAAGGAAGTGTATGGCATCACGAGTCGTGGAGGAAGTGTATGGCATCACGAGTCGTAGGAGGAAGTGTATGGCACCACAAGTCGTGGAGGAAGTGTATGGCATCACGAGTCGTGGAGGAGGTGTATGGCATCACGAGTCGAGAAGGAAGTGTATGGCATCACGAGTCGTGAAGGAAGTGTATGGCATTATGAGTCGTGAAGGAAGTGTATGGCATCACAAGTCGTGGAGGAAGTGTATGGCATCACGAGTCGTGAAGGAAGTGTATGGCATCACGAGTCGTGAAGGAAGTATGGCATTACGAGTCGTGGAGGAAGTGTATGGCATCACGAGTCGTGAAGGAAGTGTATGGCATTATGAGTCGTGAAGGAAGTGTATGGCATCACAAGTCGTGGAGGAAGTGTATGGCATCACGAGTCGTGAAGGAAGTGGATGGCATCACGAGTCGTGAAGGAAGTATGGCATTACGAGTCGTGGAGGAAGTGTATGGCATCACGAGTCGTGAAGGAAGTGTATGGCATCACGAGTCGTGGAGGATGTGTACAGCATCGCGAGTCGTGGAGGAAGTGTATGGCATCACGAGTCGTGGAGGAAGTGTATGGCATCACGAGTCGAGAAGGAAGTGTATGGCATCACGAGTCGTGGAGGAAGTGTATGGCATCACAAGTCGTGGAGGAAGTGTATGGCATCACGAGTCGTGGAGGATGTGTATAGCATCACGAGTCGTGGAGGAAGTGTATGGCACCACGAGTCGAGAAGGAAGTGTATGGCACCACGAGTCGAGAAGGAAGTGTATGGCATCACGAGTCGTGGAGGAAGTGTATGGCATCACAAGTCGTGGAGGAAGTGTATGGCATCACGAGTCGTGGAGGATGTGTATAGCATCGCGAGTCGTGGAGGAAGTGTATGGCATCACGAGTCGTGGAGGAAGTGTATGGCATCACGAGTCGAGAAGGAAGTGTATGGCATCACGAGTCGTGGAGGAAGTGTATGGCATCACAAGTCGTGGAGGAAGTGTATGGCATCACGAGTCGTGGAGGATGTGTATAGCATCACGAGTCGTGGAGGAAGTGTATGGCACCACGAGTCGAGAAGGAAGTGTATGGCACCACGAGTCGAGAAGGAAGTGTATGGCATCACGAGTCGTGGAGGATGTGTATGGCATCACAAGTCGTGGAGGAAGTGTATGGCATCACGAGTCGTGGAGGATGTGTATAGCATCACGAGTCGTGGAGGAAGTGTATGGCACCACGAGTCGAGAAGGAAGTGTATGGCACCACGAGTCGAGAAGGAAGTGTATGGCATCACGAGTCGTGCAGGAAGTGTATGGCACCACGAGTCGAGAAGGAAGTGTATGGCACCACGAGTCGCGAAGGAACTGTATGGAGTCGTGAAGAATATTTCGTTTCCAATATATACTTGTATGCAAATAGGTGTTACTCCTCAAACCTGATGTCTTGCTTTGTGAACGTAGGGTATTGGCTGCCTGGTGACAGTGTCACTTGTTACTACCTAGTGTCTAGTGTACCATGGTGCCAGTGTCACGTGTCACTGTCTGGTGTCAGTGTCTAGTGTACCATGGTGCCAGTGTCACGTGTCACTGTCTGGTGTCAGTGTCTAGTGTACCATTGTGCCAGTGTCATGTGTCACTGTCTGGTGTCACTGCCTGGTGTCAGTGTCTAGTGTACCAAGGTGCCATTGTCTTGTGTCATTGCCTGGTGCCAGTGTCTTGTGTCATTGCCTGGTGCCCGTGTCCTGTGTCTGCCTGTTACGGGTGCCTGCAAGTTCTCATCATATGATATATAATCCTTTCAGGCGTATCGTGAACGACAGTCTTCGAACGGATGTGTCTCTACTCTACCCTCCCTACATGATTTCTTTAGGTAACCGTCTATTCCTTGAACATTTCTATACAGTGATTTGACACAGTCTGTTTTGGGGCAGCTTTAAGTGCTATAGTATGCTCCAGGTGACTTGCGTTGTATTTACATGAGAAGCGCTTCACCAAGGTTTACAAACTCATAACTATATCTTTCATATTTAGTAACACTTCTGCTGTTTACGATATTGTGCCACATCTCTCTATACGCGTACTTTTAACTTTCGACTGCAGTTTTGTTAGGCCGAGCGAAAAGCATTAGTGGATGTACTTGTACAATCTTATATTAACAGTCCCGCAACATTTATTCTATAGCTAGATGCAGGGCTTTGACGGTATGATCATATACGAGCGTTGGATATATCTGCTAGCTATAGGCACATGTGTAAGTTAGACTCTGTTGATCTGACTGTTAATTGCCGTTTCCCTTGTAGCCTCCTTGTACATGGCGTGTGTGATTCAGCAGCGGGAGGCCAAGCAATGGTTCGCTGAACTCTCGGTCGACCTGGACAAGGTGCGCTCACCCCAAGTTTGTGTAACATACTGCATCGCTGCCGCTCTCCAACTGTAAAGCTAATCCCTTTAAATTACCCGAGAATATTTACACGACTATGGGTTACTGAAATAATATCACCCTGCGAGCTAATCATAATGTAAACGCATTAATTTTCAAGAGCAGTGGGTTCCGATATATTTTATTTTCCTTATATCCATATCCCCCTTGTTAGGAACATGTATCTGGTTGCAGTGTCCTTTTCGTGTTTCATGATTTGCAATTGGCGTGTTTTAGATTCTGGAAATAGTGCGAACTATTTTGGCCTTGTACGAACAGTGGAAGAACTTTGATGAAAAGAAGGAAATTCCCGGCTTGTTGTCGAAGATGCCCAAAACCAAGACTGCACCATCGAGGTAAGTGTCAACTGCTGTTATAAGCTGCTGTTTAACATTGCTATAGTTGACATGTGACCAGTACTGCTTGCTAGAACTAACACGGTTATCTTACTGGTTAATGTTTTCAGTTCTAAATGATTTAAATGTTTAAAGGTTCTAACTATAATCATAGGAATGTGTTGGATATGTATGTATATTGGAGTCTTTCGTCTAGTTCTTCAAAGCTTACAAGAAAGTTCTATACACTGTCAAACTTCATACTTAGTAGTATGAAGTAGTCGCCGTATCGTAGGTCCTCAATGACAAGATTTCATCATGTAAATGTCATGTTACAGACCGCCATCTCAAGGTCCAAGCAGCCAGGAAGTTCCCCAACAAGGTCAAGGTCAAGGCTCGCAACAATCGGTGCAAGGTCAATAGCGATTCCAGAATGCTGGATTAGACGGCGATGCCATGTGGTCGTGCATATGTATGGCGTAGACATCTGTGGACAAAACAACAGAATTAAGGGTGAATTCTAACGGCATCCATAGCGTTGTAATCTTGCGTCTCGATTTTGTGGTCCTACGGTGTGTGTGTTATATGGTACCAGCTACGTCTCTAGCTATTCGTACGGGATTATGGCCGCCTAAATCGGTGCTTATGAAGCTCTACAAGTGTTCCGCTCCTTCGCTATGACGTCAGATAATGTCATTGATGAGAAACATAATGTTTATATAGCTTTCATTGGGGACGCCACTCTTGTGACCAATGAAATATCCCAATTCGGGAAACATTGTCTTATGTGTGTCCGAGGGAACTATAAGAGCAGTTTCTATACCCATGTATCCTTTATTATAATTCTTGCACGCTGAGTATGTATATCATATGTGACCTTGTTTTGTGTTCTAATAATGCAGGTGAAGGTATGTTTGAATATTGGTGCATGGTAACGATTATTCTCGGTATGTCTGCAAACTTGAATGTAGTGAGAACTGACCAATAAAGTATGTTGTAAATAAACGGTATGTGTTATTCAAAGTGAAGGACAACGCGGAGAGGTACAATATTACCACTGCCAAGCTACATCAACTAGTTTAGCTAACTAGCGTTCTGAACACTGATCGTTTACTCTTTCTACCGGAGAGCCAGTCTTGTTTGCCAAGGCAGGCGCTAGATGGCGACATAGCATGGTATGGAAATGGCCATTGCCTGGTGCCTTGTCCTGTGTCTAGTCCCTGACTTACTGTGTACGATTTCCTGCACGAGCCAGCGAGTGCGTGGCCTACAAATATACAACGGTATCTTATTCGAATGTTTACAATGCTTATTATATCCTTAATATAATCCAAGATTATCCGCAAACATATATGACATTGAACTTTTTATCGGAACATCCACTGACAGAACCAGGAGGGTTTAGGCGGAGGGTCGCTGAACGGTTATTGCCCCACCCCCCCTTCTTTTCTTTAAGCGATGATGCCATTTTTGAATGGCAAAAGCTATGCCATCTTAGGTAGCTACCCCTGCCTGTCTGAAGCTTTTTCCACAGACAGACATTAGATTATTTATGATTTTTGAAATTGGACAAAATTGTCTTAAGGTCGAGAGCGGGTGGGGGGTAAAAACAAATTCTTGGACAGATTTTTTATTTTTTTTCTCTAGGTAAGTATCATGTATGGATCTACCTGAAAATGTAATAAGAAATATATGTCACTTCACTAAAAAAAAAGTTTGGGGCATTTTTGTCAGATTGGCTTTAACATGGCGGTCAATGGGAAAATCCTATAAATATGTTTTTTTCTCAATGTTTTGAAATCTCCTATAAAAACTGGTCAACAGACTTCCCCAAAAAAAACTGCCTGCTGAAGCCTAGCGTCATGGTGAATACAAAAATAACAAAAAAATGATATGTTACTTAAAGTTACATGTGGAGCTGACCGTTGCAACGGCTGTACCAAAATAAACATAAACAGGAAATGTTACCTTTGACCACAAGCAGTGTCAACGACCACCGCCAAAGAAAAAGTGGCGCTCCGGACGCTTCTATAGTCTCATAATTTAGCGCTTGGGCCCCCTGTCGGTGGCACCGGTAAACGACCTGTGTACACACGTTTATGACGTTTCAAATCAGCGCAAGTTTTCATTTTTGTGGCAGACAATTCATAATTTGAAATGTTTTGCTCATTGGCAGATAATTGATGAGCGATATTGTGATATCTCGGCCCAGGCCCGGTGGATGAAAGACACCAAGCGCCTCGGGCCAAATGGGAAGTTCCCTTTGGCCTAACGCGTAAGGTGTTCGCTCGGGATGCGGAAGGTCGCCGGTTCGAAACCCGCCTCTGCGGGTAGAACTTTCGGCGTCCATTCGGGCCTGGGACCAGAAATACTACATTTGGTGCCGATGGAGACGAGCCTGGGTTGTCGGAACCACCCGGAGCCACAGGATATGGCCAGCGTCCGGTTTGACGGCGTGGCGCATGGTGGCGGTCACTGCGAGGTCGCAGTCGATTGGGGAAAGGGTGGAGTGTGATATCTCGGCCCAGGCCCGGTGGATGAAAGACACCAAGCGCCTCGGGCCAAATGGGAAGTTCCCTTTGGCCTAACGCGTAAGGTGTTCGCTCGGGATGCGGAAGGTCGCCGGTTCGAAACCCGCCTCTGCGGGTAGAACTTTCGGCGTCCATTCGGGCCTGGGACCAGAAATACTACAATATATATGGTAGGTGTTTATTGTGTGTTATGAAGCTTAATAAGGCCTTAGGTTTGTGTTCTTATACGCAAATTTGGCATTCAAAAAAAGCGAAACAACTCCTCATGTAACTTTAACTAACTTTTGTTCTATAAGCTCTTTTGTAACCAAAATTGAAAATAGGCTATAAAATAGACCAAAAATGACGAATTGTCACAATTGTGCCTTTCGGCGCATAGATCTATATGCAATCACTAAATTTGCTTGTAAGCTTAATACATCAAATACATGCAAATTTGGTGGGAAATATTATTTGATGTGACATAAGCTTAGATTGATATTGGTTGCCATTTAACCCTAAAAATAAAAAAATAAAATAATTGAATTTAGTTCTGAAAAAATCCGCCAGGCACCCAAAGGCCGCCCCTTAAGACATATTTTTGTCTGACATTGTGAATGTAAACTCTATACGAAATAAAATGTTAGATCTACCATATTCAAATAGGCAAAAAACAACAGCGATGCTTAACTTTTGGTGACTTGCTCTGGGCGCCACGGAAGCAACATTATGCAACGGAAGCTTGTGTAGCCGTTCAAACGATTTGTGGCTCACAAACCACGTGTTTTGCCATTGCTTACATCACAGCGCACTCCGGACACAACCAAGCAAAATGCCAGGGCTTGATAAAATATTGCGTGGTATCTTGAAATACAGGGCCACTATGCAACCGGCTTTGATGAAAAAGTATGCGGGCTTCAAAGGCGAACCTTCGGTATGATTGTTAACATGCAAAATTTTCGCGTTTTAACAGAAAACCCCAAGGTTAATCTCAAGGACGAATTTGTTGTGGCCTGATTTAGGCCTAGGCGGGATACCGAACCTGGCCTAAAGAAATGCGCCTAGTGATTAGGCAGCCCGTTGCCAATTAACAGGTGAAGTGTGTACGGCTTGTCAGGCAGTAGCGGATTACTTTTGTCTAAGGCTTGATTGAGAATTTTTTCTAAGGAGCTGGTGCATCATCTTGCGCTCACTCTTTTCAGAAAAACTTGCTAATTCTCTGGCAATTTACCTGTCTAAATCATAAATGGTTCATGTTGTAGTGGGGCAGTTGTAGGGTGTATGTGGCCGCACTTTAACCTGGCTGCCAATTAAGTTGGCCGTGGAGAGAAGGTGGTAGTGGAGGGGGGTGGGTGGCGAAGCCTGGCGAGTGGGGGTGTTTGTGTGGGGGGGGGGGGGTGTCAACTGATTTGTCAAGCGATTAAGTCTAGACTGGGTGTTAATTGAGTAGTTCCAGTTAAGTAATTTAACATTTGATCAAGGTTGTCTCCGGTCAAGATAGTAGGAAAGCCAGACCATTTTTAATTTTAGAAATACCGCATAAACTATATACCACGTGAAAGATCTTGCCAAGAGAAAATGGTGCTAATTTGAGTGATCTTAGCATTACTTATTCTGATGCTATATCTCCTGCAAAAATGTTGACTACAGGTTAGCCGATACAAGTACTTTCGACGAGAGTGCAATAATTGGAACAGCCTGCAATGTAATTTGCATAAACACATGAAGTGACATGAAGTTATACTTTGGTTCACAACCTCCAACCATTCCTGTTTGGAATGCTAGAGATGGTGTTAAGCGGCTTAACTTTCAAGACAAAAAAAAGAGATGATATGAAGATACAACACTATTTATTCAAATGACTTCTAAAATTAGTAGTAGGATAACAGTATATGATGACACAACACACTGCCTAATGCTGCTAATCCCTAGATACATGGACCGTTTATAGGGTACAGATCACTTTAGGCTGTAACAGATCATGCCATCTAGCAGTCTGTTTTGACAGTAATAAAGCAGGTATCTTAACTCTTTCCAACGCAGAGAAAGTGCCCCGCTCGTGCATTTACTCACACTAGAAACTGACTAAAGCAATGCATGGGGCCCGCAGGCAGAGGCCCAGGCCGAGCGCACCTAGTTCGCAGAGCCAGTCGCTGCCCTAGCCAGCAGCACTGACTGGCTCAAGCCCTATCCTGATGCCAAATGCCTGGTTCCGGGCTTATACGCGCCTTGCATGCGTGCGCATGGGTGTTGGTACGAGCTTACTAATAAGTTTACCCGGCCAGCCATATCTAGGTCAGTGCATTCTCACAGTGGTTAGCTGCGCGGGCTTGTATTCGCCTGGGATGGGTGTATGCTATTAACCCCAAAATGTGTTCTATTTATGTTAACACATTGAATGAAACGTTTTATTGTTAAGAATACCCCTAGGTATCATCACAGAAAGTTTCTCATTGAGGGACCCGGAATTTCGGCTTAAAATGGCAAGGGTAGTTGGAGGGCGTCAAAAGGCGGTTGTGTGCGGCTTAAGCGTGAAGGCGTCCGAAGGCGTTTATGCGGCTTAAGCGCGAAGGCAACCAAAGGCGGTTATGCGGCTTAAGTGTGAAGGCGTAAAAAGGCGTCCGTGCGTGGGAAAGGGTTAAAGTGAACCACCAGCCTGGCCTCTAATGCTGCGTTACAGATTCATATAATACCCAATTGTCTTTCCTCCAAATTCCAGAATTTTTCGTTCTATCTATAGCTTACAATAAAATTTAGAAGTGACCGCCGGGCACGATTTCGCCGCCTAACTAGGCGGCAGCCCTTTTTGGAGGTGTGTCCGCGATTGACCAATCAGGAGGGGATACTCTAATTTATTCAAACCGGAAATTGCGCCTATTGTGTGAGCAAAACCAGAGCGCGTGATCATCGCTAATATAAAGAGCTGCGATTCTAACTCCAATCATGGCATTTTTGTGGAGTCAATCGTCGCAAGACGTATATCAATTTGTTTGGATGGTACTTTTCCATGAAACACTAGGATCATGGTCTACTGCGCGGCTTGGAACTGCCGCTGTTCATCCGTAAATCGCGGCCCTGATCTTGTGATAGCATAAGGCGGTGCCACATGAATAGTCACAATACGCGTCACAGCTTCCGCCAAAATGGCGCTCTGCTTGACATTGCGGGGGGCGGGTTGCCTTAATTTTTTCTCTCTACCAGTCTGCCGAAACGAAGCGTTAACACTCGCCAATTTAAGTTTAAGATGTAAACTTTCGGTGCAGATCGCGATCAAATTAGGTTGGACTCCCGCTTTAATGCAGGGACTGTCTTAAAAACGTATATGTTTTGGAATACTAAAAATGTACCTATATTTTAGAATACCAGCAATGTTAACATCATTATTATATTTTGTGGCTGTATATTTTAATGCACCACAGATAGTGGGAAATGTTGTTGTATCGATGTTATAGTATACCCTAACAAGGCATACTTTTTTGATTATGAACATAATAGCACCCATCACTTCTCATTTAAACATGCCACACATTGAACAATGCCAATCACCCAATCGCAAAGAATCTGAAAAAATAACAAAGCATGTGGCATATGTGTGTTGGTGCAGACTGTTAATCTGGCGATAACAATAAAGCTATAAAGGTGTCAGCTGATAACGCATTATCTCCATATGCCTGCTAATGAACCTACATTTGGCCTTGAATGTTGCAACTATCTGAAGCTCCCACCTATTTTCGGGTAAATTTGTGTTGCGATTAAGCAGAAATTGCAATTAACCGAAGTTGTTAACATGGGAGTGTATGGAAAATGGCATTTGGATTTGAGAATTGTTGCAATTAAGTGGAAGTTGCAATTAACCGAAGTGTGATTAAGTTGCGCCCACTGTATATTTGATATAATGTTCATGACATACATACTTTATATCCACAATACTGCTGCATGATGAATGCTCACATGCAGTTGAAACAGATTTGATAAATGTGGTATATTCTTTGCAGCCCAATGCCCTTATGTTCTCCTGTATGGACAGCAGACTTATGCTGACTCGATTCATACAGGCTGACGTTGGAGATTTTTTTCTGGTACGCAATGCTGGAAACATCATTCCCCATGGCGATACAGTCTGCCTTGATGCCGTCAGCACAGAACCAGGAGCCCTTGAACTGGCTTGTGTGATTAATGAAGTCAGACAGGTCGTTGTTTGTGGCCATTCAGATTGCAAGGTATGTAAATTTATTGAATGAAATTTTTATCTATGAAGTCTGTAATCACTCTTCATTGGCTTTGAAAAATATAATTTTGTAGTTCATTGATCAATGATAGCAATATTCAATATAGCAATTTTTTTTTTTTCAATTGAATATAGGCCAACAGTATTTTAAAAAAATCCACAAAATGTTAAATTTATATATACCTGGTATATTTATATTGATACATGTATTTCCCTGTAATTGGTTTAAGAGTTCTTAAACGTATATTGGATCTTAAGTATAATTTTTTTTTAATAGTATCATACAAGGTCATCACAGTTTCATACAATGGCCATCCACTTTTTGAGTACGGCCTTGTCACTGTTCCAGGCCATGAATGCCTTATTCAATATGAAAGATGCCATAAGAGATGCGAAGGGGGGGACTCCACTACAAATGTGGCTGAAGAAGCATGGCGCTGGAACAGTGGACAAATACCATGCGTGGAAGGCTGAAGGGGGACAGGGCCCTCTATCTTTTACTGGAGAGACAAGCAGCAAATTCTTCACTGCCTATATAGACCCAGAGAATAGGTTCTGTGAAACTGACAAATTTTCCCAGGTACCTCAACCATACACTTCAAGCAAACTTTCTGATTTTTTTTTTTTTGCCTAGAACATCTACATTACTATAAATATTTTAACATTATTTTTTCATTATTTATTTTCAATTCCCATTACAGCTGGATATTTCTGAAACGGTAACTACATGTATTTATGTTGCATATATATAATCTACCTATAATATATACTGGTATAAATTTTATATATTGCAAATTTTCACACAATGTACCTTTGTTATCTTGTATTTTTCCCCTCAGATAAACACTCTGCAGCAGGTACAAAACATTGCCAGTCATGAAATCCTGAGAGAGCTGCTTGAGAAGGACCTGGTCAGGATCAATGCCTTCTGGTTCGACCTCACTGACGGTGACTTCTACATGTTCAGCCGCGAGAAACAGACGTTTGTGAAAGTGACGGACGAGGATTACGATCACTTGCTGAGTGATGGAGGGGGCCGGTCAGCGACAGAAGGTGGCGCCGAGTAATTGGCACGTGTTGTGGGGATGGAAGTCGACTCGTGTCACTATAAGCTTGTGGTTCCTGGGTCGACGCGTGTTACTATGGGCTTATGGTTCCTAGGTCGACGCGTGTTACTATTAGATTATGGTTCTTAGGTCGACGCGTGTTACTATGAGCTTATGGTTCCAACGTCGACGCGTGTTGCTATGAACTTATGGTTCCTAGGTCGACGCGTGTTACTATGAGCCTTTGGTTCCTAGGTCGATGCGTGTTACTATGAGCTTATGGTTCCAACGTCGACGCGTGTTACTATGAGCTTATGGTTCCTAAGTCGACGCACAAGGTGATCTACAGATCACGGGTCTGTGTCGACTACAGCTATATATGCACACATCTCTAATAGCTACATTAAGTAGAGATTGCTTTAATTAATCCTATCAAACCGTCCTCATGCACAAGGGGCATTTGTATAGTAAGTTAAGCATGGACTTGTTTTGTTATTATGGGTAAACAAGCAATTCTTTTGATGCAAGCTCATTGCAGCCTGTTTTAGCGACCAGCGCAAATTGTTTTAGCGTCCAGGCGGTTGTGCCTAAAGGAAAGCGTTATATAATCACGATGCAGTATTTGTCATACATATGCGCTTAAAGGAATATAATTGAAGTTCCATCTGCCATATATATTATATTATTCAATCGTGGCTTGTAATTTTAGATTTTCCCGCTTTTTTGAATATATATACGGTACGCAGACATCATACAAATAACTAAAGTTACTAATCGATATGAACCTGAGGCACAGAATCCGTAATGTTGCATAATATGCTTGCATTTTCACTTAAACATATTAGTTGCCATGACCACGGGCGGTTATATTTGTTGTTATAGTTATGTATGTACACCGAAGACTAATGTATAGCAGTAACGCAGGTTACAGCGCCTCTCCTGCGCGGGTTCTCCTAGTTCAACCAACCGTCAGCGTGTGGCTGGACTGGTTCTCCGTCAGCGTGTGGCTGGACTGGTTCTCCGTCAGCGTGTGGCTGGACTGGTTCTCCGTCAGCGTGTGGCTGGACTGGTTCTCCGTCAGCGTGTGACTGGACTGTGGTTCTCCGTCAGCGTGTGGCTGGACTGGTTCTCCGTCAGCGTGTGGCTGGACTGGTTCTCCGTCAGCGTGTGGCTGGACTGGTTCTCCGTCAGCGTGTGGCTGGACTGGTTCTCCGTCAGCGTGTGGCTGGACTGGTTCTCCGTCAGCGTGTGGCTGGACAGTGGTTCTCCGTCAGCGTGTGGCTGGACTGGTTCTCCGTCAGCGTGTGGCTGGACTGTGGTTCTCCGTCAGCGTGTGGCTGGACTGGTTCTCCGTCAGCGTGTGGCTGGACTGGTTCTCCGTCAGCGTGTGGCTGGACTGTGGTTCTCCGTCAGCGTGTGGCTGGACTGGTTCTCCGTCAGCGTGTGGCTGGACTGGTTCTCCGTCAGCGCGTGGCTGGACTGGTTCTCCGTCAGCGTGTGGCTGGACTGTGGTTCTCCGTCAGCGTGTGGCTGGACTGGTTCTCCGTCAGCGTGTGGCTGGACTGTGGTTCTCCGTCAGCGTGTGGCTGGACTGGTTCTCCGTCAGCGTGTGGCTGGACTGGTTCTCCGTCAGCGTGTGGCTGGACTGTGGTTCTCCGTCAGCGTGTGGCTGGACTGGTTCTCCGTCAGCGTGTGGCTGGACTGGTTCTCCGTCAGCGTGTGGCTGGACTGGTTCTCCCGTCAGCGTGTGGCTGGACTGGTTCTCCGTCAGCGTGTGGCTGGACTGGTTCTCCGTCAGCGCGTGGCTGGACTGGTTCTCCGTCAGCGTGTGGCTGGACTGGTTCTCCGTCAGCGTGTGGCTGGACTGGTTCTCCGTCAGCGTGTGGCTGGACTGTGGTTCTCCGTCAGCGTGTGGCTGGACTGGTTCTCCGTCAGCGTGTGGCTGGACTGGTTCTCCGTCAGCGTGTGGCTGGACTGTGGTTCTCCGTCAGCGTGTGGCTGGACTGGTTCTCCGTCAGCGTGTGGCTGGACTGGTTCTCCGTCAGCGCGTGGCTGGACTGGTTCTCCGTCAGCGCGTGGCTGGACTGGTTCTCCGTCAGCGTGTGGCTGGACTGTGGTTCTCCGTCAGCGTGTGGCTGGACTGGTTCTCCGTCAGCGTGTGGCTGGACTGTGGTTCTCCGTCAGCGTGTGGCTGGACTGGTTCTCCGTCAGCGTGTGGCTGGACTGGTTCTCCGTCAGCGTGTGGCTGGACTGTGGTTCTCCGTCAGCGTGTGGCTGGACTGGTTCTCCGTCAGCGTGTGGCTGGACTGGTTCTCCGTCAGCGCGTGGCTGGACTGGTTCTCCGTCAGCGTGTGGCTGGACTGGTTCTCCGTCAGCGTGTGGCTGGACTGGTTCTCCGTCAGCGTGTGGCTGGACTGGTTCTCCGTCAGCGTGTGGCTGGACAGTGGTTCTCCGTCAGCGTGTGGCTGGACTGGTTCTCCGTCAGCGTGTGGCTGGACTGTGGTTCTCCGTCAGCGTGTGGCTGGACTGGTTCTCCGTCAGCGTGTGGCTGGACTGGTTCTCCGTCAGCGTGTGGCTGGACTGTGGTTCTCCGTCAGCGTGTGGCTGGACTGGTTCTCCGTCAGCGTGTGGCTGGACTGGTTCTCCGTCAGCGCGTGGCTGGACTGGTTCTCCGTCAGCGTGTGGCTGGACTGTGGTTCTCCGTCAGCGTGTGGCTGGACTGGTTCTCCGTCAGCGTGTGGCTGGACTGTGGTTCTCCGTCAGCGTGTGGCTGGACTGGTTCTCCGTCAGCGTGTGGCTGGACTGGTTCTCCGTCAGCGTGTGGCTGGACTGTGGTTCTCCGTCAGCGTGTGGCTGGACTGGTTCTCCGTCAGCGTGTGGCTGGACTGGTTCTCCGTCAGCGTGTGGCTGGACTGGTTCTCCGTCAGCGTGTGGCTGGACTGGTTCTCCGTCAGCGTGTGGCTGGACTGGTTCTCCGTCAGCGCGTGGCTGGACTGGTTCTCCGTCAGCGTGTGGCTGGACTGGTTCTCCGTCAGCGTGTGGCTGGACTGGTTCTCCGTCAGCGTGTGGCTGGACTGTGGTTCTCCGTCAGCGTGTGGCTGGACTGGTTCTCCGTCAGCGTGTGGCTGGACTGGTTCTCCGTCAGCGTGTGGCTGGACTGTGGTTCTCCGTCAGCGTGTGGCTGGACTGGTTCTCCGTCAGCGTGTGGCTGGACTGGTTCTCCGTCAGCGCGTGGCTGGACTGGTTCTCCGTCAGCGCGTGGCTGGACTGGTTCTCCGTCAGCGTGTGGCTGGACTGTGGTTCTCCGTCAGCGTGTGGCTGGACTGGTTCTCCGTCAGCGTGTGGCTGGACTGTGGTTCTCCGTCAGCGTGTGGCTGGACTGGTTCTCCGTCAGCGTGTGGCTGGACTGGTTCTCCGTCAGCGTGTGGCTGGACTGTGGTTCTCCGTCAGCGTGTGGCTGGACTGGTTCTCCGTCAGCGTGTGGCTGGACTGGTTCTCCGTCAGCGCGTGGCTGGACTGGTTCTCCGTCAGCGTGTGGCTGGACTGGTTCTCCGTCAGCGTGTGGCTGGACTGGTTCTCCGTCAGCGTGTGGCTGGACTGTGGTTCTCCGTCAGCGTGTGGCTGGACTGGTTCTCCGTCAGCGTGTGGCTGGACTGGTTCTCCGTCAGCGTGTGGCTGGACTGTGGTTCTCCGTCAGCGTGTGGCTGGACTGGTTCTCCGTCAGCGTGTGGCTGGACTGGTTCTCCGTCAGCGCGTGGCTGGACTGGTTCTCCGTCAGCGTGTGGCTAGACTGGTTCTCCGTCAGCGTGTGGCTGGACTGGTTCTCCGTCAGCGTGTGGCTGGACTGTGGTTCTCCGTCAGCGTGTGGCTGGACTGGTTCTCCGTCAGCGTGTGGCTGGACTGGTTCTCCGTCAGCGTGTGGCTGGACTGTGGTTCTCCGTCAGCGTGTGGCTACGTCATGTCGCTAGAAACTCCCAAATTGCGTGCTACTGTGTATTCTTGTTACGCATTTGGGTTGACTCAAGCTGCATTTGGGATGTACACTTCTAAAATACACATTCTGATGTGGTTTGCTCATGTCTCGACTGTAGATTGTTACAAATTGCCGGACACACCATAGTGAAAACAAATTATTTTGCATAACAGGGCTCCTCTTAATACTATTGTTAGTAACAGTGTTGTATTTACGTTCAGAATTATTGCGCTAAATTTTAGTCAATGCTGTGATGTTTATTCTATGGCTACTAGAAACCAGCAGCTATTCTTATCCTGCAAAAGTTCCTTACCTGCATGGTGTACGCTGTTATCGGTCATTCATCAATAGCATATATCAGTGTATATCTTTGTGCTATCCAGCTTTCAAGTAGGAGCCTCAGTTCGTTATCTCTGATGACCACTCCCACCATGTTGTATTCGACGATGACAAATTTCTCTGTAAGTTGACATCCGTTCAGCATTGCGACTTTGACACGCCAGTAGGAGTCAGTCCCCTCCGGCTCGTATCATCGGTAGCCAATAGTATTATATGTTAACTAGATTGTGTTCAACGTGACCGTCCACACTACAGTTACTGGGCTTTCCCCTCGATACTGCTGTCATACGTGACAATGTGTAGACTACACGCTATGACAACTTTGCCGTTGTTACAGGGACGTTAGAATCAATGTGTTCAATGTATCTCATCAGCACAAAGGGTTATGCACAGCATTTCCATGGGGCAGATGTTTATTTATTTGTACTTGACCTCTTATCAACTGTTGTTGAACTACCGAAGTCACCTCTACCCTTGTGTTATCAACATACATATGGCGTGTGACTGACATATGCTATCACCTGTGATTACCGTTAAAGGTCGGTGCTGGTCAGGATATAATAGGATATAATGTAATTCTTCCTACCGTATAACAATGTAGATTCCCCAACGAGGCTTGAGATTTTGCTGCTAACTGCACTTGGCCAAACTGTCGTTCCCAAACATGATGTTGAGACTAGGAGGCGTTTGTGATTCATGCACGTGAAGTGCGCATATTACTATAGATACGGTGTGATTACTTGTTGGTAGCTATAGATACGGTGGGATTACTTGTTGGTAACTATAAATGAAGTGTCGTTACTTGTTGGTAACTATAGATTAAGTGTGACTACTGGTTGTTAATTATAAACACAGTGTGACTGCTTGTTGGTTGCTTTAGGACATTGTGATTACGTGTTGGTAACTATAGATACAATGCTATTGCTTGGTGGTAATTATAGATACTATGTGATATCTTGCTGGTCGGTGTGATCGTTTGTTAGAGTCTAATCGATTCAACTCTTCCAGGAAGAGAAGAGCTCATCCAAGAAGAGAGAATATGAGCGATGAATCGATCGCGTCTGACGAGTTGGAAGAGTAGTTTCAATATGGCTAACGGAAACTCACTAATTGCTCACGACTTATTGCCCACTTCCATATATTATCGCCCAACATTAACAGTCAGATACATGGTTAACTACATAGTTGGGCCCTCATATACCATGCACATGTGTTTCAAATAATAGGATAAGGTCTTACTTAGGTTTTACATAATTTTATTCGTTGTTTCACTCATGTATTTCCCCCTTAAACCTATTTGATGACACTGAGCGAATATTGCATAGTTAGCTTCCCCCATCTTGGAATTGGGCGGAAGAGCAGAAGAGGTCTTCTCGGAATAGAAGTGGCAAAACGATCGTACTGCATGCACTCTTCCGGAAGAGGTAGACTTTGGAAGAGGCGAATGGATCACGCCCTTAGTCACGACACATATAGCTTGATTGATGGCTGCAGAAGATAAATACATGTGCAGTGTGAATGTTGACATATAACGATTACTACAATCTTGATATCTGCTGTCAAATGTAACAAAATTGTTTTGGTAACAGCAGTCTTAAGTTGTCCTGGCATTATATGTATACAATGAATGTTGTGTGAATGTTTACTGATGAGATTGAAAAGGGAGTGAACGTTTGGTATTATAGATACTTTGTGACCGCTTGCTTGGAACGAAAAGTGCAGCGAGGAACGCATGTTCGTCTTTGAAAACATTAACGTATTGACAAACTTAATCATGTAATGAAGGATGCTTCGACGCTATTGAACTTCAATAGCTAAACACTACTTTGTCAATCACTGGTCGATTTATTCCGTACAGCTCAGTGACTCCATATCATGAGAAGAAAGATCTGATAATCAGCACACATTATGTAGTTAAGATTAAGTCAAGATGTATCCTGTTTCTTTAGTGACAAATCTTAAATTGTTACTGCGTTATATGGTTTACACTATGCATGTACTGGTAGTTTCAAATGGGAAAAATCTGGTTATGAAAGTGTTTGTCCCCGAAATGAATGGTAAACCAACTAGTAGTAGATACTTTAAGCTACCGCAATGTAGTCGTGCGATACGTACCAAAATCAAGCAGAACCCAAAGTGTCAAGCCTTACGTATCAAATATATTTCTTTATGTATACCCCGCATTTCATGTATACCCTCTAAACCGCCAGATGTAAACTACCTTGGAACCGCCGTTGAGCGTTTATACAGTGTGCATGTGAAGGAGTCCGTTTGGCTATGTATAGAAGCTTGCCAGTGGTGTGACACCCTGTTTACCTGGGCCTAATCCATGTTCGCTTGCATTCCTCCAATCAAATACGCGCAACGTGGACTCTTGAGCATTGCCATTCGAACTAATAAAATACGCTTATCCTGCCTGCCTTTTGTGAAAACAATTTCTTATTAAGTATATAGATGCAAAACAATTTGTATTAATCTGCTTGGATTAGAGCGGTATTGGTTAATAAACTCTACTATTTGCCGTGAGCGATTTTCTAATAATAACGTTTAAGCATTATTTTCCTTGTAAACTTTATATATTTAAATATTATTTTCTTTGTTAACTTTATATATTTAAAAATTAAATGCACACATTAAAGGACGATATCCCAAAAGTGATCAACAAAAGCAAAGTAGAGGCATCTGTTGCATGCTGCAGGGACAGTACTCTCGATCCAAGAAGGTACAGAAGAGCCGCACTTTATTATTTCAGCCGGTATCTTGTACTTTCCAGGTAATTCCCTGGTGCCCAAGGAATCGATTGCCTCACCTAACTCGCAAATTGAGTGAAATCTATCCAGATCCTTCATGACTGGCAGTTGGGACAATGCGCGAAAGGCCGTTGTCGATACGTATGAGTCTTATGCGCGAACTAGGACGGTGTTCCACTGTTATTACGATCAGTAATCCCATCGCCAGCGTTCGGAATCAAGTGACTTTAAAATAAGCCGCCAGCCTGGCCTCTTAGATTTGTCTGTCCTGTCTGTAGCTCACAGTAACATTTACAAGTGACCGCCAGCCACGATTACGCCACTTAACCAGGCGGCAGCCCTTCTTTGATATGTGACCGCGATTGACCAATCAGGAGGCGATACTCTAATTATATTAAAAACGGAAATGACGCCTGCTGTGTTAGCAAAACAAAAGGGCGTGATCATCGCTAATATAAATAGCTGCGATTCTAATTCCAATCATGGCTCTTTTACGGAGACGATCGTTGCAAGACCTATATCATATGTTTGGCTGCTAATTTTCCATGAAGCATTAAGACCATGGCTTACTGCTGCAATTCACATCACGAGACCTCTCTCACCGTTCTAAAAAACAATTTTGCTGATACAGAGCTCGCTTTGCGCCCAGGGCCATTATCAATGTTGTTCATTTTCCTTGATATTTCAACTACCAAAATGTTTGAAGAGCCAAGATCGTACTCACACTCATTCTCAATAAAACGGTGGAATTTCAGTTTTTTCCTGGTACAGGGTGATATGATGCTAAATATCTTTCTTTCGGCTATGTAATTTGACTATTATAAGCGACAAATATATAAGACGCTTTAGGGTGCGCGGAAAGTAGCTTAATATTTACTACTAGAAAATATTATTGAAAGTAAATACGTAGTTTCTACGTATTTAAAGTAGAAAAAAATACTTTAAAGTTTCATACTCGCTTCATGTTCATTCAAAGGTGAAATGTTTATTTATAATTTTTCAAAATGGGTTGGTTATAACGAATTAAATGGCATTTAAAAATAAAATCACGTAGGTATTTCTGTCGAAGGCCTCTTCCAGCTCACAAGTGATCACAATGTTAGGATCAAATGTAAGTGTGTCCCACAGCGCATTGAAATGTTGTTGCTGGTTCAGTCAATTTTGGATAAGTGAGCGTTTAATGGCCCAATAAAGTACGAGGAACATTAAGCAAAATCCAGCAATATACTGTCAAGATTTTCTAAAACATTGTAGAGGAAACATCCGGTGTAGCATGATAACCTGTCCGCCGTGATAAAGTGTCCGGCTGACGTGCGCACATGCGCAGCGAATGGGGTTGCTATGTAAATAGCGCATTTTTGTTAGGTTTACGGTTAGGTTAGGGTCAGGGTTAGGATTAGGGTTCTGGTTAGGGTTAGTGACATGAAAGAAGCGTGGCCGGACAGGTTATCACGGCCGGACAGGTTATTATGTTACACCGGTTCGTCTCCGAATGCGTATGTTTCGCAGTAAAATGTACGTTACCATAGGTAGGCCTAAAATATATATTGATGACGATCTGCCCTTTTGGGCGAAAGGAGGCCATGACATTAAGTTTTAAGATATCATGTAATTGAATTCTTTTAACGCTCCGCAATCATTTGCATGCATCTTTTATTGCAAAAATGAAATGTGCGTTACTGAAATGTCCGTTACTACATTATGCGAAACTACCGTTTAAACATTAGCTAACTTCTCTTTAATTGAACATTTGGCTTCTACTTCCCAACATCGTTCTGCTTGGCGGAAAATTTCACTTTTCACTTCTTTGTTAGTTAATTATACATACTTTTTAGAGAAGCTTGAACCTTGTTAACACTGATGTTCATTCAATGAGCTCACTGTAATCTGTCAGGGCAATAAAAACGACGTTGAATCAATCTGAACATTACACATACACCATATTTCTGTAGAAGTCTTTTAAGCATCGTCATATTCTACTAATTTTCGTTCAGGCGCTCTCCGAAACTTGTGAAATGAATGGTAACGTACATTTCGGTTCATGCAAACTCGTTTATAATCAGACTGATCAGTCTTGAGCCTCCATATTATATCATTCGATAATTACGTCTAATTAGTATTTTGGCATATTATTGCGAAACGTAACATTGTACGATTATTTAGCGTACCACGAAATGTACGTTACCTGAGAGTCTCCCACATTCCAAGGCCGTTTCACACACCCACCTCAATCCGAGGAAAAAAATGGATTACATGGTCACTTACCTTGAAACGTATAATGGACAGAACGAATTCCGATACCTTGAAGTCTTATAAGTCTTTTTCTATTTCAAATGGAAGAGTATATATGCATATTTAAAGTCATTTTCTTTCTTTCATGTTTGTGGCACTTAACTCGCAAAATGTAGGCAGGGGGCACTTGTCCGCTCTTTGGCTCGAAAATAGGCGAAAAAAAGCCCGTGCCCCTTCTCCAAAGAAAGGGGCATAGGGGGTACAGTCACTATTCCTTCTGCACAACCTCAGCAGCACCCCTCCCCCCCGGCCGCTAGTGCCCCACTGGATATAGTACTTAAATAAATAGTGTCCTCTGTAAATTCCTGGATTCGCCACTGAATAGAGCAGTCTTCCTCAAAAAAGTTTGTTGAACTTCAATTAAGTCCTTAACATCCTGTTGCTTGAGGTCTGTGGGGAGGGGCTTAAACCCGCTAACCGCCCCCTGCATCCGCCACTATGTGATAGTATATGATCTCTCGGAAATATTATGCTTCATTGCGCGCCAAAATATATACCCTAATAAACCCAGAACGTTACCTATTTATCATATAAGCTCAAGCTAAGGTGAGTGATTATAAAATATATATATCTGGATTAGATAGGGCTACCACAATATATGTTTTGAAACACGGTATATATCAAAATTAAGTTACATATTACCTATCTCTCTGGCACCACCAAACTGCCCGCTAACCCAGAGCTGGTGCATAGGTATGTACACAATCCAGCAGCCTGGCCGCAGACCGGGCAGATAGACGAAACCAACCAGCCCAAATCATAAATTCACACAACCGGCAGACATCAAGAACTTGGCTTCGAACTCGAAACAGGAAATCCGCCTACCCCGGGACTACAACATATTGAGTCACAACTTAAATTTCGGCGTATGCATGCTGACGTTCGTGAACATTTTAAAGCAAGTACACAGCAGGTAGCGTTTAAAAATGTACAGTTAGAACCAGCTTTAATAGATTTAATTTATGTGCATGTCACAATCATATATCTCCCGAGTTTGTTTCGATGGTCCCTATGTTTTTGGTAGGTTACAACAGATCAGCGCGGTCATCCTCCTTACGGGCTTTTACATGGTAAATTTTGTGTACGACTGACAGTATTCAGGTTACTGGATATACTACACGATGTGAAGCAGGCATCTAACAGGTGCATTGTTACGGCAGAAAGTAGTTACGGCCGAATCCAACCGTAGCCCATTACATGCGTTCTTTTATGACCACATTAGCAGACACGGAAGAAGTGCTGTGACGTCGGAGGCTGAACTGTATCTATATATGGGAGAGCCATGATATTCCTACGCACCTAAACAGCATCAAACTTCGGAAGTACATAATCACGGTTTATTAAGCAAGATATTTGGTACACTGGTTCTAATCAAACCGCAATAGAGCTGTGGTCCGGAAGAAACGACTTGTTTCACAAATATCTTAAGCCGACAGCGCCTGTTCCACTGGGACTACTTTTGAAACGGAGCACACAACCTGATAACGAGCACCTGTTGGCTGTGCTTTGGTCAGAAAGTAAACTCATTGATTTCGTTGAAAAGTTCAGACAGTCCTTGCGCCGCAGTCATTGGTGCCCCAATGAAACTTGGGATTTTCGCATATTCTTTCGGATATTTGGATTTTTCACTACCACTGGCGGAGAGAGGAAAGCCTGAGGGTGAGAGTGAGTGAAGCTTGGTGAGAGTTTCCCTTCGCGATTGCCTCACAAAGTGGGTCAAAATGTCGCAAGGAAATTTAGCGGAGAACCCGCAGCAAGGGACCCAGGTGGTGCATGTAAAAGGCGACAGCGATTTGGACATGGAAGCGCTGTTCAGCGTCCTGAAAAATGGCAACCAGGGCCAAGTGGCGACGCAGAACTCGTACAAGAACCGAAATCTTCCGTCCTCGTTCTTCACGCCGCCAGATCCGTTAAGGATGTCACACAGTAGAGAAAATAGTCAGGACTCGACGGCACCACCCGTCCTGTCCATCTCGCACGTACGGTCTCGGTCCTCTCCCGCCCAGCTTCCTCACACCCTCAGTGCCGCCCACCCTCCGCCCTCACATCACATGAAACAAGCCAGTGTGGACATGTTGGGGGAAGAAGGACATGGTGTTATCCCACAAGGATCTTGGGATATTCACAAGGGTCTCAACAACACTGGGCTAAACCAAAGGTATTTTACAAAGTAAGTTCATCTAGATGTCCCCCCTCACCCACTGACTTGTAACAATACCATTAGATAGATGCTTCTATAACCAGATAACCATATGTAACATTTCCTACCGTTAGTTGCTTGCCAGATGCTTTGTAACTCATAAAGTATTTATTTGGTGCAATCAATCGCTTTTATAAATTGTCTAGAATAAAAGTTAAAGTATTAACATATTTATATTTTTTATATCCTATGATTGGAAGGGATATTATTTATGGCAGTTTCTTTATACCATTAGCTGGGCTTAACATATATTATTGAGAATTTTGTGCATGACATTTGAAATCTGATATATTATATTTACTGTGGCTATTTGTACGAGCCTATACCTCCAAGCTGATTTGTATGGCACCAATCATATGACCAATGACTACTTCACCCTTATCTGCAGCCCCCTAATCCCCTTCATGGTCAATCAGGGCTATTTCTTGCAACTGTCAGCACTTCCCTCTCCCCCCATCCCTATTAACACAGCTGAGTTGACAGACTGTTTGCATATTTGAGTGACCATTGATATATATATCCCTCAGCTCACATAGGTCAAGAATGGGTAATAATATCTAATTACTAGCCGCCCCGCTCGCGGATACCAACGTCTTCACCACTTAAAAGTTTAGATTAATTTACGTCTATGCAGCCAATAAATTAAAACCAGAATTTCATATCAACTTCTTTAATGCCGTGATTCTGATATGCCAGTGGGTGAGTCACTGTGTCCCAGATCTCCTTAAAATGATACGACATTAATTTAAATAAAATATGGCGTAGTTCACTCACCCTATGTTTAGGATGCGTCACCATGTCCTCTTACAGCTCAATGAAATATGTCATTTAAATTTTGTGTGTGACAAATGATGCAGGACATGTACCAATTTAAATCGCTGTAATATCTAGGTAAACTTGATATAAGGGTTTTTCTCCCATAACTATTGCAGCAGAGGAATGATATCAAAATATATCATTGACATCAGGAAAGATGTGAAGGGGTATCCAGGGAAAGACATTGACCTGTCCTTTCTGGTATGCTGTTGAGATTGACCTGCCCTCCTGGAAATTTGCCTATCCTATCAAAGAAATAATGTTGATACAACTAATAAAATATTTAGTTATTGTGCTGTTTTCATGGATTTCAATGATTTTAATGTGATAAATGGTAGTGATCAATCTGCTGTAGGTTTCCAATAATAATATAATTTCGATAATATAAAGTTGCATAGACTAGTGAAATTTGTGAAACTGTAACATCATGTTACAAAAAGTGAGTGCCTATGACTGAGCTCACAGTAACATGCAGTTATTGTTCGCATTGATCAGTGCCTGCAGCTTCTTTGCTCAGTGTAACTGCTGAATAGCGAGAGATCGCAGTCTAAATCTTCACCTGCCCCTTCGGTCATACAACCCATATTTTGTCTGTCTGACCAAGCCAATTTGATTTTGAGTTAGCCATTGGCATGATTTGTTCTCTACACCACCCAACCCAGACATTGTCTCTGATTAGACAGTCACCCATCCCAGTGCCTGGCACTGTTGTGTGCAACCATTGGTAATAAGATAACTGTTGATCTTGACTACATACAAATAGTCACATGTACTACTTCTGGTAAAGTTAACAGTTTGTCAAAAAGTTTGTCATTATAACTTGTACTTAGGCGCCTTGTACTTGTACACTATGGACCCAGCTTGTTATTGATGCATGTTAAATTTGTCTAGATCTGTGACACGGACACTATTGGTTAGCAGGTTTGAAATAAAATATTGGTCAGGTCCACATTAATTTCAATAAAACACCCCAAATAACCACTTTGCCTTTAAGTTACAGAACAATTTCCAAACTGGCAGTGTATTCCCAATCTATGTACCAATACTACCTCAACTTCAATCGATGTACCAACAAAGTGTCTGCCTCTACCCCTGTTGCCTCTGACCCCCAATAAAACCACCTTTATGGTGTGACTCCCTTTAACTGATGCGATGAATAACCAATGTTTGACTCCCTAACAGATGCCATGGACAATTAATGTCCAAATCAGTTATATACAGGCATCATTTGTAATTCAACTTTTGTCTGGATGTTACACTCTCTATTAGCTAGCAATGCAGGAGTTGAGTCACACAGGATTTGGTGGGAGCAAACAGCTGTGTAATTTTACTTGCTGTAACCATGCTGAAATAGTGTGCCTCATTGTCATTCCCACATATGAATATTTATCAGAGGAACTTTAAAAACATTTTTAACGTAGCAGGTGTATTAAGTTAGTGTACAACTATACATATATTACATGTAATCAATAACAGAAGATGTTATTACACCACTTTTTTGGACAAAACTGGTGCATCACTTGTGGGAAAGTGTGACTTTCTTGTGTACTACATCATCAAAATTCAGGCGAGAAAATTCGGGATTTGGCGATAAGAACTTCCTTGACACTCGCCAAAATGGCGAATATAAAATTTCAACTACAAACACATTTTTATTCATGTTTTTTTCAACAAATAGAACCAGAAAATCCTCGAACAAATATTTGGCTAATGTTTTTCCACAGAATTAGCCCAATTGGCTAATGAAAAAAATATCCTAGCGCGAGCCCAGGCATTACTGCCAATGTTTGCTTCTTAACATATATGTGATAACAGATCTAGTTTGCACAGCATTAAAATTCACAGACAATGTGTCAAGGATGTTTCTCAAAAATATTCTGAAGTCCTAGTATGAGTGGAAAATTCCTGTATGAGCAGCTTTAAAGATATAAATAACAATAAGTGTATATTTAGTTGAAAGCATGATGGACAACCCACATCAGTTTTTTGGTTTAGTATACTATATACTGGTATATGCCAATGAAGCTTGTCAGCATGTCTTAAAATGTGACTTGGATATATGTAAACTTTTTTTGGACTCAAATGCAATACATTATAATTTCTTTAACTATATACTGGTAGTCAAGGAATCATTGGGTAGCAAAGTAGGCCAAAAGAAGAACTAGCTGGTAGTGCTACTGTTGGATTTGCTCTTCAGCATAGGAGCTGCTCTTTGCTTCAATTTCAGATCATTAATGAGGAATATTTATGTGTTGGTGATATTTAGCTAAAATGAGGAATATATCGTGAAACAGTTTCAAAAGGCAAAATAATTATTTTAAAAGCTATCATTTTGGCGAATTTGTGAACTTTTTCTTATTGCATAAGATTGAAAAAGAAGATTGTTCTTGCAAGCCATCTTCAGCTTGAAGCGTAACAATCCTGTCACAAAACTCATCACAAGGCATCAGCATGGCAGCTAGATGTTTACATGCAGGAGGAGATGCATTCTATCACGTTGTGTTCAGTAGAGTGCAAGTAACCCATTGTCTGAGCTACTTAAGAATCATCTAGATGGATGATGAGTTGGGAAACTGCCCGAAGGCCAGATTGGGCCCAGAGCAATCTTTGTTTTTAGTCAACATCCGCGTCATCATGGTTTGTTGTATATGACGTCACAATAGGAAGCTGATCTAATTTACCTGGTATATAGGCACCAGCAGCATGTGTTGTTGGCCAGTGTTTCCGAAGCCTTAGGAATATGAGCAGTGTCTGCACTTGTTGACAAAGTCATTGTCATTCAAACATGTCAAGGTTTTGTTTGGGATAACGCTTAGATTTTCCATCTGCATAGACTACTGAGGTGGATGTATACAATGATACATGAAACCCCGGTCACACCCAGCTTGTTTAGATGTCAAAAACTACTGCAAAGTAGAGACACTTGTTTAAATAGATATTAATTAGGGTCCCTTTGGGAAGCTCTCTTCACACTTGCCATGTTCAAGAAGCATGCTGATGAATAGACGAGAAGATGCGAAAGTGTCAAACCCGCGGACAATGACACATAATTTATTCGCCAAATGAACTAATTAGCGACTAGGTGCGTCAGTGGCTGACACATAAAAACGACTGTTAAATGTAGGAGCTCAGTGTAACAACGTTTGTGCTCGGAGCTCCTGGCACCACTCCCAGCTCAGACGGCCCACCCCCCTACCCCCGACTCTAGTTTTCACTGTCTGCCGGCATACGCGCGCACGCGCTGCCTGTATAGTAGCGACATATTAAACCGGGATATATGCTGTGTACGTCTGTCGAAAGTAAGTTATAAATGATGCGCTCTTAATTACTGCAGGCGAGCTTTTGATGTTGAAGTCTCGTACCTTGTTGGCCTCTGGCGATTTCGCGAGTCTCGCTTGTACATATTCGCTTCTAGTTCGCTGCCGGTCAGGCTGTTGGTTCTGCCACCACCTCTACCCACCCCACCCCCCCCCCACAACCCCGGGCCCATTACTCTGTAGTTCCATGCGACCCATGTGCAGCATCCACCTTATGTATTTATACTTTTATAATTAAATTTAGCTTCAAGCGCTGATGACAGGAGTGACTGTCCCCCCCCCCCTTGCCACGGGCGCGGTTCCGTATTATAGTTCGGGAGCTCGTTCGTCGCACTGACTGGAGCCTGATTGGTTACGGAATCTTGGACTGTCCGTCGTCCAACTTAGCGTCGACCAAATCGACAGTTTACTGTAAATGATGAGCCCGCCTTATATTATATACCCAAGCAATTTTTTTGTCAAAACCTGTGGTGTTTTTTTTAACCGTTGCATTTTTCTTCAACCATTGGCATTGGGCTGCGGAGGAGACTACCTTTGCGACTAGCATGTGTGTTTGCGTTCCTGCCCATTAACGGTGTATGACCACATAGATCGGCACATCTCGTGACCGCCCAAGTTCCCTTAATCTTGCGGCGGCAAGCTCGTATTTTGGTCCAAATCTTCTGCGCTTTCTTGAAACTTTGTATTTCTGTCCCCCAGAGGGGAGCTATGAACCATTGACCCGAGCATGTGCTTTTGCTTACTTGCCCATCAACGCTGTATGACCACATAGATCGGCCCATCTTGTGGCCGCCAACGTTTCTATTTTATCACCGACTCTATGGAGTTAGCAACATAGTACACAGCGGCAGGGCGCTACTCCACTCCCCCATTTACACCAACTACGCCTGCACCCTTCTTCCACCACCACCCCCTCTCACCATCCCTCAACCCAGCCTGCAACCCCCCTCTCGTTGCCCCCCCCCCCGCCTGCACCCTGCCCCCCCCCCACCCCCCCCACCCCGTCTGCACCCGTCTTCCCAAGGAAATGAGGCTAGCGAAGGCATCGACCGCTTCCCTTTCAGATACACACACCACTGAATAGAACGGATGCTGCTGTCTGTCACGGTCCTCCTCCACCCCCCCCGCTCCTTCACCGGCGTCCCCTTCACCCACCCCCCCCCCGCCTCTTAACCCCCGAACCGCCCCCCCCCCTCACCCCCCGCACTACGGTCGTTCACATCTGATGCTCCGAGCTAGTTCCTTGCTGCACCCGGATAGAAAGCAGAGGCCCAGTTACTCTTGCGGAGGCGATTCACGCTCAGCCGTGACAGTCCCCACATGTTTTTGGAAACACATTTTATATCTTGAGACATGCTGATATTGAAGTTCGTTTGCAGTGCAAAGTTCACGTCTTTGATGCGAATATTTTCTGGCCTAAAACGCCAATCGACCCATCCATGTGGATTTTACTTGATGTCACCTACGCATTCTTTGAAGTGGAGAACGCGTTTGAGCGTGTTTCACGGACTTGTAACTTGTGGTCATTATGAGGAAGCAAATTTCTGATAATTCGAAGGTCGCCCCTTGGTCTGGCGGGTTCGGCTCTTGTCGAGTATGCTCTGCTAGCCCAGCCCAAGCAGTCGGTGCTTGGTTCGCGTCCCACCTCTGCAAATGTCTATGTCTGCTCAGGACGGAGATCATTCTTCGCAGAGTGTAGGAAGTTACTCCTGGAGACATCGCTCCTATCTACCTTGATCCTTCTCCTGGTCGCAACTTGACATGTACGAAGTTTAAAGCGTCCTACTTTTAATCAATCAATCAGCTTTCAAATAGTTTTGTACTCCCATGAGTCCTTTTGAAAATATTATTTCATTGCTTCCACATTGTGTATGCTAATATAATACCAACGAATACTTGTATGTTTTATTAAAATATGATCGTGTTTGTAACTTAACTATGAAGTACAACGATGAAACTTTATTCTTGATAAAACTGCTAAAACGAAACCTAATTTTTAGGATTGCACCGTACTTTAAGCCCGTGAGGCGCGTGTTTTCACCGTTTTTGCCCTGCTTCGGCCGTTACGTGATTCGGTGTCGTGCTGTGCCGGCGTGGGTCGCCCCCCGCCGCCCAATCCCCCCCCCCCACCCCCACCCCGCCGTCTGATGACCACCCTTCCCACCCCGTCTCGCTACCGCCTCACTGGGGATATGACACAGGTGGATAGCGTGACAGATGAGCTTCCCACAGTTGGACTTTGAAAACAGGAGAACCTGTTGAATTAAAGGGTCTGGGTTGGTTTGAACGCAGCGGAGGGGTGGGGTGCCGGGGGCGCAGGGGAAGGGGTGATGGCGGGAGTAGGGGTGGAGTGTCAGCCTCGGGTCTCGATCGGAAGTGGCCAAGAACTGCCTGGGTCGTTGCTATTCATTACCCGCTGGAGGGGGTAATGGGGTTTCAGAGGGGGGGGGGGGGGCTAGGGGAGATCTAAAATAGCATTGTCAGGTGAGGTGGGGGTGGTGTGCAGTAGTTGTATAGGGGTGATGGCGGGTGGGTACAGTGGTGATTGGTAGTGAGGAAGGATTGCCGGCTGGGGGTGGTGGATCGAAACGAAAGGTGCTATGGATGGGTTGAGTAGAGTAGTGATGGTTGAAGTGGAAGGGGAGGGGGGTTTTCGTAAAGTAGCGAAGGGTGGGGTTGGTTGGTACGGTGGTGCTGGGTGGGCGGGAGGTTGAGGGATGGTGTTCCGCGTGGGTGACGCCGCCGGAGCACAAGCGCAGATGGCACGTGTTTATAATCGTCTGAGTGGGTGTGTGGTGGGGAGGTGGGGACGGACTGGGGTCAATACGGGTTGAGGGCCGCGAATGGAAATGACTTCAGGGTTTTGCCAAACTTGGGTCTGGGCGCGCGCGACCAGTCTGCTGCCTGTGACACCTGCCCATTGTCGCCGCACCTGTCCCTGCCGCGCGCCGCGTGAGCAGAAGAAGGAGAGGGGGGAGGGGGGGGGGAGGGGCGGTATTATCTGGGAATTCAAAAGGCGCGAGCTTGTGAGCACCGCGTGCCATAAGCGTTTTGAATCGTGCATGGAAACTTGGGCATAGTAAAAGGAACGTTTCTGTGAGATACGGTGCCTGGCCACTCAGCCACCTCACCCAGATGATAGTAATAACAAAAGTTTGTTTTTCACTTTTCCTACAGAGCGTTTTCGTATTTCTAGGGATGTGGAGCACTTCTGTGTGGACCCACTGACCGTGACAATATTGACTAGCTTGGAAGATATAGCGCCTTAACCCAAACACTACGACTGCAAGGGGGTCGTCGGGGCCGGGCGAGGGTGGAGCACAATGTGTCTTTTTACCGGCTGTAGCTAAAGCACCTGTTACTTATTGCGCATGTTCTTGCGAACCGGTGGTTCTGTGCCTCTATATATATACCTCACTATACAGGGTGAATTTGTTTCCACCTGTTAACTGCATCCGACCAAGTGTTAGCAAACCTCCATGATTTCCCATGAGCGAAGCGATAGATTGTGTTTTTCCAACCGTCAGTTTCCCTAATTGCTTTGGGCTGGACGCAGTTGTAATTTTGCGTTTCGTGTACTGGTAACCGTCGTCAAGACAACCCTTACCCCCCTTGTGTATCCATCAAATTAGAACTGCTTTCGCTGGGTCTGATGGGTTTTGTACATGTTGCGTGATGGTCGGGCAATAGACCCCCCATCGTCGTGTATTGGTTCGGCCAGACAGTTTGAATTTCGGTGCGAAGTAATCTGTAGACTTCGTGATGTGTGTGCAGTGGGACAGGAGACCCCGTGATGTAATATAAGCGCAGGTTAGTTTTTGTCCTGGTAGACTCCTAATGACAGGCGAGCTCCGGTGGCTGGGTTCAGGTGATGTGACGAATGGACACCGGACCTTTAACCCGTCAACCTCACTACCCCACACTACCCCCCATTGCACCCCCCCCCCGCCACCTCCCAGTCGCCCCGCGCAATTCCTAAAACTAAATGAGTCATGGGTAACGCAATCGGCGTCTGCTGGAAGCTGCGCGTGTGGTTCTGTTGCAGTAACGACTGATACCAATAGGGGGCAGCACGTGCTTCCTCCAAGACGTATAACGGACATGATTTACTTTGTCGTTGCTATAACGACCTATACTAAATGTCTAAGAGACTGGGGTTAGGATTACCAGGCCTGTCTCTAAGTTATCACGGGGTGCCGTTAGAGCCAGGCAGCATTTGCTGTCTGTGCGGTGTTGCAGCGCATATTAGCGCGGGTGGCACGGGTCGAATAAATTTGGCCAGAAAAAGCCCTGACATTGCAAGTTAAGACAATAAATCAAAGTATTTTCTGTCCGCCAGGTCAGTATATTACAGTATTCTGGCAATATACATATGTTGTCGGATAGTTAAAAACTGTGCTCCCTATACGCGAAAATACACGCTGCAACACCGCACAGACAGCCAGTGCTGCCTGGCTCTAACAGCACCCTGTGATAAGTTAGAGACAGGCCTGGTGAGGGTTAGGATGGATTGGTGTAGCGGGGTTAGCGATGTATGCGCTGGAATAACACAGTTGCCCAGTGAGTAAGAATATCTTTTTGCTGTAACACAAAAACTAACCTGTTGAACATTTCCCTCTGAGAATAAAACGGTGTTTACGGGGTAACTGCCGCGAGCGGTTTTATTCATTGTTACGAATAGATATTAGCTCAAGCGGCCATAGAGAATCGTTGTTGATGACATATCCTGGCGTCGCTGTGTGTGTTGGGCGAGAGTCGGAATATTCAGCGACGACCAGTTGACGGTTTGCAGGGAAGATGAATGACGCAGACAACAGGTTTTGCACGCGACTTTCCCGATTAGTCACCGCTGCCCAGCATTAAACGATTCCCTTAGTCACGCTTTGTATCGTTAAGTGGAACTAAACCGCGTATGACGGATATTGCGAGGGCGCGAAGACTTATGACGATGGTTTTTTATACTAAATTTATTGCAAATCTCGAAATGAAGTTTACTTGGTTGGGAACGCAGTAGCGGCGTCGCTATGCTAATCTGAAACGGGAAACGGATGTTATTCATCAGGGAGTCGCGGCGAAGGATGTAGACGGAATGTTATGTTGTCATTTGTTTACGAAGGGATACAACGATCCAGCCGCCAAATTCTTGGGAAGGGCTTTAGGCGCTGTTGATGATTTTTTGTGAAAACCCTGCGTTCCCGGCTATAGGATTGGCAAGTAACAAACAACATATTTTAGTCAATTGTGTCGGTTGCCGTCCACTTTGCGCCCTGTTGTGTTGCCGATGTAGATGCTTGACTGTTTGCGACAATATTTACCGCCTGGTAGGCTTACAGGATATGTAGTTACCTCGAAGTTGACATTGAAAATTAGTCTCTTCACGAGAAACTAACTGCTCATGAATAGAAGGCTTTTATGGGAAATATGTGAATACAAACTAGACTGCATTTTTTATTTGGACTGAGACTGTGGTGGGGATGGTGTGTGGGCGGTGGAAGAGGGGGGGGGGAAGCGTATGTGGGTACTCCCTGATACGGTAAATAGTACCGGTAACGTTTTAATTGTCTGATATTTAAATAGCCTAATAAACAGCCATTAAAGCTTGCACTCCGATACAAGGCCCTCAATGGCTGGTAGTTGAAAGGTCCTATAGTCCCCATGTCGACATGCCTACGAGGGTTCCACGGGCCTTCGACGGAGCCCCTCGTGCGCAGATCCCCATGGCGATAACGTGCTTGTTTTGTGCGCGCGACGCCGCCGCCATTGTGCCAACTCTTACGTCGGACATTACTCGCCTCTCATGACGTCATATTTAAATTAGGTGCCGGGAAAGGCGCGGCGGGTGGGACGGGTGTTGGGTGAGGGATGAGTTTCGAGGGGCAGGTAACCAGGACAATTGGTTTTTAAATAAGTCGCAGTAGACATTGTTCGTTAACGGGCGCCTGGCTTTTAAGGGGCTGTCGGTATTTGTGCCTGTGGTGCGATGGTATCTTGTCACCGGGGCTGAGCTATCGTCGCTAGTGCCGCTGGGCGGAGTAATACAGACTCGCTAGGCTGTTATTAGTCTTGGTGACAATGACGCCAGTAACCCGACGTGCTGGGTCCGCATGATGTATATAAAGTATAGGTCCTGCAATATCGCCCAGACATCTCGGGGTTAGAAGTTCTCTGGCGCGTGTTATAGCTGGTGATAAAGGTGTCATAAAAGACCCCTCGGGCAAGGGCTCATTGGAGACAATGACCAAAAAGGGGATAGCACTATACCACACACTCTGGTGTGTTATTGACATAAAGGATACCACACACTCTGGTGTGTTATTGACATAAAGGACTCCCCGGGCAAGGGCTCATTGGAGACAATGACAAGAAAGGGGATAGCACTATACCACACACACACTCTGGTGTGTTATTGACATTGCACATTCACAAACATCGGGGGTGGTAAAGAAGTTATTCCTTATTAACATAAATGGTGCAATGGCATTGCGAATACTACGGTTTGAGACATTTGAAATAAAACGAAATTTATACACACTATTGTAGTGACAAACGCTGTCACTATTAATAGAATAGAAGTCTGAAACTCGAATTTACTTTCCCGCAGAGTAGTTGATCACGAGTTATTCTCCATATAGCTGGGAGAGCCACTCTGGTCAAAAGGCGTACTCAGAGCATACTTACCGCAGACCAACTGGTTGCGGGTTTAAACCCCACCCGTGTCCGCGGCCGATTCATGATTAATCCTCATGATCCTACAAATCTTTGATCTAGTGTAGCTCTCGTGTACAAACTGTGGCCTGAAAAACTAATCCATCTGTATACATGTAGTTAGTGATAGCCATACTGTTAAGCAGTATTAGTATCTACTAACTCTCAGATTATGCCAGTTTAGACCAATACGCATATTAGATACGACTGACCACCTGTATGTCTATGTAGTTTGTATCTGTATGTAATACGCTAATCTAATATTGTTTATTTCGCCTTGCCAGCCCGGTGGAGCCCGGTCTGGGTGGCTGGGCCAACCAGGGTCTGCCCGGCGCCGCGGGAGTCGTCGGACCCCCCAAGTCCAACAGCACGACGGCCCTGAATCACGTGCAGACGTCGCGAGTGGCGGCCCTAAGCCCCAACCAGTCCCAGCACACATCCCCCAACGTCTCCATGCAGAACCTGGGCAACCTGCCCCACGGCTGGGAGCAGGGCATCACGCCAGACGGCGAGATCTACTTCATCAACCACATCGAGCGGACGACCAGCTGGTACGACCCCCGCGTCCGTAAGTACCCGCCTCTTCCTACTGCATTATCGCTCACCAGCGTATATATATATATATATATATATATATATATTATATCATTTCTTATTATATTGTTTTATTTTTATTTGAACGAATTTATTTGGAGAAATGCAGTATTTCTTGGTAATTACTTTTTGGATGATTTCCCGTTTATATCTGTTTCTGTCTCACAGATAGTGTATGATCGACATGTGATCGGTATAGAAAAGTATGATCAAGTCATCAAGAGTGATTGTGTGTCGTTATAATTGCTCGGGGCTTTGGCATTGGAAGCCTAACGTTTAATATGGCTTGACCAATATGTGGCTCTTCCCTTGCAGCTAAGCATCTTCAGCGTCCGGGTCCTATGAAGCTTGGTCTGGGCGCAGCACAACAGCCTTCCCAGACCGGGCTGCCCACCCTGCCACAGCCACCGCAGCTCCAGCAACTGCCAACGCAGCTTCAACCGCCACAGCAGCAGCAGCAACAGCAACAGCAACAGCCCCCAGTCTCCATGGCCCAGGCTGTTGTCACCTCTCAGGCGTCGTCTTCGCCCGCCCCGCCGCAAAACTCTACCATCACCCCCGTCTCCCAGCAAGCTGCCGTGTCCTTAGCGCAACAGGCGGTCTCCGCGGCCTCCACCACTCAGAGTGGCGGCTCGGTCCCCACCGGGAGACCCCCCCTGCCCAACGCCCAGTTCATCCAGGGAGAACTCGTCCGGCTACAGAGGGAGAAGGACCGACTTCGGCGAGAACAGGATGAGATCGTCAACAGGGTGAGTCCTGCACTTTGTCGTTTCGGCCGGAGTCCGTAGCCAAATACCGCGTTCTTCCTCACAAGGAAGAAGGCACTGGCGCGATGAGACCTCTCCCTGGACGGCCGTGCCGGGTCTGGCTGGAACAAAGTGGACGCGTGCTGCTGGACGCGTGCTGCTGGACGCGTACTGCTGGACGCGTGCTGCGGGACGCGTGCTGCGGGACGCGTACTGCGGGACGCGTACTGCGGGACGCGTACTGCGGGACGCGTACTGCTGGACGCGTACTGCGGGACGCGTGCTGCTGGACGCGTACTGCGGGACGCGTACTGCTGGACCCGTGCTGCTGGACGCGTACTGCAGGACGCGTACTACGGGACGCATACTGCGGGACGCGTACTGCGGGACGCGTACTGCGGGACGCGTGCTGCGGGGCGCGTGCTGCGGGACGCGTGCTGCGGGACGCGTGCTGCGGGACGCGTGCTGCGGGACGCGTACTGCGGGACGCGTATTGCGGGACTGCGGGACGCGTACTGTGGTACTGGCCATTTTCATAACATTGTCTACTACAGCCCACTCAGTGTGCAAAAAGCCAAGCGTAACTGTTATTATGTCAGTAGCGAATGACTTAATAGGGAGAGAGAGACCTGACTGTAACGGAGCAGGCATCAAGGGTTCTCGTGCGCACGGCTGGCAGGGTGATGTGGGACCCGTGGTGTTGCCAGGGGAGGGAGCGGGTAATGGTGGTCCAGGCAGTGAGGCTGTGAGGATGGGTGCGCTGGTTGGTGGGTGGTTGGGTACAGGGTACAGGGTACAGGGTACAGGGCATGAGGTTAGTTGGTTGCGGACGTGTGTGTGTGGGGCGGGGGGGGGGGGGGGTGGGGGTTGAGGGGATAGCATGACCCCGGCTCGGCGGGGATGAAGCCCAGCTGACTTGCTGCGGCAAGAGACGCTCGGTGCACAACGTGTGTTGATCCCATTAGAGTTGTAGTAACACTGGCAAGAGTTGCCACCAGGGGTAGTGTCTGACTGACGTCGGGTGAGGCCAGGGTGTGTGGGAGATCGCACGGGGAGGGTGGGTGGGTGGTGAGGTAACAGTGGGAGGATGGTGAGGCGAGGGTGTGTGGGAGATCGCACAGGGGGGGTGGGTGGATGGTGAGGCGAGGGTGGGTGGATTGTGAGGCGAGGGTGGATGGGAGATCACACAGGGAGAGTGGGTGGGTGGTGAAGGTGATGCTGATGGCTGGGCTGTGACCAAGCTTAGTGTGTGTGTGTATGGGGGGCGGGGGCGGGGGCGGGGGGGCTTCTGTTTTTCTAATACGGGTTATAATGTTAAGTCCGGACCTGCTTGGATAAGGTACGGTTGGTGTGGCGCGGGCATGGGAGGCGGTTAGGCCTACTGATTGGCGTTTTATTTCCAGGCTGTTGCGTTTAAGCTTTTTCTTTGGGTATAAGATTTGCCGCGGAGGAGAATAGCGACAAAGTTAGGGTGAAGTGAGAACGAGTGTTTACTCTCAGTGAGGCTGAGAATCGGGGGGAAAGATGAGCATGATGCTGGGGGTACTCGATGTAAGTCTCTCCTGAATTTGGTCTTCTTTCAGTTTCTGTGTCTTGTCACTATACTGTACATGTTAAGCGGCCTGCGCAATTGTACCGAGATGCCCCTGATATGGTAAACTGTAATACAGGTTAATTTTAAAGTTCGACAGTTGAACCACAGTTGAGCAGTCTCTAAGTACACCCAGTGATGGGTTTTTGCTGCTTTTCTGCTTCAGGGTGAAAAACCCCATGCTATCGTGGGGCAGTAAAAAGCGAAAAAACGTTGACTGTGTTAGCAGAACACACCGGGGCTAGGATTGGAACCGGTTAAAGCGGGTGTCCAACCTAATTTAATCGCGATCTGCACCGAAAGTTTACATGTTAAAATTAAATTGGCGAGTGTTAACGCTTCGTTTCGACCGACTGGTAAGGAGAACAAAATTAAGGCAACCCGCCCCCAGCAATGTCAAGCAGAGCGCCATTTTGCCGGGAGCAGTGACGCATATTGTGACTATTCATATGGCGCCGCCTTACGTTATAACTCGCGGAGAGAGAGATCAGGGCCGCGATTTACAGATGAACACCGGCAGTTCCAGCGCCAGATCTTAGCCTTTCATAGAAAAGTACCGTCCAAACAAATTGATATACGTCTTGCGACGATTGACTTCGCAACAATGCCATGATTGGAGTTAGAATCGCAGCTATTTATATTAGCGATTATCACGCGCTCTTGTTTTGCTCACACAATAGGCGCAATTTCCGGTTAGAAGAAATTCGAGTATCGCCTCCTGATTGGTCAATCACAGACACGCCTCCAAAAAGGGCTGCCGCCTGGGTAGGCGGCGAAATCGTGCCTGGCGGTCACTTCTAAATTTTATTGTGAGCTACAGATTTAATGAAAAATTCTGTAATTTGGAGGATAGACAATTGGGTATTATATGAATCGGTAAAGCAGCGTTAGGTGCCAGGCTGGTGGTTTCCTTTAACTCTTGCCACTACGAATCAGTGGGCCTTTATCCCGGGACAGCCCTCCGTTACCTCTACCAATCAGTGGGCCTTTACCCCGGGACAGCCCTCCGTTACCTCTACCAATCAGTGGGCCTTTACCCCGGGACAGCCCTCCGTTACCTCTACTAATCAGTGGGCCTTTATCCCGGGACAGCCCTCCGTTACCTCTACCAATCAGTGGGCCTTTATCTCCGGAATGGCCCTCCGTTACCTCTACCAGTCATTGGCCTTTACCCCGGGACAGCCCTCCGTTACCTTTACCAATCAGTGAGCCTTTACCCCGGGACAGCCCTCCGTTACCTCTACCAATCAGTGGGCCTTTCCCCCGGGACAGCCCTCCGTTACCTCTACCAATTAGTAGGCCTTTCCCCCGAGACAGCCCTCCGTTACCTCTACCAATCAGTGGGCCTTTAACCCCGGGGCAGCCCTCCGTTACCTTTACCAATCAGTGAGCCTTTACCCCGGGACAGCCCTCCGTTACTTCTACCAATCAGTGGGCCTTTCCCCCGGGACAGCCCTCCGTTACCTCTACCAATCAGTGGGCCTTTCCCCCGGGACAGCCCTCCGTTACCTCTACCAATTAGTAGGCCTTTCCCCCGAGACAGCCCTCCGTTACCTCTACTAATCAGTGGGCCTTTAACCCCGGGACAGCCCTCCGTTACCTTTACCAATCAGTGGGCCTTTCCCCCAGGACAGCCCTCCGTTACCTCTACCAATCAGTGGGCCTTTACCCCGAGATAGACCTCCGTTACCTCTACCAATTAGTGGGCCTTTAACCCCGGGACAGCCCTCCGTTACCTCTACCAATCAGTGGGCCTTTACCCCGGGACAGCCCTCCGTTACCTCTACCAATCAGTGGGCCTTTCCCCCAGGACAGCCCTCCGTTACCTCTACCAATCAGTGGGCCTTTACCCCGAGATAGACCTCCGTTACCTCTACCAATTAGTGGGCCTTTAACCCCGGGACAGCCCTCCGTTACCTCTACCAATCAGTGGGCCTTTACCCCGGGACAGCCCTCCGTAACCCTTACCAATCAGTGGGCCTTTACCCCGGGACAGCCCTCCGTAACCCCTACCAATCAGTGGGTCTTTACCCCGGGACAGCCCTCCGTTACCTCTACCAATCAGTGGGCCTTTATCTCCGGAATGGCCCTCCGTTACCTCTACCAGTCATTGGCCTTTACCCCGGGACAGCCCTCCGTTACCTTTACCAATCAGTGAGCCTTTACCCCGGGACAGCCCTCCGTTACCTCTACCAATCAGTGGGCCTTTCCCCCGGGACAGCCCTCCGTTACCTCTACCAATTAGTAGGCCTTTCCCCCGAGACAGCCCTCCGTTACCTCTACCAATCAGTGGGCCTTTAACCCCGGGGCAGCCCTCCGTTACCTTTACCAATCAGTGAGCCTTTACCCCGGGACAGCCCTCCGTTACTTCTACCAATCAGTGGGCCTTTCCCCCGGGACAGCCCTCCGTTACCTCTACCAATCAGTGGGCCTTTCCCCCGGGACAGCCCTCCGTTACCTCTACCAATTAGTAGGCCTTTCCCCCGAGACAGCCCTCCGTTACCTCTACTAATCAGTGGGCCTTTAACCCCGGGACAGCCCTCCGTTACCTTTACCAATCAGTGGGCCTTTCCCCCAGGACAGCCCTCCGTTACCTCTACCAATCAGTGGGCCTTTACCCCGAGATAGACCTCCGTTACCTCTACCAATTAGTGGGCCTTTAACCCCGGGACAGCCCTCCGTTACCTCTACCAATCAGTGGGCCTTTACCCCGGGACAGCCCTCCGTTACCTCTACCAATCAGTGGGCCTTTCCCCCAGGACAGCCCTCCGTTACCTCTACCAATCAGTGGGCCTTTACCCCGAGATAGACCTCCGTTACCTCTACCAATTAGTGGGCCTTTAACCCCGGGACAGCCCTCCGTTACCTCTACCAATCAGTGGGCCTTTACCCCGGGACAGCCCTCCGTAACCCTTACCAATCAGTGAGCCTTTACCCCGGGACAGCCCTCCGTAACCCCTACCAATCAGTGGGTCTTTACCCCGGGACAGCCCTCCGTTACCTCTACCAATCAGTGGGCCTTTACCCCGGGACAGCCCTCCGTAACCCCTACCAATCAGTGGGTCTTTACCCCGGGACAGCCCTCCGTTACCTCTACCAATCAGTGGGCCTTTACCCCGGGACAGCCCTCCGTAACCCCTACCAATCAGTGGGCCTTTACCCCGGGACAGCCCTCCGTAACCCCTACCAATCAGTGGGTCTTTACCCCGGGACAGCCCTCCGTTACCTCTACCAATCAGTGGGCCTTTACCCCGGGACAGCCCTCCGTTACCTCTACCAATCAGTGGGCCTTTACCCCGGGACAGCCCTCCGTAACCCCTACCAATCAGTGGGTCTTTACCCCGGGACAGCCCTCCGTTACCTCTACCAATCAGTGGGCCTTTCCCCCAGGACAGCCCTCCGTTACCTCTACCAATCAGTGGGCCTTTACCCCGGGACAGCCCTCCGTTACCTCTACCAATCAGTGGGCCTTTACCCCGGGACAGCCCTCCCTTACCTCTACCAATCAGTGGGCCTTTACCCCGGGACAGCCCTCCGTTACCTCTACCAATCAGTGAGCCTTTACCCCGGGACAGCCCTCCGTTACCTCTACCAATCAGTGAGCCTTTACCCCGGGACAGCCCTCCGTTACCTCTACCAATCAGTGGGCCTTTACCCCGGGACAGCCCTCCGTTACCTCTACCAATCAGTGGGCCTTTACCCCGGGACAGCCCTCCGTTACCTCTACCAATCAGTGAGCCTTTACCCCGGGACAGCCCTCCGTTACCTCTACCAATCAGTGAGCCTTTACCCCGGGACAGCCCTCCGTTACCTCTACCAATCAGTGAGCCTTTACCCCGGGACAGCCCTCCGTTACCTCTACCAATTAGTAGGCTTTACCCCGGGACAGCCCTCCGTTACCTCTACCAATTAGTAGCCTTTACCCCGGGACAGCCCTCCGTTACCTCTACCAATTAGTAGGCTTTACCCCGACACAGCCTACTGTTACCGCTATCGAGCGGTACCCTTCGACCTTAAATGTAAAGTCTGCCTTTATCGTACTAAGTCTGTAATCATAGGACTTTGAAAAGTGAAACCGTCTATTGCCAGCGACAACAAGGCCATTTGGGGGCCGTAAACATGGCCAGGACCTGACAGTCCTCACAGAACTTAACAGCTCTGTGGTCAAGTGTTACGGGTGGCAGTTGTGGGGGGGGGGGGGGTGTTACCGCAGTCTAAAGGCGGCCCGTGTGCATGGTAAACAACCTTCGCGGAGTGGCTGTACTCAAGGCCAATTTGCATATGTTTGTGTGTACTGGTACATGTACTCCCAGGCCCCTGGGCACTGGTGCCCCTGGCGGTGAACCCACACACTAACCCTGGCTCCATTTCTTGCAGCTCTGGATTTATAGGATACTAACTTTGCCTGTGTTCTATAATAGAAAGGGTAAAGAGAGAGTGCAGTCAGTAAAGTCTTACAATAAGGAGGAAGAAGAGTCGAGCTCTTCATGCTACCAGTGTAGAAAGATACGAACAATGCAAACACAGTATTTATTTTTATTGTAATGAAAAGTATTTTTAACGGATGTTTTGTATGTTTCGGTCCTGACGAAATTTCGTTGTATCTGGAGAAAATTTGCTAACATTATCCGTTTCATATTATCATAGAAATCGCTTTCCAAACTGCGGACATTTCTCGGTACAGACAAGTGTACTTTAAGGCTTGAGCCCGATACCGCTCAACACCAGCCTGACTGCTATGTGCACTTAGGACCTGTAGTGCTGACCGCGGAGTTAGGCGGTCTCAACCTTTGTTGTGAGATAGATAGAAAGGAAGGCGAAACTTCGAGGAAGGTAGTGCGAGGAGACCGGATCGGACCAGCAGCCTGTGTAAGTGAGCCGTTGGGTGTGGTCCACAGAGGCTCGACCTCTGGAAGGATTGGCTCGGCGCCCACCCGCTGGCTCCAGCCAGCCAGCCAGCCAGCCAGCCACCCAGCCAGTCAGCCAGCGAACGGGCCAGGCGATATCATGGTAGTTTTGCACTGATTGGCTTTGGCCCGAGGCCAAGTTTGTCGCCTCCGGTACTGATAACCTCTGGGTAAAAGAGAAAGTGAGAGAGAGAGAGAGAGAGGGGGAGAGAAGCTAAGAGAAAAAGAGATATATATATGGTGAGAGCGAGAGAGAGAGAGAGAGATATTGCACCATGTTGTACAAGTATATATATTTCCCGCTAGGTGATGGTGACACCACTCACCCCAATACTACTGACAGTGACACCACTCACCCCAATGCTACTGACAGCGACACCAATCACCCCAGTACTACTGACAGTGACACCACTCACCCCAATACTACTGACAGTGACACCACTCACCCTAATACTACTGACAGTGACACCAATCACCTCAGTACTACTGACAGTGACACCCCTCACCCCAATACTACTGACAGTGACACCCCTCACCCCAATACTACTGACAGTGACACCCCTCACCCCAATACTACTGACAGTGACACCACTCACCCCAATACTACTGACAGTGTCACCCCTCACCCCAATACTACTGACAGTGACACCACTCACCCCAATACTACTGACAGTGACACCACTCACCCCAATACTACTGACAGTGACACCACTCACCCAATACTACTGACAGTGACACCACTCACCCCAATACTACTGACAGTGACACCACTCACCCCAATACTACCGACAGTGACACCAATCACCCCAGTACTACTGACAGTGACACCCCTCACCCCAATACTACTGACAGTGACACCCCTCACCCCAATACTACTGACAGTGACACCCCTCACCCCAATACTACTGACAGTGACACCACTCACCCCAATACTACTGACAGTGACACCACTCACCCAATACTACTGACAGTGACACCACTCACCCCAATACTACTGACAGTGACACCACTCACCCCAATACTACCGACAGTGACACCAATCACCCCAGTACTACTGACAGTGACACCACTCACCCCAATACTACTGACAGTGTCACCCCTCACCCCAATACTACTGACAGTGACACCACTCACCCCAATACTACTGACAGTGACACCACTCACCCCAATACTACTGACAGTGACACCACTCACCCCAATACTACTGACAGTGTCACCCCTCACCCCAATACTACTGACAGTGACACCACTCACCCCAATACTACTGACAGTGACACCACTCACCCCAATACTACTGACAGTGACACCCCTAACCCCAATACTAAAGATTAAGTTCCCATATCCTTCTTCGCAAAGAGTAGGGAGTTGCCCAGGTGACATGGCTCCGCCCTCCCTTTCGTTCTCCCATTGACGCGATATAAGCAGAATTGGTTAAAGCAATATACTTACATGCGCCATCTTAGATTTGTTACATTTTAGAATCAAGACTAAAAGTATCGCAACATCTATGAAGCATATGTTTTATATCTCTTCGAGTCTGTAAAACAAACATTTCAACATAAAACTGCGCGGTTTATTTTTTATCGCGCGCGGACGTGATAGCGAGCCGCGGTCGACATCGCACACAAAATAGCGAACTGCGAACAGGCGCGCAGGGATATAAAGCCGGCCACCAACTTCTGCTCCGTTGACCAAGATGGTTCTCTTCGGATAGCCCGCAGGCTTTCAGGATTTAAATTCAAGACAAAATGTACTTATTTGATATGGAGAAGAGGTTGGTAATGCAAAAAATTACGGAATATATTGCTTTAAAGTGTCCTGAATATACAACCCACCAACCATCTATCGGGTGTTTGTAGACAGAAGGCGAAGGAATGGGTTGGGGGGGGGGGGGGGTGCCTGGTACTGGTGTATTGGTACTGGTGTTTACATGTGGCTGGTGATGGATGGTGATAGTGGACGTCCTATCCGTGTGGTGGGTTACTCTCGCTGCTGGTTGGCTTGGCGGTGTCGAGTGCGGGGCCCCATCCCGTATGCGTCTGTCGGCCTGCGATACACCAGCATACTGACGGTGACAGCAACAGTGATGCATCTGTGTCCGCCAGCCTTCATTTACCATAAGCCGCCCCCTCACGCCCCCCCCCCCCCAACTTCCATCCCCCCACTCCTACCAACCACGGTTGTAACTAATATATATATATATATATATCGTGTGTGGGTCACTCCTAGGACTGCCTTTTCTTGTCTATACCCCTTGCACCTTCACGCCCCCCCCCCTGCACGCCCCAGCCTGCCAGCTACCCCCCTACCCCGTTCTACCTCATATCATTACAGGTCCCGAAGAGTTCATAGGTTAACCCCCTGAGTATGTTTCCCGTGTATGTATTCCTCATCGCTTGCTCCCGATATTTCGTAGGACATTGATAGAAGCAAATGGTGAGGATAGGTACCGGGTAGACCCAGGGTAAGGGTGGTGGATGGGTGGTTAGGTACCGGGTAGACCCAGGGTAAGGGGGGTGGTTGGGTGGTTAAGTACCGGGTAGACTCAGGGTAAGGGTGGTGGATGGGTGGTTAGGTACCGGGTAGACTCAGGGTAAGGATGGTGGATGGGTGGTTAGGTACCGGGTAGACTCGGGGTAAGGGTGGTGGATGGGTGGTTAGGTACCGGGTACACTCAGGGTAAGGGTGGTGGATGGGTGGTTAGGTACCGGGTAGACCAAGGGTAAGGGTGGTGGATGGGTGGTTGGGTACCGGGTGGACTCAGGGTAAGGGTGGTGGATGGGTGGTTAGGTACCGGGTAGACCCAGGGTAAGGGTGGTGGATGGGTGGTTAGGTACCGGGTAGACCCAGGGTAAGGGTGGTGGATGGGTGGTTGGGTACCGGGTAGACCCAGGGTAAGGGTGGTGGATGGGTGGTTAGGTACCGGGTGGACCCAGGGTAAGGGTGGTGGATGGGTACCGGGTAGACCCAGGGTAAGGGTGGTGGATGGGTGGTTGGGTACCGGGTAGTCCCACTAGGTAGACCCAGGGTAAAGGTGGTTGGCTTTTATTTTGATGCGGGGCTCCACCAACAGGTGGCAGCAGTGGATGGTTCGTCCCTGTAGGGCCGAGTGGGTGAGGGGGTGGGGGGGGGGGGGGGTCTGTTTAGACCTGCGCCTGAGGACCAGCGGCCCACAGCTGTGATGTGGTTTGGTGAACTGGGTGACCGGTCAGATTTCAGGGGGTGGGGCGGGCAGGGGTGGCGTTTCACAGGTGTGGGGCGTGAGCGATTGATAGAGGTATAGGTCTTGGTGGATGGAGAGTGAGGAGGGGCTTTGGGCGTCGGAGGTGTGTATGTTTGGGGGGGGGGGGGGGCAGGTTGATGGGCTGTGATTGCCCGATACAGCCAGAGTCGCATGGGATGGTACAAGGGTGGGGTGGAGGGCGATGGATGGTCAGATGTGTTGGGTAGGATGAGGGTTGGAGGGGTAGCGGGCAACGGATAGCGACTGAGGTTGTGACCTGCTCTTTCATTGTTTGGGGTAGAGCATAGGGAGGGCGGTGAGTAATTGCCATATGGTATCATATATTCATTTAGAATAGTTTTTTGGGTTGTGGATGATAGTGTTTGCTTGTGATGATGATTGTGATTTTTCTCACAGGCCCGAAATGGCTTCATGTTAGTTAGAATGGACCGATGCGCCCTGTGTTTCGATGACCTAACAGCGTCTGTTGTAGGCATCATTTGATTGATGCAGTGGAAACCGTATGAACTGAATCAATGTGCTACGGCCCAGTTTGGTCGTTTTTGACTGTACTGATTCGGGACGTCAACCGGTATAGAGGATTTTCGGTGGGTCTCTTTACAATTTGCAGCTGGTTGGTTTTATTGAGTTTATTATACTTTGCAAGGGAGGAAAGGAAACGGGGAGAAGATGCAATCAATGGCGTATTGGAGTACAATTAGCACTAAAACGGGCCTTTTCCGCGAAGTGAAGAAGTGGGAACCGCCAATGCTCAGTTGTCTTGTAAATCAATGACCTCTGTCAATCCATTCTCTGTCTATATCTATGTGATTGTTTGTCGATCATATGTCTGCACATATTATAGCTTGTTTATCATTGTCTAGTTTTGTCCTCCACAGGAGCGGATGTTGAAGGACATGATGACGCCGGTCGGTGCCAGCAGTGGAGGGGATGGCCAGCCCCCGACCAGTGGGAACGTGCAGCAGGGCGTCATGCAGCCCCTCACCTCGTCCGGCATGGACCCCTTCCTGGGCCAGGCCGGCGCCGTCCTCGAGTCCCACGCCAGACAGAACAGCGGCGACAGCGGCCTCGGTGAGTGTCCAGACAGGTGGCGGGGGGGGGGGGGGCTGGGGACGAGGGGGTAGCCAGACGTCAACCCATTTTTACCCTTGTAATATTACGGCATAATAAAGGAATAGCGCGAAATGCGACTTACGCAAAATGGGACCAACATGAAACACGACCAACGTGAAATCCGGCCCACACGAATGATAACGTCTAATCCCTCGGCGGTGTGCCTGTAAAGAGCTTTCAGTCGTAGCCTTGAAGTGTACAGGAAGAAGAATAACTCGAGCTGCGCAGTCAGTGTGAATATTTACTACGAAAGAACAGTATATACGAATGTTTTTGCAAATGTGACAACAAGTTGAGAACCCCGAGCATGGTCTGACCGGCGTCCGTCTGGTCTGGTAGACTGGTACCCTGCGACATTGTGTCGGGTCAGGAAGAGAGCTGCCATATTACATGTTATATCTCCGTGTTGGCCGGTGACCGGTTCGAACAGCCCGTGTGGCTGGGTATGTTTCCTCCTCCTCTGTTTGTCCCTGACACTGCTTAGCCCGGTTCAGCCCATGTGCACACACATGTGGCCCTAAACGCCAATGTCCCCACTTTGTCCTGCACGCATCAGGACTTAATGTCCCCACTTTGTCCTGCACGCATCAGGACTTACGCTGGAACTCAAAACAGAACTAATCAAGGAGGGCAGAAAGCTGCGGGAACTGGCAACAACATCCAGTATATTGGGTGTGGTGGTCATACAGTCGGCGGGGTCTGGGGGGGGGGGGGCGGGTGGGGAGTATTAAGGCGGTGAAGATAGTGGTAATGAGGTGTGTAGTGTTAGTGTTAATGAGGTGTGTAGTGTTAGGGTTTGTGGTTGGTTTTACCGTAGTTACGTGTATAATTCTCGTTCTTCAAGACGTAACAGATTCAAACAACGACGCCCATCAGCTGGGAGCCGTGTGCTGTGGTAGTTCCCGACCCGCTGCCCTTTGTGCGTTGTTATTGGTGGGATACGGATCCAGTCGCCGCGGCGCGGAGGCTGGACTTAAAACACGTCATCCCAGGAACAAAGGCCCTCCCCTACAACACACGCTCCGAGGGGAAAAATACGCCGAAACTAATACAGTCGCAAAAACAAAAAGTGTCCGGCTTATATCATAGTACAACAGACTCCGCCGTGTGGCGCTGCGGGCGCTGGGCGCTCGTCCAACTGTTGTCTGGGGGAAGCACTGTTTCTAGGGAGATAACTAGTCCCTGTAACCTACTCTGTCCCGTTGCGGCGGCTGCGGCGGCTGCGGCGCCGTGTGTGACGGACCCGTTCCGAGGTTCGGACTTGTTGATGTGATGCAAACTCTCTGGTACTGCTCGGCGAAGATTGTGTGATAGCTTATCCATGTTGACAGTGCGAGGCGCTCTCCATGTTGTGGCGCTGGTTGGAACCTGCTGAGTGGCCATCTTTATGTATTGAATTGTACCACAGCATATATACACAGGGGGCGTCTCATTTGGGTTTATTATGTGGCCAGTTGACAAAACGACATGCGAACAAAAATCCTTCATCGGGCATGCGTCTGTGAAGACGCTTACGACACGCGACCCTTCACTCGAAAAGTAGTTCCAACTCGATTGGCCCGGGTTCACGGATCTTGAAATTCATAATGATAAATTATAAAAAAATAATTATAATACCAATAGAAAAAATTATATTCTAGAACCGAACAGGGATAAAGATCCCATTTTATTCTTCGTAAAGAGTAGGGGATTACCCCCGGGAACATGGCAAATGTAGTTAAAGCGTCCTGAATAACCAACCAACCAATCTGGAACCGAACAGAATTCCCTACGAAGACGTGGCTCAAGGAGATTTGTGATGATTATGCTAATAAGTTTAATAGTAATTAAAATAATAATGCTAGATAATAACAGATACTAACTGAAGCGCATAAAGGCACGCTTGGGATATTTATATTGCAATTGTTTCAAACTTCACGAAAATTCATCATTGCTGCGTTATCAATTCAGATGTTGTATACAAAACAGATGCTTTGTTTGGGTGGGAGTAACGTATTTTTGTAAAGTCGAGGTACTTTATTACTGTATTAATAACGCAACATTATCTGTTGTTCAATGTGAGGTTGTTATGAAGTTGCCTGTTATGTTTGTTACTGCGTCTTTAATTTGCTTTAACCGGCCTTTGTTGTCGCCCTAGGAGGCATGGGGACCAGCTACAGCTTGCCGCGTACACCCGAAGACTTCCTTACCACAGTCGATGATATGGACACATCAGATGGTAAGTCCACGGCCTGCTGTTCAAACTGGCTCTCTGCAGTGGTTCGTTGTTAGTAGTTGCTCTTATTTTTAGTGTTTTCGTGGCACGGACCTCTACTTGGCAAATGACCTTGAGCACTGATTTACTGTATGATTATGGGATATTTACTTGAGCATAGATAATTACTTGTCTAATTATTGTACGGCCGGTGAAAATAAATGGAAAGTTTATGATGCTGCCTTGGGGGCATGGGTCGTAGGATCATCGGGAGCAGTACTATACATTTGGGTGGTACCTCAGTATGAGAGCTGAACATGGGATGAGAGTACAATTTCGGCCGTAAATCCTTGTGAGTTCTCTCGCTCCGTGTTTCTCCCGTCGCGTTTACTAACAGAGAAAAGAGTCTATTTTTAGCAGCTGGAGGTTGAGGGTTTTCTGCGAAGTCCTGCTAAAATAAGCATGCGGGCAAGCGCTTCCTGTGGGAACCAGGCTATGAGTCGGGGGTAGTCGGTCGAGGGGGGGGGGGGGGTGGCAGCGCGTTACCGTTTGCAAGGGATGAGTCAACTGCTGCCTGCGCCCTCTGAATGCCGGTACACGTCGCTGCTTGATCACTGTAGCCAGCCCCTGCCGTCCGCCCTCCCTCCCTTCTTCCTTTCGTTGGATGCGGACGGTGCCGCACTGAGTCGACTGAAGTGTTCCTCGGGCCGATGATGGATGAAGAAATCTACAGGGGGTGGCATAGGTGGTGAGGGAGCCGGGGGTGGGGGTGGGGGGGATTCGATAGCAGGGTGTGTGTGTGTTGGATGCGGCGATCGGCAGCGCAGAGAGAAGCAAGGGTGGGGGGGGGTGTCTCAGTCCCTAATACCTGAAGTTGGCAGTGTGCGCTGGTTATCTGATGAGCGATGCGCTACAAATGATGCTGGATGAAAAATCGTACTCCCAGAAGCCCGGATGAAGGATGCAGTCATGGGACGAGGTGGCGGGGGTGTGGACGGTTGTAGGGGGGGGGGGGGGGGGGGGAGGGCGGTTATTTTCGTAAAAAAAAATTCTACTTGGCTGGAGGACGGAGGATGAGAATACTCTCGAGATGACTGGAGAGGCGTTGGAGGAGGTGGAGGGATGGGGGTCTAAGGCTGCCATAAAGAGTGCATATATTGAAGGAATCTAAGCGGTCTGTCGGCCATTCGTCGGCGGGAGGCCGGACGTCATTGTGTCCATGGCGACCGTGGCCGGAAGTCGTGGCGCTTCCTAAACATGGTTATAGTCGTCGGGATTACGCCAGACGCCAAATTCCCGACCTTCAGACCCCCTCCTAGCATGGTGTATATATATGTGAATGTATTACATAGTAAAGTGCTGAAACTTGTGAAATTGTGTCACTGGGTTTATTGCTAACAATTTAATGTAATTAAGGGTTCGAAAAACATTTAGGTAACGTAGCAATCTACCCTTCCGTGGACAGACATATCGTGCAACAGCATGGCGAGCACCGGGGACGGTGTGTATACATGTGTATATAGTAAATACCAAAGTGGTGAAGCTCGTGAAATTGTATGTGCCACTGGGTGTATTGCTAACCATCTAGTGTAATATAAAGACATCTAGTTACGCCGCAATGTAGGCCACCTTTCCGTGCAAAGAAATACAAAATCTTTCATGAGATCAGTGATTCTGATAGGTATGCCAGTGGGTGTGCCCTAGTGTAACAGAGCGTCTTTTAATTAATTCTAAACATTAATTTAAGGGAAATATTGCGTAGTCTGCTCACTATATATTTACAATGCGTCACCATGTCCCCTCACAGCTCAATGAAATGCGTCATTTGAAATTGTTGTGGGACAAATGATGCAGGACCACGTACAATGGTAAACGAAAGCAGGACGGAAATGCAAACAAAACCTAACGTAAATATTACTAGTGTTCATGTGTCTTAACCCTCGCGTCTTATTTTCATTGCAGTCAACAAACTGGTTAAAATACATAACTCTGACTTCAACATGAACGATCTGCAAGCACACAGCGTCAGTATGGAGATGGGGAACTTAGACGTCAACGACCCTTCGTCCGGCATGGATAGCGATGACTTGGTGCCCAGTCTACAGGTAGACCAGCTCTTAATGAAAAGTTCAACAATTACATTATTAGCATACATTTCAGAATGAACTGTTCCAGTTTAATACTGTTACCTAAAACACTTTGAACCGACATATCGTTTAATAAAACATGTATTAGCTTGTTCACATAACTGGGTTTAGGTATATGGAGCTGGTGACCCAATTCAATTTAAGTTTGTTTTAATTGAAGACTTTTTTCTTAAATCAGGTTATTAAAACGAGTGAGTCATTTTAATATGGGTGCCTAACCGGTAAACGTTATCGGGTTCCCTGTCTTTCGACGGGCGGTGTACCTCCCGATCGTATCTATCACCTTTTGACGTATATGTTAACCGCTTTACCGAAGGACACCTGGGATCATAACGCACCCAATCCCTCCGCGATCTGAAAGAGTGCCGGAACTACTTTCAGAGTTTGACGAGGATCGTGTCTTGTTCATTGCAGGGAGACATCAGCGACTTGAGCAATGAACTCTTGAACGACGTCCAGAAGATGGACAACTTGTTATGGTTATAAGGAGCCCCATACGGTGCAGAAATGCGCATTGTTGGAAGGGGCCTTTGGGCACAGATGTCGTATTTGCCCGGCACGAGCACGAGGTCCAGGTCTGCCGGTGGTGTGAGGGGTCGCTCGACCAGCACATAGAGTGCAGAGGTCTAGGATCAGAGAAACAATACTTGAACTATTTAAATGTACTCTTAAATGTGTGTATCGTTTTCCTTGCTTATATTTTTTATGATACGATGTCAATCAAATGTTGTTTTTGTTTTCAAATTGTATATACCATAACGATTTTGGGGAGGACTACGATGATGGTAGAGCCGCTGAGTGTGGGGATGGAGGCGGTTCCTCTGTAGCTGTCGCTCACACCACCTGGCGGACTTGGACCCACGTGACCACGTGGCAGGTCTTCGTTAATCCTGCTTCAAAACTTGACACTTCTGTGCACAGTGTCTCTCTCTCACCACGCCAGCCTGCCCACCCGCCTGCCCACCAGTACGGGCATCTTCGTCGCTGAATGCCAAGTGCATGTGGACGTGCTTATGTATTAATGATGGAGTTTCCCGAGGAAGGATATTTATCCATAGCTTAGGGACTGTTACGTCCGTTTGTTGACAGCCATGCAGAGCATGAGAAGAGGTATTTATGACAGACCGATCCCGCGAAACAGTAAAGATGACAAAAATGGGTGCTTGTCCCAGGCTCCAGGGGAAAGACTAAAGCGTCAGTTGGGGTGCGGTTGGTGGGAGCGGGATATGGCATTGTCATTTCCATATTTCTTCTGAGGTTGTGTTACAATTAGTAAATTACAAATATACGTAGTTTTCGCAGTGATCGTGACAAAGTGATAACGTTGAATGTTGACCAGTTACGGAGATTGTGAGGACCACGTGACCTGACGCGGAAGTGTGATGCAGTCATGGGGATTGTGGCCACCAAAATGTTGAATGTTGACAAGTTACGGGGATTATAAAACGCAGGAGGCGGTGAACAAAGACGGTAGTGGATTTCTCAATATTCGTACCAGATCCCAAACTGGGGGTAAGGTAAATTCCATGTTGCGTCGACTTCCGTTGTTGATTGAATTGACATATTCAGGGATAAATTTTAATGCACATATGAAAAGAGAGCTCTATTTTTGTTACAGTATGCTCAAAAAAAAGGAAGAGATTGTGTGTAACTGGGTATTGTCTCCCCGCGAGTAATGTGAAGAGAGGTTTCTCTGTCGTCAAGCCTTAAAGCACCACTACAACCTGCCACCATTATGACGTAACGAGTATGCCGCGTCTTTGTGTGTCACTGCTGATTCTGCAGTAAGATAGCCTCGCGCCAATCTGTGTGTATGTGATCCTATGTTGTGTACGTCCAAGTGAACTCTGGATAATCCAAGGGTGGATAAATACTTGTCAATGCAAACTCATCGAGAAATATGGTCTTTCGGGCGCCACGATGCGCAAAACTTATTAACAGAATTAAATTGTTTATAATTGTTAACTAGGATGATATAAAACACGTTATTTTCTTGACTGTTCTCTTTCGTAAACGTCTAATAGAGACAAAAAAGGAAAATATATTGTATTTCGTTCCGCCTCTGATGAATAAGGGATTACAGTTACCCGCTTGTATCAACCCATGTCTAGATGATTACATTTGTGTTGTTTGTACGAGCCCATGCCTTGTATCTTTAACGGTTGAACTGCGAATATCAGGGAGCGATTTTCAGAAAATGTCACTTGATTTTTTACCCAAGCGCCCCACCCCCTCCTGCCGTTATCTTTACCGAGGCGCCCCCACCCCTTCATGCCGTTACCTTTACTAAGGCGCCCCCACCCCCTCCTGCCGTTATCTTTACCGAGGCGCCCCCACCCCTTCATGCCGTTACCTTTACTAAGGCGCCCCCACCCCCTCCTGCCGTTATCTTTACCGAGGCGCCCCCACCCCTTCATGCCGTTACCTTTACTAAGGCGCCCCCACCCCTTCATGCCGTTATCTTTACCGAGGCGCCCCCACCCCTTCATGCCGTTACCTTTACTAAGGCGCCCCCACCCCTTCATGCCGTTACCTTTACTAAGGCGCCCCCACCCCTTCATGCCGTTACCTTTACTAAGGCGCCCCCACCCCTTCATACCGTTATCTTTACCGAGGCGCCCCCACCCCTTCATGCCGTTACCTTTACTAAGGCGCCCCCACCCCTTCATGCCGTTACCTTTACTAAGGCGCCCCCACCCCTTCATGCCGTTACCTTTACTAAGGCGCCCCCACCCCTTCATGCCGTTATCTTTACCGAGGCGCCCCCACCCCTTCATGCCGTTACCTTTACTAAGGCGCCCCCACCCCTTCATGCCGTTACCTTTACTAAGGCGCCCCCACCCCTTCATGCCGTTACCTTTACTAAGGCGCCCCCACCCCTTCATACCGTTATCTTTACCGAGGCGCCCCCACCCCTTCATGCCGTTACCTTTACCGAGGCGCCCCCACCCCTTCATGCCGTTACCTTTACTAAGGCGCCCCCACCCCTTCATGCCGTTACCTTTACTAAGGCGCCCCCACCCCTTCATGCCGTTACCTTTACCGAGGCGCCCCCACCCCTTCATGCCGTTACCTTTACTAAGGCGCCCCCACCCCTTCATGCCGTTACCTTTACTAAGGCGCCCCCACCCCTTCATGCCGTTACCTTTACTAAGGCGCCCCCACCCCTTCATGCCGTTACCTTTACTAAGGCGCCCCCACCCCTTCATGCCGTTACCTTTACTAAGGCGCCCCCACCCCTTCATGCCGTTACCTTTGCTAAGGCGCCCCCACCCCTTCATGTCGTTACCTTTACTAAGGCGCCCCCACCCCTTCATGCCGTTACCTTTACTAAGGCGCCCCCACCCCTTCATGCCGTTACCTTTACTAAGGCGCCCCCACCCCTTCATACCGTTATCTTTATCGAGGCGCCCCCACCCCTTCATGCCGTTACCTTTACTAAGGCGCCCCCACCCCTTCATGCCGTTACCTTTACTAAGGCGCCCCCACCCCTTCATGCCGTTACCTTTACTAAGGCGCCCCCACCCCTTCATGTCGTTACTGCTGGCCGAGCAGAAGACTGCTCACCCTGAATAGAACAGAGGTCGTCCGGGAAGATTAACACAGAAACAGGTCGTTAAGGTGCATGTAACACTGGTCTTCACAACTGTGTGAAGTTCTGTACGAAGGAAAAATTCGCTTCGTCACTTACACATTATATCGCATAGAGATTGTGTTTTATGTATAGCTTATATATGCAAATTGTTCTTATTTGTACATAGCTTTACATTTTCCCGTACTTATTAATGTTAAATCAGTGAGAGGTTTAATTTTTGGCTAGCTGTACGTCATATTTTAGTGGACTTTACTCACGAGTGCCTTCTCGAGTGGTTTTAAAGTTTATATTGTATCGCTATCAACATGGGAACACTCGTGTTATGCTGAGAAAAATGAAAACCTCACAAAAAGTTCAAAACTGTAAAACTTCCAAAAGCTATATAGCTGGTCTTCATTTCCTACGATGTTAAGCATGTTGGCTTTTGTTTCGCTGTGTAAGTACTGTCCTTGGTGACGACTACATATCACTATTTCTATCATGAATATATGCTCAATTATCTTCTGTTATATTCACTAGTTCTGTTCTGTTTCTAAGTGCTCGCTTTTGATTTTTCTGTGGCTTAAGCGGCCACCATCCGAATAATTTGTTTCCATGATGACCCTCCGAATCAGTTATTTCCTTGGTGACCCTCCGGATTAGTGGTTTCCATGGTGATTCCAGATCCGTCTATTCGTTGTAACTCTGAATCAGTTGTTCCGCGGGGCGTCCCGAGCGATGCCTTCATTGCTCTCTTTTCGGAGCAGTTTTTTCATGGTGGTTTCCTGCATACTGTTTAAACCCAGGCCATGTACTCATCATAGCGTGCACACATGGCATGTACGCCATATAACGGAGGTTCTATCAAAGCTCGACAGGTAATGTCCTGTCCATACGCCGTCAGCAGTTAACCGAATTGCCAATAGTATGAGCATATTGAATGCTGAGCTGCTCCTGTAGAGGGGAGATACCCCGGTCCGCTGTGCAGTGTGGGCTATCAGGCCTGCTATCGCCACTACCGCACTGAACACGCCAGAACGCCCAGACAAGAGTCATACTGAGGACTTGACGTATATGTGTACTTTCTTCCCATCCCAGTGAAACATTTCATCACCCACCACCTGTTGTTTCCTCTTCTGTTAAGCTACACGAAATCCCTGAGTAAAAATCAAATTATTGATATATGTATGGTTTGAAGGTGCTGAATTTGTTTATGTATTCTTCACTGTTTCATCACGTACACGGCTTGCTGAATGTATCCAGCGATTTAGATTCGTTCTACAGCTATTTGAGAAGTAGGAGTGTAAATATACAGAGGGTTCGCTGAGGAATTTGGGACCCCGGCACTAAGGACGTACGTATGGTTACAATATCTCGACGGGAAGTCTGGAGAGAATGAAAGACCCAGATTGGTGATATAACAGTGTGGATAGAAAAGACGACTTCGCAAATCGTTCTTTATGTTATGCCACTGTGCGCCGCCATTTGGTATCAGTCTTCGCACGTCAAGGAGAGGTCGTCCCACCCTTCTATAGACGATTGAAATATATATCGTCATCCGTGTAAAGCATAAGGTATTTTGGATGTATTTTGACAAGCTCCTGAAAATGTTAATGCATTCTGCATCCTGGAAACGAAAACGATTTTTATAAATCTTGGCGCCAATCAGGTTGTTTAAAAGTTGGCGAATATTTGCGAAGTTATTCATAGGATTGAAGCGAGTTTCATAATGATTATTTCTCTCCGCGCCACAACGCACGTGCATATGCCTTGAAGAAATGTCTTCCGGTGTCCCACGTGTTTGTATAAATGTGTTGGGGTGGTTTTGTTAGATTGCATGATTTTCAAATGCATGATACTGGCTATTCGTTACCATTGTTGCATGTCGCACGCATAAAAACCCATACATTTTATTACTGCATATGACCAATGGCCCGTTTACCCGTATAATTTCATTTTGCATCTTTACATGTAACTGCTTGTTCCTTGAGGGCGCGTGTATAGCCAACTCTGTAAGATTCATTTGCCGACGACCCACACAATCGTTTCAGTGATTCCCATTGTTCGAAGGAATCGTCTCGTTTCTTTTTTTTCCGTTGTACGTAATTTATGCATTATCCACCCACCCATGTATAGTGGAGTTTTATACGTCACTTCTTATCACAAGTAGCAAGAAAGCGGATTTTATTCAATATTTTACGAGGAGTGCGTATTAAAGAAATGAACAAAAATACAAGTGGTATGTAATTCTACATAGTTTGTAACCCTCTTAAATTTTGGGTTATAGAAGGTTATGTGAATAAAAACAAAAAAAAAGGTAACTAGTGTTTGTTTTTTGTATTAACAGACTACATAGCTTTCAATTTCCAAGTCCTAATGGTTTCGGATATTCGATGAACACTGTGCAAGACTTCTTCATTATATCCAACCCAAAAGGGCCTTATCCGTTAGCACCATGGAAAGTAATGGCTTGGTAACAATAGATCTAAGCGCTTGTGATACGCAGTTGTTAATCAGCGATGTTTTTTTAAACGAACACTGGCTACAACTGACCGGTGGCCAGCGCACAACACCAGCTACAAGTGTGGCGTCGATTCTGACCGCTTGGTCAATTCTGGCCGGAATACAGAGGAAAACAACTTCCCCATTTCGGTCAGGCTGCTGTTGCAGTGGAGTTAAACAGGGTCAAGAACATACGGCTACCTCAAAACATAGGTAACATTAACGATTTGGTACATAGATAGATTTATTGTTGCCAACATAGTTGAACTTATAAATAATGACATTTAAATGAGTAATGTCGGTTTTTCTAATTGCATGGAGAGCATTCATTTTCACATACGCTATTTACTGTATTTTACCCCTGTCTAGTTCAGTGTATTTCACAAGCTACATTGAATTAGGTATTTTTCTTATGTACAGTCGGGGTCGAGATAGAATGATTGACAAGGCAGGTCAGAATTGACAACCACACACGTGTGAAACAAATAACTTAATAAGAATCGACGCTAACCTGGGGTTTTACGCCGGTGTTAACTTAGTCCACTGTCCTCCAAACTACAAAAAGATAAATCGCAATTAAAGTTGTGGGCGAAGGCACGTAACAGGGGGGAGGCCGAGTCTTCTCTGGTCACGACCCTGTTGAGCTGCTCGGTGAGAGAAGTCACTCCTTTATGCTCGATACCACAGGGCACGATGTGTTTGAACCATGTCAAGTCTGTGTTGCAGTTCAGTGCCACGCCATGTGTGGTGATGTATCGGCTACCATGCACCCCTGAAATCAAACACAACCATTCCATGTATTGTAGTTACAACGGTTGTTTACCACAAAGGGGGCGGGGAGGGAGTCCACAACAAAAAAGGACTGCCTGATCAAAACGGGAGGGTTTTGTGACATGTTTATTTATTACTTTAAGCAGTCTCTCAAGAATGTGGTGTTTGACAGTGACTAGGAAACACCAGCAAGAAAAAAGAGCAACCCATTACGTGATTCCGTAGCTCATTGCTATTAAACAACCAGACCAGGAATCGATATTTACAAATTGTGTCAAATGGTTTCCTCTTTATTCCGCGAGTTTGTTGGCCGGTTTACATGATGGCATAAAATATCAATTCATTATTCTCTGCTACATCAGGTGTCTTTTATCAATTTAATTATACTAAATTTTGTGATAGTCAGGCAGATTCATATATTGAAGTTTCCCATGATGGTTATACTCACCGATAGCTGCAATTTTATTGTTTCCTACCCAGACTCCTGTGTCCGGACTCGTGTTGGCGTCGATACCTAACCCACCGCACAGATCAATGATAGTCTCTTCCAGCTTCTTTATATAGTTCCTCATAGTCAAATTAAAATCTTTCAGGTAGATGACTGGGTAGACCACCATCTGTCCCGGGCCGTGAAACGTGATTAATCCTCCCCGGTCAGTGCGCTGGAAGTCTGCACCTAAGTCTCTGAGGCGTTTCTCGTCCTGTTCAGTGTATGGTCCCCGTCTCAGGCCTATTGTATAGACCGGGGGGTGTTCCACAAGCAATACATGGTTACGGCTTTCATACTGCTGACAGCGCACTGCCGACAGAGCTTGTGCTGCACAATTCCTTTGAAACTGCAAAGCTTTTAGAAAAGTTTGGCGGCCTATATCAATGACCGTTACCGTCACTTTCTCCATCCCTCAGCCTTCTTAGGAACGCTTTCTGTCAAGTGAAAAGGCATGTAAATTCACTTAAATATTATTTCAACAGATTTCAACTGTTTAAATTCATGGCCCATCTTGTTTATAGGCTAAACTTTGCATTGTTCCATTGGATGCGAGAAGAAGCTATCAAATGTCCTATATCGTGTTGGTAATTGTTTGGGGGGTTAAAATACAAGGTCTTTCACTGGTTCTCTAGCAGATGATTAATTGAGCCACTACGACTTGTAATTAAACTACCGCTCAATGATCATTGACCACCATTGACCGTACAGTTTGGCATGGCAGCAGAGAGTGAATAGACTGCCTTTTATTGTTCCACAGGGCAATTTTTGTCATGGTTTGGCATACTTGACTTCTCGCATAGCATGTCTGAGACCCCTATCCTCCATTCCTGATCTTCCATGCCTAGGCATCAACCACCCCACACATTAGGTATCAATCAATCTAGGTATCAACTAGTCCACCAACATTGGCCTCTGTGGAGTCGTGTACCGTATATAAGGTTACATATCCAACTTGGAAGCTGCATGACCATGTTTAATTTGTTAAACTAGCTATCAATGATATTGGGAGCAGAATATAGCCATGCATGGTTGTCCGGTGTAGCATCTACTCCTGTGAGTAAGCTGATATGACCATTCCCAACAGCAATCTGTGGACTAAATTTGTTAAATCTAATTCACCTGCCATGTCATGGCTTGCACTTATGGTATATCACCCCACCACCAAATTAGTACTCTCTCCCCCTAACCCCTCTGCCACATACACATTTCTAAAGATTTATATTTACTACATATTTAATGTTTACTATGATATGTTTAGCTGAAAAGATGCCACACGGTCACAGATATCAAAAAGCTTACATCAGCTTACATTTACACCAACATGGGACCCAAATATACTGAAACAGCCAGTGAAAATGAACAATTGTGTGTGTATGGGAGGGGTAGTTTAGAGAGTAATCCATATACTATATAGCCAACTAAAATTAAATGATAGATGGGATTCCATAGACAGTGTTACACAGGACTAAGTCTATGCACTTTGTCTACATACACTGTCTATGTACAGCACATGCAGTGCTATAGCCATGAGCCCATCAGCCCACTCCATGTAGGAGATGCACCAGCCAGGACACATGTCATCATCCTTAAAAATACTATCTTGATGGATGGTGTGGGTTCTGGCTGGTGCTCGCTGGGGGTTCTAGGCTTACAGATCAAAGCGCATATGACCTACACACAGTCTATGGGTCTAGGCTATTGCAGTACCCATAGGCTGGCAGTATAGTGTAAGTACAGTGTTGTGGTTAATGTTAGTTGTCGGGACAGGGTAAATGCCAAGAAGTGACACAGGCATATATGAAAGATCAATAATCTCTGGCTGTCAAAATGCATATTGCAAGGTGGTAGTGATATGTACTAACAGATACAACCATGTATATATATATAGAATACCAGAGGTCAATATAATTGAGCTTTAGATTCAGGGCCATCAGTTTCGCCCCATGGCATGGATGCATGCCGATGATGGTACAAATGGTTGCACAAAACCAAACCATTATTGATGTCAGAAGATAGTAAATAAGGACAAGGTTTGGCGCAAGTGCCCCCAGGCAAGCCCGGTTCTCTAGGGGTGTAATGGTGTCTAAGTTAAAATCCTTAGACGTTAGTAGGGATCGAATCCACAGTAGGTTTTATTATGTTCTCAAATAATCATAGTGTTTACATATTCTATATACTGTGGAGGGATTTGGTAGGGCTAGACGTAGGTTTCAGTGTTAATGGGAATAGCAGCAGTACGTAGAGCGGTGATGGACGGCGGGGTCGAGCAGTGGGTGGGGGGTCGACAAGTAGGTTGGGGTCAACCGGGGGGTCACCGGGAGTGAGTGGCAGCGACAGGCGGACGCTCTCGGGAGAGGGTGGTGGCAAGCCCCAAGGTTGGGGTGGTACCCCCAACTTAGCGAGGGGGTGAATCCTGGGTTGGGGTGGTACCCCCAACTTAGCGAGGGGGTGAATCCCGGGTTGGGGTAGTACCCCCAACTTAGGGGAGGGGCGAGTCTCCGGGTTGGGGTGGTACCCCCAACATAGGGGAGGGGCGAGTCTCCGGGTTGGGGTGGTACCCCCAACTTAGGGGAGGGGCAAGTCTCCGGGTTGGGGTGGTACCCCCAACTTAGCGAGGGGGTGAATCCCTGGGTTGGGGTGGTACCCCCAACTTGAGGGAGGGGAGAGGACCCGATGTAAGGATGTATAAATAGAGGGGGAAGCGAGAACTAGAGGGAGAACTAGGAAGGAGCGAGAACTAGAACTAGGACTAGAACTAGAAAACCAGAGAGAAGATTGATACATGGAATATTTTAGCAAAATAAAAGCTCAGAAAAGGAACGACATGTGTTGGAATGTACTGTGCGGCCCGCCGAAAGAACTCTACAATACCTTGTTCTATCATCTGACATCAAGAAAGTGTGTCGACACTAGGTTGTTTCGGTTATATTTTCGCAAAGAAATGTTGGAGCATACAACTTTTCCCACCAGCTGTCTGCCATATTTGTTTTTGGTGGATGCCGCTACCTGTGAATGCAACTTGGTTCCTCCTCTCTGTTTGCATATGACTCTCTGCTAGAGGGGTTTGTCAGTTGCTCACTTTGAACTCACTTTGACAAAAGCAGTGCCCTCTGTCACAGGTAATTCACAGGTTCAAAGTTTGGGACCCAGGCTACAAATGGTTTAAATGGTGGCAGAACTTGCCAGGTGGCGCTGCATACACATGGCGGTTAGTCGGGAAAAGTAGCATGCTCCAACATTTGTTCACAAAAATATGACTGAAACAATGTAGCGTTGACACACTTTCTTGATGTCAGAAGATAGAACAAGGTATATAGAATATGTAAGTACTATTATTGTATGCATCCATATTATATACTCTGATACCTTAACTTCATATTTACCACAAAACCCACATGCATATGAACTAACAAAGTTAGCATTACTATCAAGTCGGTTGAAATGAGACTTTCTTGCTGTTTATCGCTGCATTTCATATTTGGTCATTCTTCACCAGCGGTTTTCGCCAGGTGGCGTTTGGCTTATTACGTGTCAATAGCTGCGTGTATGAAGCGCCACCAAGCGAATGGTACGATTTTAATGACATGCACGCATGCGCAGTTTCTCCACTGGGTGGGCAAGGTGGCGGACAGAACTGAGTTGTCCGCTGCTTCGAAAAATCAACAGACTATATCATCGTAATCACGGAGACTTCAACCAAAATAATAAGATAAGTTGTAAGATGCAGACTTTTAGAAACTATTGCCATACCCCAAAAAGTTCTCGCCATCAGCACCGCTTCTCGCCACACGTGTTTGTAAAATGCTGTACAGGATTTGATAGACTGGACATGTGGCGTTGTTTCCCAACAACGCCACATGGGGCTAGTATAAGGGCTAAGCCTAAGGGCACTTGTGCCAAGGACAAGGTATACTATATATAGAATACATAAGCACAAAAATGGGTCTGACTTTACTACACCCCTACACACACGGCGGGGGGGGGGGGGGGCACGGCACTTGAGCCAAAGTCACACTCACAAAGTCGCAGACTCGGTTGTAAATAAGGTGAGCGATAAAAAGGAGGTAAGCACACAGGTTATAATGATCTTCTAAAATAAGTGGCAGTAGGCCTACAAATAATTAAACTCACAAAAGTTATCAAACTGAAATGAAACAGGAACATACATGCAACAATTGAACAATTGATCTCATTTTCAGGATAACAGATTATGCCTAAGCTTACTTTAACTGTTTAAACCAAAATCCTACAAAACAGCGGAAATAAATTCTACTAATTACCAGAAGTTACATAAGTAACCGATGATTGCCGTTTTGCTCCGCACCACGTCAAATTTAACCCTTACAATTTTTTTTTACAGTTTTCTGCAACTCATGGAGTTTGAGTTAAAATATTTTTATGTTGTATGTAATTTGCCGTAGTTTGTCATAGTTTTGGAAGACATTTGTGGCATCATAATTGGCAAGCTAATTTGACCTCTGAGGCCCTGGTGCTAAACATTGAACATATAGTAAACTTATGTGGCCCCATTGGGTATGCAGAGAAAGAATTTGTAATCCTAATTTTAAACCCTGCTTACCATCTCCTTCCATGGACTACTCTTAGAGTCTTGGGTGGCTCATAGCGATAAGGGCATCCCAACACGTTTCTTACATTTTATATTGTAAACCTTTATATTGAACATCGACTCGAAATCATTTCACTGACTTCAGAAGCCATATATCTGTTTAACCTTGGGCTATTCACTGACTGACTGTCAATGTGTTCGCTGCCGTTCGTTTCTGAGGCTAGCACGCGCGGGTGCATGTCACCAGATTCACCAGAACATTTTCGTAGTTAGCTGATGTATTTTTATTCCATCTAGTGGGCCATTTTGTAACCATATATATAATAGCGCTGCAATCGACTAGAAGGGGCAGAAGATACAGTATGGTGCAGACTGTGCGGATGCAGCACATTCGCCCAGGAAAGGGAGAGTTGGGTAACATCGTTTTACAGAAGCAACTTGCCAACCTGAATAAACCTTGCATTGGGCTATTGAAGTGTGGCCATTCGAGACGGTAATTACCTTTTTACGTAAACTTGATCCGCGTAGTATGTCCCCTACGCAAAATGGGCAAACAACCATAGGACCAACAGTGTAGAAACATAGGGCTGATCGGGTACTGTGAACTGATGAAATCGAGCAGTGCCTCCCATGATACTCTCCTCTGAAGAGGGATAACATATTTTATTTATTTCCAGAGGGCACTTATGTCTATCTCGGATTATATGTCATCGATAGCTAGTCTGGGTCGTGTAACGTTTGAACTAATGTTTCTATCGCGCTTCCATTTACGTCACTGAGAACATGGGGCCGGTGACTGACCCCTCCCTCGTCCCTATAGCGAACATGGGGCCAGTGACTCACTCCTCCCCCGTCCCTATAGCCACCCCCCCCCCCTCCTCGGCCCAACCCAATTGTTGGTGACATTTTCCGAATAGAAAATTGAACTCCAAAGGTCATGACCTATTGTGGTCAAGGACGAATTAATCGAAACAGTTTATCGTTGCATGGCCAGGGACGCTCATTTTCCGTACGCCTGAAGTGTTTCACTTACAGTGACACAGTAACACATATATATATATATATATCTCGGTCCGGCATTTCATAGACCCCTCCAAGGACCTACCCTGGTATATTGGGATTAAGGGTCGCGAGCTGACCCCGAAAACTATGGTACCCCTAATGGCTCGGACTCGAACCACCGACCTTTCGCATTCCAGGGCATTCCGAGCGAAACGTCAAACGCGATGCGCCAAAGGGATAATCCCATTGGCGCATAATTGGTGCATGTAGTTTTGGTCTGTTTATGTCCGACCAGATCGGTATCGAAATACTGCTTTTGCATGTCCCGGTGGGTATAGCAACGTTGGTACTTCAGCGTTCGAATAAGTCGGTGTAAAACCAATGTGATCTTGTTTAGAATGATAAGGTAAGAAATCTCTATGAGTACCAGTACTAATCCAATATCTGTTCAATACGTACTATATGTGGGTACAGAACATAAAATGTATCTTGATCCGTAAACGTATAACCGTCTCAATATATAATGTTACTGTAGCGTCCGAAAAATAACGTTTGTGCAGTATGACACACTGATATACTGCTGAAAGATGAGAGACGCATGAAGACCGTCGAATATCTTCTCAAGCAACGTTAACACAATCCGGATTATCAACTAGTATGAGGTATGTTCTTTTATTCAAGGACATCCTCTATCTTCACCATTCCAACTTTCATAAACCCTAATTTGACCTCACAACAACAGCCCGTTACATTTGTAGCAACATATCGGTCACATGTCATGCATGGTACAGGTCTGGCAGTGCATACTACTACATATAAGATGGCATCCTATTATATGCAGCGAGAGCCAACAATTCTATCACAGTTTGTCTTTTAGTGAATCAATTCTATAAGTTTATTAAGTTGATTGTCTGTAATATATGTTTTTTATTTGTCAAGCAAAGAGAAATTCGTATAGGCTTTGCCTGCTTTCCAATTGCCAAATAAAAATATTTTTAGACCAAGATGGCACCCAATCGCAGCCGGAACACACTATATATCAAAGATATTCTAACAGTTGTTTTCCACGAAAATCATGTCTCAAATTGGTACATATTTTAGGGTCTAAGCGATTAGCGCAAGAATTATTTATGATGACCACATACTTTTCACGAACATTTATTTCCTGAAGCCTGCTCAACATTCCTGAAATGGTGCAATAAACCGGTATACTACGCACACAAATCTGTGACGCAGTTCACGTAGCTTGCAACTTACGGTCAGCTGTCAAACAAAAAATACCTTTTCTGCCAGGTCAGGTTCACGAAATTACATGTTTAAGTCAATGTTACAATCTTGTTAAATGTGAATACTAACCTTTCACTTCCGCGTACTATGCAGATTGTTTTTAATTGGCGGGAAACCACTGTTCGAATCGCTTTAGCTAACAAAGGGCGTTAAACTATCTAGCAAAAGGCGGAATCATTATCCATGTATTCCATGCCATTGAAAACGTCCTCGATAGGAGGGACTTATACGCCTGATTTCGGTGATTAGGATGTGAGCCACTTGCAACCACGTGATGGCTCACAGCCAATGAAAACTCGTGTTGCCATTTGAAAGGCGCCTGGTTCAAATGCTGAATGTTTTGCTACTGTTGGATAGTTGAAAATGATATTTTATTGGAGAAAATGGTTATGTAAAACAATGAATTCTTCGATATCGTGAGCTGGAAAGTACACCCGAAGGATCGGCACGTAGATCGACGTATTTGTCTTCGTCGGGCTGATGTAATATCAAATCACGGTTCCATCCACGCCGTGATTTTCTGGCTGTTTATTGACCTCGGATCGTTGGCTTTCGAAGTTTCGTGTATTTCGAAATCTCAATCCGATATGGCTGATTTTAATGCCACCGTTGTTGAAAAAGATGGCATGTCTGACCCAGGTTTGTGGAAGGCTCTTATCACTTTGGGTTCTAGAAAAATGTAGTCCTTGATGACATTTACTTAGCTCTCCACTGCATGCAAATTTTTGTGACAAGGTAGACTTACTCTAAGGCTAAGCTTATTATTTGATGGGAATTCATGAAAAGAGAAATATTTGCCTCCCTGGTTTAAGTGAGTTGAACAGAACTTAATTCAAAATTATCAAGTCATTTCATCTCAGGGATGTTGAGATGTATTCTGCTTTGATAAAGTAATGTTATATATGATTGTTTTTTAAATTAGGAGTATGCGCAGTAGCCTACTTGGTTGCGATAGAAATGCACATGCAGTCTCAGTCACTGCTGGATTCACTCCAGGTTGATACCTGGATAACTGCATACATTGTTAACACTTATGCGCAAAAACTTTGGAAAATGGCGGTGTAAAGGCCAGCTTCATGCAGAATTATGAATATAGTTCCCTCCTTTATTTGCATCCATTGCAAAAGTAAACGATAACTAACACTGGCAACAGCGCCACAAGTTTGGGACTAACATTCACTGAACTTGAACATTGTCATTGAAATATGCAAATTATTAGATATACCATGTAAGTGACCCCAGCCAGTAAACAGGTAAACAGCCTGGCATTGGCAAGTTGACAGGTCTATAATAAGACTGTAATTAATTTATCCTGGCCCCTTTTACAAATTAAATCTTGAGGTCTAGGCTGTTTGGATATTAAAAATACTAATCTGCTGATGGCCCATCCATCACTGTTCATGTGAATTTCTATGTACTGATGCAAAACTGACTGGTCTGGCTAGCCCTGTAACATGGTCCACCGGCCGTAGGGCAGACTGGAAGACTATGAATATCCAAGCACTGCCTGCCATCCAAGAGCAGGGTGTAGTGACAAAGATTTCTGGAATCCACCATAATACAATGTGATGTGATGAAATATTGCTGGCTCCATGCATCTTTCATGCAGTAAGAGCTATATATATATATATATATATATATGGGTCCCTTCACGAAAACTGGTTACCAAAGGGGGTATCATGATATATGATAATATTTTTTAATAATATTTTTTTTTTAGCCAAGTAGGCTACTGCGCATACTCCTAATTTAAAAAACAATCATATATAACATTACTTTATCGAAGCAGAATACGTCTCAACATCCCTGAGATGAAATGACTTGATAATCTTGAATTAAGTTCTGTTCAACTCACTTAAACCAGGGAGGCAAATATTTCTCTTTTCATGAATTCCCATCAAATAATAAGCTTAGCCTTAGAGTAAGTCTACCTTGTCACAAAAATGGATGATAAATGGTTTGACAGATATATCTGTAAATCTGAAAGTGCAGCGGTAAGTTATCATGGTGTAATGTAAATGTCCACTTAAAATACGCACCTATGTGAACTGGTGGATACCCCAAAATGTGACATGGATACATAAGGTATCTTTGGCATGTAACTACAAACCTATCCTGGAAGCAGTTAGTTTGAAAAGCATCGTTTTCATCATATGTAATCCATACTCTTCTATTAGTGATAAATATTACCGCCACTTCCGTCCCCTCGTTCTTCATGGAAAAGCAACCATATATGATGTGACGAATATCACTTTTATTATGTCCATCACTGTTATGCTCAGAATGATTACAATAAAAATCATTCATTTGTTTGGAACTACACTTTAATGCTGGCATTCTTCTTGTTTTGGCTAGGGGAAGCCATCGTAGGATTGAAATTGGCATCGATAAAGCATTAGTTGAGTTATGATTAAACTCCTTCTTAAATATTTTTCATGTCCATTTTAAGATGTTACGTTCAAACTCGGATAATGGCATAATAGTTCACATGCATAATATATTATGTCATCTGGCAAATGTTCTCAGTTATTACTCAATGCAAATATCCTCATTGCAATGTAACAAACATAACATTGGTGTCCACGTTATGTTCATCACATAACATTTATCGATAATAATACCTAAATAATCTGCAATGTGTTTGATTTGATATAAAGTTGGTCATATTAGAAATCACGATATATATTAAGGAAAAAACAAGGCTATATTTCACTTGGTTATGAGTCCAAATTTATCTTTTTACAATTATACATATATTTTTGTTTTTTACCCCAGAATGTCACTAAATTAATTTCATGTCCCCGATACATTCTCTTAAGTAATTAAAGGCTTGTAGATGCTTGCTAAAATGTTTTAATTGTTTGAGAACACTGAATAAAGTTTTGTCATTGATAGATATAACTATTTCGTGTCCTGGTTACATATGAAACGGTTTCACTTTAGAAGGTTAAATTCCACTTGGTTGCCAGTCCAAATTTATCTTTTTACAATTGTACATATATTTCTAACATCTCTTAATTAGAAAGAATTTGTTTTACTTATTTATGAGTTTCAAATGTGACCCACATATATAAGCATCTTAGCACCTGTTGTTGTGAGAGTGGAACCAATCTTGTTTGTCAACACCCGCTGCTCACAGACGTTTTAGGCATGCTAGGAAATACATGGCCCTCTGGTCCACCCTGCAGCTGGTGGGCCATGTTTCAGAACTATACTGGTCATCAGATCATAAGAGATTACAAACAAGTGTGCCCTGGACTTTTATATGTAGGATGCTAGGAACAGCAGGGTATCAGTGCAATTTACAGATACAAATCACTGCAGTTTATTGTAGATACATTTCTTGTGGTTCACTTCCTCAAAAAGATGTGAGAATATTAATCTGACGGAAACATCGATTTTGATAGCTATGCGTCCTGCATCATTTGTTGCACACAAAAATTTAAAATTCATTGAGCTGTGAGGGCACATGGTGATGCATTGTATATCTAAAGTTAGCAGACTATGCAATATTTCACTTAAATTAATGTCCCATGAGTTTCGGGATGTCCCATGATTTTATGGAGCTCTGGGACACTGGGACTCACCCACTGGCATACCTATCAATCTATAATAACTGCGGAAAGTACTTGCCCTATCGGCCCAGTGCTCTACCAAATTCACTTGCCCCAGGCTATTGGGCAGCTGTTAATGTAATACCCTGTCACTGACATTTCCAATATGGAGTTAACAGTAGTCTAGCACTTAGAAAAATATAATTATCCTCGTACTAATGCAGTTGCAGGTAATTAATATATGTGCCTTATCATTAGACAATGGGTGGCCTTAGTTTATTTGCCATGACATTTTGTTGAACATTATATATCTCTTTCTTCCAGATGAATCAATGGATTTCCAGTTTGTTGTTGTAGGAAAACGTTGCAAGAACAATGTAGCTCTGCAAAATGCAATAAAGGTTTGTTTCCAGCATCCTACTAGATTTTTAAGGAAAAAATGTAATGAGCATCTGTAATTACCGTATTACACAAGTTTATCTTTACTTTAATTCATGAAAATCTCATCCTATACCAGTTAATGAGCAAACTGTGTAAAGATATTTAAATAGTTTAAATGTTTGTTTGCATTGTAATAGAAATACCGTTCTGCAATATGGAACATTTTATAAGATGTCACTTTTTGATGATATCATCATTACTTTTTTTATTTCCGTGTAATTCACAAATAGGATTATTTTCAGTTTTTTAGTACTCCTGTCATCTACTCAGACACTGGGTTTGAGTTCATGAATGAAGCAGACCCTGATGACACAATCTTTATCTTGGAAAATTTTGATGGAAATGTGTTCCATCGCCTTCATGAAGCTGGTTGTCGTATTTTGGGACCTCCAGTTGTCATCAAATGTGCAAATGAGAAACAGGTATGCCTAAGTTAATCTACTTGTTATTTTGTAGCAGCTGTTCATAATCTGTTCTAGTGAAACAGGGTACGGTAGTTGTTTGAAGTTTGCAGTAATCACATACATGTAATGTTTCAATTACAAACAATTTGAGCTTCATCAATACCAAATTTTTTTTACCTTTATGAGCTTAGAAATCAGATGAAATGGCACATATTTTCCTCTATCCGTAAAATGTTATTGGAATATAATTTCAGAGAATACCACTGAACAGCAGGCCAATGTACTGTTCTTTGATGAAGAAACAGGTGCTTTGCTTTACTGGTTTTAAAGTGAAGGAGGAATTGGTAAGTGTTTTTTTATGCAGAGGAAAACTGTGAGAGAGCTTTAATAACATTTATGCAGACCATTCTTTCATGATTTGGATTGGTTGTTTCCCGTCCCGTTTATCTTGGTTTTTTATTAGAAAAGCCTTGTTGGTATATCTCTGTTACCTTTTTTATAACTATGCAATATTTCTGTATGCTCTTAGCATGCTTTCACATGGAAAGTTATTAAATAACCGTCATCCTCAAGGTACTTATGCTCTAGTTTCGGGTAATTTAAGTGCTAATTTAAAGTGTACTGTAGAAAGATGTGTCAAGAGAGAAATATCAAGTGACTTTGTTTAAGCAGTTTTCATTGTCAACCATTAATTAATTATGGTTTGACTTTCCTTTAATGATTGGTATCTACTGTTATCTCAGGGAAGAAGGTCCAGAAAGGTGAGGTTTAGTTTAGATTAGCTGCTTCAACTTTTAAGCATTAACTCTTTGTTTTCAGATATAATTACATTTATGGTCTCAGCAATAAATGTGTGCTGCTCAAAGGCGGCTGCTTAGCTTGCTTTCTATTGGTTTTTGCATAGGTGGTGAGGTTTGAAATGATTTCAGTTTGTATATATAATTATGTTATAGGTCTGTTATGTTAACAGGTGTACTATTCTTGCCACTGATATTCCTAAGACTTTCAAAATTATAACTGATCATATTATGTTATTAGTGCGGCATTTGTGCCTCTTTCAAATATCAGGTAACAAGGTTACATTGGTTGCTTAACCAAGCAATGTAAGACATTGAAAATGTGTAGGGCGTCTTGTCGTTGAATCGTTAGTGTAAATTTAATTGATTGTTTAACGACAGCTAAGTTGTACTTAATTGTACTAAATTCTCAAATGACAAAAACTGTTTATCAGAAAAAAGTGCGGCAAGTATTCTATCAGTATGAAAATCAAAAAGGACATGGATCTGTTTGAGCAATAAAGATGTCTTCTCAGATGGGGATCACATGTGATCTTTTACAATCATGTGACTTCTTTCAGATATACAAAAAACATCGCGACGACCTCTTTCTCTATTTTGATCCTCCGCATATTGACGCGATATGACCTCCAGGTTAAAGTGTCAACCCAAGCAACCAGGTGACCATCCCCCTTCTGTTGTAAAGCGGTCTTGATCCTGATGAGAATGTTTTATTCTTCAATTTGACGTACTTGTGTGACTTGTTGTAGGGCCGTCTGGCGGACCTGGTCCATCACATGGGAGGCAGCGTGAGGAAAGACCTCAACATTCGGGTGACGCATCTGGTGGCAAACACAACCTCAGGAGAAAAATATAGAGTACGAATCTTAGATGTATCTATTTTATTATTGATTTTATATCTGTTAGCCTTATGATGTTGTAGATAATTAAAGTCATATATGTAATTTTAAATTGAGATTTAAGCTTTCACAAATGATTTTGTTGTTCACTTTTTTTGCAATGATGTCTAAAGATGAATCCTGGTTGTGTTACGAGAAAAGATATGCCTGATGTTAGACATTAGGTTCTGTTGGTAACTCAAATCCTTGTTTGCTGTCTCCAGGCTGCTGTATCACTGGGAACGCCCATCATGTCAGAGGAGTGGGTTCATCGCGCCTGGGAGCTGAGAGATAATCTGGATACCAAAGTCGATACAGAACCACTGGTAGCCTGATTATTCTATTACCGGGTTTATAGCACAAAGTTTAAAAACAAAGTTATTTTAAGAGTAAATGTGTACCATTGCTTTACTGTATATTACGTGAACCTATATATTTCGATAAATGTCTACTATCTGAACATGAGCTGAAACTTTATTCATGCTTCATTTGGAAACCACCATGTTTATCTTGTCAAAGTTTCCAGCTTTCTAGTGTGTCATTCCTTTACTACATGTGACAACTTGACTTTAAAATCTTATATGTTACATAAATTTGACTGATTAAGCTGCATTGGTCGTCTATGGATAATGATAAGGATGATTATGTTATTTTACAGTCCCAGAGTCGCTTAGGGCCATTCTCCTTCACCGTACTCAGCTTTTATGGATTATCCAAAGAAGAGACAAGGCACATGGAAGAACTCACTGTCGACAATGGTATATATCGGGCCACTGGCGCATAGCTGTAAACAAGATTTATTTACCTATTATTGCCTAACCGTACAACATACTATTATAATGCCTCTAGGAGATTGTGTCTATCAATTTGCTTTACTGAACTTTATCGAGTTATTTTACAATACAAATAGACTGGTTGTTTTTCATGACTTCATCAATGAAGATGTTAGCATTTTTCATTAATAAATTTTCGACCTGAACATTCAGATGAAAGCAATTCAAATTTATCTCCATATATGGTGACCGTCAAATAACGTACATGTTTTAGACTGACTGGCTCAAATGTTAATAAATGTAGGTCGTGAAACGTGTATGGTATAGATGTGATCTCTGTTCTTAGTGTTACCTCGTATGTTACGTTACAGGAGGATCGTGTGTGGAGGCGGGCGCTCCACAGGCCACTCACCTGCTGGTGGATGAACACACAGTCAAACAAATACCATTCGAAACACACTCAAAACTGCACATCGTCAAGTCAGAGGTTAGACTTCAGTATCTCTATGTACCCGTCTTGACAGATACTCATTTGTAAAGAATAATGGCAACGGTTATATGCGATCATAATCTGTTGCTATCTTTGTATTTCTAGATGATATATGTGTTTAAAGAAATCTGGCAGAGGTTAGAAAGAGTTTTTCACGTGTTGTGTCGTGCATAAATAGTAATGGTTTGCTGTATGTTTCAGTGGTTTTGGGCCAGCATTCAAGTTGAGGCCAGGGCAGATGAATCTTTCTACCGCTTTGAAATCGTAAGTACCTAACTGACGGGACGAGATTTAAATGGTTGACAGCATAGATCTCACGTCGGATCGTAAATACCTAACTGACGGGACGAGAGTTGAATGGTTGACAGCATAGATCTCATGTCGGATCGTAAGTACCTAACTGACGGGACGAGAGTTGAATGGTTGACAGCATAGATCTCACGTCGGATCGTAAATATCTAACTGACGGGACGAGAGTTAAATGGTTAACAGCATTGATCTTACGTCGGATTGTAAGTGCCTAACTGACGGGACGAGAGTTAAATGGTTGACAGCATTGATCTCACGTCGGATTATAAGTACCTAACTGACGGGACGAGAGTTAAATGGTTGACAGCATTGATCTCACGTCGGATCGTAAGTACCTAACTGACGGGACGAGAGTTGAATGGTTGACAGCATTGATCTCACGTCGGATCGTAAGTACCTAACTGACGGGACGAGAGTTAAATGGTTGACTGCATTGATCTCACGTCGGATCGAATGCTACTGTAAAGACCGCATATCTTCGATGTGAAATCAATGTATAATTCTCTGTAAGAAGCCAGTTGCGTTTGAATACTTAGTAACAATGTCCAGTATCATTGCATCGAATTATTCTATATAACCTGCAGCTAAGCCACGGGGTTGTTTCGCTAAATTCAAACATTGTTTGGTCCTGCATTATAAAGCTGTATTTCAAGGCTGGAGAAACATGTCTTTATTATTCGAATAGTATTCTCTGAAAGGAACTTCCATTAGGATGAGTACACATTATTAATCGCTGTGTGACGCTAGTGCCGATTGCCGTTGATTGTAAAGTTGAAAGAGTATGTAAAATTTGAGGTAACAGGTTTGTAACTCTATGTCTATGCTCTGGTAGCTGTATTAATGTGGAGATGACGTTGTCTTAGCGAACCTTCCTATGTCAGATCAGGTCACGGCTCCCGACCCTGGCAGCTACACCTGCATCAAGTTTCATCCCACCCCACCCCTTGTCAGCTTGCCGTTAATGTGCACAAAATCTGCCTAAAACACCCGCCATTTCGTTTATCTGTGTGATGACAGGCTGGCGGCAACACCCCCGGCGCGGGTCGCTCCCGGAAGAGCACGCCGGGCTCCACCTCCCGGAAGCGGAAGCGGGAGTTGCGGGAGCGCATGGCCCAGCTGGCCTCGGAGGGCGAGGTCGACACTCCCATGTTCAAGCGGCGCAGCGGCGAGCTGGCGCGCATGTCCTTCAGCAGCTCCTTCCTCGACGCCACCGTCGACACCTCCTCGGGGACCCCGCTCTCAGGTAAGCCAGGGAACCAGACACGGACCGAATTATGGAGGGGCGACGGGGTGCTGCCCTCCATGACTCAGCACGTTGGGTGTGACGTCATATTAAACTTTTTCATATATCCATGAAACCTTACGAATGGCAACTTGTATATGTGTGACTGTTGCACACGTCACAGCTACTTGCAATGCTGAAGCCCCGTTGTAGATACCACGGAATTTCGTCTTCAGATTATGTAATATTCATTAAATTCGTGGGACGGTAATGACTCTTGTCCGTATAATCAAATTCAAAGAGAAAACCCCACACCGCCAGACACTAATAGACATAACGCGTTACAGATCACGGGCAGCGGGAGAATCAGGGCGCGTTGTCTCCCGGGCCCACCCCCACCACCACCAAGTCGTTGCCAAGGGAACCCATCAAGCTGTCGGCTCGCCAGGAGCGAGTCATGGAGCTCTTCCAGACAGAGAAGAACTACGTGGGCATCCTGCACGTCATACTGAAGGTGGGTCCGTCGGCAGGTGACGCTTGTTATAAACCAGGACTGTCCAAGCGGATTAGGAACCACAAAGTCCAGTATTTGTATAAATTGCAAAGTCAGATGAGTAGAGGTTTCGGTATGTGGAGGGTTTTCAGCATTGCAATTCAATGAAATGCAGTGAAGCACGAGAAAGCTACACTGAGCCAAGAAACCTTCCGGTACAATAAAATGGGGTTTATTGAAGGATGCCCCACGCGCAGGCGCCACGGTTTGAACCATGGCCTGTTAGTCTTTAGTTATGTATATATCTTCACAGGACCTTAGCAGGCTCGTGAAGTGCGGGACCGAGGCAGAGGAGGCGCTGGGTTACGGGTGCTCGGGTGCTCAAGCATTTTGTTTCAGTAAAGCATCTTGGATAATGTAAAATCATACCAGGTTATAGAGTAAAAAACATGAAGCGCCTGCATATAGCTATAACAATTACAATAACTTTAATTTAAATAGGTACGTATGACAAGCGAAATATCTTTTAATGGTGCCACGTGAGGTATACATGCTTACGTACACTTTGTAGTTAACGTCGTTACATATACAGGGCATGCCACTTAATCTCACTTCGGTTAATCGCAACGTAATGGTAGACATGATCTATACTATAGTATTGCTGTCGCCCTCCCTTCCAGACCTTCAAAGAGGAGCTGGAGAAGCCTGACCAACCCGGAGGCAGTCTCCTGGACACGCAGGACGTGAAGACCATCTTTGGAGGCATCCCGCCTATCTACGACATCCACGCCAAGATCCGAGACGAGCTGTGTGAGGTGGTCAGCAACTGGAGCGAGGAGACGCTGATCGGAGACATCATCCTCAGACACGTCAGTCCCTCTTATATCTGACGTCATCCTGAGACACGTCAGTCCCTCTTATCTCTGACGTCATCCTGAGACACGTCAGTCCCTCTTATCTCTGACGTAATCCTGAGACACATCAGTCCCTCTAATCTGTGACGTCATCCTCAGACACGTCAGTCCCTCTTATCTGTGACGTCATCCTCAGACAGGTCAGTCCCTCTTATCTGTGACGTCATCCTCAGACACGTCAGTCCCTCTTATCTGTGACGTCATCCTCAGACACGTCAGTCCCTCTTATCTGTGACGTTTTCCTCAGAGACGTCAGTCCCTCTAATCTGTGACGTCATCCTCAGAAAAGTCGGTCCCTCTTATCTGTGACGTCATCCTCAGACACGTCAGTCCCTCTCATCTGACGTCATCCTCAGACAGCTCTGTTTATTATAGTTGTGACGTCATGGTCCGACACAACAGTACTATCTAAAGTCATGGTCCGACAAGTCAGTCTCTTATCTGACGTCCTGGTTTCGCACGTCAGTCTTTATTTATATTGATATATATATATTTGTACGATTTCAGCTTCAGTCACGTCAGTTTGTGTCTCTGACGTTCGTAATCGGATTTTCATGTTTATTATTTCCTGATTTGTGATTACATCTCTCGAATGTAACAAACCGGCTTTAGAATGTTTTCAACGGCCTTTCTTTGTTTCGGAACAGACGGAGGCGATGTTGAGATGTTACCCCAATTTTGTAAACTACTTTGAAAAAGCCAAGGACACAATTCAGGCGTGTGACAAGACCAAACCCAGGTTTCACGCCTTCCTAAAGGTTCGTGGACATTTGTGTTTGCAATTGACTTTCAAACATATCTTATTTTCATCTATTCGACTTGAGTGGCTCTAAAATGGCTTGGAAACTAGATGTCTCGCTATGTATTAATAACCATTTCCAGTTCTTCGTGAAAAGTTACTATGAAAGAAAATGCAAAATGAGGAATTTGAGAATGACCTCCGAGGTTAACTACTCCTAATTAATGCGGTTTGTGTTTCAGTTGTGTCAAAGTAAACCTGAGTGTGGACGCCAGGGCCTGACAGAGCTGCTCATCCGGCCGGTACAGCGACTGCCCAGCGTCATGCTTCTGCTGAAGGGTGAGGCCACATGCTCGCGGCACCGGGGTCACGCTTCAATGTGTAACGGCCAAGGGCGTGTCTTACAGGACGCTGTATCTATGCCTTTGGGATACCATGTTGTAGAAGAGGTCTGGTCGTTGTCCGATCCTTTACCGACTATTTTTTAGTGGCATATGTAGTCTTTAGTTATGTCTGGTCATGTATAAAGTTAATGACATTATGCCTGACGCATTGTTAGAATTGTTAGATTAGGAGGTAAGAAATGAGTTTATTATATGCTACATAACGTTCCACCAGTATATGTTCAATATGAATTTTATCACCGTCTAGAGATATGTGATCTAAAATATGTTGCATTCTGCATGATGCTCTGGCTCGCTGCTAAAACAATAATCCTATACTTGGTGTCATTGTTCTTTGTAGATATTCTCAAGAGAACTGAAGAAAGTTTCAGTGATCATCAGAAATTGGCGTTAGCAGTTGGTAAACTAGAAGAAGTCATGACGTAAGTTAATTGCATACAATATCAAGATACAAGTATTGACATTGTATGTATAGATTCGTTTAGCTTTATTTCTTGTGGGCATAACCATATCTAGCTGTCTCACGCATAATGACCTGCGACATGGGTAAGATAAGTAAAATCCATGATGTTCTTGTACCTCTTGCAATGAACGAAGAATCCCGGACGTTCAGCTCTCTTACTATGGTATCATAAAACCGGCATTTTGATGATTCTCTCAGACACATCAATGAGGACAGACGGAAGGCGGAGGGGCATCAAGCTATGTTTGACATCATCAACGACATCGAAAACTGCCCGGTGTGTATCCAGAAACCACCTTAATAGTAGTATAAACAAATAAAACAGTTGTACTCAGTAACTTTGTCAGATAAGTCGGATGGAAAACAGGAAATGGATTTGTGGTTATTATTATAAAACATTTTATCTGTTCAAGTGATAGTAACTACGCATGGTGACTCATTGGTGAAGATGCTTTGCTAATGTTAGCGACCGATAATGACGTGTTTGTTTTCAGCTTTGTCTCTAGGTGTTCTCTATCAATGTCGCAGTATCATTTGTGTTAAATGAGTATACTGCCTGCTGACCATGGTTTACGTTCTACCTGTAGCCAAACCTTCTGTCTGCCCATCGCCACTTCATCAGCAAGGTGGACTGCACAGAAGTGACGGATGAGATTAGTGGCAAGGGAGACTGCCTTTCTCTCTTCGTCTTCTCAGACAGCCTAGAGGTCAGTCTCCTACTCCAAGGTCCAATTGACACGCAGTGTGTACGAGCTACTGTAGCCAAGACTAAGTAGGTCAGGGAGATAATACAGCACGGTGTCTGTCAGTCATGTAACTGCTTATTGTACTCTCGCACAATATGCACCTCTATCTATCTATTGGAGACCCCTTCAATAGCATCCTTCATCTATATTCGGTATCGAACTTGCATTCAGTTAATGATGCGGCTTAATTTAAGTAATGCATATTTGCAGATTATTTATTAATATGCAATCATCTATCATGCATTTATGCACAAAGATCGATTATTCAGTATCAAAGATCGATTATTTAGTAACAAAGATCGATCATTCAGTGACACAAAATTTGATAATTCAGTAACACATAAAATTTGATAATTCAGTAACACATAAAGTTTGATAATTCAGTAACACGTAAAGTTTGATAATTCAGAGATAAATAAAGGTCGATAGTTCAGTAATGCAAATCTCGAATATTCAGTAATACAAAGATCGAATAATAAGTACATGTAGTACTAAGATAGATTTAGTTCCAAGTAAAGTTTGATGATTCCGGAGTTGGTTCCCTCCGTGTTGTAACGTGCTCTGTGTGTCGGTGCTGTAGGTGTGTAAGCGGCGGATCAAGGTGCTGAACACGCGCAGTCCGGCCGCCCACGCCGCCAAGACGCCGCAGAAGGCCTACAAACACATCGACGTCCTGCTGTTCTCCAGCATCAAGCGAGTCGTCAACATCGCCGACACTCACGGTAAGGGGCGGCACCGCGCCGGGTCACGCTGCAGCACCGCGTCGGGTCACGCTGCAGCACCGCGTCGGGTCACGCTGCAGCACCGCGCCGGGCCACGCTGCAGCACCGCGCCGGGTCATGCTGCAGCACCGCGCCGGGCCACGCTGCGGCACCGCGCCGGGTCACGTTGCAGCACCGCGCCGGGCCACGCTGCAGCACCGCGCCGGGCCACGCTGCACCACCGCGCCGGGTCACGCTGCAGCACCGCGCCGGGCCACGCTGCAGCACCGCGCCGGGCCACGCTGCAGCACCGCGCCGGGCCTCTGTGGGCCGGTTTGCCATGTCCATCCGGGCCTCTGTGGGCCGGTTTGCCATGTCCATCCGGGCCTCTGTGGGCCGGTTTGCCATGTCCATCCGGGCCTCTGTGGGCCGGTTTGCCATGTCCATCCGGGCCTCTGTGGGCCGGTTTGCCACGTAAATCCTGGCCTCTGTGGGCCGGTTTGCTATGTCCATCCGGGCCTCTGTGGGCCGGTTTGCCATGTCCATCCGGGCCTCTGTGGGCCGGTTTGCCACGTAAATCCTGGCCTCTGTGGGCCGGTTTGCTATGTCCATCCGGGCCTCTGTGGGCCGGTTTGCCATGTCCATCCGGGCCTCTGTGAGCCGGTTTGCCATGTCCATCCGGGCCTCTGTGGGCCGGTTTGCCATGTCCATCCGGGCCTCTGTGAGCCGGTTTGCCATGTCCATCCGGGCCTCTGTGGGCCGGTTTGCCATGTCCATCCGGGCCTCTGTGGGCCGGTTTGCCACGTAAATCCTGGCCTCTGTGGGCCGGTTTGCTATGTCCATCCGGGCCTCTGTGGGCCGGTTTGCTATGTCCATCCGGGCCTCTGTGGGCCGGTTTGCCATGTCCATCCGGGCCTCTGTGGGCCGGTTTGCCATGTCCATCCGGGCCTCTGTGGGCCGGTTTGCTATGTCCATCCGGGCCTCTGTGGGCCGGTTTGCTATGTCCATCCGGGCCTCTGTGGGCCGGTTTGCTATGTCCATCCGGGCCTCTGTGGGCCGGTTTGCCACGTGTTAGCGAAACAGACATGCATAGTATTTAGTATCTGTTCGACTTACTCGTGACCAACATTCCATGCCGTTACCGATACTTAGTGGGGGGGGGGGGGGTCAGCACATTAAACCATCAGAGATCACGGGTGCTACGTAGAGCAATATTCGCATTTTATTGTTTCCTATGATTGTATTGTAGTGGGGATTGTATTGTATTGGGGATTGTATTGCGGTGGGGATTGTATTGCGGTGGGGATTGTATTGCGGTGGGGATTGTATTGTATTGGGGATTGTATTGTAGTGGGGATTGTATTGTATTGGGGATTGTATTGCGGTGGGGATTGTATTGCGGTGGGGATTGTATTGTATTGGGGATTGTATTGTATTGGGGATTGTATTGTAGTGGGGATTGTATTGTAGTAGGGATTGTATTGTAGTGGGGATTGTATTGTATTGGGGATTGTATTGTATTGGGGATTGTATTGCGGTGGGGATTGTATTGTATTGGGGATTGTATTGTAGTGGGGATTGTATTGCGGTGGGGATTGTATTGTATTGGGGATTGTATTGCGGTGGGAATTGTATTGTAGTGGGGATTGTATTGTATTGGGGATTGTATTGCGGTGGGGATTGTATTGCGGTGGGGATTGTATTGCGGTGGGGATTGTATTGTAGTGGGGATTGTATTGCGGTGGGGATTGTATTGTATTGGGGATTGTATTGTAGTGGGGATTGTATTGTGGTGGGGATTGTATTGCGGTGGGGATTGTATTGCGGTGGGGATTGTATTGCGGTGGGGATTGTATTGCGGTGGGGATTGTATTGCGGTGGGGATTGTATTGCGGTGGGGATTGTATTGTAGTGGGGATTGTATTGTAGTGGGGATTGTATTGTGGTGGGGATTGTATTGCGGTGGGGATTGTATTGTATTGGGGATTGTATTGTATTGGGGATTGTATTGTAGTGGGGATTGTATTGTAGTAGGGATTGTATTGTAGTGGGGATTGTATTGTATTGGGGATTGTATTGTATTGGGGATTGTATTGCGGTGGGGATTGTATTGTATTGGGGATTGTATTGTAGTGGGGATTGTATTGCGGTGGGGATTGTATTGCGGTGGGGATTGTATTGCGGTGGGGATTGTATTGTATTGGGGATTGTATTGCGGTGGGGATTGTATTGTATTGGGGATTGTATTGCGGTGGGGATTGTATTGTATTGGGGATTGTATTGCGGTGGGGATTGTATTGCGGTGGGGATTGTATTGCGGTGGGGATTGTATTGTAGTGGGGATTGTATTGCGGTGGGGATTGTATTGTATTGGGGATTGTATTGTAGTGGGGATTGTATTGCTGTGGGGATTGTATTGTATTGGGGATTGTATTGCGGTGGGAATTGTATTGTAGTGGGGATTGTATTGCGGTGGGGATTGTATTGCGGTGGGGATTGTATTGCGGTGGGGATTGTATTGTAGTGGGGATTGTATTGTAGTGGGGATTGTATTGCGGTGGGGATTGTATTGCGGTGGGGATTGTATTGTATTGGGGATTGTATTGCGGTGGGAATTGTATTGTAGTGGGGATTGTATTGTATTGGGGATTGTATTGCGGTGGGGATGGTATTGCGGTGGGGATTGTATTGCGGTGGGGATTGTATTGCGGTGGGGGTTGTATTGCGGTGGGGATTGTATTGCGGTGGGGATTGTATTGTAGTGGGGATTGTATTGTAGTGGGGATTGTATTGCGGTGGGGATTGTATTGCGGTGGGGATTGTATTGTAGTGGGGATTGTATTGTAGTGGGGATTGTATTGTAGTGGGGATTGTATTGTAGTGGGGATTGTATTGCGGTGGGGATTGTATTGCGGTGGGGATTGTATTGTAGTGGCGATTGTATTGTAGTGGGGATTGTATTATAGTGGGGATTGTATTGCGGTGGGGATTGTATTGCGGTGGGGATTGTATTGCGGTGGGGATTGTATTGTAGTGGCGATTGTAATGTATTGGGGATTGTATTGTAGTGGGGATTGTATTGCGGTGGGGATTGTATTGTAGTGGGGATTGTATTGTAGTGGGGATTGTATTGTAGTGGGGATTGTATTGTAGTGGAGATTGTATTGCGGTGGGGATTGTATTGCGGTGGGGATTGTATTGTAGTGGCGATTGTATTGTAGTGGGGATTGTATTATAGTGGGGATTGTATTGCGGTGGGGATTGTATTGCGGTGGGGATTGTATTGCGGTGGGGATTGTATTGTAGTGGGGATTGTATTGTATTGGGGATTGTATTGCGGTGGGGATTGTATTGTAGTGGGGATTGTATTGTAGTGGGGATTGTATTGTATTGGGGATTGTAATGTATTGGGGATTTTATTGTATTGGTGATTGTATTGCGGTGGGGATTGTATTGTATTGGGGATTGTATTGTATTGGGGATTTTATTGTAGTGGGGATTGTATTGTATTGGGGATTGTATTGCGGTGGGGATTGTATTGCGGTGGGGATTGTATTGCGGTGGGGATTGTATTGCGGTGGGGATTGTATTGTAGTGGGGATTGTATTGTATTGGGGATTGTATTGCGGTGGGGATTGTATTGCGGTGGGGATTGTATTGTAGTGGGGATTGTGTTGTAGTGGGGATTGTATTGTAGTGGGGATTGTATTGCGGTGGGGATGGTATTGCGGTGGGGATTGTATTGCGGTGGGGATTGTATTGTAGTGGGGATTGTATTGTAGTGGGGATTGTATTGCAGCATTCATTATAGTATTCTGTGAGGAGAACTTTCGGGGCCCAGTTTAACCCATGTTTTCACAGGCACCAATCAGTCAATCCAGCGTACACTTGTCGTTACTCAATGTTTGTTTGTGTTTCAGAATGCCGCAATGTCTTCGCGCTGATCACTAAGAAGCTAGAAGACAAAATGGAGAAGATGTTGGTGTTCGCCATTTCCGACGACACGGTCATCAAAGAGGACTTTCTCACCGCTCTCAGTAAAACCATGTGCACGAACATGTGTAGGGCCGACTACGTAAGTACCACAGCCCCTATTCATAGTCACAAGTTCCTTATTCTAAAATGTATTTGCTCAGTGGGCGTATTTGTCCACTCGAGGTACCGGTACGTCACTGGTGCAGAGTGACGGTTCAATGAGTTTGACGTGACAGGGAGCCGTGGCGCCATCTGCGGTGACCCCTTCTAGAACATACTCTCATCATTGTGGCAAATAAACCCGAAGGTTGATAATCTCGCCATTGTAGCGTACGACAGTTGATATCCACCATGTCAAAACGTTGACCGTTGGGTAAAGGTTCAGATATTTCACAATTATGGTGAGATAAGAATGATTATATTCATAGTGGCTAATAGACTACTATCGCGGGGTAAATGTTTCGTTATGGGTCAGAAAACGGCACGATTATTCTTTAATAAGTTAATGCGAAGTTGTTTTGGGTTGTAATGAACTGGTGTTTTAGGCCGGTCTTGTGCACACAAGGGATAAACTGGGCCTCTCAGTGTTGTAAATGTATCTTGCATATTCTGGGCGTAGACCTCCATTTTAAGTTACTGCACAAAGGTAGGAATTATTTAAATAAGTGTAAGATGGCTGTTTGCTGTTTGGTGTTGCCTGGCTTTTAGTTATCACAATCTGAACCGAGACGAGTGTTTGCGATAACATTAAAGTGTCTGATTAGCTGTTCGTGGATCCATGTTCCTCACGTGATCTCTGTAAGATGTACTGCCTCGGAGCTCTCAATGTTCGTCTTCTCTTATATACACAGCGTACCGGTAATTTATATACTTGAATCATCGCGGGTTAAACGGATTTGTTCTCAAGATGTTCCCACTGCGAAAACATGTCCCACAAAATATGTTGTTTAATTTGGTTTGCATGTATGCTTTCAAGTTTTTTGATTTAGCTGTTTCAATTTCTATATATCGGTTAGATGTTATTTGAAAGTTGCAATCTTTTAAATTTTTATGTAGTTTCTTTGTGTCTACAAACGTTTTAATTTTGATTTGTTATATAGATTATAGTTTTATGTTGCTTGTTGTATATTTTATACCAGTAATGACCTGTCACGTTTATATCATTTACTTAAGATAGATCAAAAAGTGTATTAGATCTGTAGTCAAATCACTCGATATTGTACTTACCGGTAGGCCTGCCATGCGTAATTCCACAAGGAATTATTATTTCCCTTACAGTATAATTGAATAAACGTTAAATGCCGGACATTGAGTCACTATTATAGGTAACGTGTATGCCGTAAGGCGATAGGATCTTGTCGCGCGAAGGTTACTGGTAACGACCAGGTACACTGACGAGCGACGCCACAAACACGATTTGTGTCTTTGCTTACAGGAGACGCTGCTGACAACAGTTGAGGCTCAGGCGTTACAAATTGACGTCAGTGACTTGGGGAACAGATCGCTGAGCAGAGCAGCCACCAAGTGAGTCAGATGTAGCTCTGCCGACATCCTATATACACTGTATGGGTCGGCAGGCGGGTGTCTGGGTCCTGCTCTCAGACACTGTATACATACTGTCTATATCTATGGTGTTTGACCCCAGGTTCGGCAGGCGGGTGTCTGGGCTCTGCTCTCAGACACTGTATATACACTGTCTATATCTGTGTATGTTATACCCCAGGTTCGGCAGGCGCGTGTCTGGGCCCTGCTCTCAGACACTGTATATACACCCTCTATATCTGTGTATGTTATACCCCAGGTTCGGCAGGCGCGTGTCTGGGCCCGGCTCTCAGACACTGTATATACACTGTCTATATCTGTGTATGTTATACCCTAGGTTCGGCAGGCGGATGTCTGGGCCCTGCTCTCAGACACTGTATATATACCCTCTATATCTGTGTATGTTATACCCCAGGTTCGGCAGGCGCGTGTCTGGGCCCGGCTCTCAGACACTGTATATACACTGTCTATATCTGTGTATGTTATACCCTAGGTTCGGCAGGCGGATGTCTGGGCCCGGCTCTCAGACACTGTATATACACAGTCTATATCTGTGCATGTTATACCCCAGGTTCGGCAGGCGGGTGTCTGGGCCCTGCTCTCAGACACTGTATACATACTGTCTATATCTGTGTATGGTATACCCCAGGTTCGGCAAGCGGGTGTCTGGGCCCTGCTCTCAGACACTGTATACACACTGTCTATATCTGTGTATGGTTTACCCCAGGTTCGGCAGGCGGGTGTCTGGGCCCTGCTCTCAGACACTATATACACACCGTCTATATCTGTGTATGGTATACCCCAGGTTCGGCAGGCGGGTGTCTGGGCCCTGCTCTCAGACACTGTATACACACTGTCTATATCTGTGTATGGTATACCCCAGGTTTGGCAAGCGGGTGTCTGGGCCCTGCTCTCAGACACTATACACACACTGTCTATATCTGTGTATGGTATACCCCAGGTTCGGCAGGCGGATGTCTGGGCCCTGCTCTCAGACACTGTATACACACTGTCTATATCTGTGTATGGTATACCCCAGGTTTGGCAAGCGGGTGTCTGGGCCCTGCTCTCAGACACTATATACACACTGTCTATATCTGTGTATGGTATACCCCAGGTTCGGCAGGCGGGTGTCTGGGCCCTGCTCTCAGACACTGTATACACACTGTCTATATCTGTGTATGGTATACCCCAGGTTCGGCAGGCGGGTGTCTGGGCCCTGCTCTCAGACACTATATACACACTGTCTATATCTGTGTATGGTATACCCCAGGTTCGGCAAGCGGGTGTCGCGGGCCTTCTCCTTCAACAAGACGCCCCGCAAGCTGAAGCGCGCCATGTCCAGCATGACGCAGATCATCAACAGTCCCTTCCGCCGGGAGAGCGGCGTCTTCGCACATCCGGGTAACACGCCGCGTAGCGACCGGCGCGCCATGCGTCTGGCAAGCACCAACGACCTCACCGTAAGTACCTACCCCCCCCCCCCCCCCACGATGCGCCCCCCCTCCCACACACCTATCCCCACCCCCCCCCCCCATGTACTTTATATCCATGTACATCCCACATATTCTACATGTACATATATGCCGCTGTCTCAGTATGGAACGTCCAGCTTGGGGCCAAGCGGTTGCTGCTGCTGCTGTTGTTAGCATCGCATTGCTCACGTTGGTACCCATGGTAGCCATGCTGCCGGAGCCATTGCCTGGGTGCCAACTCTCGTGGTCTCTCTCTCGTCCGGCCACGCGGCGCGAGAGTATTATGTCAATCCAATGCCAGATGTTTTTGCTTGGAGTTTTCCATTTTTTCCAGAACCTTCAAGTAATTAATTCATTGGTTTCATATACACTTAATCAATGCTTTAGCGATGGTGTACAGTCACACATAAACTATTCAGGTGCGCGCTTTATATATTAGGTGCACGGACCTCTTTAACTATTGTCAGGCACAGCTACTGAGCACTGCTCATCTGGCTTGTTAGGTCTTTGGTTCACGGCAACACAAGGAAAACCTGTGCGCCATGCATAACTCCGACCAACTACATTGTTCTATGTTCTGTAAAATTTATCTTTTTTTAGATTTAATTCTTAACACGCTTCTAGTATTACTTATACTATGTAGTATCGTTATCGCAACTGGTTAGCTCCTCAGTATAATCGAAACAAAAGATGCTAAACTAAAGTTGTATTCGAGTTTATATTAGATTACAGTTAAGTGATAGAAATGATGTAATGCTTTCAAACTCTTCTAGACCTATTTCACTGTGGCTACCCTCATCATACCCCGTCAGTCCGCTGACCTGTATCTACAGACTGACCATGTTGGCGGCGTTATTTCTATCCCCCAGGATGAGAGTATGTATGAGAATACCTACTCTGAGCTGGTAGATCAAATGAGTCTAGGTACCCCAGTGATGAGACGGCGCGAGACGCTAGCAGTAAGTGGTTGTCACGGTCCGCATGGGCTAGATGTAGTCACCCCCCCCCCCACGCCCTCTCAGGGTCCTCTCACCACCTCAACGGATAGCCTATTGTGTGATAAGATACCAACAGGGGAGAAGGCATATTTTCAAATTTTTTCTGTGATTTCCAAAAAAAAAAAAATATGATCTCGTGTGCAGTGCTTCTCTAGTTTTTTTTCCATGTTTTTGTGATTTTTTCTTGCGTATTTTTGTCCTTATCCTTCCGTACTTCTGGGGCTTGCTTAGTGGTGCAGCGGTTAATAATCTCTCCACTAGTAAGTAGATTCACTAATCGGTTTTGGTCGTCGTGAGCGTATAGACTGGGTTGGAAAATTGTACCATGGGAGCTGCTTCTCCCTAAACGGGGCAAGGTTATTACAGAGCGGGCTCTGTACCAAGGATTCTACCCCATCCATATGATATCTATATATATATACCTCTTATATATATGTGTTGCAACATGAAATGTAATCACCCGTATTATTCAGTATACGCCTAACGATATGTATGAACCCCGCCATCCCACACACTTGTATTAACGTCTCCGGTGTACGTCAACTCGTGTTGTACATACCATGTCTGTGATACCGCCGCCGGCTCGCTGGGGCGCTGCTTGCACTGTCGCGCCGCGCAGCTCGCAATGCTAAAGCCGTCCCGCTGTCTCCCGCTCTGTCAGGGCCTCAGCTTTGACGTGATCCAGGAGGAACTCAACCAAACTAAAATCAGACGCAAAAATAGCAGCAGCAAGTTCCAAACGCTGAAGAAACAGTTCTCGCGACGAGTGAGTGGCTGTTAGACAGTCGGTCGTTGTTCTCCGCATGACCCCCACCCTTGATCCACCCCCCTTTAGCCTCCCCACCCCTGCTGCCCCCCACCCCCCCCACAACACTCCTCGACTCCTGCATCGTCCGTTGTTCACGTTCCTCGTTCGTGTGACGTGCACGCTAGCCGCCTGTTGTTGTTGTTGCCTGGTTGTTATTGAAGCACGTGCTCGCGTAGGTAGGCTGTGTTGATGTTATGAACAGTTGTCTCGTGCATTCAGAGTTCTTGGCATGTTGATACGTTAGAACTAGATACATGTAAATAAGACACCACTCGGGTTAATTAAGGTCTGTTAGTAAGTAAATCACAGGTTCCCTCTGATGTCTTGGGTACATTGGTTATATAGCGTTACTTTTTACGAGGGTAGCATATGCCATATAATTGGTGTTTACGTGTTTAATATTTACGGCCTTATCATCTTCAGTGTGATGGCCTAATACGTAGTCTTAGTCAAAATCAGTACGTGTATTAGGAAGCGCTGTGCAACCTCAATGGCCAACGTACTCTGGAGGTATTTGCGCGCTTCTTGTACGATAATTGATGTGGTGTTTCGCGAATTTTGCTCCTTTTGTTCCTGTAGCATGCGTGTCATTGGAAGACAGTTATTGTTTTTGCCTCGGAGACTTGAATAAGCATTGTTATTGAGACTTAATAGATTTCGCTTTCGTTTCGTACCATTTACATAAATACTTTTCTGATTTTTTAATTCGTTCATGAAATATCTTTACCAGGAATACTTTACTAGGTGATTACGGCACAAAATGTCTTTCATTATGATGTTATATGATGTAGTTATATTGTTTGGATGGGCCACCAGTGTAATATTGGTAAAAGGTGTAATTAGAGCTGTTATTTCTTGCGGGTATAGATGTCGTGATAAATATAGCATATCTTGAATGTAACCTACTGTTAACCACTGCTGTTAACCTATGTGTTTAGTTGTTAGCATTCCCATATGTTAGTGCCTTGAACCAGGTAGATATATTATAATGGGCTGTAGCGCCTTGTCTACAACCTTACCCCTGCAACATGTCTATGATGTAGTATTTCTTCCAGCCACACTCCAACCAGACCGAAGTCCAAACTTTGTTCTCTCCATCGTTTCTAATAATACTTGTGTTCGCAGCGCCTGTCGCTGTCCCTCACCCTCACCCTTGATGTTGGTAACGCTTGCCATGGCGTCTAGTAATAGTAATATTTCTCTTGGACAGCTTGATTGGCAGCCAGAGTATGTTACCATGGAGATTGACCTGTGACCTATGACGTCAAGACGGAGGGGAAATAATACTTGCAGGTTGCACATGACCTTGTCTCGGTCTTTCAATCGTGCTGCATTCTGTCTTTTTGCCTACACGTGCATGTCGCTAAGTGTCCTTTTCCACTTAGATACCTAGTTATGACTGGATTGAACAGCGTTCAAAGCTACACGTAAAGATATTTGTAAGAAGAATTTTCAAAACTATTTAATTCTGTATTGTGAGCTCAGTAGCTCACCTTGACCTGACCTTGACGAGTAGCTTTGAAGGTCGCTTTTGGTGAATTGCAGGTGTCTGCGTCATTTCAAGTCAACCAATGTCTCTGTTCTTGTGACCAGAAACTGTCGGCTAATTAACTGACTTGATTGAATGATACACTTGTTGAATCTCTTCACGTATGGCGCTGGGCTGTTCCTTCTTCAGGCGTCTGTTTGGCGTATGTTACTTCCTCAATTTCCCCCATGAAGTCTGTAGCTGTTTGTCATGTAATGCATGCCCTTTGTGACCTGACCTGACCTGACCCTGTTAGTGCGCTGATGTGTGGGGTAACCGACCAAGCTCCTTGATCTCTGGCTCCATGTTATCAAAACTACAGCAAGTTAAGTCAATTCTATGATTTATTTATACCTTAGAAAAAAACATAGGGGTCCATGCACCCATCGCTTCCAAATGTGAATGTTTGGGCGGAATGAATATTACGGAAAAGTACTGACGTGATGCCCTACTAATGTCGTTTGGAGCTGGAGGTATTGTAGGGAATAAGGTGCCAACAGTACTACTTTCAAAAAGCTTGGTTGCTCAGGCCGTTTACCTTTCACATCGTCTGGTCTTCTATGCAGTGGCGTTTTCCTTACCTTTGCCTTACATTTATGTTGTTGTAAACGTTGTTTTAATGTATGTAACATCAAGTCGCTTGGAGGCCGGCTTGGTGGGGCTTCTGGCCTGCTGCAGCGTTAGTCCAATAGTTCAAGGGAAGTCACAGTGTGCTCTCCCTTATGAACTGTCTCACCTAAGCAGATTATACCTTGTCCATTAGTCCATTGTGCTCATTTCAAATCCTCTAACGGGGCAAAGTCCTGCTATTCTCGGCACCATAAGCCATATCCATACCGTCCCATTGACGTACTTTGGACATGTAAACACCCCCGGAGACGTGCTGATGTGACTCGGCCCCTGTTTGCAGCCCCTGACCCCGTGCAGGGCCTACCCCTCGGGGGCAACGGCCCGGCGGCTGGCGGGGTGGGGCCCGGACAGACCCCCACTCTACGCCCCCCTCTCCCAGGTGTCGCTGAACTCCATGGACAGCTGCCAAAGTCACCTGGAAGTGGTAAAGACGGTGGGGTGTTGGCCGCCGACCCCGTGCTGGGCCCGTGCTGGGCCCGGGCGGTGTAGGGCTGTAGCTGTAGATATGGGAGCTATGAGCAGATAACCCTCCTCAGGAGCTGTACAGAAATCACTCGTTATTACCCTCTTATATATATATCTACAGCATCAGTGCTTCCTGGTCGTCGGGCCACCAGGACGTTAACATATATGAAACTGTCCCCAAATCACTATGTGGTACTAGAGGAAAGGCGTATATTGCCTTGTTTGATCCCCAAAAGAGGGAAAAAGCCGTTTACTTTATGTTGTCCCCTTCACCCTGTGTGTCACCGCTATGCCGAGGAACTTCTGATGCAGGACAATAGTTGGATGACTAATCGGTGGCAGTTTGATTTCGTTGCTGAAAGATTCATTTTCTCACTTTAACTTTTCACACTGGTCATTTTCGTTCAGTTTTAGTGGTAGCTGCGTTCTTTTTACCAAAATCTTTCAGGGTGAGAATCGACACTGAGATTGTTCGCCTTCCTTTTCGTGCTCAGACCAACACGGAGATGACAACCGCACTATTTGATTTCTGCCCCCCATCCCCGTTGACTCCCCACACCCCACCCCACCCCACCCCACCCTAGGATTCCCCATTGAATTATTCAAATTTTCGCTTTTGCTTCGCCTTTGAAAGAGATCACAATGATACGATATATGACCATATCTACTGACCGCGTCTGTCGACCAGCCGCGCGTTGACTGTGCCCTGCCTGCCCCCTTAGTAAGCCGGGCTAAGCCCCATGTCTCTATCGCCGGGCTAACCCCACCCCCATGTCTCTCTCTCTCTCGCCGGGTAGGACGCCGACTCCCCGCTTGGCGGTATCTCCAGGACGCCTTCCACGGTCAGCGTGGCCAGCATGGCCTCCGCCAAGTACCATCACTAACCCCTCGCCCACCCACCCGCCTGCCTGTCTGTCTGCCTGTCAGCGCTGTCCGCCACCGCTTGGGGGCGCCACGCGTCGCCGGTACGTGCGTGCTCGCATCCACACCGCCCACCACAACCACTCGCGCCATTTGACCCTGTTCCCCGCCAAATTCATGTCCCCGCCTGCAGGAGCACTTAGCTTCATCGCAACCCTAGCTAGATGTCCTATATTTCTCAGATTCCGGGCTGTATATATAACATGGCTTTCTCTAAACCCCAACTATAAATCATGGCTTCCTGTCAACTTTAATGTATATCCCTCTGCTGTCTCTAAACTCTAGCTTTGTACAATGGATGCCTATGCCAGTAGCCTAACCCTAGCCTGTAGTAGACAGTGGTGGAGTTCTAATTGTGTGTATTAATCGATGAATGATAATATATTTTTCATGTTTGCACTTAATGTTTCATGAGAAAACGTTTCACATTATTTTGTGTGAAATATAGTCTTGTTTGTTCAATAATCAATATCTATTTAGTAATCTTAGTTCGACATTTTTGAACCTGTGCATCACCATCTTCTGCTTTATCAGTGAAAAAAACATTATGTGTATCTTACTGTGCTAAAGGTCCGTATCACAGACATGGGTGAGTAGTGGCATGGATGTCCATTCATTAATGACTCCTCAAGGAAGGTACGTTACACTGAGAGTTCTGGGGGTCCCTGTAGTTGAACTATACTGCTCATTAATAAAAACTCAACAGTGAAATTAGAAAATACAAGATTGTAATGTCCAACGAACAAGTGCACTTTAGAAAAGGCGTAATTTTCGTGCTTGTCATTCACATTGTGGCCCAATTTAGCTTTCAAATGCGCATTTTTAACGTATTAAAAGTAACAAATATGTCAAGTGCAGTTATATAAAACGCATTTTTATGGATTTTAAATAAATGTAATAAACAAAGGTATCAAATGCGCGTTTTAATGTACCCCGAAGACGCCAATATGATAGGAGTTTAGTCCGAAAAGTTCAGCAGTTGATGGCTTTGTCCGTCTGTTCCGGTGCAGGTCCTGGGAACCGCGGGACTGTGTACAGCGAGTGGTAAACAGCACGTTATGACGTAACAATGGCGGGGAGTCGGCCTCCCCGGGGAAATCTCTCCGCCTACTTAATTGTCGCAGTAGTTGGAAGGGCGTTTTATTCCGGCCGTGTTATATGGAGGGGGTTGCACGGGGTGCTTCTACAGCAAGTTTAAATGTGGAGGCGGCGACTTGAGCGGAAGATGGGTGGAGATCAGCTGGAAGAGGGAGGGAGGGGTGGGGGGTGTATGTATGTACGTAGTCTATTGTAACAATCTACCGAGCCAATTAATTTCGCTTATATATTACTTGGGTAATGCGGCTCTGGGGCAGGGACAGTCTTGGTGGAGTGCATTGTAGTGTCAGCCCCCAGTGGGTGACACCAGTGAGGGAGGGCTTCGTGGGTCGGGGCGTCTTCCTGTCCCCTGTCTTACCAGTCTGTATGGCTCGCTGGTCTGTGACCCAGGCTCCTGATGGAGGTGTGGTCCTTCCTGTCCCCTGTCTTACCAGTCTGTATGGCTCGCTGGTCTGTGACCCAGGCTCCTGATGGAGGTGTGGTCCTTCCTGTCCCCTGTCTGACCAGTCTGTATGGCTCGCTGGTCTGTGACCCAGGCTCCTGATGGAGGTGTGGTCCTTCCTGTCCCCTGTCTTACCAGTCTGTATGGCTCGCTGGTCTGACCCAGGCCCCTGATGGAGGTGTGGTCCTTCCTGTCCCCTGTCTTACCAGTCTGTATGGCTCGCTGGTCTGTGACCCAGGCTCCTGATGGAGGTGTGGTCCTTCCTGTCCCCTGTCTTACCAGTCTGTATGGCTCGCTGGTCTGTGACCCAGGCTCCTGATGGAGGTGTGGTCCTTCCTGTCCCCTGTCTTACCAGTCTGTATGGCTCGCTGGTCTGTGACCCAGGCTCCTGATGGAGGTGTGGTCCTTCCTGTCCCCTGTCTTACCAGTCTGTATGGCTCGCTGGTCTGTGACCCAGGCTCCTGATGGAGGTGTGGTCCTTCCTGTCCCCTGTCTTACCAGTCTGTATGGCTCGCTGGTCTGTGACCCAGGCTCCTGATGGAGGTGTGGTCCTTCCTGTCCCCTGTCTTACCAGTCTGTATGGCTCGCTGGTCTGTGACCCAGGCTCCTGATGGAGGTGTGGTCCATAGCTGGTGACACTGCTGCTCATCGATTGTACGGTGTGTGGTGCATATCTCGTCATGCTGCTCTTCTCGTGCGGCTGATGTCACCCACATCTTATCCCCCCTTAGCCTCACTCACCCCTCTTTCACCCCTCTCTGTCACCCTCACTCACCCCTCTTTCACCCCTCTCTGTCACCCCTCTCTGTCACCCCTCACTCACCCCTCTGTCACCCCTCACTCACCCCTCTTTCACCCCTCACTTACCCCTCTTTCACCCCTCTCTGTCACCCCTCTCTGTCACCCTCACTCACCCCTCTTTCACCCCTCTCTGTCACCCCTCACTCACCCCTCTGTCACCCCTCACTCACCCCTCTTTCACCCCTCACTCACCCCTCTTTCACCCCTCTCTGTCACCCCTCTCTGTCACCCCTCACTCACCCCTCTTTCACCCCTCACTCACCCCTCTTTCACCCCTCTCTTTCACCCCTCTCTGCCATCCTCACTCACCCCTCTTTCACCCCTCTTTCACCCCTCTCTGTCACCCCTCTCTGTCACCCCTCACTCACCCCTCTTTCACCCCTCACTCACCCCTCTTTCACCCCTCACTCACCCCTCTTTCACCCCTCTCTGTCACCCCTCTCTGTCACCCCTCACTCACCCCTCTTTCACCCCTCACTCACCCCTCTTTCACCCCTCTCTGTCACCCCTCACTCACCCCTCTTTCACCCCTCACTTACCCCTCTTTCACCCCTCTCTGTCACCCCTCTCTGTCACCCCTCACTCACCCATCTTTCACCCCTCACTCACCCCTCTTTCACCCCTCACTCACCCCTCTTTCACCCCTCTCTGCCACCCCCTCACGCCCACATGTTGGACTGCGAACTGTGATTGACAAAACACGTGATCGTAACAGCGGCGATCGACGTCCGATTGCAGCTATAGCCATCGAGCGGGGGGGGGCTATATCACCACGTGGTCGCCGTCCGTCGCATTGTGAAACAGTTCCCTGGTGGTCCTTTAAGATACGGGCGTCCTAACTTTCCTGTGTCTTGGCGGACTATTTGGCCTCCTGTCCTTGTCCGCGTAAGGCTCCCACTAAGCTATGGATGCTGCATAGCTCGCATGTCAGTGGAAAATAACATAATTGGAACATTTGATACATGCTAATTGACGCTGATGCGTCTAGAATGGACTGGGGTTTTTAGTTTCGCTAATTCATCCGATTCAAGTCTTTCGTGCAAACATGGCCGCCTACCACGGAATCATATTATAACTGACATATTTGTCATCAATAACGTTCAGTTCGACCCACACTATAGAATGACGTAAGCACTAAAATGGCTGAAACATATCATGACAATATGTTTACACTGATATTGCAGCAAATGGTGATGCGCGTAAAAAATTCTCACACATCGATTGCGAAATATGAAAACACTTTTACCACTGAGAAACGTAAAAGACTCAACTATTTTTAGACTAGAAATATAATATAAGTTTATATGTCACCCATAATTAATGTAACATTTTATTTCCTGTGAATGGATAGTTTTATAATGGATGTATTATATTTGTCGCCTTTGCAGAGATCGCGCCTCCTGCCGAATATGGGAAGTACTATGAGCCTCAACATTATGAAATGAACACCGGATGACGAGGTATGACGTCACGGGATCCCCTGTGACGTCACAGCACCGTCTAAATCTACGATGCCATGATGACACATAAGAAATTGTATCTCTAAGTTATGAACTTCATTCGATTTAAGAGTCCTCAGCTATGAAGCAGGACCTGTCTGCTACAACATAGCATAGCACCGGACCTGTATTATCGCCCTCTGTTTAATCACCGTGAATATGGTAGCGATGGTAGCAGTCTGGGCGTTGCCCGGGGCTGTGCGTGTATATGGTAGCGATGGTAACAGTCAGTCTGGTCGTTGCCAGGGGCTGTGCGTGTATATGGTAGCGATGGTAACAGTCAGTCTGGGCGTTGCCAGTGGCTGTGCGTGTTATACGCGGGGTGAATGTGACTGCGAAAATGTAGAATGCCTCTTATTCGAATGTATGAAGAAAACCTGAAGTGCAAGCTTCACTTTCTCACGTTTTCATTTCATCGATTCTATCTGTAGTCAATGACCGTTGTCACTGGAGGTGAGTTTAGATGGTTCGGACCCGCCCTCGACCCCCTCCTCAGCTCTGTAACCTGTTTCTGCCGCACTCGGATTACAAATGTCTTCTGTTGCATATGAAGTACAGACTTGTACAGTTATAATTTTAACATATCGTTTTGTTAGAGTACTTAGACTTTAGCCATTAGACTCATTTTGGGGTAAATCGGAGGTAGTAAATGAGATGTATAATATTAAATACGCCCTGTCTAGAAATGTATTTTAAATATAGTAATTTGAGTGTTAAAAAAGGGGGAGCTGCGATTTTTTATATTTGGTTATATAAGAGGTAATTCTGCTAAAATAAGACTTCGTCATTTTGTTTTGTGTCCTTGGACAGCAAGTCTTACAGACAGGAAGCTCCTATGTATTTATCTTGTATTCCAGTTCTGAATTTATCACATATCACATAATGAGAGATATATACTGCATGTCACCTCTATTAACTGCATTGTGTACTGCCCAATCTAAACATGAGCTCACCTGATATTAATTTTATTACACATAATATATATGTTACAACATTATCTAAACTACGAATGACGGTTATTTAAATTGCGATGTGAGTGTCTCTTGTGCTGGATGGTTCCAGTCCATCGAAAGGAAATCTAGGGGGTTTGCTACATTCGTGAAACAAGTCTGAATCGTTCCCCGGCTCATCCCAAGTTATTTAGTAGCCAGTTTGTGTTCTGCTGCTCCAAACAATCTGTCCATATTTGTTCATACTGCAGGAGATGCCAAATTGTATGCGCCGTAGATTACGATTTATCACTTTTTCTACGTTTTTTCCATCAGCTAGTTTTTTTTTTCAATTCCCCTATTAATTTTCTATAATGTACCACTTGACACCAATTTATTGCAAACTAATTGATAAGTCGTACAACTTTGGGGTGGTGGCCCCTGGTCTCTTGCCGTGACGAACCGTCACGCGGCGAGTTGCGCTATACGTCGTGAGAAATAGTTCATGTTCTCAGCTTGGCATCGCTCATATTGATCTGTGCATTTTGTTATCGTATAAATTGCGCTCCATGTGCGCGTTGCTATGGACTGCAGACCATGACATCACGCGGAAGAGGGGAAGAGCGTTTCAGCTTTGATTAGTCTCTATCCACAACAGCGTTTTAATTTAATTGATAATTATATCTGCTCAGCACAGAATATATGAGTACGTGCTCGAATAGTACTTAATAAGCTATATGAAGACAGAACACTTCGCCCTGGAGCTGTGTCGACCTGGTTCCCCGACTCGAGGCAACTACACAACGAGGAACCAGCCAGCAAACCGAGACTTCACGCCAGGAAATGTCTGTTGTAACGGTTAACCATTCCAGATGCCATACGTTAGCAGGGCGCCATTTACCGCAGAGTTGGAGATGAACTTGGGACTCCGGGAAGTCTGGTGTCAGAACTCAGCAGGAGATCATGATTCCATGTAGCTACACAGATCTCGTCGCTTGTGCAGATCTGTGGCTCTCTTTTTTTTACATGTCTTTTTTTCTCATTATTTGTACAGAATATGGATTTGATGTAAATATAGAAAATTCGATAGATTGAAAATGTTGTTTGTTCCTATTTTCGTGAATTATATCATTCGGTTTCGATGGCTTATTCGTTGGATATGTGGACCACGTGATCACTTCCTGCGACCGTAGAACGACGCATCAAATGAAGTAAAACGCAGCAGATTAACTCTGACATCTGCCACGATATGATCTGGTGTTATCCAGACCTTGCACACTATTCTTACAACTGCGTAGTTTCATAGTTTTTGTTTGAACATCCGTTACATCGTCATGCTCAGTGATCCCCCCTGCCTTCCTCGACCCTGCGATCTTCATCATAAACAGCTTATGTAAATATATGTATGTCGTTTTCACGACTGAAATGCACTTGCCGTGTGGCTACAACTGTAGGCCTTGAAGAAAGACCACATAATTGGCCTATATCTGTCCAGTATTCTGTCCTCTAGGGTAGGTTTTACAGCCTATGTGGGCCTACACATATCTGGCCAGATCACAGTGCGGGACATAACTTGGCGGCCAGGGTCAATGTCTCATGACTGGCAGCATACACTGGCCAGGCTGTTGGCTGCTCATGAAACATTCATCCTCTCTCGGCTGGGGCCTTATCTTGGGATCGGGGTTGTCTGTCTAGCATGGAGTGCCCGCCGAAAGGGAGGAGGCTGGCAGAAACGAGTCAGCGAGAATTTGGTGGACTCCATGTTGGATGAGCGATGGCTGGGTGTATACAGTGTTATCGAAATATAAATCATCAATGTTGGATATTCTATAGTGTGCGAGATGAGTTGAGGGGGGGGGGGGGGAGGGGGGGGATAAGGTGGTGATTTTTTTCAGACACCACGTAGGGGGTCCGTCCACTGGGGTTCCTTGCTCTGCAGTGTATTCCGGACGATCTTCAGGTTGTGGCAGGGTTACACGCGCTCAGCCTTCCAATGCTCGGACGGTAGGAATAATGTTAAAAGCGGTAGGCGGTGGAAGTCTTCAAAAAGCGGTAGTCTACCGCGTAAAGCGGTAGGGTTGGCGTGTATGCACCCCCCCCCCCCCCCCACCTTCCCCGCCCACTAAGCATCGTCATCGCGAGCGGTGAACAACTCGTTCATCAACCTCTTCACATTGTGTCCTGGGTACGGGTGTGACCTAGCGTCTTTCTACTCTGGTTGCCTCACTGTCCACGTGAGGAGATACAGAAAAGATCGAGAGAGGAGAGGAGATTGGGGACGGGGCGGGTGGTGGCTAGGCAGAGACTTTGAAGGCGAGGCAGAGGCCACCACTGTATTCATTGCGAGAGAATGGATCCGGGGGTGAGCCGGCGGGGTCCTCCCAAGCGTGATCCGTCACCTGTCGACACCACCGTGCCCCCTGCCACTCCCCTCCCTCCATCCTTCCGTGCCCCCATCGAGCCCCTTCCTCCCTCGCTCGCTCGCACCGTGCCTCCCCACGCCCTCTCTCCTTCCGTACCCCCACCCCGCACCAACCCCCTCTCTCTCTCCTTCCGTGTCCCCTCCCCCCACCGGCGCCCTTCCTCCCTCCCACCGTGCCCCAGCTGGTCGACGAGATTACCCTACCTCACAGACACAGCAACCCGCACCCCGCCCCCGAAATTATACAAACCAATCTCTCACCCCCCACTCTATGTTCGAGGTCCACTTTTCTTTGTGTGATGTATGTCTAAACCTTGGCCACGTCTCGACTGATTTCTGTAAATTGTTTCTGTCACTTACAGAGTGATGGGGGGGGGGGGGGGGGGTGGTGCTGCAGGTGCATAAAGCAGGTAGCGTCGTAGCCTAAAGGATTCATGCCTTTGGTGTCAGTTTGGGACCAGTTGATTGTAGTTTACACCGGATATTGTATTTATATGTCTTATTTAGTAAGCCAGACATGGAACTGAGTAACATTACCCGATTTCCCCTTGTCAAAAGAGATCCGGGATTAACAACCGCACCTGCATTTATAACTGGAGTCTCAATTTATTGGTCTGCCTTGCTGGTGTATATCTTGTTACTGGATGCCTTCATGATATATCCTTGTTACTGGATGCCTTCATGATATATCCTTGTTACTGGGTGCCTTCTTTATGTATCCTTGTTACTGGATGCCTTCTTTATGTATCCTTGTTACTGGATGCCTTCATGATATATCCTTGTTACTGGATGCCTTCTTTATGTATCCTTGTTACAGGATGCCTTCTTTATGTACCTTGTTACTGGATGCCTTCATGATATATCCTTGTTACTGGATGCCTTCTTTATGTATCCTTGTTACTGGATGCCTTCTTTATGTATCCTTGTTACTGGATGCCTTCATGATATATCCTTGTTACTGGATGCCTTCTTTATGTACCTTGTTACTGGATGTCTTCTTTATGTATCCTTGTTACTGGATGCCTTCTTTATGTATCCTTGTTACTAGATGCCTTCTTTATGTACCTTGTTACTGGATGCCTTCTTTATGTATCCTTGTTACTGGATGCCTTCTTTATGTACCTTGTTACTGGATGTCTTCTTTATGTATCCTTGTTACTGGATGCCTTCTTTATGTATCCTTGTTACTAGATGCCTTCTTTATGTACCTTGTTACTGGATGCCTTCTTTATGTACCTTGTTACTGGATGTCTTCTTTATGTATCCTTGTTACTGGATGCCTTCATGATATATCCTTGTTACTGGATGCCTTCTTTATGTATCCTTGTTACTGGATGCCTTCATGATATATCCTTGTTACTGGATGCCTTCATGATATATCCTTGTTACTGGATGCCTTCTTTATGTATCCTTGTTACTGGATGCCTTCTTTATGTATCCTTGTTACTGGATGCCTTCTTTATGTATCCTTGTTACTGGATGCCTTCATGATATATCCTTGTTACTGGATGCCTTCTTTATGTACCTTGTTACTGGATGTCTTCTTTATGTATCCTTGTTACTGGATGCCTTCTTTATGTATCCTTGTTACTAGATGCCTTCTTTATGTACCTTGTTACTGGATGCCTTCTCTATGTACCTTGTTACTGGATGTCTTCTTTATGTATCCTTGTTACTGGATGCCTTCATGATATATCCTTGTTACTGGATGCCTTCTTTATGTATCCTTGTTACTGGATGCCTTCATGATATATCCTTGTTACTGGATGCCTTCATGATATATCCTTGTTACTGGATGCCTTCTTTATGTATCCTTGTTACTGGATGCCTTCTTTATGTATCCTTGTTACTGGATGCCTTCATGATATATCCTTGTTACTGGATGCCTTCTTTATGTACCTTGTTACTGGATGTCTTCTTTATGTATCCTTGTTACTGGATGCCTTCTTTATGTATCCTTGTTACTAGATGCCTTCTTTATGTACCTTGTTACTGGATGCCTTCTTTATGTACCTTGTTACTGGATGTCTTCTTTATGTATCCTTGTTACTGGATGCCTTCATGATATATCCTTGTTACTGGATGCCTTCTTTATGTACCTTGTTACTGGATGTCTTCTTTATGTATCCTTGTTACTGGATGCCTTCTTTATGTATCCTTGTTACTAGATGCCTTCTTTATGTACCTTGTTACTGGATGCCTTCTTTATGTACCTTGTTACTGGATGTCTTCTTTATGTATCCTTGTTACTGGATGCCTTCATGATATATCCTTGTTACTGGATGCCTTCTTTATGTATCATTGTTACTGGATGCCTTCATGATATATCCTTGTTACTGGATGCCTTCATGATATATCCTTGTTACTGGATGCCTTCTTTATGTATCCTTGTTACTGGATGCCTTCTTTATGTATCCTTGTTACTGGATGCCTTCATGATATATCCTTGTTACTGGATGCCTTCTTTATGTACCTTGTTACTGGATGTCTTCTTTATGTATCCTTGTTACTGGATGCCTTCTTTATGTATCCTTGTTACTAGATGCCTTCTTTATGTACCTTGTTACTGGATGCCTTCTTTATGTACCTTGTTACTGGATGTCTTCTTTATGTATCCTTGTTACTGGATGCCTTCATGATATATCCTTGTTACTGGATGCCTTCTTTATGTACCTTGTTACTGGATGCCTTCTTTATGTATCCTTGTTACTGGATGCCTTCTTTATGTACCTTGTTACTGGATGTCTTCTTTATGTATCCTTGTTACTGGATGCCTTCTTTATGTATCCTTGTTACTAGATGCCTTCTTTATGTACCTTGTTACTGGATGCCTTCTTTATGTACCTTGTTACTGGATGTCTTCTTTATGTATCCTTGTTACTGGATGCCTTCATGATATATCCTTGTTACTGGATGCCTTCTTTATGTATCCTTGTTACTGGATGCCTTCATGATATATCCTTGTTACTGGATGCCTTCATGATATATCCTTGTTACTGGATGCCTTCTTTATGTATCCTTGTTACTGGATGCCTTCTTTATGTATCCTTGTTACTGGATGCCTTCTTTATGTATCCTTGTTACTGGATGCCTTCATGATATATCCTTGTTACTGGATGCCTTCTTTATGTACCTTGTTACTGGATGTCTTCTTTATGTATCCTTGTTACTGGATGCCTTCTTTATGTATCCTTGTTACTAGATGCCTTCTTTATGTACCTTGTTACTGGATGCCTTCTTTATGTACCTTGTTACTGGATGTCTTCTTTATGTATCCTTGTTACTGGATGCCTTCATGATATATCCTTGTTACTGGATGCCTTCTTTATGTATCCTTGTTACTGGATGCCTTCATGATATATCCTTGTTACTGGATGCCTTCATGATATATCCTTGTTACTGGATGCCTTCTTTATGTATCCTTGTTACTGGATGCCTTCTTTATGTATCCTTGTTACTGGATGCCTTCATGATATATCCTTGTTACTGGATGCCTTCTTTATGTACCTTGTTACTGGATGTCTTCTTTATGTATCCTTGTTACTGGATGCCTTCTTTATGTATCCTTGTTACTAGATGCCTTCTTTATGTACCTTGTTACTGGATGCCTTCTTTATGTACCTTGTTACTGGATGTCTTCTTTATGTATCCTTGTTACTGGATGCCTTCATGATATATCCTTGTTACTGGATGCCTTCTTTATGTACCTTGTTACTGGGTGCCTTCTTTATGTATCCTTGTTACTGGATGCCTTCTTTATGTATCCTTGTTACTGGATGCCTTCATGATATATCCTTGTTACTGGATGCCTTCATGATATGTCCTTGTTACTGGATGCCTTCATGATATATCCTTGTTACTGGATGCCTTCATGATATATCCTTGTTACTGGATGCCTTCTTTATGTATCCTTGTTACTGGATGCCTTCTTTATGTATCCTTGTTACTGGATGCCTTCATGATATATCCTTGTTACTGGATGCCTGCTTTATGTACCTTGTTACTGGATGTCTTCTTTATGTATCCTTGTTACTGGATGCCTTCTTTATGTATCCTTGTTACTAGATGCCTTCTTTATGTACCTTGTTACTGGATGCCTTCTTTATGTACCTTGTTACTGGATGTCTTCTTTATGTATCCTTGTTACTGGATGCCTTCATGATATATCCTTGTTACTGGATGCCTTCTTTATGTACCTTGTTACTGGGTGCCTTCTTTATGTATCCTTGTTACTGGGTGCCTTCTTTATGTATCCTTGTTACTGGATGTCTTCTTTATGTACCTTGTTACTGGATGCCTTCTTTATGTATCCTTGTTACTGGATGCCTTCTTTATGTATCCTTGTTACTGGATGCCTTCTTTATGTATCCTTGTTACTGGATGCCTTCATGATATATCCTTGTTACTGGATGCCTTCTTGATATATCCTTGTTACTGAATGCCTTCTTTATGCATCCTTGTTACTGGATGCCTTCTTTATGTATCCTTGTTACTGAATGCCGTCTTTATGTATCCTTGTTACTGGATGCCTTCTTTATGTATCCTTGTTACTGGGTGCCTTCTTTATGTACCTTGTTACTGGATGCCTTCTTTATGTATCCTTGTTACTGAATGTCTTCTTTATGTATCCTTGTTACTGGATGCCTTCTTTATGTACCTTGTTACTGGATGCCTTCTTTATGTATCCTTGTTACTTGATGCCTTCTTTATGTATCCTTGTTACTGAATGCCTTCTTTATGTATCTTGTTACTGGATGCCTTCATGATATATCCTTGTTACTGGATGCCTTCTTTATGTATCCTTCTTACTGAATGCCTTCTTTATGTATCCTTGTTACTAGATGCCTTCTTTATGTATCCTTGTTACTGGGTGCCTTCTTTATGTACCTTGTTACTGGATGCCTTCTTTATGTATCCTTGTTACTGGATGCCTTCTTTATGTATCCTTGTTACTGGATGCCTTCTTTATGTATCCTTGTTACTGGATGCCTTCTTTATGTGTCCCTTTTTACTGGATGCCTTCATTATATATCCTTGTTACTGGATGCCTTCTTTATGTATCCTTGTTACTGAATGCCTTCTTTATTTGTCCCTTGTTACAGGATGCCTTCTTTATGTATCCTTGTTACTGGATGCCTTCTTTATTTGTCCCTTGTTACTGAATGCCTTCTTTATGTATCCTTGTTACAGGATGCCTTCTTTATGTATCCTTGTTACTGAATGCCTTCTTTATGTATCCTTGTTACAGGATGCCTTCTTTATGTATCCTTGTTACTGAATGCCTTCTTTATGTATCCTTGTTACAGGATGCCTTCTTTATGTATCCTTGTTACAGGATGCCTTCTTTATTTGTCCCTTGTTACTGGATGCCTTCTTTATGTATCCTTGTTACTAGATGCCTTCTTTATGTATCCTTGTTACTGAATGCCTTCTTTATGTATCTTTGTTACTGGATGCCTTCTTTATGTATCTTTGTTACTGGATGCCTTCTTTATGTATCCTTGTTACTGGATGCCTTCTTTATTTGTCCCTTGTTACAGGATGCCTTCTTTATTTGTCCCTTGTTACAGGATGCCTTCTTTATGTATCCTTGTTACTGGATGCCTTCTTTATGTATCCTTGTTACTGGATGCCTTCTTTATGTATCCTTGTTACTGGATGCCTTCTTTATGTATCTTTGTTACTGGATGCCTTCTTTATGTATCCTTGTTACTGGATGCCTTCTTTATTTGTCCCTTGTTACAGGATGCCTTCTTTATTTGTCCCTTGTTACAGGATGCCTTCTTTATGTATCTTTGTTACTGGATGCCTTCTTTATGCATCCTTGTTACTGGATGCCTTCATGATATATCCTTGTTACTGGATGCCTTCTTTATGCATCCTTGTTACTGGATGCCTTCTTTATGTATCTTTGTTACTGGATGCCTTCTTTATGTACCTTGTTACTGGATGCCTTCTTTATGTATCCTTGTTACTGGATGCCTTCTTTATGTATCCTTGTTACTGGATGCCTTCTTTATGTACCTTGTTACTGGATGTCTTCTTTATGTATCCTTGTTACTGGATGCCTTCTTTATGTGTCCCTTGTTACTGGATGCCTTCTTGATATATCCTTGTTACTGGATGTTCTTTATGTATCCTTGTTACTAGATGCCTTCTTTATGTATCCTTGTTACTAGATGCCTTCTCTATGTATCCTTGTTACTGGGTGCCTTCTTTATGTACCTTGTTACTGGATGCCTTCTTTATGTATCCTTGTTACTGGATGCCTTCTTTATGTGTCCCTTGTTACTGGATGCCTTCTTGATATATCCTTGTTACTGGATGTTCTTTATGTATCCTTGTTACTAGATGCCTTCTTTATGTATCCTTGTTACTAGGTGCGTTCTTTATGTACCTTGTTACTGGATGTCTTCTTTATGTATCCTTGTTACTGGATGCCTTCTTTATGTATCCTTGTTACTGGATGCCTTCTTTATGTACCTTGTTACTAGATGTCTTCTTCATGTACCTTGTTACTGGATGCCTTCTCTATGTATCCTTGTTACTAGATGCCTTCTATATGTATCCTTGTTACTAGATGCCTTCTATATGTATCCTTGTTACTGGATGCCTTCTTTATGTATCCTTGTTACTAGATGCCTTCTTTATGTATCCTTGTTACTAGATGCCTTCTCTATGTATCCTTGTTACTAGATGCCTTCTATATGTATCCTTGTTACTGGATGCCTTCTTTATGTATCCTTGTTACTGGATGCCTTCTTTTATGTATCCTTGTTACTGGATGCCTTCTTTATGTATCCTTGTTACTAGATGCCTTCTTTATGTATCCTTGTTACTAGATGCCTTCTTTATGTATCTCTTGTTACTGGAAGCCTTCCTTATATTTCCCTTGCGTTTGTTGTTCATGGGTTTTAAACGTGTTGTGTTGTAAGTGGTGTGGCCTGTGCAGACTGACAACTGTTGATAACTGTATAGAGATTTGTTTTCACTAACCGCCCATGCTTACCCACACCGCGCTATTTGTACCAAACTTAAAAGCTGAGTCGGCGAGGATATTTTACCTATGAGCGCAACTAATTTATTTAAGGCTTCGTGGCTTGGTCCGATAGTAATTATAATAACGGCGGGTGTCGTCGTGAACGGAACGCTAAAAACATGTTTATTAGTCCGTGGAATGGCAATGTCTGTTCGATATAACCAGTTGGCGTCCTTTTGTCAGCCCCTCAGACAATTGGAAAACCTTTCTGTGTACCAGTGATGCACATAAACTACGAACAATATGCCTTGGAGATCTGTAGATCTGTCTGTAGCCAAACAAATGCAACACTTTCTCCAGCTTTTCCACAACACCGACAAACTGCACCCATTCCTGCAGCATGTACCCCGCCCCCCCCCCCTCCGCTTACTCCCCTCACCCCCCATACCCCCCGTCGCTGACAAAAAGGCAAACGGCGCAGAAATCCCTGTCAGCCGCTCGTGGCGATCAGCTCTATGGAGGAGTGGCGGGGTTATATGGGGCGTGAACTTTGCCACGGAATGGCTGCTGGCAGTGTTCAGCTGTGGTGGGAATGTCAGCAGTAGTAAATCCTGATGACTGATGTCGAGATGGCAATCAGATGGCAAGTCCAAGTGTCGAATGGTGTCAGGGGTTATGCGGCGCCGTCTGTTAGCAGGGCCTGCCTGCCCGCGCCAGCGTCACCGGCTGTCGGTCTGTCTGTCGGAGTGCCCGCTCGGTGATGTGCTATGTGCTAAATGTGATCCACAGGTGGGTCAGTAATCTGTTATGTGTCTCAAGGGTCGATTTCGGGAGGAAGATAAGACAAGCGAAGTGTCCAATAACCAAGATGAACTTTTTGGTTCTAAATGTGTAATTTAAAGCAATATATTCCGTAATTTTTGTTCTTCCAACCTCTTCTCCATGTTAAATAAATATAATCTGTCTTGAATTTAAATCCTGAAAGCGCGTGGCTATCCGGATAGAGCGAATTGGTTTTTCGGAGCAGACGAGTTGGTGGCCGGCTTTATATCCCTGCGCGCCTGTTCGCTGTTCGGTAGGGTCATCAATAAAACGCGGAAAACTTCGGAAAACTTCTTCGCAGCGAAAATTCCGAATTTGTTCGCAGTATTACGCATGATTTCGCAGGTATTCCGCGTTTTATTGAGGCCCCTTCGGTATTCCGTGTGATGTCGACCGCGGCTTGCTAGGATGTCCGCGCGCGATATAAATAAACCGCGTAGTTTTATGTTAAAATTGTTGTTTTACAGACTCAAAGAGATAAATAATATTATGCATCATAATTTTAAGATACTTTTAGTCTTCATTGTAAAGTGTAAAAAATCTAAGATGGCGCATGTAAGTAGATTGCTTTAATGAATGATTTAGCATTTAATTACTTGGTTTATCATCGATAAACTTACTTATCGCCCATAAAACTATGCTTTATCCATAAGCCTAATTTATTACTATTTTACACAACTAATTATAACAATGCTCAATATCATGATGCCGTATGACCTATTGCGGTTTCTATGTTAGAAATGTTTGAACGCTAGTTCTATGATTGTGAGAAACTGGAAGATGGGTCACCGCAACCCTCCGTCGCTCTGGAAAATCAATTACATGGGTGCCGTGTTTTACACTAAGCACCAATTTCTCATAATCGTGAAAAATGCATAATCGATCACATATTTAGAAGAAGAACCCTTAAAAATACATATGAAATAGAAAACAGAAATGCCACAGGCGGGTGGAATGAGAACGTAACTTGAACACCTTGCTGTCAACAATTTTGAATCTTTCTACAACAGTTGTGAGCTCCATGTTCAGGTCGGTGGCTTCCAGGGCTGGGCGGATACATTGTGAGGACATTAATGCCATGTAAACAATGGTACTTTTTAAACCTTGTGTTCGTAGCTGGCATTCACCAGCTGTTTTGTACATCAACCAAAGGCTGTTATTTTTCACAAGAAAGCAATGTGCGCCGTTAGCCATGGTCGCTGTTCCCCGGAAGAGCGTCAATACAGGACGTGTATTCCGGCCCGTGCAAAGATGAACGAACCACAGTGGGTACATTTGGTAGCCCGAATATATCCCCAAGGTAAACCGAATACGTATCGGTATACCTCCCGACACTTCTCTCACTTTGGTTGGATGCCCACGGGGACAAGACCGGTGTGAACATTTCATTCTTCATACTGAGTAGCCCTATCGGCACGCCCGGAAGAGCACTGTCACAAGTTGGGTATACCGGGGTCCTGGTCAAAACATGGGGCTCGTTTTGCTGTGTCTATGGACGGTGGACTGCCAGTCGCGAGGACCGCTGTGATGAGGCTGTGATTGTCTCCCTGAGATAACATTCGTAGAGTCTGACATGACTTCGGTGGGTTTATTCCCGTGGGGGAGGGGGGTTACAGTAACTTTAACGGTCCATTTCTCACCGATAATCCCGGTTTTTCGCAATGTTATAGTTTTAACGATTTAATGTTGACAATCCCAGTTGTTAATTGATGCAGTAGATGTTCCATCAAACATAGTGTGGGGTGATTAATTGATTAATTGAGGCAACTTGGCAACCAACCATACAGGAACAGATATGATGCCACTATTCTGTGTGCAGTGTCCGTGGGGTACAGGTGTTTTCTACGCACAGTTGCAGTTTTCATCTGCTCCGAAAGAAACGCTATAACACCCAGTCTCGACAGTCGATAACTCACGGATTAAATCTGGCATGTGGCGAGGTGATATTAGCCATGTGGCGAGGTGTTATAAGACATGTGGCGAGGTGTTATAAGGCATGTGGCCAGGTGTTATAAGGCATGTGGCGAGGTTTTATAGGGCATGTGGCGAGGTGTTATAAGATATGTGGCGAGGTGTTATCAGGCATGTGGCGATGTGTTATAAGGCATGTGGCGAGGTGTTATAAGACATGTGGCGAGGTGTTATAAGGCATGTCGCGATGTGTTATACGACATGTGGCGAGGTGATATACGCATGTGGCCTATGGCATGTGGCCAGGTGTTATGAGACATGTGGCGATGTGTTATAAGGCATGTGGCGAGGTGTTATGAGACATGTGGCGAGGTGTTATAAGGCATGTGGCGATGTGTTATAAGGCATGTGGCGAGGTGTTATAAGACATGTGGCGAGGTGTTATAAGGCATATGGCGATGTGTTATAAGGCATGTGGCGATGTGTTATAAGACATGTGGCGAGATGTTATAAGGCATGTGGCGATGTGTTATAAGGCATGTGGCGAGGTGTTATAAGACATGTGGCGAGGTGTTATACGGCATGTGGCGAGGTGTTATAAGGCATGTGGCGAGGTGTTATAAGGCATGTGGCGAGGTGTTATAAGACATGTGGCGAGGTGTCATAAGACATGTGGCGATGTGTTATAAGGCATGTGGCGATGTGTTATAAGGCATGTGCCGAGGTGTTATAAGGCATGTGGCGAGGTGTTATAAGGCATGTGGCGAGGTGTTATAAGATATGTGGCGAGGTGTTATCAGGCATGTGCCGAGGTGTTATAAGGCATGTGGCGAGGTGTTATAAGACATGTGGCGAGGTGTTATAAGACATGTGGCGAGGTGTTATAAGACATGTGGCGATGTTGCGATGTGTTATAAGGCATGTGGCGAGGTGTTATAAGACATGTGGCGAGGTTACTACGCCCGCTACCTCTACTACTACAATCACTACTTACTATCTCTACCACTACTACTACAATCACTACTTACTATCATTACCACTACTACTACAATCACTACTTACGATTATTACCACTACTACTGCAACCATTATTTACTATCTCTACCACTACTACTATAACCACTACCGCATATGCTATCACAATATGTATATACAACACCAAAAAGGCCTTGAAGCATTTATATAGTTTTTAGCGTTTGAAATGACCTTCCTGTTTTTGATTTTTTTTATTTTGCCAAGGGGCACTTTATTTCTTTATTTATATTGGTTATTTCTTTAGGCTAGGAGAGAGATCCCGCCCGATACACCCGTCACTGTGACGTGACGAGGCTTAGATCCCGCCCGGTACACCCGTCACTGTGACGGGACGACGCTTAGATCCCGCCCGGTACACCCGTCACTGTGACGTCACGAGGCTTAGATCCCGCCCGGTACACCCGTCACTGTGACGTCACGAGGCTTAGATCCCGCCCGGTACACCCGTCACTGTGACGTCACGAGGCTTAGATCCCGCCCGGTACACCCGTCACTGTGACGTCACGAGGCTTAGATCCCGCCCGATACACCCGTCACTGTGACGTGACGAGGCTTAGATCCCGCCCGGTACACCCGTCACTGTGACGGGACGAGGCTTAGACCCCGCCCGGTACACCCGACACTGTGACGTCACGAGGCTTAGATCCCGCCCGGTACACCCGTCACTGTGACGGGACGAGGCTTAGACCCCGCCCGGTACACCCGACACTGTGACGTCACGAGGCTTAGATCCCGCCCGGTACACACGTCACTGTGACGTCACGAGACTTAGATCCCGCCCGGTACACACGTCACTGTGACGGGACGAGACTTAGATCCCGCCCGGTACACACGTCACTGTGACGTCACGAGACTTAGATCCTGCCCGGTACACACGTCACTGTGACGGGACGAGGCTTAGATCCCGCCCGGTACACCCGTCACTGTGACGTCACGAGGCTTAGATCCCGCCCGGTACACACGTCACTGTGACGGGACGAGGCTTCTCAGTCTACTAATATATATGTCACGTGCCATTGACGCACACACACAGGTCACATCCAATGTGGTGCACTTAGCGCTCGGACTCAGGGCCAGTGAAAGAGTCTCCAGCCGAACGGACCTCGCTTCGCATTCGTATTCGAGATACGTGGGTAAAAGCTGAAAAAGCGAAAATGAGGTTTGAATGACACCGCCAGCACTAAAATATCATTATTGCACGAGTCTTCGTTGAAGACCATGTAATAACTCCAAGTATGAACCGATCGCAAAGTTATTTAATATTTATTTGCATTCTATTCATTTCAGCTCAATTGATTTAAAATTTTGAAAAAAGATAACTTATTTAATAACTGGGTCACGACACATATGACGAAGATACTTATTTAATGTATCAATTAATGGAATCCATTCAATGCCAGTCGCTGCCTTCGACTCACTCCGCTAGGGCTCTATTATATCTCTGTTGTTGCCTACTTCCTCAATGCCTCTTCACACTCACTCGCCAGGGCGGCGCTGCGCACATTGATAGGACAAATGCGCTCGGCGCATTTATACAAATAAGTGCCGGGGACCCAGCCTAAGCCTAATAACTCACGGTATCAGGTGAACAAAGGAAAGAGTTCTCTATCAATGATAACGACCGAGGGGGGTGGGGGGGTGGCACAGCGAAGTAATCTTGCGACCGGAGGGGGGGGGGGCAGAACACAATTGCGACCAAGCGGTCCATTATTGTTTTGACGACCGGGGGGCGGGTGGGGGGGGGGCACACAATTGGGCACAGAATTTAAAAGGGGGGGGGGGGCCACAGATGTACTTTAGGGTCTGAAAGGGGGCACGACCTATGGAAAAGACGTATGCTCCAACATTTCTTCGCGAAAATACAACCAAAATAACTAGTGCTGACACACTTTTTTGATGTCAGAAGATAGAACAAGGTATATACAATATGTAAATACTATGATTGTACGCGTACACATTATGATCAAAGTTACAGTCGATTCCCGACTGGCGTCTAAAGAACTTTGCATGGACACCATTGTGCCCCTAGAAAAGCGGGCTTGCCTGGGGGCACTTGCGCCAACAGAACTCGGGGTGTTTCCTGACCTAAATTGATACGTTTGCGGGATCCGTTTGCGGGACAACGTATAAATCGCCTTTCTAACGTTTTGGCCGCACGTATCCCAGCCCAAGAGAATTCCCTTAATATGTTTTTCTTTTCTGCGAATGCATGTCTCAGTTTTTGCAGTTATCGGGAGAGGATACTTCCCAGATGTTTTAATATTGTATTGGATGTCTTTAGACGGGGAAAGGCAAATGAAATTGTCGAATGTAAGTGAAACGTTTTTCGGTCGTCTGCAGTGGCAGTGGCCAACGCAGTGGCCAGTCACCCGGTGCACAATACCGCACAAACTAACACTCGACCACCAGCGTTGTTTGAAACATACATGTTTATATATATGAGATTAAGACAGACTGTACTATAGAAAGTGAGACAATGGACGATGGTGAGTTGTTCATAATTTCAGCAACTCGAGTTTCATATAAACATTTTCCTCACAAAGAAACATTACCAGACTGCATTACTGCTAACGTGGAGGCACGTTTGGGGTGCCAAAACAACGGCTTCAACATAGGCTTATATTCATATATTTACATATATTAAGCTGAAATTTAATTTTGTTTTTTTAAACATGCTAACGGTACATTTCGGCCAGCACCCTCCGCCAACCCAGACCCATCCAAATCGGAAATAGACCTAAGCTTACTTCCAGAAACCTTTGGAAGGTAGAAACTTTGTTTTAAAAAACGTTACACGAATAGCAATGATGTGGATCTATTACTTTCATTTACTCAGGTGAAACCGTAGTTCGCCCTTACATTTACAAATAGTATTGGCCAGGCCAGATCCTGATTAGTGGTCAGAACCAATATAAAAAGTAATTGTTCAATGAAAATTTAAACTGTCTAGATGGTTTCGCATTTATTATATAAGTGTTGTTTCAAAAAGGTTTCAGTTTTAAATTTTAATTTTTGAAGAACTTATTCCTTGTGGAAAAACCTTTCGGTTTGTAAGTCAATGTAAATGAAATAATTAAATAAAAAAATTAATGAAATAGCCATTTAAATTCCAGAAGGTGTTTTTCTGGAAATGGGTAATTCATCATGTGTCCTAATTCATCCTGTCCTAAAAATTAGTCTTAAAGAAACTGCTTTGTTACACAGGAATTTGTTTGTTTGAAGGGAACAGCAAAAGAAGTAATATAAATACACAAGGCACTAAGACAGATCTTAACACTTTAGAACAAAACAGTTAAAACTCTTTGTTTTAGTTATAATATTTTGTTTCTATTGTGATCGACTTCTTTAATTGGAAGAATGCCGTCGCGTTTACACTTACAGCTGTCGACTGAACACCGACTGCAATAACTCATTTGTGCGCCGTCGCCGGAGTGAAAAACCGAAGCGTAAACGTATCGGCCTTAACGGATCGGGATGCGTATCAGTGGCGCGGAAACGGATTGCAATAACGCTATATTTTGAGACTTGCAAAGCTGTAGCATTCCATTGTATTTCGGTATTGAACACTATTTAATTATACGTATGTAGTAAGGACCTGTAGGTATGCTTTCCGTTTAAGATATTTAGTATGTTTCTCAGGTTTTTCAAACAATTGCTGTATGACTAGCTACAATGTACAGCTGAATATAACTATGAATTCTACTCTCAATAGTTTTAGTTTAATCTAATAGAAATGTATATGTAGGAAAAAGAAAAGCAGTAATGATTGGTAAGGACTTACCTGTCGTTATAACGCCATTTATTCTTGTTCAGAATCAAAATATATACGACGAGTCATAAAAGTCAGAAAGGCATAGAAATGTGTTCTTTTTCAGCAATTAATTAAATGGGCTTGATGGGCTTTTCAAGTGTTCCAGTGACCACCCAACTAGGTATTGATGATACGCCGTGACACTGAATGAAACCAGCAGACCTGCCATATAGAGGACCAGCTGGACATGAAGATACAAGGCATCTGAATAGTTCACTGTTCACTAAAATAGGGATCGTAAAGATTTACCACGCAAACAACAAATAAAGCGTTTGCCAAAGAAACTGAAGGTCGTTTCCAATATGGGACAATGGAGACCTAATAATGTGGCTATCTGTCTGTCGGGCGTCACCTGCTGTTGATATAAGATGAAGATTTTCACCTGACGCGTGTGTTCGATTCGGCAAAGATCAAATTGACCTGTTGATGGGTGGGTTGAGAGGTAGGTCGGGCCTAGGCCTGAATCATCCAGCTTATCCGGGGATAGCAGCGGCGGTAGCTGGCACCCATTCTCCGCCATGGACGCACGCCGATAGGGGGCTACGTCATGTCTCTGTTGCAAATGCATAAGACAAATGCATCGCAAACTTATTCAAGTGAATGCCGGGGACCAGGCCTAAGAGCACACATATCAGGTAAAGGGAGAAAATAGTTCGCTGCTAATTATCGTTAATTCAGAATGGTGCGCTGCGTATTTGGCCGTGTAAATTGTACACTGCGCCTAAGTTTCCTCTTCTAAACCAGTGAATGCTTCGTTTACAAAAATATGATTCAAGGAACAATTTTTCCAGGATATTGAAATGGTTCTCCCACGCAGGCAGCAGTTGCCTGAGCGGAGGAGCAGAGCGCCCCCTAGCGATTGGGAGGCTGGCCCGGAGCCTTGCCGCCAAGCCCTTGGGCGCATCACTCGTCACCTCTCGTCGGCTCTATTTATGACCCCCCTCTATACAATGCATATTCCATGCGCTTTTGTCTGGCCAGGACCCAGCTGGTGTTTTACCACCGACCACTAAAAACTCGGTCACTCTCATGAATATAACGGAGATCTTATATTGCATCGTTATAACTGCAGAGCGTGGCACCATGTTTGTCTGACCCCACCACTCCTAGCTGCCCCTCCCTCCCAGGCGGTTGGTCCTCCATGTAGCCAGGCAGCAGCCCTGTATTACAACATTACACCGACGACCCATTGTGTCACTGGACCGGTGTAAGCCCTGCTCATTGATCTGCTCTCCTTCCAGTTTGTATGTTCCAGTAACAGTGTGTGGTTAATCCACACCTAAGCCTTTATAAACCGTAAAGCCAAGAAATATAAAGTTTATAATGTTAACAAAGGTTCAGGTTAATGGAACCTACAGCGGATGTAGAGCACAGTGTTATATTGCATTGGTTCACGGTTTATCAACGTTCAGGTATGGGATTTCGAAACACTGATCGGAAGAAGATACGATATTGACAGGGTTCGTTCTAGGGAGGTTAATCTACTGTATATACATGTTTATAAGAATGCCAAACAAGAAGAAAAACCATCGCATATTATTCTGGTTAATTGTCTCAATTAATCACTTTCTAACACCACATGCCAAAACGCGCGACCACAGCTGGTACGACGTCGTGAGACCCCCCCCCCCCCTCCCTCCCTCACACGTCCTCTCCCCACATTGCACCCCCTACAATTGCATTCGCGCTGGATTACCATGGAGCCGTCCCTCTCCTTCGCCCTTCCCCCCCTCACCCCACTCACCCTAACCAATCCTAACGTACGGTGCGAGCCGCCCGGCAGATGGCGCTGACAGTCCATAAGGACGCTCGCGGCAACGGTAATAGCATTGAATTATCGCCCATCAGGCGGTAGTCACTTCAGCCAACATCTCAGAGCCGCGCAGGGCTCAGCCTTCACACATACTAATAAGCCGTTGTCAATGTGAACTGACTGAATGTATGTCTGAGAAAATTGTCGTTCCTACTGAGAGCCATGACATTTCCATCGCATTCTTGGTTGTTAGTTCCATATATGATAGATAGACCAAAACCAGAAACTGGACATAATTTTATGTTAGTCTAATCTACGCATTGAAACTCAATGCAATATCAGCCGCTCACTTTACAAGTAACTTTTCAGGAAGCTACATTCAGGGTACGGATTTATAATGGTAACGTCGTAAAGCCTCATGAACATGTGGAATCGGGATGGGTCCCAGGCAGTACCTACAGGATCACCAGCGCTGGATGAAGGTCACCACCACGCAGGCGGGAGTTAACGTCTAGCCAATCACTCGATGGTTGACCGAGGTCGACCCGCAAGGCGATAAGGAGGTCGACCCGTAAGGCGATAAGGAGGTCAACCCGCAAGGCGATGAGGAGGTCGACCCGTAAGGCGATAAGAAGGTCGACCCGTAAGGCGATGAGGAGGTCGACCCGTAAGGCGATAAGAAGGTCGACCCGTAAGGCGATGAGGAGGTCAACCCGCAAGGCGATGAGGAGGTCGACCCGTAAGGCGATAAGAAGGTCGACCCGTAAGGCGATGAGGAGGTCGACCCGTAAGGCGATGAGGAGGTCGACCCGCAATGCGATAAGGAGGTCGACCCGCAAAGCGATAAGGAGTTCAACCCGCAAGGCGATAAGGAGGTCAACCCGCAAGGCGATAAGGATGTCAACCCGCAAGGTGGTCCACCCGCAAGGCGATGAGGAGGTCCACCTGCAATGCGATAAGGAGGTCGTTCCGCAAGGGAATACATAGCAACAGAGCTGAGACATCGTCAGAAACAGGACGACATTAACAACCATATGTTCTGTAAGGAGATGAAGACGAGACGAAGACTTAGCGTTTTAGTAGTTTAATTCATATGTTTTTGAAAGGATGACAAGTGGCGGTTACCAGGACCGGGAAATGTCAGTATATCGAAGACACGTGGCGAAGTTTTTGGCTGAAGCAGGATCAGCAGACCTGGTCGCACAGTCCTAAAACACCAACAATTACACTGCACCTGCACTGACACAAATTGCAAGGCGACGACGGTGTTGGACGGGCTTTACAGACGGATTATCAGACCAACGCAGGTGAAGTCGAGAGAGAGAGAGCAGAGAGGGAGGGAGAGCAGAGACAATAGGGGAGGATGCCAGTTCAACATGAATCACTCAAGACACTTTGGTTTCTGATGACGGGAGAGTGAGGCAAGGCAAGGTCTACTCCAAAGCAACGTGTCTGTTATGGTTGCATTACCTCCGGCTGGGTTGGATACTTTGTGGTTCTCTTTAGGACGACGAAACCCACCGGTAACATTTGTGGCTTATTTCACGTACATGGTTTAGCCGGCTACGGGGCTTAGTCGACTAAAATCGCCCATCTTTTGCGTGGTAACTTTAGCCAACTAAACCCCGTAGTCGGCTAAACGGCGTTCGCGAAATCAGCCATTGGAGCAAAGTCCTAAGACAGTCTGTTTGCGAATACCCTGAGAATGTGTCATTCATCACGCAACAGCAAGACCAATCCTACAGGATTTGTGTTTTGCCTCCGCGAAAACCCCAGGCTGTGATATGCACAGTCTTTGTATGGATCAATGCCTGGGTGGGTTTAGAGGGTCATGGCAGTCCCGTGAATACAAACACATTATCGTATCGTTTGTCATGTATCCGACTTTGGAATGAACAAACACAAATACCAATATATTGTTATTTATTCGTAAAAAGATAGAGAAAACACGTATCAAACTGTAGACAGAAATGGGACTAATCTTCTGTTTAATATGTGTACTGCCTTGATATATTACTGGTTTATCTCTAACAAGGCAAGATAATGAATACAGGTCTTTCCGGCTACAGTTAGGCACTATAACGCTTTGGCATCACGAATCATTATGGAAATTGATTACTTTTTTTTATTTAGATTTAGATTTAGTGACTGCATTTAAACTTAAATTCGTAGATGTTACTCCATTCCATTTTGACGTGATAATGTTTTCTAATATTTCCGGAGATATATATGTAGCCAGATATCGTGTATTTGTTATGAATTTCAGTGCATCTATATGTTTGATAGGCCTATATTTTTGCTCCACATGTTGCAATACATTTGGTATTTCCGTCCCCTGTGGTATATTTATATGCGTTCACCCTTTTTATGTCCGTACGTGTAATGTGAACATGAAAGGATATTTTTATATGCTCCGATGCGGAAAAAAGGGAACATGAAAATGTGTCCCTGATGTGAGCTCCATCACTATAGGCCTCACTCATCAAAGACATCCGTGGTAGGGGGCGGGGGGGCAATGATTCTTACGACTGGGCCTTTTGTTCCGTCTTATCTGTCAACAGGCCACTGACCCGGGCTAGATACTGCCGCTGTACTCGCCCCCTGCTGTATACCCCATCGACCACAACCTCAACATACTCATTTGGCTTGCCCTCCCCATCCGCCGACCTCAGCAAGTAATTACATGAGAGAAAAGGTCAAGTTAACGATACGCCATTTCTGGCTAGCAGATGACATCGCAAGCTCGTCAACAAGGTGTGGTGGTGGGGAAGGAGGGAGGGAGGGGGGCCAGGGTGAGAAGGAGTGGGGGAGGGGGCGTCTCCGGAACATGAACAAGGAAGAATGCCCCCATCGAGCCCCCAGCATTGACTGTCTGTTGACCACCAGTGTGATGCAGGGCAGCATAAACCATTACCAAAGCCAACCCGGGCAAAGCGAGTGGCGTTAACCCCGGCCCACCTAGAACATTATCCAAAGAGTATCAGTTTATTTTTAGGGTCTGGTTATTGTTTTCGCCTTCGGTCTCCATCTGCCCGAGCATTGGGTGCGTTCCCGATGGGAAACAATGTGGCTTGATGGAAAGCAGAAACCCTCACACGACTCCACAATGGAAGGCCGCCCGGGGGCCGCCCGGAGGTCGCCCGAAGGCCGCCCGGAGGCCGCCCTGAGGCCGCCCGGAGGCTGCCCTGAGGCCGCCCGGAGGCCGCCCGGAGGTCGCCCGGAGGTCGCCCGGAAGCTGCCCTGAGGCCGCCCGGAAGTCGCCCGGAGGATGCCCTGAGGCCGCCCGGAGGCCGCCCGGAGGTCGGCCGGAGGCTGCTCTGAGGCCGCCCGGAGGTCGCCCGGAGGCTGCCCGGAGGTCGCCCGGAGGCTGCCCTGAGGCCGCCCGGAGGTCGCCCGGAGGCTGCCCTGAGGCCGCCCGGAGGTCGCCCGGAGGCTGCCCTGAGGCCGCCTGGAGGCCGCCCTGAGGTCGCCCGTAGGCTGCCCTGAGGCCGCCCTGAGGCCGCCCTGAGGCCGCCTGGAGGCCGCCCTGAGGTAGCCCGTAGGCTGCCCTGAGGCCGCCCTGAGGCCCACCGGTTCGCGGGGTCTCGGAGATTAACAGCTTCATTGCAGGACACTTAACCGAAGCCGCGTGCCTCACGTCGGCGTCACGTGACCAGACCACGAGAACTCAGTGAACGTTCGGAGAATCATGGCTTTGTGTGTATGGACAGAACTCGACAGAAGACAGCTGCCCGCAATTAAGAAATCTCATATTGTCACTTATATAGATCCAACAAAGAATTATATTTAGTATGTAACTGATAATAACGCTGCAAGTAGAAAATATGAACTAGTTGTCTGTTGTACGAAAACTTCAAAGAGGATTTTGAAATAAAGATCCCTTCAAGACAGAAATAATCGAAAATTTAAAATGTAGAAAAGGGGTGTATTGGCAGACCGCTTTTGAAGGGACGAGCTGTCCGAAACAAGAAGGGCCACTGGGAGGCGTGACTATGGGTTGGCAAACCCGTTTTTTAATTATTATTTTTACTTAGCCGGGCTCTTTATATCTGAGCACCACTTGATTAGTTTCTCCCTATATCTGTTACAGGCAGGCATAAAGCGCTACCTTAGTACGGTAGCGGTTTTTCGTCGTCATGTTTTCAATAAATAACCTGAGTTGAATATCACGGACATTGAAAATATGACTTTTAGCTTGTATTCCCTTTGTTTCGGGTGTTAAGAGAATACATTGTCCGCAAAAAAAATTAGGTTTTTGTTATCCCCACGGGTGTTGCTAATGGGGCTACTTGGGAGGCTCCACGAGCGCTTGGCCGATTGACATGGTCCGTGCGTGGTACCCACTGATACCAAGGCTCTACACAGTTTAGAAACTCACCGTTTTGTGTAATCGCCCTTCAGCTAGTTTCAAGGTCGTCCAAAAACCGGGAAGGAACCCTTCTATGAATACCTTTCATTCGTGGTTAACAACGCGTATCGCTGCCTTCAGTTCGCAGGGCGTTCCATTCATATACATAGCACGGAATATCTAGGCTGAACAACGGACATTGGGATCGATACCCGAGGCCTATTATCGTCCACTTAACACTGATTTGTGTGTCATTCTTTATTTTATACTTTTCCTTTTCTGTTCGTCTTGGGGACGACGGAACCGCGTTCGGTTGCCATGCAAACGCGAGATGCATCTCGAAATTAAATCGCCAAAGACGATATACAGCCAACGTGAGGCTGGAGGGCGAAGGTTAAGAGATTGCTCGGTTCGGCCAGTCGATTTGTCAGAAAGCCGGATTGGCCGGGTCGATTCACATCGATTTCTGCCCGTGTATGCCACATTGTTTAAACCATGGTCGTAAATACAGCAAATAGCCATAGCAGTCGCTGTCCACAGCAAACTACAGCGGAGGAAACATGGCATTCTTCTTTTATGATCTAACAGGTTGGTAACTCACCCCACCTCCCCCCCCCCCCCGCTACTCTCTCTCATCCGCGTTTGTGGCACTAACCACCCAATCACCGGAGGCCGCCCTTCTGGGTTGGCGACTGATTATCGGGAAGCTTGTCGGGAAATAGCGATTTTTCGATTTGCTTTGCACGATTTTCGGCATTTAATCATTTGCCTGTGACGCAGAATGTCGGCTAACAACAGTGTTGATAGGTCGGCTCAACCGCGGCAGTCGAATTTTATGACTTGGTGGGCGGGCGACCAATGTAACGAAGGGGCAGAGAGGGGATCACTGACGTTACGGGTCAAACAGGGGTCACGACCTGTGCGTCTCTGCATTGTGACGCACAATGTTACAATGTCGGTGCATTGCTATGTACACTGTTACAAGGTCGGTGCATTGCTATGTACAATGTTACAGTGTTAGTGCATTGCTATGTACAATGTTACAGTGTGGGTGCATTGCTATATACGTTGTGACTTTGCCATACTTTGCCATTGCATTGCTATGTGCGATGTGACTTGGCCATACTTTTTCCATTGCATTGCTATGTACGATGTGACTTGGCCATACTTTACCATTGCATGGCTATGCACGATGTGTCTTGGCCATACTTTGCCATTGCATTGCTATGCACGATGTGACTTGGCCATACCTTACCATTGCATGGCTATGCACGATGTGGGTTTGCCATACTTTACCATTGCATTGCTATGCACGATGTGACTTGGCCATATTTTACCATTGCATTGCTATGCACGATGTGTCTTGGCCATCCTTTGCCATTGCATTGCTATGTGCGATGTGACTTGGCCATACTTTACCACTGCATTGCTATGTACGATGTGTCTTGGCCATACTTTACCATTGCATTGCTATGTACAATGTAACTTGGCCATACCTTACCATTGCATGGCTATGCACGATGTGTCTTGGCCATACTTTACCATTGCATTGCTGTGTACGATGTGACTTGGCCATACTTTGCCATTGTATGGCTATGTACAATGTAACTTTGCCATACTTTACCATTGCATTGCTATGTACGATGTGTCTTGGCCATACTTTAGCATTACATTGCTAAATACGATGTGTCATGGCCATACTTTGCCATTGCATGCTGTGTGCGATGTGTCTTGGCCATACTTTCCCATTGCATTCCTATGTACGATGTGACTTGGCCATACTTTGCAATTGCATTGCTATGTACGATGTGTCTTGGCCATACTTTACCGTTGCATTGCTATGTACGATGTGACTTGGCCATACTTTTCCACTGCATTGCTATGTGTGATCTGACTTGGCCATACTTTACCATTGCATTGCTATATACGATGTGACTTGGCCGACACTGTTGTTGGTGCATTTGTCTAGACACTGTTGTCGACATATTTGTCTGCGCATTCGTGTGGGTACAGTTTTATGGAGAGTGTTAACAGTCTAAAATTTTCCATCTTCGATCGTTGCAGAAATGTTTCGGTATCTGCGGTTGTTTATTGCTCATGGTTGTTTACTGCCGTTATGCCTAACCTGTTGACAATAAACGCTATTGTCGCACATTGTGCATTATGCCACAGACATTATGCAACAGACATTCCGTTCGCTTGTTTACACAGCGGATTGTCAGGACTGCCGCCAGGGGCTACGGGGGCGGATCACACCGCCCGTACAGGCCTGACATCTGGCGGCGAGAGGCACGACTAATCTACACATTTAACCGTTTAATTGATTTAAAATTACCGTAATTTGAAAGTAGCGTCGTAGCCCGTGTAGGTGTCCATCGCCAGCGGTAGGACTGACGGGTGTGGGGCGTGTGATGGGGGCTAAGGGGAGGAGGGGGGTGGGGCGGGGTAGTGGATGAGGGTGGTGGAAGGGGTTAATAGAATGACAGTGGCCATCATCGCATGTTGTCCCTGTAGTCCTTGGCGTCGACACAGTGCGTTGCCAAGGTAACCACTGGGTCACCCCGTGGTCCAGTGAGTAGCACGTCTTCTGCAGAATATAGATACCACGAAGCCTCCTCCTTAACACAACCCACAAACACCAATCAAGATAATGCCATCCTCACACAACTATTCATGTATTTAAATTTGCTTGAGATTTCGTGATATCGGACTGGTGAACTGATTGGTGAATGGTGATTGTGGCTCGCCGTGGATCATTGTGGCGCTCTCCACCAGATGTCACGTGACGCTCAGCACAGACAGGAGACACGCTTGCTCTGCACTATTATAGCCTGGGACCGATGGAGGTAAGTCGGATTGACGAATTGTATCGCTGTCAAATGCGCCGCGGGGTGGCGCCACTGTACAGCCAGTGTTGTCGCGGAGGAGTTAGCGCGGAAACTTCGGTGGATGTGTGACTCGTGGGTCTCATGAGCCACCTGGACCCCGCCCCCCCCCCCAGCTGGAGGGGTTCTCCCTGCCTATCGCCCACCCAGGAACATTCCCGTGACGCCCTCCCCCCCCCCCCAACTCCCACCCCACCCCACAAATAGAACCGCCCGACGCCCCCTCTCACCTCACCCCGATGTCGCCTTCCGGGGTCAGCACCGAGGTCAGGCTCGCCAGCGTCTCAGGGGAGTGGCAGAGGGGCCCACCCTCCCCGGGGCCCACCCTCCCCGGTGCAGGGGACGCAGAAGGGGCCAGGTTGGTGTCGTCAACCAGTGGATGGCGGTGGGGTTGGATATCAGAGTGTCACGTACACAGGAGACTGCCAGGGTCCAAGGAGGGAAGGGAAGAGACGGGATGGGAAGGGAAGGGTAGTGTGGTTAAACTGAACTTCATGACTGCCAAACAAGTGGCGGTCTCCCCGGCCGACTGTCTCCCTGCCCGCCTCCCTCCCCGCCTCACCCCCACAGTCCCGCGGACCCCGGCTCGTCTCCCTGCCCGCCTCACCCCTACAGTCCCGCGGACCCCGGCCCCTCTCCCTGCCCGCCTCACCCCTATAGTCCCGCGGACCCCGGTCCGCCTCCCTGCCCGCCTCACCCCTACAGTCCCGCGGACCCCGGTCCGCCTCCCTGCCCGCCTCACCCCTACAGTCCCGCGGACCCCGGCCCGCCTCCCTCCCCGCCTCACCCCTACAGTCCCGCGGACCCCGGCCCCCCTCCCTGCCCGCCTCACCCCTACAGTCCCGCGGACCCCGGTCCGCCTCCCTGCCCGCCTCACCCCTACAGTCCCGTGGACCCCGGCCCGCCTCCCTCCCCGCCTCACCCCCACAGTCCCGCGGACCCCGGCCCCCCTCCCTGCCCGCCTCACCCCTACAGTCCCGCGGACCCCGGCCCGCCTCCCTCCCCGCCTCACCCCTACAGTCCCGCGGACCCCGGCCCCCCTCCCTGCCCGCCTCACCCCTACAGTCCCGCGGACCCCGGCCCGTCTCCCTGCCCGCCTCACCCCTACAGTCCCGCGGACCCCGGCCCCCCTCCCTGCCCGCCTCACCCCTACAGTCCCGCGGACGCCGGCCCGGCTGACTGGGCTGTCTTACAGACAAGACGCCAGCGCCGTCTGTAGGAGAGCGGGTCAGTCGTCCCAAATCGCCCTCTTGTCTTCGCCCTCGTCAGCCACCCAGCCATTCATACCATCTTGGCGTACGACCAGAGCTCGCCCCGATCCCGACCCTGGCCCCGACCCCGACCCCTGTCCCGGCCCCGACCCCTGCCCCGACCCCGACCCCGGCCCCGGCCCCGACCCCTGTCCCGGCCCCGACCCCTGCCCCGACCCCGACCCCGACCCCGGCCCCGGCCCCGACCCCTGTCCCGGCCCCGACCCCGACCCCGACCCTGGCCCCGGCCACGGTCCCAGCCCCAACCCCGGCCCCGGCACCGCCCCCCTCCTGGCCCCAGCCCCAGCCCCAGCCCCAGCCCCAGCCCCGTCCCCTGCCCCTGCCCCTGTCCCTGACCCTGACCCTGCCCCTGCCCCTGCCCCTGCCCCTGCCCCTGCCCCTGCCCCAGGCCCGGCCTCGACCCTGGCCCCAGCCCCAGCCCCAGCCCCAGCCCCAGCCCCAGCCCCAGCCCCAGCCCCGTCCCCTGCCCCTGCCCCTGCCCCTGCCCCTGCCCCAGGCCCGGCCTCGACCCTGGCCCCAGCCCCCGCCTCAGCCCCGGGCCGGGCCGGGACGACCAGGGCCGTAGCACGTAGCCTACCCGCCATCGTGCTGTCCTCTGCCCGACCCCTCAGCCCTTCAGCCTATCTTTTCCCATCCTGCCCCAGGTCGCCAGCCGGCTAGCCAGCCAGCGAGCCAGCCAGCCAGCGAGCCAGCCCACCCACCCAGGCAGGCAGGCAGGCAGCGGCCGCCGCCCGCTACGCTCACAACACACGTCGGCGACAGATGGCTGCTTGCGTATCGAGCGCAGCACTGTGTCCCTGTCTGTACGTCGTAGCGAACGGGGGTCGGGCTGTCTGCGGGTCTCACGGTCAGCGGGTCTCAGCCAGCCGCCAGCCCCCTCAGCCCGCCCAGCCCTTGCCCCTGCTCTGCCCCTGGGCGGCCGCTGGCCGGGCCAGTCCACCGGAGACAGGGGGCGGGTCAGTCGGGACCCGATGCGTGCAGGGGACCCCAAGCTCACAGTATATAGCTATATCTGTCTATGTATATATATACATATATATATACCTACTGCGGTGAGTAGCGAGTGAACTACTTCCTCTCCCAAAAAAATATATATAACAACAACGACGACGAAAAACAAGAAGGAAAAGTCGCGCAACAAGCAAGGATAGGATACAACAGGGTTTGTTGGTGGCCTACACAAGCCGCGCATTGATCGACGCTCACTCGTTGTAGTTTGTGGACGACGTCTCGGGGGAGTGAAATGAAGTGAAATTATACGAAACTGGAACCAGTGTCATCATCATCATCACCATCAGCATCATCATCATTAGCAGCAGCAGCAGCAGCAGCAGCAGCAGCGTCCTGAGTGGCGTCCCGGGGCGCCGTGGATGGCTCGGGGGACACTTGTCACAGTCCCCGCCGCCGCCGCCGCCGCCTCCGCCTTCCTTGTTGTTGTTGGTGGTTCGCCGAATTTGTTGTGATACCAGCTGCCAGGTGGATTAACACTGTGTGAGGCAGGTAAGTCAGCTGTTGGGGTGTGAGAGCGCGGGAGTCGGGTGTGGGATTCAGTGATTACTGCCAAGGTAATGGGGGGGGGAGTGGGGGTGTCTTCGACAAATGGATTTGGTTGCCTACATTGCCTTGTGTAGAAGGAAGTGTGTGTGTGGGGGGGGGGGGCGCTGGCTATAAGGGGAAGTATTCTGAAATTGTCTCTTAATCTCAGTGAGGCCATTGAGGCTGTGTAGAGACAGGGTATTCTGATGTCACGCGGCAATGCTTGCCGTCCCCCATCCCTACCC
>OZ025254.1:7014573-7142798 GCA_964019135.1 Arenicola marina | reverse complement strand
TCGGCGGCGTGTATCTGGGTGACACCCACATGATGCCCCCCCCCCTCTGCCCGCCCCTCCCCGCCCCTGTCCATCAGTATGTACGTCAGCCTGTGGGCGGCGTGTATCTGGGTGACACCCACATGATGTCCCCCCCCCGCCCCTGTCTATCAGTATGTACGTCAGCCTGTCGGCGGCGTATATCTGGGTGACAACCCACATGATGCCCGCCCCCCCTCTGCCCGCCCCTCCCCGCCCCTGTCCATCAGTATGTACGTCAGCCTGTCGGCGGCGTGTATCTGGGTGACACCCACATGATGCCCCCCCCCCCCCTCTGCCCGCCCCTCCCCGCCCCTGTCCATCAGTATGTACGTCAGCCTGTGGGCGGCGTGTATCTGGGTGACACCCACATGATGTCCCCCCCCCCGCCCCTGTCCATCAGTATGTACGTCAGCCTGCGGCGGCGTGTATCTGGGTGACACCCACATGATGTCCCCCCCCCCCCGCCCCTGTCCATCAGTATGTACCTCAGCCTGTCGGCGGCAGGATCGTTCTCCTCCATTCATCTGAATGCCGACTTAAAGTGGTTGGAGCTGGAGGTTCGTATGCCGACCGACACCGTAGTACAAGTTGAGTATGTCATGGCGATTGTCTCGCTCGATAATACTCTAGAGATGTGGCTCCTCTTGCTCATGGCACAGCGACCAGTGTGCGGCAGCCCCTCAGCATACACCCACTGCCACACAATCCCAACCCGACACATTACCGGAGCCTTGCATGATTTATAGACAAGTAAGTTGTCACAAGTAGCGGGATGAAAGACAAAAGCCCACTTCTGCAATGCCGGCCCATTAACGGTATAGAGTAGTACAGAATATTACAGACAGATCCTTAGAATCTCATCCAGGTGACCTAATATGGCCAACCAGTTTCCATATACCACGGGTTGGATACCAACCAACATTCTCTGTATTACAGAATAACCTCCAAATCAGCTCACTCTATATCACAGACTAACCGCCAATCAGCTCACTCTATATTGCAGATTAACCTCCAATCAGCTCACTCTATATTGCAGATTAACCTCCAATCAGCTCTACTATATTACAGAATAACCACCAATCATTTGACTCTATATTACAGACTGACCACCAATCAACTGTCTGATTGTCACAGAGTAACCACCCAACTGTCTCATTATCACAGAGTAACCACCAATCAGCTCACTCTATATTGCAGATTAACCTCCAATCAGCTCACTCTATATTGCAGATTAACCTCCAATCAGCTCACTCTATATCACAGACTAACCACCAATCATTTGACTCTATATTACAGACTGACCACCAATCAACTGTGTCATTATCACAGAGTAACCACCAATCAGCTCACTTTATATTGCAGATTAACCTCCAATCAGCTCACTCTATATTGCAGATTAACCTCCAAATCATTTGACTATATTAGAGACTGACCACCAATGAACTGTCTCTATATCACAGACTAACCACTAATCATGCTGTGTAATCAGGCTGTGAACCCATTTGAATCACTTTGCGTACCGACCACGAATCAATTAGCTACGTATCACTGACTGACGCCTGTGACGTCACACGGTAAAGCGGCCATCAGCGTCACGGAACTTTTGACGCTCTCCGAATGGCCAGTCAGGTCAGAAGGTATTCTGAATGGCTTTCGCCATACAATGCCACGGAGGCCTTGATACCCTGTTGAACAGCAACAGTTGCCACTAGATAGCCACAGGTTATATTAAATTCGATTACCCCCCCCCCCCCCTACCCGCCCCGCCGACGTCTCCACACCCACGACTCAATCTTATGTGTGCAACGACCACGGGTCAATGGATTCGCCTTTCCCCCGCCCATCTGTTGCCTCCATAGATATACTCAAGTAGGACCGCTTGGCTTGGTGACTTGCGATGGAGGCAAGTCTCGGGGCGCTGTATGCACGCTTACAACGCCCCCCCCCCCCACCCACCCCACCCCATTGCCTTCACGGCGTGTAGCCTTGATGCGGCATACCGCGTCACTTTATTTTCCGTGCGGGCAACAATTGAAACTGAAAGCCTTGGCGGGTCAATATAGCTTGTGGCTCCGTTCATCACCCTTCCGGCCCCATGGTCCTCCCTTTTATCAGGGCTATCGATTGAAACACGCACGGTTCGACCTGCTCCCTGGTGGCCAGCGGGCCCATTACTCGGCCCCTCACCACGGTTGGCCTACTGGCCGCTTTGTTTGGTGTTTAATTATCGATGCTCCTTCGTTTAAAGGTTCAGGGTGATAACTCTGGTGCACAATGAAACCATTGATTGTCTTTTCATCATTCGGTTATTCGGTTCATTGACAAATTGTCAATCAGGGCAGGATGTCAGGAATGTGCCCGTGACAGAGGGCTGTCAGGAATATGGCCGTGACAGGATGTCAGAAATGTGGCCGCGACAGGATGTCAGGAATGTGGCCGTGACAGAGGATGGCAGGAATTTGGCCGTGGCAGAGGATGTCAGGAATGTGGCCATGACAGGATGTCAGGAATGTGGCCGTGACAGAGGACGTCAAGAATGTGGCCGTGACAGAGGATGCCGGAAATTTGGCCGTGACAGAAGATGTCAGGAATGTGGCCGTGACAGAGGATGGCAGGACTTTGGCCGTGGCAGAGGATGTCAGGAATGTGGCCGTGACAGGATGTCAGGAATGTGGCCGTGACAGAGGATGGCAAAAATGTGGCCGTGGCAGAGGATGTCAGGAATGTGGCCGTGACAGGATGTCAGGAATATGGCCGTGACAGAGGATGTCAGGAATGTGGCCGTGACAGGATGTCAGGAATGTGGCCGTGACAGAGGATGGCAAAAATGTGGCCGTGACAGGATGTCAGTGATGTGCCCGTGACAGAGGATGGCAAGAATGTGGCCGTGACAGAGGATGTCAGGAATGTTACCCTGACAGGATGTCAGGAAGGTGGCCGTGACTGAGGATGTCAGGAATGTGACCGTGACAGAGGATGTCAGAAATGTAACCGTAACAGAGGATGTCAGTAATGTGGCTGTGGCAGTGGATGTCAGGCATTCTGTGTGAAGTGTGGCGCAGTATGCCACGCTATTCTATGTGAAGTGTAGCGCAATATGCCACGCTAGTCTGTGTGAAGTGTAGCGCAGTATGCCACGGTATGCTGTGTGAAGTGTAGCGCAATATGCCACGCTACTCTGTGTGAAGTGTAGCACAATATGCCATGGTATTCTATGTGAAGTGTAGCGCAGTATGCCACGTTACTCTGTGTGAAGTGTAGCGCAGTATGCCACGCTAGTCTGTGTGAAGTGTAGCGCAATATGCCATGGTATTCTATGTGAAGTGTAGCGCAGTAAGCCACGGTATTCTGTGTGAAGTGTCGCGCAATATGCCACGGTATTCTGTGTGAAGTGTAGCGCAATATGCCACGGTATTCTATGTGAAGTGTAGCGCAGTATGCCACGCTACTCTGTGTGAAGTGTAGCGCAGTATGCCACGTTACTCTGTGTGAAGTGTAGCGCAATATGCCACGGTATTCTGTGGGAAGTGTAGCGCAGTAAGCCACGGTATTCTGTGTCAAGTGTAGCGCAATATGCCACGGTATTCTGTGTGAAGTGTAGCGCAATATGCCACGCTACTCTGTGTGAAGTGTAGCGCAATATGCCACGCTACTCTGTGTGAAGTGTAGCACAATATGCCATGGTATTCTATGTGAAGTGTAGCGCAGTATGCCACGCTACTCTGTGTGAAGTGTAGCGCAGTATGCCACGCTAGTCTGTGTGAAGTGTAGCGCAATATGCCATGGTATTCTATGTGAAGTGTAGCGCAGTATGCCACAGTATTCTGTGTGAAGTGTAGCGCAATATGCCACGGTATTCTGTGTGAAGTGTGGCGCAATATGCCACGGTATTCTATGTGAAGTGTAGCGCAGTATGCCACGCTACTCTGTGTGAAGTGTAGCGCAGTTTGCCACGTTACTCTGTGTGAAGTCTAGCGCAATATGCCACGGTATTCTGTGGGAAGTGTAGCGCAGTAAGCCACGGTATTCTGTGTGAAGTGTAGCGCAATATGCCACGGTATTCTGTGTGAAGTGTAGCGCAATATGCCACGCTACTCTATGTGAAGTGTAGCGCAGTGTGGCACGCTACTCTGTGTGAAGTGTAGCGCAGTATGCCACGCTAGTCTGTGTGAAGTGTAGCGCAATATGCCACGGTATTCTGTGTGAAGTGTAGCGCAGTATGCCACGGTATTCTGTGTGAATTATTGCGCTATATGCCACGCTCTGGTGTATATTAAATTCCATTCTGAGAACTTCTGGGTGCACCGCAAACGAGCCGATTCACCTTCACAATCGCAACAATTCACACGAGATTGACATGCGGGCTACGATGCTGATTGCTTTAAATATGTGGGCTATATAGCGATCTACCATCCACTACTACCTCTACGATACACAATTGTAGCATCAGCGCTTGTGTTCCGATGGTTGTCTCAGCGATCTACCATTCACTACTACCTTTACGACAGACAATTGTAGCATCAGCGTTTGTGTTCCGATGGTTTTCTCAGCGATCTACCATTCACTACTACCTCTAGGACACACAATTGTAGCATCAACGCTTGTGTTCCGATGGTTGTCTCAGCGATCTACCATTCACTACTACCTCTACGACACACAATTGTAGCATCAGCGTTTGTGTTCCGATGGTTGTCTCAGCGATCTACCATTCACTACTACCTCTACGACACACAATTGTAGCATCAGCGCTTGTGCTCCGATGGTTGTCCCAGCGATCTACCATTCACTACTACCTCTACGACACACAATTGTAGCACCAGCGTTTGTGTTCCAATGGTTTTCTCAGCGATCTACCATTCACTACTACCTCTACGACACACAATTGTAGCATCAGCGCTTGTGTTCCGATGGTTGTCTCAGCGATCTACCATTCACTACTACCTCTACGACACACAATTGTAGCATCAGCGTTTGTGTTCCGATGGTTGTCTCCGCGATCTACCATCCACTACTACCTCTACGACACACAATTGTAGCATCAGCGCTTGTGTTCCGATGGTTGTCTCAGCGATCTACTATTCACTACTACCTCTACGACACACAATTGTAGCATCAGCGTTTGTGTTCCGATGGTTGTCTCAGCGATCTACCATTCACTACTACCTCTACGACACACAATTGTAGCATCAGCGTTTGTGTTCCGATGGTTGTCTCAGCGATCTACCATTCACTACTACCTCTACGACACACAATTGTAGCATCAGCGTTTGTGTTCCGATGGTTTTCTCAGCGATCTACCATTCACTACTACCTCTACGACACACAATTGTAGCATCAGCGTTTGTGTTCCGATGGTTGTCTCAGCGATCTACCATTCACTACTACCTCTACGACACACAATTGTAGCATCAGCGTTTGTGTTCCGATGGTTTTCTCAGCGATCTACCATTCACTCCGATGGTTTTCTCAGCGATCTACCATTCACTACTATCTCTACGACACACAGTTGTAGCATCAACGCTTGTGTTCCGATGGTTGTCTCAGCGATCTACCATTCACTACTACCTTTACGACACAAAATTGTAGCATCAGCGTTTGTGTTCCGATGGTTGTCTCAGCGATCTACCATTCACTCCGATGGTTTTCTCAGCGATCTACCATTCACTACTATCTCTACGACACACAGTTGTAGCATCAACGCTTGTGTTCCGATGGTTGTCTCAGCGATCTACCATTCACTACTACCTTTACGACACAAAATTGTAGCATCAGCGTTTGTGTTCCGATGGTTGTCTCAGCGATCTACCATTCACTACTACCTCTACGACACACAATTGTAGCATCAGCGCTTGTGTTCCGATGGTTGTCTCAGCGATCTACCATTCACTACTGCCTCTACGACACACAATTGTAGCATCAGCGTTTGTGTTCTGAGTTCTCTTTTAGCGACCTACCCTCTCCTACCATCTGCTACACACGCAATGGTAGCACCAGCGTCTGTGTTCCTACTGTTTTAGCGAACTACCTCTTCTATACAATTGTACAATTGCACCAAGGCACATCTGATCTGGTGCATCTGGTGAAACTATATATTTGTGTGATAAACAAATCAATATCAGGTGTTAAGCAGCTCTAGATATAGCTGTGGCCAATGTGCTATGCACGCAACCCCATACTCATGACGATGCATTATATATTCATGCAATATGGAAATGGACTGTTTTGTGCAGTGTTATTAGGGAATCGCCCTATGTCTTGTCGCGGGGTAGAAAAACACGGCGCAAGCTGCGTTCAGTGGCCGTTTAGACCACGTGATATGGGGCAGTTGATGGCGGTGCTTATCCACGAGTCCGGTCTTGTCGACAGCCCAGACGGCTGGCTCCAGCAACCATACTCATGTAATCTTCAACTCGACTAGGGAGCTGGCTCTTTAGAAATTGGTATAATACTTAAACGAGATGTGTGTTGGATGGATGGCGTGGGGAGAGCTTTGCCCAGCGGTAAAGCCGCATACATATATATTACCGGTGTGCTTGGTTAAGTTGTCTATGGCAGACAAGTCACAGGGTTCCCTTTACGGCCAGAGCCATGCAAGTCCACTGTATTACCGGTGGGCTTGGTCAAGTTGTCTGTGGCAGACAAGTCACAGGGTAGTTTTACGGCCAGAGGCATGCAGGTCCATGCCACGCTGCCATCACCATGACGACCCCAGATTTATTCTTTTTAAATACCCTGGATTCCATTATCAACACTGAAGGACCAGCCAAGCGAGTGAGATAGCCAACCTGACTCGCCACTCGACCTTATAACATGGTTTAAGGGCCATTGTGTGGTCTGGTTGTCTTAACAAGTTTGTAGGCTTCGTCCCTACTGAGCTCGTCTCCAGGAAATATAAAGAAATAGTGGAGCTTCTGACTAGATTTCAGACCGAGGGAAGACTAGGTTACACTTTAACGATCAAAAGTGTCCTTCCGAGACGAAATTTGAGAATGATTCTAACCGAACTAGAGTCTTAATTTAGCATATGAATTGCACACAGCCTACTGGTAGTCCACGTGGGGATGGATGGACGTATTGTCTTCTTTGCTTTTCCCGAAAACTGAATCTGTTTAAATAGTTGTCTTCCTTCTTTTAGTCTTCAGTAATTCATTTTGTCGGGTTAATTTTTGGCAGCATATAACCTGTCATTGCCAGGATCGCATTCTGCCGGGCTTCTCGCTTGCAATCCAGTAATTAGAGCAAAGCGCTTAATCATAGATTGTTCTGCGGATGCCAGTGGCGCCCCCTGCAGGTGTTTTCCGGACCTTTACCGGCGGTCAGTCCGCCTTATTGCCTTAGTGGAGCTTAGTATTGACGACCAACATATATGCGCTTATCTTTGACAGGTAAAATCGAACGACATTAGTAATTGCAATTTGGGCATGTTGCAGTCAAGCAATCTTGATGACCAAATGACAGTTTAGTAGACGTTGTTTCTATTGGTATCAAACTATGATACGATTTAATGGGGAGTCACGGTTGGCGGTTGCACAAGCATCCGTTATTCTCTGGCACGGTATCATACAGGTCTCAGCCCTTGGTATCCTAATTATATTATCTGGTACTATATCGGTGGCGACCTATGTTCCTGTTGGGCAGGTGCGGATAGATCCTTTCCTCCTCAAATATATAGGCCCTGTGATACCCTCCCTCTGTCCCAGCCCATTCCTTCTGCACCCTCAGCATCCCTCCTCACTGTCACCGTCATTCCCTACCCCCATCATCCATCACCCCTCCATCCTCCACCACCACCCCCATCCTCCGTCACCCCCTACACAATTCTACCCAAGTCACCCATGGCCTCTCTCACTACCCCCACCCCCCATCCTCAATACCTTCATGCTCCGTCACTTCCCACCCCATCCTCCGTCACCCCCCCTTCCCACCCATCCTCCGTCACTCCGCCCCGCATCTCCCAGCCTGCGACACCCACCCCATTTCCCTTCACTCCTCTAACCCCCGGTCTCCGACTTCTCCCCCACCCCCACCCACCCCTGCGTCCGGCGTCGCCCTCTCTCTCTCAGGCAGACAAGTACGCCACTCAGGCCCACACATGATTAGCCTCCGGTCAAGATGATATCCATCGCACCAACCTCTGACTTGTTCGGGAGTCCTGGGAGAGGTCGCTCGTCTGGATGACGACGAGGCGGGCTTTGGGGTGGGGGAGGGGGCGGCGGGCTAGGGGAGAGGGCGGCGGGCGGCCGGGTGGGGAAAGGGGGGGCGAGCGGCGGGGTAGGGGAAGGGACGGCGGGCGGAAAGGGGTGGGGGAAGGGGCGGCGGGCGGCGCGGTGGGGGAAGGGGCGGCGGGCGGCGCGGTGGGGGAAGGGGCGGCGGGCGGAGGGGTGGGGTAAAGGGCGGCGGGCGGAGGGGTGAGGGAAGGGGCGGCGGGCGGCGGGGTGGGGGAAGGGTGGGCGGGCGGCGGGCGGCGGGGTGGGCAAAAAGTGAGGGCTTTACTTGAGGTAGAGGTAATGGTGATGGGTCGGACACCAGTGAAGATGCGGGCAGTGACGTATAAGCCAGGGTGGGGTGGTTATTTAAAGGGTCTGCCCCTCGGCGGCGTTATTTAAAGGGTCTGCCCCTCGGCGGCGTTGTTTAAAGGGTCGCTATCAGAAGTGATAGGGCGACCGCAAGAAGAGATCGCTCCCGGTCAGGGAGTGGGTTTAGTGGGGTGGGGTGGAGATTGAGCTTGGGGTAGTCCAGACAAGGGGGGCGGAGTGATGTGGTCGATGGGGGTGGGACTTGAGGTGGTCACTGCAGATAGGGATGGGGGTTGGGGTCGGAGACAGTAGGTTGCGGTGGGTGTGGTTGGCGTATTGGGGGGGGGGGGGCGGGTGATCCTTTGAGATAGGGGTGAGGGGAGATGGAGGTGGGGGTGAAGCTGTGCTTGGGTGGGTTAGGGGTGGGGTGGTTGGGGGGTTGGAGTGAGCGCCGTGGTCAGCGGGGGGGGGGGGGGGCGTGAGGGTGGGGGTAATATATTCCGCTGTGAGACGTTGACCGGTCGATTGGCGGTCCCTCCTTGTCTGTCTGCCACAAAACCCAATAAGCCGCCGGCCGCACGTCCCCTGTCTGAGTAAACACCACCGAGCACAGTGCGACCCAGAGAGGGACCTCCACCGCCCCCCCCCCCCACCCACCCCTGGCCGGGGTCGCCTGCCTTACACCGCAGCAATCAGGCTACTTTCTCGTGTACATTGTGATGCTGAACAATTTTTTGCACATAATTATATGAATTAAATTTTTTATTTCACTTTGGCATTAGCACATGTTGAGATAAATACAGTCAGCGCGTCCACCGGCAAACGCATACACTAACCGTTTCAGCGTGCGTGGGATAAATCTCTATTGATCTAATTGATTTATTTTTTACCGCGGGCCCAATTAAGGCTCTTCATTGCATTGCAAATCGGCGGATGTTTTTCGGTTATCTCTTACAAATATCTTAACCCCTAGACCGCCATCAATGCTAAGATGCGGCGAGAAAGCAAACAGTCGTGATGGTGTGGCTTTGGGCGATTGTATCGTTGGACTCGTGCCAGGCATGTCTGCTGGAGAAGCGCGGGGCAACAAAGAAACGCATATGGTGGGGTGGTAAGGAACGATAGAAAGAGAGTGAGAGACAATTAGACAGACACAGAGAGAGAGCGAGACAGATGACAGAGGGCAAAGGCGAGACAATAAAAAAATGGCTAGAGACGATAGAAGCAGGGACAGGGCTGAACAGACAGAGACAGACAGAGACAGGGATCGATAGAGGTGGGAGAGGGGGTGGGGGGGGAGAAACAACGACAGAGACACAGCGCTCAGGTTGAAAAACCGCCGGCAAAATGATATGGGGTAGAGAGAGAGGGCTAGAGGGCGAGAGAGGGAGATGGAGAGAGGGGGAGAGAGAGAGGGCTAGAGGGCGAGAGAGGGAGATGGAGGGAGGGGGAGAGAGAGAGGGCTAGAGGGCGAGAGAGGGAGATGGAGGGAGGGGGAGAGAGAGAGGGCTAGAGGGCGAGAGAGGGAGATGGAGGGAGGGGGAGAGAGAGAGAGTGGAAGAGAATGGAGAGGGGGAGAGAGAGCGAGGGAGAGGGAGAGAGGGGGAGGGTGAGAGAGGGAGGGCGAGAGGGGAGAGGGGGAGAGAGGGAGGGAGGAGAGGGAGAGAGGGGGAGGGCGAGAGAGGGAAGGCGAGAGGGGAGAGGGGGAGAGAGGGAGGGAGGAGAGGGAGGCGGATGGAGACAGCGCCCAGAGGGACCGACGGCGACAGTGCTACTTGGTACAGAGAGAGAGAGAAGGAGAGCGAGAGAGAGAGGGGTGGGGGGCAGTGAGAATGAGAGGCAGTGCTAGCAGGCCAGTTCCCTGTATTCCCGCCCGATGTGTCACAGCGCCATCTGTTGTTGAGTGGCGACTCCCGCAGTCAAACACAGCACCCGATAATTACATAATTACACGAATCCACTTTTCCCGGCAGCCATCAGATCTTCGCGACGTCAGTCGGGTATCTTATCAATCTAATTCATCTTCGCCCCAGTCTTGTGTGGCTCGGCACAAATAGCTCGCTCCCGTACACCCCGCTGGTGAAAGAGCTTCTAGGGCCACCATGGCGCGAAACTTTCGTCTAATATCGCTCACATATTAAATCCCAGCATGTCCCACTTTAAGGTATTGTGTGTCCCAATGGATCTCCTTGACCGGGGTCGTAGAGGCTGGAATGTCTAACCTAATGGTGTCTGGAGTATATTATTCTATGTATGACACTCTGGTTCCCTACTGGACGTAATTATTAGTAATCGTCGAGCATCTTACAATATTTTCCCATATTGTGCCACGAGATATATCGTACATGAGCAATCCTAAACTCTTCAAATGATATCTCGTGTTTACTGATGTTAATAAACGTAATAATTTCGCTGATGTGTAAGGTTTCGATTTAAAATTAGCAGATCCGGTTTTGAAGAAACTGAGGCCCCAAAAACTAAAAACACTGCATATATTGAACGGAATATACAAGTACACGGCAGGTACTTGTTATAAAGAGCCGGGTGCGGTGACTCTTCAGTCAATTACAGTAAGGAGGGGATGGAGTGGCCAGTTGAGGGTTTGGGGAGTGTGGCGTGCGGGGCCTGGGGCAGGAGCAAATGGCGGAAGTGGAAGTGTTCACCTTGGCATTCGCTGCCGTGTTTCCCAGTTCTAAACTTCTTTTTGTGTCTGGGTACGAGTGAACAAAGGCTGCCCACATCGCAAGACGTGCCTTGGTCTTGCAGTCACCTATCGCCTGTCTTGCTGATTGAATTCATCCACGCTCACAGGTTTTGTCTCTACAGTAAGACATCCTGACATGATGTGGCACAGGACCGACGACAAGGAGCGCTGGTAGAATAGCCCGCTTGGAAAACCAATCCGGTTTTCGCGCCTCGCTCACAACATGGAAAGAGCTGTTTTAGGTTCTCATGCGAATGGAATAAGATCATCTGTTGACAAAAGAAACGCCAACCTGACATGAATTGGAGAGAGGTTTTTTAGCTGTGTTGGCTGAGAATTGTCTTGTGGGTCGGACCCGACGCCGACAGCAATAATCGCCGTTATAAAACGTTTCGTTACGAATACGAAGCTGTTACAATGGGTACACATTATTTATGGATCAAAGGTGCGTGGGGTGCCTAAAATAGTCACAATAGTATGAATCTATGAGGTTAAGTGAGGCGCCGAAAAAAAAACTACTTTACCTTCTTTATAGACAACTGCATAAAACGGCAAGAGTAATACTAAAATCGATAAAAACATAAAAACAACTTTCAAATTTATAGGACAAACCATATTATTGAGCGGCTTTGAGGTAATGACAAAATGTGGTTTGCTTCCTATATTTCATCGACCACTTTAACGGACACATGGCGTGCCCCACAGCACTGACGCGGGTCCCGGAACCAGGCCGGGTCTATTTCTACTTAACCCGGGGCGCTTGCTCTGTTTAAGTGCGTCTTATTTGTGGTCCGTTATATGAACAAAGCAAGATTTGAGCACGAAACGCGAGGATTGGAGTAAACACCGTATCAGTTCCCGAATTGCATTGGTATAATGCTGATTAAATATGTGCGTTATCTCAGTGACGACCATTTACGGTTATTATTACAGATACGAATTAATTCTTTGAGTTTTATTAGTGCCCTTCCTCCCCCCCCCTCCCCCTCTTCCGAAGGCGTATCCGTCTGAATCGACAACTTTGCCAAAACAACCAGCAACCTTCCCTTCGGGTTGAAGTCGAAGCTTAGCACCATATTACCTTGAGCCGTTCAAGTGATATGCGTTGTTCGACATCGGCCGACCGAGACTCGTGGCCTGGGTCGGCTACGACTGTTAGCTGTTATCTCTAAACACTGGCTTAATGATTCATGCCCCTGTTTGACCCATCTGTCTAGTGTAACCTTGGTCTGTTTGATTCTATCATATCAGTAATACCATCACGAACTGTATTGTAATATTAAACTCAGATATCTCCATGCGTCCGATTCCGCATCATGTCTGGCTCTTGACAACATTGCAATTATTCGCCAAAACATTTCTGATTCCGGTATATTTGACGATATATTATGTAAGTGATCGACGCCTGTAAATGGTCCTCTGCTTGAATAAATCAACGCCAGAACTGTTTCTGGCGTTGAAGACGCTCTGCATTCAATTCTTCCGGGGAAGGTCGTGAATTAGCTGGCAGTAGTTTCGGTCAAGGTTGGCCATTTTGGCAGCGAGTGCCTCGTAATTGCTTTAGTCCTAATTTGCTGACCTTTCCACGTGTTGCCGGCCGGATGTCACCATTCAGGCCCCGTGGTCACGTGCCCACCTGAAGTGCCCGGATGACTGTTGGCCCGGGAGGTGCGCAAGTGCCAAGGGGCGCGACGGGAAGTGTAGTGCGGGGAGGGGCCGCGTTATGGAAGGGGGGTGGGGTGGAGGAAGAGGCGTGGGGTGGAGGAAGGGGCTGGGGTGGAGGAAGGGGCGTGGTGACGGTCTGAAGATGTGTAAGGAGAAGACGGACCAGATGGGGCGGGGGCTGGGGGGGGGAGGGATGGTGTGGACGATCGAAAGGATATTGTGGGTATAGAGGTAAGCGAGGAAGGTGCGCATGGGCCGACATGTTTGCCAAGAGACCCCTATGGTAGAAGTGGGTCACGTTGCCTGTCGCTGGGGACCTGCTTGCCCCTCGGGTCGAGGACTTACCTGGAATGATTGCAGTCGCTTTCATGAATCTGCTTAAGCATGCCGGGCAGATGAGGGCTGGGCATGACACATGGGGTGATGGGGTTGGGTGTTGGGGGAGTTGCATTGTAGAAGCCATCAACGTTTGCTCGTTCTGGCATTCTTGCTTGTGTGGAATCTGAAATGTGTCATGTTTTTTAAAGGAGTTCATCCGTATTGTCCCAAAGGATGGAGCTATGATTAGGACACATTTGCGTAACAACTTGTAGGCTATCGTGAAATGACGCTAAATACGGCGTGTTAGGGTTTTAGCGATGACATGATATGCAGCCAGTCAGCTTGGGAAAGACGAAGGGAAGTCATCGTGTCAATACGTTTGGGGCTTTGAGGCTCCAGGATACCTCAAACAGTAAAAGGCGGCCCGGGTTTGTTGCTAACGATAAGTGGCAGACAAGGCGTATCTTGTATGGCTTAAATACTACATCATGTCATATATACACATATATAATTGCATCTCATACATTTACGATGGGACTATTCTTGTCATTTAGTCGGTATCCGCAAGAGGTATCGTTGCCGACGTTAAAGAAACTTATCTTACATAACCTCACCTCGGTGGTCCAATTTTTCCCGATGTGATTTAATGCTATCACAATATGTCACCGATATTCATGTGAACATCTATATATTTTTCCATATATACGTAGTGGTAGGCTGGGAACATGATAGGGGCGGTGGGTGGGAGCAGTAGGTGCAACGTTTACGACCGTGAACTGTCGTTCGGTGGGTGCAGAGCGGTTACCCGTGATTTGATTCCGATGGCCAGGGCATCAGTCACGGCTTGATTGGTGAGCTTGGCGGACCAGTGGGTGTATTGGGACATACACGTGGAACATATGTGTTCATACTCAGTGTTTACGACAGTCTCCCAATGATGCGACTAAACAATTCGGAAAGACAATTGTTGACATTTTTGATAATTTTCAAATGAAAACCAAATACCCGAGAGTAAGAATCGAGGCGGTTAACTCCCTGGGTGAAAAGGGTCTGGTGGCGCCACGCTGCGGTGGATTACCCACCGAGCCTCAGAGGTCACGCACCCACCAACCGTCCACCCCACCACCACCTGCTCGCTCTACCCCCCTACTACTCGGCTATGGCGGTCCACTTATCCAACGGATGGAGGCTCCCCTCTATCTCTGGCCCGCGGATGCGACGCAGAAGTCGCCATTCGTTTTCGGTAATTAAATTAAGACCCTTGCGTTATTGAATAATAAGACCGTCTGCTTCTTAGAACCTCGATTTCCTCCCGCGATGGGCCTCGTCGGGCCGGGTAATGAGGGAGTTGTTGTTGTGTTTGCTTTCCATCAAGTGTGTCCGACGAATAGACTTTGTCACAACGATAACTCATAGGGTTGTAACTTCAAGGGCGTCAGAACACATGTCAAACATAATGTAATCACGTTCATTGTTTCGTACTAATGTCTAGCCGATTCATAGAGGATTGTATTTATTTCATCGAACTGTCTATCCTAATAAATTCATTTTCTTAATCTTGTACAGGTATGCCATATTAAAAATAATAGTGCAGCCAACAGTGACAGGGTCTCAATACAGATAGGGACAGTGGACGGGTCCCAATACCGATATCTTCCGTTTATATGGCTTTTAAATTTAAGCACAGGATAAAACAACATCGATACCGGCAACATGATTTCGGGTTATTGAGGGTTTAGTTCAGGGAGGTTCTGTCAATATAAAGCTATAATGGTTCCCCATTGCCTATGCCATCGACTGGTGCCGGTGGGCGAGCTTCCTGGGGGGCCATGTGATATGGGGGGAAGCAGGCCCGGACTGAGACACCAGCCTCTGGGATCCACCCCTAGATGTCTGGTGTGAGCGCACCGACCTACGAGATGTACGGCTGATGCCCCTAGACAGAGATACACAGGCAGTAGCAATTTTAAGATCTTTAATAAAATCCTGTGATTTCGTGGGATTCGTGAGTTCGTATAGGGCAGGGAGTCGTATAATCGAGGTGCTGTCATATGTATTACAGTGTGTTCCGCCCCTGGAGAAGACATTAAACCGAAGGCGTCATATACTCATATCTATGGGGTCGTTCACTTCACCAGTTTACGATGGAGCTTAGAGTTTCCACTACAATATGTAAGTCTCTTCCTGGGCTGGAATGGTACGAGAGACGTCACAGGCTGATTCCCCGTACAGCTCCCGATATCACTCCGCGGAGTGACGCGTGATCCGCAGCGCCACCTGGATGTGTGAGAGTGGACGCGGCGTGCTGTAGCCACCTTAAGTCTCCCCCTGGCGGCGTTTGTCGCAGACAGAGAGTGGCTGGACCAGGAGACGACGAGGACGGCGAGTAGATTACCTCGCTGATCATTCACCTCCGCCAACAACAATAGAAACATGGTTCTCGGTGGCCCGTGTTGGGCGGGCAGATCGGCAGGAGCGTAGGTGAAACGTCAATAATAGAGACCTGCCCGAAACAAGCTGCAGCCACCCCCCGCCACTTCCTGTTCGGTGAATGCAATGTGCCCAGGTGATGGATTGGCTGGCATTGGTGCCGTGTTGAAGCCAGACCTCCGCGATTGTGGCGAGTACTCGCAGGCTGTGAGATGGCTTATTTAGGCAGCACCAGGGGCAGTGGGGGCGAGTACCTAGTGTGTATCGAGTGGGTTGATCACCGCAGTTACGTCATGCAAAACCGGGCATAAAATGACGGGCTTGCTGAGGCGGATAGGTCAGGTCGTACACGATTTGACTGCATGGTCAGACGGATAGGTTAGGTTTACACGATTTGACTGCAACATTGAAAGCGAAGAGATTTGACCACTAAAATTGAGGTGAGATAAAAGAAGTCAATTTTGTCTTTATTTATATTGTGTCATGTTCGGTATTTTTGTGTGTACGAGTTTAAAATCTGCTGTGGTTATGTTTCACATAAAAGGATAATCAGTTTTATTACATCAAGGGATGAGAGATACAGAACTGTGGTTTGGCGGCAATCAATACCTCATTATCGCCCAAGAACATGATCGCCCCCCCCCCCCGCCCGCCCAAGATCAAGTTGACCTGCGAGATTCTCGTTCTTCAAGCTGCCGATAGCGAGACATACCCCTAGGACGCCAAACGCACTTGAGCAATGCGATCACGCGCTTCCTGTGCTATGGAGCTGACCAATCTGACAAAGTGGTGTCCTTCACTGCGAGCCTGCTGTCCTCAGGCGCATGTCCACGGCGCGCTTCCTGAGGCGGTGCCCCTACGTAGTCGGTAATCAATGGGCCGCCAACAACAGTACGCGAGACGCCACCAATGACTCGGCGCCTTTTTGCCCTCACGCACGCCAAACATCCCGCCATTGAACGGCCGAGTCGAGAGATCACGCGGCTACCTCTAGCGGCGACCCAGACTTAATTATGATTGACCTTTGGCTGGGCACATTGTGCCGTGCTAAAAGGACTAGGAGGGGTAGGAGTCGTGGTGGTGGGGGGGGGGGTCGGTCTGCGGCACCCATTCCCCTTCCGGCGAGTCAAAGGGCTGTGTTAGTAATCGCATGCAATAGACGCCGCCCTGCCCCCCCCCCACCCCCCCTCGTCCTTATCTGTCGATGTGCCGGTCATTATTTTGGGCACGTAAGTAGGCGTGGCGGTGCCTAGCTAAGCCCCCTCTGGCGGCGACAGGTGACGTAAAGGTGGCGGTGGCGGTGGGACACGACCCGGCTCTCCTGTTATCATTGATACGGTCCGACCAAAGCTTGAAAGGAAAGCAGCATCAAACAGTGCAATAGACAAAGCCTGGCTGGGAGTCACATGTCCCTCGCCTTTGTTGTCGCTGTTATTACTCGCCTGCGTAATGGAGAGATAGATGGATGGATTCAGGTGTTACTGCACCTCTGTGCACATCTGGGCCATCTGAGTCTCCTCAGGAGAATGAGATTAATAATCGTTAAACAATATCTGGTCTGCAGAAGAGGAGAAATAGGTGTGCACTATATTTAGACAGCAAACAGACATGGTTTTCTGAATGCAAGGCCACACATGAACACCCAGGAGATGTGTACGCCAATCATTAGGCTGGAGTTGGAGGTTCGCGCCCCGGTGCCAATTATCTATGGTCGTACAGGGTAATTAATGATCCAAGAGCAAGTCTCAGCCTCCCCTTTATGATCCTTCCTCAACCCTGGATCATCTCCATTGACGCAATATGATCTTCATCAATTAAGTACATTTCTCATTGTCTAATGGAAGCAACAGACCCAGACAGAGCTAGAGGGACCATGCAATGGTAAGAGATACATCGAGACAACTGTACACCGTGTGTACCGCATTCCGCGACTTGACATCAATGACAAGGTCGTCCTTCATGACCTTCAGGCTGTGTTCCCGGCAGGGCCGCAGTAAATGCCTGTCTTTCATATAGTTGGATGGCGTGCCCCACATACCCACATCAGGCTCGCCTTGACCTACTTGTACTATTCAATATTCCATGACATAGCCTGTCGTTCTACACAAAACCATGGTCGGTAAATATATATAGAGATATAATACTGAATATTCGGTGGCATAGCTTACCGTTGCACCATGTACTACCTATCAGTTACGTTGTTCCATCCCTTGTTTTACCGATCTTCCCCAATAGACATTATTTGACGGTCCATATACTGCCGCCGCTAGAAGGGTGGCGTGTGATGGTGGCGTGCTTGTCTCAGATGCACAGGGGATTTAGTTACTTGTGACTCCAATATGACGGAATGATTCTGAGAGGACTGCCGCCCACGCTACCCCCCCCCCTCCTCACCCCCTCGCTCCTCCCCCAATCACCCCTTCCCACCCACCTGCCAGCCACCTCCCGGGCAGAGGCAGATGGACAGAAAATGGTCAGGTCCTACCCAATGTGCGGAAGTTTTAGCGACGTATTGGGGCATGGCGTGTCCTAGTGGAACATAACCTACAAAAGGAGGCGACTTAACTTCAGTTTTGCCTTTTATCCCACTTAAAAAGCAACCAGTCAGCAAAAACGCCGACATCCCCATCGCATGTTAAAGCCTTGACAAATTATACCCGGAGTTGGGTGTTGACTTTCTGATGCGTGGTTTCGGTGTCCTCGTGACGCGTGACACGCCGCAGACCTTGTCGAATGGCTTTGATGCTGCAGGATGACCTGGACACATGTCTGCAGGTCTGCCCCGGGCCTCCAGACATTGGAAAGACTACCGTGACGTCATATGTAGCCAAATATCCGCCTTTATCGTGTTGTGTTGTTGACCTTTACGTGGAGTATGATGTGTTCCCGCTAACCCCCGAACCAAACCTTTTGGGCATACTTGTGTACTTGTAAGCCTTTGATATCAGTCACAACATACCTGAAGCACTCGTTATTTCAGATCGAAGGCACGAGTCCCCCTTGATATCAGTCACAACATACCTGAAGCACTCGGTATGTCAGATCGAAGGCTCGAGTCCCCCTTGATATCAGTCACAACATACCTGAAGCACTCGGTATGTCAGATCGAAGGCTCCAGTCCCCCTTGATATCAGTCACAACATACCTGAAGCACTCGGGATGTCGGATCGACGGCTCCAGTCTCCCCCTTGATATCAGTCTCGGCGCGGCGTGAGTTTGACGAGATGTCCCCCGTGTCTGTTGTGTCTCACACGTGGAGCCTAGCTGGCTATTGATTGGACCCACTCCCCGTCACGACGTGTTTTACCCACGCGTCTCACGTCCCTTCCGCCCTCTCAGTCCGAACACTCAGCCACCGCGCCGGCGCGCTTACTTCACCCGTTTCGGCGTTCCAGTTCTTTATGTATTTCTTTTTTCCACTGTTATATCAACGGAACTGACAACGAGGTTCTATTTACCAAAATGACCTTGTTCTAGCGGCATTTCTTGACGGGAAGTGACGTTTTAATATAATGCGACCACAATGGCTGAGAACACATGTCTCGTGTGAGGTGAGATGTAGTGTGAGGCGGACCATTGCACATCGTTTATCGGGACAGATATGTTGGTGTGAGGCGGACCATTGCACGTTGTTTATCGGGACAGCTATGTTGGTCTGAGGCGGACCATTGCACGTCGTTTATCGGGACAGATATGTTGGTCTGAGGCGGACCATTGCACGTCGTTTATCGGGACAGATATGTTGGTGTGAGGCGGACCATTGCACGTCGTTTATCGGGACAGATATGTTGGTCTGAGGCGGACCATTGCACGTCGTTTGTCGGAACAGCTATGTAGGTCTGAGGCAGACCATTGCACATCGTTTATCGGGACAGATATGTTGGTGTGAGGCGGACCATTGCACGTCGTTTATCGGGACAGATATGTTGGTCTGAGGCGGACCATTGCACGTCGTTTATCGGGACAGATATGTTGGTCTGAGGCGGACCATTGCACGTCGTTTAACGGGACAGATATGTTGGTCTGAGGCGGACCATTGCACGTCGTTTATCGGGACAGATATGTTGGTCTGAGGCGGACCACTGCACGTCGTTTATCGGGACAGATATGTTGGTCTGAGGCGGACCATTGCACGTCGTTTAACGGGACAGATATGTTGGTCTGAGGCGGACCATTGCACGTCGTTTATCGGGACAGCTATGTTGGTCTGAGGCGGACCATTGCACGTCGTTTAACGGGACAGATATGTTGGTCTGAGGCGGACCATTGCACGTCGTTTATCGGGACAGCTATGTTGGTCTGAGGCGGACCATTGCACGTCGTTTAACGGGACAGATATGTTGGTCTGAGGCGGACCATTGCACGTCGTTTATCGGGACAGCTATGTTGGTCTGAGGCGGACCATTGCACGTCGTTTATCGCGACAGATATGTTGGTCTGAGGCGGACTATTGCACGTCGTTTATCGGGACAGATATGTTGGTCTGAGGCGGACCATTGCACGTCGTTTATCGGGACAGATATGTTGGTCTGAGGCGGACCATTGCACGTCGTTTATCGGGACAGATATGTTGGTGTGAGGCGGACCATTGCACGTCGTTTATTGGGACAGCTATGTTGGTGTGAGGCGGACCATTGCACGTCGTTTATCGGGACAGATATGTTGGTCTGAGGCGGACCATTGCACGTCGTTTATCGCGACAGATATGTTGGTCTGAGGCGGACTATTGTACGTCGTTTATCGGGACAGATATGTTGGTCTGAGGCGGACCATTGCACGTCGTTTATCGGGACAGATATGTTGGTCTGAGGTGGACCATTGCACGTCGTTTATCGGGACAGATATGTTGGTGTGAGGCGGACCAGTGTACGTTGTTTATCGAGACAGTTATGTTGGTCTCATGTGGACCATTGCACGTCGTTTATCGGGATAGATATGTTGGTCTGAGGCGGACCATTGGACGTCGTTTATCGGGACAGATATGTAGGTCTGAGGCCGACCATTGCAAGTCGTTTATCGGGACAGCTATGTAGGTCTGAGGCGGACCACTGCACGTCGTTTATCGGGACAGCTATGTAGGTCTGAGGCGGACCATTGCACGTCGTTTATCGGGACAGCTATGTAGGTCTGAGGCCGACCATTGCAAGTCGTTTATCGGGACAGCTATGTAGGTCTGAGGCCGACCATTGCAAGTCGTTTATCGGGACAGCTATGTAGGTCTGAGGCGGACCACTGCACGTCGTTTATCGGGACAACTATGTAGGTCTGAGGCGGACCATTGCACGTCGTTTATCGGGACAGATATGTAGGTCTGAGGCCGACCATTGCAAGTCGTTTATCGGGACAGCTATGTAGGTCTGAGGCCGACCATTGCAAGTCGTTTATCGGGACAGCTATGTAGGTCTGAGGCGGACCACTGCACGTCGTTTATCGGGACAGCTATGTAGGTCTGAGGCGGACCATTGCAAGTCGTTTATCGGGACAGCTATGTAGGTCTGAGGCGGACCATTGCAAGTCGTTTATCGGGACAGCTATGTAGGTCTGAGGCCGACCATTGCAAGTCGTTTATCGGGACAGCTATGTAGGTCTGAGGCGGACCACTGCACGTCGTTTATCGGGACAGCTATGTAGGTCTGAGGCGGACCACTGCACGTCGTTTATCGGGACAGCTATGTAGGTCTGAGGCGGACCATTGCACGTCGTTTATCGGGACAGATCTGTTGGTCTGAGGCGGACCATTGCACGTCGTTTATCGGGACAGATATGTTGGTGTGAGGCGGACCATTGCACGTCGTTTATCGGGACAGATATGTTGGTCTGAGGCGGACCATTGCACGTCGTTTATCGGGACAGATATGTTGGTGTGAGGCGGACCATTGCACGTCGTTTATCGGGACAGATATGTTGGTCTGAGGCGGACCATTGCACGTCGTTTATCGGGACAGATATGTTGGTCTGAGGCGGACTATTGTACGTCGTTTATCGGGACAGATATGTTGGTCTGAGGCGGACCATTGCACGTCGTTTATCGGGACAGATATGTTGGTCTGAGGCGGACCATTGCACGTCGTTTATCGGGACAGCTATGTTGGTCTGAGGCGGACCATTGCACGTCGTTTATCGGGAGAGATATGTTGGTCTGAGGCGGACCAGTGTACGTTGTTTATCGAGACAGTTATGTTGGTCTCATGTGGACCATTGCACGTCGTTTATCGGGACAGCTATATTGGTCTGAGGCGGACCATTGGACGTCGTTTATCGGGACAGATATGTTGGTCTGAGGCGGACCATTGCACGTCGTTTATCGGGACAGATATGTTGGTCTGAGGCGGACCATTGCACGTCGTTTATCGGGACAGATATGTTGGTCTGAAGCGTACCATTGCACGTCGTTTATCGGGACAGCTATGTTGGTGTGAGGCGGACCATTGCACGTCGTTTATCGGGACAGATATGTTGGTGTGAGGCGGACCATTGCACGTCGTTTATCGGGACAGATATGTTGGTCTGAGGCGGACCATTGCACGTCGTGTATCGGGACAGATATGTTGGTCTGAGGCGGACCATTGCACGTCGTTTATCGGAACAGCTATATAGGTCTGAGGCAGACCATTGCACGTCGTTTATCGGGACAGCTATGTTGGTCTGAGGCGGACCACTGCACGTCGTTTATCGGGACAGATATGTTGGTCTGAGGCGGACCATTGCACGTCGTTTATCGGGACAGCTATGTTGGTCTGAGGCGGACCACTGCACGTCGTTTATCGGGACAGATATGTTGGTCTGAGGCGGACCATTGCACGTCGTTTATCGGGACATATATGTAGGTCTGAGGCGGACCATTGCACGTCGTTTATCGGAACAGCTATGTAGGTCTGAGGCAGACCATTGCACATCGTTTATCGGGACATATATGTGGCTGCTCGATCACTCGTCGTGGGATATAAAGTTTGACATGTAGAGCAATCCCGTCGAGGCAATAGCTCGCCTGTTAACATGGTACACTTTAATGCCACACTCTTCACTTTGTGTCGATAGCCGAACGGATAGAAGAGAAAATCCGATGCTATGTTGTTTGTCCGATAAATAAATTGAGACCCGGCCGCAGATTTTGTATCTGCACGCTGTCTGGCACTTTGGGGACATCGGCCGGGAAAATCTAACATTAATTAAGACCAGACGACAGGACATCGATGTGGTGACACGGACTGTCTAACATTGGTCTAGACCAGACGACAGGACATCGATGTGGTGACACGGACTGTCTAACATTGGTCTAGACCAGACGACCGGACATAGATGTGGTGACACGGACTGTCTAACATTGGTCTAGACCAGACGACAGGACATCGATGTGGTGACACGGACTGTCTAACATTTAGTCTAGACCTGTCGACAGGACATAGATGAGGTGACACGGACTGTCTAACATTGGTCTAGACCAGACGACCGGACATCGATGAGGTGACACGGACTGTCTAACATTAGTCTAGACCAGACGACCGGACATAGATTTGGTGACGAGGACTGTCTAACATTGGTCTAGACCAGACGACCGGACATATATGTGGTGACGAGGACTGTCTAACATTAGTCTAGACCAGACGACCGGACATATATGTGGTGACACGGACTGTCTAACATTGGTCTAGACCAGACGACAGGACATTGATGTGGTGACACGGACTGTCTAACATTGGTCTAGACCAGACGACAGGACATCGATGTGGTGACACGGACTGTCTAACATTGGTCTAGACCAGACGACAGGACATCGATGTGGTGACACGGACTGTCTAACATTAGTCTAGACCAGACGACAGGACATCGATGTGGTGACACGGACTGTCTAACATTGGTCTAGACCAGACGACAGGACATCGATGTGGTGACACGGACTGTCTAACATTGGTCTAGACCAGACGACAGGACATCGATGTGGTGACACGGACTGTCTAACATTAGTCTAGACCAGACGACAGGACATCGATGTGGTGACACGGACTGTTTAACATTTAGTCTAGACCAGACGACAGGACATAGATGAGGTGACACGGACTGTCTAACATTGGTCTAGACCAGACGACAGGACATCGATGTGGTGACACGGACTGTCTAACATTTAGTCTAGACCAGACGACCGGACATAGATGTGGTGACACGGACTGTCTAACATTGGTCTAGACCAGACGACAGGACATCGATGTGGTGACACGGACTGTCTAACATTTAGTCTAGACCAGACGACCGGACATCGATGAGGTGACACGGACTGTCTAACATTAGTCTAGACCAGACGACCGGACATAGATTTGGTGACGAGGACTGTCTAACATTGGTCTAGACCAGACGACCGGACATATATGTGGTGACGAGGACTGTCTAACATTAGTCTAGATCAGACGACCGGACATATATGTGGTGACACGGACTGTCTAACATTGGTCTAGACCAGACGACCGGACATAGATGTGGTGACACGGACTGTCTAACATTGGTCTAGACCAGACGACAGGACATCGATGTGGTGACACGGACTGTCTAACATTTAGTCTAGACCAGACGACCGGACATCGATGAGGTGACACGGACTGTCTAACATTAGTCTAGACCAGACGACCGGACATAGATGTGGTGACGAGGACTGTCTAACATTGGTCTAGACCAGACGACCGGACATATATGTGGTGACGAGGACTGTCTAACATTAGTCTAGACCAGACGACCGGACATATATGTGGTGACACGGACTGTCTAACATTGGTCTAGACCAGACGACCGGACATATATGTGGTGACGAGGACTGTCTGTTTCTAATTGTCTTGTTCAGCCATCAACGTAAATATCACGGAATCAATGGGAATTACAGTACAATTAGACAATCAATGATCTTACGCAGCTGGACGGATGCCAAAGACTGATGTCATGAAGCTACAAGACGCTATTGATGTAGTGGCGGGATATTCCAAGTCAACCTGGCGACCTAAGAGGCGGGATCGGGAGGCCTAGAGGCAGGGTCTGGTCGATACCATGGTTCGCCGGGCCCGGTCGGCCATGTTGCGGAAATATAATCTAGAGAACTAATTTTAGGGTCTACCGTATATCCGCGTCTTCCGGCAGCGAACGGTGTCTGCCAAGGCGAATTACAAACAAACAGGACACATTTCCCTTGAGACACCCTACAGCTCTCTTCCGGTCACTGCATATTTATAACCGCCGTCGACAGGGGGCGCGGCGGCGCTCATGCAAAATGTATGGAAGGCCGCTTGAAGTTGTCGCATTCGACAGCAGCTGGCTACAACGGGGAGAGGTTCCACTGGGGTGGAGTGGGGGGCCCAAGGGGGCTGGTGGGCGCAATAGAACGGTTTCCCTCTCACCCACAAGGAAACTTAAGGGGCTTGTTCTGACCGGAACATCGTAATGGGGATTAATATTTGGTGACAGCCCGTTAAGGTGTGTTTACGCCGTTGGGAAGGGGAAGGGGCCAAGCCAATGATGAAATGGAGATGGATGTGACAAAGCGGAAGTAAGGTGATACATGCGCGCGCCGTCGAGGAGGCATGATGGGGACTGGGTGGGGCTACTCGGGAGTGGGTCAGGCCACGGTGGAGGTGGGGTGGCTGTGGTGCTGAGGTGAGGGTGCGGGTAGAGTGGGGTGGCTGTGTGGGTGAGGTGCGGGTGGGGGTGGGGTGGGATGGGGTGGGGTTCGGGGTGGTGTTAGGACCCCTCGTCGCCCCCAGCGGCTGCTGGTCGAAGTTGGTCCGGGCGTCGTATATAAGGGGTCACCATGGCTACAGAAATAGCCTGTGACATATTAATGGTTGCGTCGCCAGCGTGTGACATATCTCCTGGAAAATGGAGAACAACGCCGGAAATCTCGCGGGACTGGCACGGTGACGGGAGGCCGGGCTCCTAATGTCGAGTCGAGGCCATTGGTCTTTGTGCCACCCCGCCCCCGCCACCCCATCCATCCTGCCCGTCCCACTGCCAGCTCGACCGCACTGGCGTTTTGAGCGTATTGCCCCCGAGCGTATACAGAGCGGTTAGAAGGAGGCCTCCTGCACGGCTGGGGCGGGCGGGCCTTGGGCGGTATGGATTAGGGATCGGGGGGCGCGTTGGGGGCATAGATTTTTTCCCCGGGATATCTTATCTGTAATGATATAAATTTATCCACAATGAAGGAGAAGAATCTTCTCATTCACCCCCTCCTCCTGCTCCCCTTCCTCCCCACCCCTCCACGCCCTCCCCCCGTCCGACCCCTACACACAGGAGCGGAATGCAGAGGCGGAGGAAATATTTGCCGAAGAAAGCTAAATAATTCTGTTACCGCCGTCACACCATATGGTTAGAGAGAGTGAGGAGCGCGAGGCGAGGGTGCCGGGACGCAGGGAGGCCGGGACGCCGGGACGTCAGGGCGCCTCGGGCCACGCAGCGTCTTAACCTCCAATCGTTGACGTGGAATGGTTGTTGCCATGGTAACCTGGGGCATCTAGGGAGTTTCCTTTACGGCATATTGTCTCGAAGGCGTACTTCGCTGTTGTTACGACTAGATAAAGGGAGTCATTTCGCGCTATTCGGCCGTCAAGATGAACCCTGCGGCGGTTATACAATTTATCGTCATAAAAATATAAAAGCTGGATCTATGCAATTTAGTGCATCGGTCTTTCCCTTTGGCCGCCTGCTTCCCGCGATGTCGTTACCGGTAAAGATGCACCTGCAATACAGTCAACGCCACCTCACTTGTATGCGCCTCTGTCATCATACATGCCATGTAGTCAAGTGTATATCTCCGCCCACCAGCAACTGAGTAAGTCTCTCTTTCTCTCAAAGACTTCTTTCGTTTCTCGAGTGGCCACTAATTTCGAATAGCCATTAGCGTGTCAACGCATGAAATGTCAAGGCGCCAACTGGCAGCATTATTCCCACCATCGCTATGACGACAACTGTCCCTCGACCGGTGATTACGTGCAAACTCAGCCGGGTGGTGGCGCTCGCGTCGTCTTTACCTCCCGGGGCCAATCTTTCCGGAAACAGCCCACTCCAGGTCCATCCTTAACGTCTCCTCTCCCGGCCTTCCATCCCCTCAGCCTACCCAAGGTCCATCCTTAACGTCTCCTCTCCCGGCCTCCCATCCCCTCAGCCTACCCAAGGTCCATCCTTAACGTCTCCTCTCCTGGCCTCCCATCCCCTCACCCTACCCAAGGTCCATCCTTAACGTCTCCTCTCCCGGCCTCCCATCCCCTCAGCATACCCAAGGTCCATCCTTATCGTCTCCTCTCCCGGCCTCCCATCCCCTCAGCCTACCCAAGGTCCATCCTTAACGTCTCATCTCCCGGCCTCCCATCCCCTCAGCCTACCCAAGGTCCATCCTTAACGTCTCATCTCCCGGCCTCCCATCCCCACAGCCTACCCAAGGTCCATCCTTAACGTCTCCTATCCCGGCCTCCCATCCCCTCAGCCTACCCAAGGTCCATCCTTAACGTCTCCTCTCCTGGCCTCCCATCCCCTCAGCCTACCCAAGGTCCATCCTTAACGTCTCCTCTCCTGGCCTCCCATCCCCTCACCCTACCCAAGGTCCATCCTTAACGTCTCCTCTCCCGGCCTCCCATCCCCTCAGCATACCCAAGGTCCATCCTTAACGTCTCCTCTCCCGGCCTCCCATCCCCTCAGCCTACCCAAGGTCCATCCTGAACGTCTCCTCTCCCGGCCTCCCATCCCCTCAGCCTACCCAAGGTCCATCCTTAACGTCTCCTCTCCCGGCCTCCCATCCCCTCAGCCTACCCAAGGTCCATCCTTATCGTCTCCTCTCCCGGCCTCCCATCCCCTCAGCCTACCCAAGGTCCATCCTTAACGTCTCCTCTCCCGGCCTCCCATCCCCTCAGCCTACCCAAGGTCCATCCTTAACGTCTCCTCTCTCGGCCTCCCATCCCCTCAGCCTACCAAAGGTCCATCCTTAACGTCTCCTCTCCCGGCCTCCCATCCCCTCAGCATACCCAAGGTCCATCCTTAACGTCTCCTCTCCCGGCCTCCCATCCCCTCAGCCTACCCAAGGTCCATCCTTAACGTCTCCTCTCCCGGCCTCCCATCCCCTCAGCCTACCCAAGGTCCATCCTTAACGTCTCCTCTCCCGGCCTCCCATCCCCTCAGCCTACCCAAGGTCCATCCTTAACGTCTCCTCTCCCGGCCTCCCATCCCCTCAGCCTACCCAAGGTCCATCCTTAACGTCTCCTCTCCCGGCCTCCCATCCCCTCAGCCTACCCAAGGTCCATCCTTAACGTCTCCTCTCCCGGCCTCCCATCCCCTCAGCCTACCCAAGGTCCATCCTTAACGTCTCCTCTCCCGGCCTCCCATCCCCTCAGCATACCCAAGGTTCATCCTTAACGTTTTTTGACATTTGAGTTTGCATAAACTAATGAATATAACATATAATACGGCTGTACAGTCAATACGGGATCTTATCGAGACCCCACGAGACCGGCATGTTGATTCTCTACGCCAATGCCTAGCATCAACGGCCTGTACGTGCTGCCTACCTTCCGGCTGTTTGCCTTCACTGGGTTCACATACAACCTCGGCTAAAGCTGTCCTTGGATGCACAACTAACCACAGAAGTTCTGTGCATATCAAAATTATAACCATCCGAGTAGATTTATGTAATATATGAGCGGTTAGACAATTGATAAACCAGAATGGGGCTGTTTCATGAGTGACTGTCAGTGTCAGGCGATGTAATGTGTTGCGCGGCGTTCCATGTCGTATGACGTAATAATCATCACGACTCGCATGTCTGCGCGCGGTATCTTTTGTTACGCAACAACGCTCCTTATATGGACTGACCAGGTGAGGCCGGACATTCGTTGTATTGGGCTATACAGTTCTCGCGATCCGGCCGCGAGACTTTAGTTTTGGGGACAAACAAACACACGTGCTCAATGTTAAAGTATAGGCAGCTACAAGTCAATTTCTTTCCAGGTTTATTCTAAAGCCTATGAGGATCATTTCACTAAACATGGCTATGGGAGATGTACGTTAAAATATGGGTTCCCAACACTCAAACATTAACTACAATGTGTGCGCGTCAAGCAGCTGTAACAAGGCACCAGCGTGATGCGCACTCGTTCTAAGAGCACGTGTTTTTGTGTTGGTCCCCAAAATACCTAAACCGGAAATAGAACCCGCGAGAATTGTACAGCCCAATTATATGAATATATAATATGTGTCGAGGAGACAGAAAGCGACTACACAGCCCAAGATTCCAAAGTTCGAATTCAGTTAAGTTGAGTTACTGCCAAGATACAGTTGGCGGATTACGGACGCCTGCCTTCATCACACGGCACTGTGTGTGGAGGTGGGTAAGGGAAGAAGGGCAAAGGGAGGTCCGGGCAGGGGCGTGGTTGGGGCCAGGGGTGGTGGTGGGGGGGGGGGGGTGATCAGGTAGGTGTTCTACGACGCATGTGGCACCGATCCGCCCCCCCCCTCCCCCCGCCGAGCGCCCTCGCCGAGTCAATGATCTCTCGCATGTTTAGCACCTCCCATGGACCTCCTTGCACCCCCCCCCCTCGGCCACCCAGCCGCTGCCGTCATAACAGTGGAACCCCCCCCCCCTCTGCCACCCAGCCGCTGCTGTCATAACAGTGGGACCTCCGGAGATCAATGTTTGCATTGAACTGTGACACGGCGCCCAGGAAACTCCAGAGTGATGGGTTTAATTTTGAAGTGTCTCCGGATTGGCTGACGCAGGGAATGGGGGAGTAGGAAGTAGGAAGGGAGAAGCAGGGTGTGTCAGTGGGGGGTGGGGGGCGGTGGGTAGGTGTGTCGGTGGGGGGTGGGGGGCGGTGGGTGGGTGTGTCAGTGGGGGTGGGGGGGCGGTGGGTGGGTGTGTCAGTGGGGGGTGGGGGGCGTTGGGTGGGTGTGTCAGTGGGGTAGGTGGCATAGGGGGTGTGTCAGTGGGAGCGGGGCGGTGGGTTGGTGTGTCAGTGGCAGGGGGGGGGGGTTGGCGGTGGGTGGGTGTGTCAGTGGGAGGATGAGGGGGCCGGTGGGTGGGTGTGTCAGTGGGAGGAGGGGAGGGGCGGTCGGTGGGTGTGGCAGTGGGAGGAGGGTGGGTGTGTCAGTGGGGTGTGGGGGGCTTTTGGTTGGTGTGTCAGTGGGAGGTGGGGGGTGGGCCGGTGGGTGGGTGTGTTTGTGGGGGGAGGTGTTTTTTAGAGAAGGCGGTGGCGGCTCCTCGCGATGGTGATCCGGTGGTGTTCAGGATTTAACGACCTTGACCTCGGAGACCCCGCTGTCCGCTACCGGATGCTTGGAGTATTGTGGCGTGGTCCAGAAGGCCCGTGTCATTTGGGTAAGATCGATGGCTGGACTACTGGGCGTGAGGGGGGGGGGGGGTATACATAGAGAGAAGGTGATGGGGGAGAGGGGATGGGAGTATTACCGATGGTGGTTCAATACTGGTATCTGGACAGGCGGGGTGGGTGGCTCTGTCGCCGAGATCCTGCCCCTGATCTATGACTACACGACCAGGGGAATGTTACCCTTCTCCCTTCATGCACGCCCCTCACTTACCTCTCCCCTGCCCCCCCCCCCATCCCCTCCCTGCCTCCTGCCACCCTTGTTCGTCCCCGCCCCTTATCCAGTCCTCAATCTCCACCCTCTCTGACATCGCCGTCAGATTGGCTTTGGCTTTGCACACCCCCAACCACCGTTTCAGGCTATAAACCAGCTCCCATTAAGACGTCTTTTTCTTTCTGTGACGTTCACTTTGATGAATCGCACGATTCACCCGACTCCTTCCTTTGCTATATAGTGAACGCGTCACCTGTGGTGTTGCCACAGGAGCCAACTACATGTAATGCTACCTTATGCCATGTACTTTGCGATGAACCGCTGTACTGTTAGAAAATATGTAAGCACTTCCATTGATAAATACTTGATAATGTATTGTGTACGCCCAACATTTGTTCGCTCATTTTGTATTTCGTCTGTATTGTGTACTTTGGGCCTGATGGCCCTGGAAACGGAAATAAAATCAATCCAAAAATCAATCAACTCCCATTCAGGTTAGAGCGTTTAGAGTGAGACTTTATAAATACGAGATTAGGAAGACAAGAGAGTGAGAAACACATGATGAGGGACATGATATTAAGAGACATGATATGGCGAGACATGATATTGAGGGACATGATATTGAGAGACATAATATGGCGAGACATGATATTGAAAGATTGACATGTGAAATGGAGAGACAGAAGTTAAACACAGATTTTGGAGAAGAGAACGTGTGATTAGATTGAGAGATTGGCTTGACATGACAGACTGACAGACAGGAGGTTGAGAGGCATGATACTGAGCCACGATTCAGAGACCACGATGAGAACGGGATTGACATCTTGAGAGACGTGAGCAATAGTTTTGGAGTTGGTATACCGGGAAGAGCTTGTCGCCTGTTGTAGTGGTTTGTTGTGGGTTTCCGGTTCTGACGACAGCCGCTTCCGGTGACACCTCGTTGACCTGCACCCGGGTACCCTGGGCGTCATGCTGTGCTTATCACCGCCGCCAGGTAGCGCTGCTTAACGGGCGACGCATTGGTTTAATGTGGGGAGCACCATGGCAGCCCGACCCGCCAGCCGGGGACGCCGAGGTGCGCATCTAGGACCCCTCCCTCCCTCCCCCCTAACCCTGCCTCCTCCCACCCCCAATCCCGGCTTTATGGCCGTCACAAATGGTATTTCCGCCCCAAAAGGCATCGGGTTAGGACCTCCGTTTAGATTGGTTCTATAAAAACAATCCAGGGGTCTGTCCCTGCTGGCGTCCAACTTCCTCGGCCGCTGATTGGCTGGCTGCGTTAAGCTTCAATACCGCGTGCCTCGGAGTTGAAACGACTTACGTGACCTTCGCTGATTGACTGTTGATATATAATACCATTGAGCCAGCTACTGCAATACAACGGCCTGTTGAGGAATCGGAGCCAGGCGGGTGAAGCACTGCCCAAGGCATGTGGCCTAGTTCAGGCATCACAAATAGAAAATTGATGGCAAATATTTGTTTGTTTGATAGATTATGATTCAACAAATTATTCATCATTATAGTTTCTTTGTTATATGGCATGCGTCCCTGAGCCCACCGACATTCGGCTGTAGTGTTGGGGGTGCTAGGGGTGTACAGATCCCCGACCACCGTCACGTTGCGATGGTGCTGGTGGTGCTAGGGGTATATATACGGCCAGCATTGACGTCTCTCTGTTGACCGCCTCATTGTAAGACAAACACACAGACCGAGGCGCGATGCAGCAGATGGCAAGGGTGATCACACTGAGCATCACGGGGTGATACGGGGTGATACGGGGTGATACGGGCTGATATAGGGTGATACGGGCTGATATGGGGTGATACGGGGTGATGCGGGGTGATACGGGCTGATATAGGGTGATACGGGCTGATATGGGGTGATACGGGGTGATGCGGGGTGATACGGGCTGATACGGGGTTATGCGGGGTGATACGGGGTGATACGGGCTGATATGGGGTGATACGGGGTGATATAGGGTGATACGGGCTGATAGGGGGTGATACGGGCTGATATGGGGTGATACGGGCTGATACGGGGTGATGCGGGGTGATACGGGCTGATATGGGGTGATACGGGCTGATACGGGGTGATACGGGCTGATATAGGGTGATATGGGGTGATACGGGGTGATATGGGGTGATACGGGCTGATACGGGGTGATACGGGCTGATATAGGGTGATATGGGGTGATGCGGGCTGATATGGGGTGATACGGGCTGATACGGGGTGATACGGGCTGATATAGGGTGATACGGGCTGATATGGGGTGATACGGGCTGATATGGGGTGATACGGGCTGATACGGGGTGATGCGGGCTGATATGGGGTGATACGGGGTCAATTGGCGATAAGGGGGGTCCACTGCTGACACGGGAGTGCATTTCGTGTCACTAGGTGATTCGAGCGTCATGAGGGTAATACTGACGTCATTGGGGATACTGACGTCATTGGGGGATACTGACGTCACGGGGTTATACTGACATCATCGGTTGATACTGACGACCGGGTGATGACGTCACTGGGTGATACTGACGTCACGGGTGATACTGACGTCACGGGGTGATACTGAGGTCACGGGGTGATACTGACGTCACGGGGGGATACGGACGTCACGGGGTGATACTGACGTCACTGACTTATACTGACGTCACGGATGATATTGAGGTCAGTGGGTGATACTGACGTCACATGGTGATACTGATGTCACGGGCTGATACTGACGTCACGGGTGATACTGACGTCACGGGGGGATACTGACGTCAAGGGGTGATACTGACGTCACATGGTGATACTGACATCGCACGGGATACTGACGTTACGGGGTGATACTGACGTCACATGATGATACTGACGTCACGCGGGATACTGACGTCACGGGGTGATACTGACGTCACGGGGTGATACTGACATCACTGGGTACTACTTACGTCACGCGGGGATACTGACGTCACGGGGTGATACTGACGTCACTGAGTTATACTGACGTCATAGGGGATACTGACGTCACTGGGTGATACTGACGTCACGGGGTGATACTGACATTACTGGGTGATACTGACGTCACATTGTGATACTGACGTCGCGCGGGATACTGACGTCAAGGGGTGATAATGACGTCAAGGGTGATACTGACGTCACGGGGTGATACGGACGTCACGAGGTGATACGGACGTCACGGGGGATATTGACGTCACATGGTGATACTGACGTCACGGGGTGATACTGTTGGAAATAAGTTACCCATAGGTTGTATTATCAATCTCTCATGTACTTTGAGGGAAGCACAAAACTAAACCACAGACCAAGTGGTTTGGGGTTCAAGCCTCACGTGTATCATGCGCCGTTTCACACTAACATATCTCTGTTCCAGGGATTCCTTTGCACAGGCTACACTTTATGGGCACTAAATGTTCCGTCTGACGACAGCTGTGACCAGGTGAACCCAAAGTAGGATCTCGTAGAATTCGCTTGTTTCCTGGCCAAATATTCCATACACGTTTGTTCCGACCATATTAAGTAACTTATTTCATTTTGGTACATACCAGAGGATGTGACAAGGTAAAAGTTCTTTCTAGGAGATCCTACTTTGGGTTCACCAGGTCACAACTGTCGTCAGACGGAACATTTAGTGCCCGTAAAGTTCTGCAATTCTTAGAAGTAAATAAAATCTCAATAATTTAACTGGTTCAACTGACTGCCGCCGACTATGCAAGAACCAGCCGGTGTCAAACATAAAGTTCATTTTTCCAGGAGTTTCCTACACTGTGACCGTCTTTTTATGCTAATATTTACTGCCTCTTCGGAATATACAATCAAAACGCGATTCTAATACAGTCTGTTTGGAAACATCAGCTTGGGCTGCTCTGGTCACCCAGTTCTACAAGCCTCAACTGGAGAAAACTTGGTGCAATACGCGCAGCTGAGTATACTCGCCTACGAGCGGCATGTGGGCTAGGGCTGAAGCTAGCCAGCAACGGCGGTATGTATCCACTCGCTTCTCATGGCCGGGAGACATATGTCCATGCAGAACCAATTCATGCAGTTGATGTGGCGTAATGTGGGTTTAGTATGGCACGGAACTGGTTTTGCGCCCTTTTAGGGAGGATATTTCAGTAGAGCTGAGTTTCCTTAGACACATTTGATGCGCGTCGTCCGGTTTAATCGATATCACCAAGCACAAGCCAGTCACGGCGAATGGGAATATAATCTTGGTTAGGCGCCCGAAGCCGACTTCATCAGCATTCTGAAGTCGCCAGCTGTCTTATTGGGGCAGCTCCTATACAGTGCGTCCGATCAATGCCAGCCCATGACGGGCGATATATGCAAACCTTGTATATTGTCCGGCCGGCCACAGATGGCTTCACAAAATGGCGGACCACAAGGACACAGATAGGCAAACATTCCATTCACCTCACTATATATTTAGTCTCACCCTATATTTGTACGGGAAACGAGGGTGTCAATCAGATGCCAACGGTCGCAGGTTGGACGCGAGCCGTGGTAGAGGTAAGCTATCAGCACCAAGGGTCAAGCACCAAACGTGCTTTCGTTTTCCATATGAGGAAATGGACTGTTCTGTTGAAGGATTGGCGGGAGTAATACGTGAGTTATTCTGCAACAATAGTGCGTGGTCGATGGCAGAACGCGCCAAGCGTGCAGCTTCGCTATCTGTTGATCTCGTGGTGATGTTCGATGTTTCGATACGGCGAGAGTAGGCTACGAGGTGATGAGAGTACGAGGTGGCGAGAGTATGAAGGGGTGATAGTACGAAATAACGCGAGTACGAAATCGTACTGGTATTCAAGAATATGAGGTGGCGAGAGTACGAACGGACGAGAGCGCGGGGAAGCGGTCATTGATGACAAATACGCTTTACGCCTTTGACCTCGATCGATTACAAATATATTTCGAGCATAATATGGCTTCACATTAATCAAAATCGATTAACTGTCGGCCACGGTAGCACAGTGAAGGATACAAGTGATACATAAACTGTCGGCCACGGTAGCACAGTGAAGGATACAAGTGATACATTAACTGTCGGCCACGGTAGCACAGTGAAGGATACAAGTGATACATTAACTGTCGGCCACGGTAGCACAGTGAAGGATACAAGTGATACATTAACTGTCGGCCACGGTAGCACAGCGAAGGATACAAGTGATACATTAACTGTCGGCCACGGTAGCACAGTGAAGGATACAAGTGATACATTAACTGTCGGCCACGGTAGCACAGTGAAGGATACAAGTGATACATTTCGTCCTAAATTGCGAATGTTTATAGGTTTATAGCGAGCGAAGCAAGCTTCTATAGCAACACACATGTATTAAAAAAAAAAAAAAAAAATGTCCATGCGATCGAAAAACCGTGAAACATGAGCGATAATACCGGTCCCTCACAGTTCAGCGATAATGCCGGTCCCTCAGGCCGATTTTTCGGACTGTGCCGGATGATCGGCTTAAATTTAACCTGAATTAAAAACTCTCGCAGGTAGGCGGCGCGTCAATTCGAACTGCCGGGTGGGACGTAACGCTTCGTCCGCACGATTATGACACTTCGAATCCAATTTAGATGACTGTGAGAAACAACCGATTGGGCGAATGTTTCAACGACTACGGGATTAAACCATATCATCTTCAGAAAACTGCCCAAGATACGAATAGCACAAAAGCCTTCTTCAACGAAAGGTACCGTCCGCTTTTCGATTGGCATCGTGGGGTATTATCGCCCACCTTGCAGTGACACTGAGAGTGTTATGTTTTGAAGTTTTGTAAACAAAATTCTCTGCTTTTTGTCCAAACTTTTCCAGGTTTTCCGAACTTAATTGTCCTTGACAAATTAACTGCTGGTTCGATTACCAGGCTTTGTATATTTACATTGTCTGGTCCGGGTAGCAGGAGTAGTAGATGATGAGGTAGCTGATGCAAAACCTATATTCTGCAAAGCCCGGCCGGTACCTTATGCACTCAAAGACAAGATAGAAGCAGAATTAGACCGACTGGTAGAGTCTGGAACACTTACACCAGTGACACATTCAGAATGGGCTGCTCCTATTGTGCCTACATTGAAAAAGGATTCAAGTGTAAGACTGTGTGGAGACTATAAAGTAACAATCAACAAAGTATCAGAATTGGAAATTTACCCTATTCCCAAAATAGAAGATTTGTTGACAGTCATGTCAGGTGGACAGAAGTTCACCAAATTGGATTGCAGTAATGCTTATCATCAGATGATGTTACAAGAAGAATCCAAGAAATTTGTAACTATTAACACTCACAAAGGACTATTCAGACCACACCGTTTACTCTATGGGGTAAAATCAGCACCTGGAATTTTCCAAAGAGCAATGGATAACTTGTTGAAAGGAATCCCTTTCGTGATTGTGAGACTGGATGACATTTTAATATCAGGAGAAACGGATGAGAAACACCTGGGAAATCTTAAAGAAGTCTTACAAAGATTACATCGTGCTGGAATTCGTCTAAATGGAAAGAAATGTGAGTACATGGTACCAGAAGTGACATACGGTGGCCGTGTCATAAACAAGGAAGGAACTAAACCGAATCCAAATAATGTGAGGGCAATCGGAGAAGCTCCAAATCGAAAGAACACCTCTGAACTCAAAGCTTATTTAGGTATGGTAAATTTTTACCACATGGATATGGAAAACTTGTCAACCTTGTTGGAACCTTTGTACAGGTTGTTACGAAAGGATGAGCCATGGAGGTGGGGTACGGAACAACAAGAAGCTATGGATCTGTCAAAGAACAGACTGATGACATTCCCTGTATTAGTGCATTACGACAGCACTAAGGAACTTATCATGGATTGTGATGCTTCTTCTTATGGCATAGCAGCGGTAATTTCACACAGGATGACTGATGGATCTACCAAACCCGTGGCTTTTGCTTCACGAACATTGGCCCAGGCAGAACGAAATTATTCACAACTCGACAAAGAAGGATTGGCTGTTGTGTTTGGAATGAAAAAATGTCACCAATATGTCTTTGGAAGACATACAACTATATACACGGGTCATAAACCATTACTGGGACTCATTGGAGAAAACAAATCTCTTCCAGTGACAGCTTCACCTCGTATTCTAAGGTAGGCCATTACCCTGGCCGGATATGACTACAAACTGATCTACAAACCTGGTTCAAATATCTCAAATGCAGATGGGTTAAGCAGATTACCTCTACCCGGGATATTAACGGAGGTACCTACACCGGGGGATGTCATTTTGTTGACAACCCCTTATTGTCAAAAGTTTGGACTTTTGTACAATCAGGATGGCCTGATGTATGTCCTACGGAAGAGATGAAACCTTTTTTCTACAGAAGACATGAACTCAGCACGGAAGACGGATGTATACTCTGGGGAGCCCGAGTGATAGTTCCTCCTCAGTGCAGACCAAGTATCATGAGAGAGTTACATGACATGCATCCAGGAATAGTACGAATGAAAAACTTAGCAAGAAGTTATGTGTGGTGGCCCAAAATGGACCAAGACTTGGAGGAGAAAGTAAAAACGTGTGAGGAGTGTCAAAGTATAGGAAACTCTCCAGCTAAGGCCCCTCTTCATCCCTGGGAATACCCCAGCCGACCTTGGAATCGGATACACGTGGACTATGCCGGACCTTTCTTGGGGAAAATGTTCCTCATTATTGATGACGCTTACTCAAAGTGGATGGAGATACACCCTCAGAACATATCAACATCAAAAGCTATAATTGAAAGCCTAACCAAGACTTTTACAACTCATGGTTTACCTAGACAATTAGTCTCGGACAATGGAAGCTGTTTCACCAGTGATGAATTCAAACATTTCATGGCTAAGAATGGCATAAAACATACTTGTACGTACGGCTCCTTATCACGCGGCTTCAAATGGTCTGGCTGAACGAGCTGTACAGACAACAGAGAAAGATGGCACCATTGAAATGCGAGTGGCTCGATTCTTGTTTAAATATAGAACTACACCCCACACTACAACAGGAGTAGAACCAGCTACTCTTTTGATGAACAGGAAACTCACTACTCGATTAGACTCACTCAAACCGGATATTACTAGAAGAGTGGAGTATAATCAGGCCAAACAGAAATACTATCACGATCTTCACGCCAGAGACAGAAATCTAGATGTAGGAGATCAGGAGTATGTGGAGAGTCATCGTGGGAATCCTCGATGGGTCTCCGGGGAAATTGTAGAGAAGACCGGACCAGTGTCTTTTCGCGTACAGCAACAGGACAAAATTGTGAGACGCCATGTGGATCACGTCAAGAAGATACACTCTTCAATTGAGACTACTGTTCCAGAGACAACAACTCTGGGTATTACTCCGCAGGAACAACCTGAACATTTAAAACAAACTGATGTGGATATAAATACCCCCTTTTCCAATGGCGTGTCTATTCAATCTGACAATGGCTCGGAGGAAATAAAAGAATCTCCAAAGTCTGAGGACGTAGCCATTAGACGTTCTTCGAGGATACGTCAAGCTCCACAATACCTCAAAGACTATGTTATAGGATTCAGGATTCATTTCATTTATTTACCCAATACATGACATCTAATATACAGATAAACGACTTGAGGCTATAATCGTATGGGTTAGGAGATCCAGGCTAAGACCAGAGGTCGCTGTCGCCTGGACCACCTGAGGGTCAGAAATAAGTATGACGTAATAACAAGAGGCGGAACATACGCTTGGAATAAACGAAATGATATCAGGCTCGAACCAATATAAAGGCTTACAGTTCACAGTTATAACTTGAATGTACTTGGACTATCCATACTAAGATAACGTGTTCAAGTATATGTATATATATTATATGTGGAAATTAATATCACTAACTATCAACTTAAGTTGATCAATTTATATATTGAAATGATGTATATATGGATCATCCTAAAGGGTGAAGAGTGTGATGTATGGAATAATGAATGGTCCCTATGTCACATGTAGTAAAATAATAAGTGATCCCTCCAGGAGTAACCAGGACGACCGCACTGTAAATAAAGCCTTCACTGTTTACCTGTAGTTCCGTGACAGTTGCATCATCATGACTGAATCTCTGCAAGCAAAATAAACTGGTCGAAACCATTAATAAATCCATGAAACTCTGGATTTTCATTATATAACACGGATAATGGTTACATTTTACGCGGGACAGATGAACTAGCGCGTGAGCGGAATGCCCTCTTTTGGCCGGTATGAAGTGAAGAGAGTAGAGGGGGCGAGAATATGAGGTGACGAGAGTAGAGGGGGCGAGAATATCAGGTGACAAGAGTAGAGGGGGCGATAATATGAAGTGGAGAGAGTAGAGGGGCGAGAATATGAGGTGACTAGAGTAGAGGGGGCGAGAATATGAGGTGACGAGAGTAGAGGGGGCGAGAATATGTGACGAAAGTAGAGGGGGCGAGAGTATGAGGTGACGAGAGTAGAGGGGGCGAGAATATGAGGTGACGAGAGTAGAGGGGGCGAGAATATGAAGTGACGAGAGTAGAGGTGGCGATAATATAAAGTGAAGAGAGAAGAGGGGGCGATAATTTGAGGTGACGAGAGTAGAGGGGGCGAGAATATGAGGTGACGAGAGTAGAGGGGGCGAGAATATGAGGTGACGAGAGTAGAGGGGGCGAAAATATGAGGTGACGAGAGTAGAGGGGGCGAGAATATCAGGTGACGAGAGTAGAGGGGGCGAGAATATGAGGTGACGAGAGTAGAGGGGCGAGAATATGAGGTGACGGGAGTAGAGGGGGCGAGAATATGAGGTGACAAGAGTAGAGGGGGCGAGAATATGAGGTGACGAGAGTAGAGGGGGCGAGAATATGAGGTGACGAGAGTAGAGGGAGCGAGAATATGAGGTGACGAGAGTAGAGGGGCGAGAATATGAGGTGACGAGAGTAGAGGGGGCGATAATTTGAGGTGACGAGAGTAGAGGGGGCGAGAATATGAGGTGACGAGGGTAGAGGGGGCGAGAATATGAGGTGACGAGAGTAGAGGGGCGAGAATATGAGGTGACGGGAGTAGAGGGGGCGAGAATATGAGGTGACGAGAGTAGAGGGGGCGAGAATATGAGGTGACGAGAGTAGAGGGGGCGAGAATATGAGGTGACGAGAGTAGAGGGGGCGAGAATATGAGGTGACGAGAGTAGAGGGGGCGATAATTTGAGGTGACGAGAGTAGAGGGGGCGAGAATATGAGGTGACGAGGGTAGAGGGGGCGAGAATATGAGGTGACGAGAGTAGAGGGGGCGAGAATATGAGGTGACGAGAGTAGAGGGGGCGAGAATATGAGGTGACGAGAGTAGAGGTGGCGATAATATGAAGTGAAGAGAGTAGAGGGGGCGAGAATATGAGGTGACGAGAGTAGAGGGGGCGAGAATATGAGGTGACGAGAGTAGAGGGGGCGAGAATATGAGGTAACGGGAATAGAGGGGGCGCGAATATGAGGTGACGAGAGTAGAGGGGGCGAGAATATGAGGTGACGAGAGTAGAGGTGGCGATAATATGAAGTGAAGAGAGTAGAGGGGGCGAGAATATGAGGTGACGAGAGTAGAGGGGGCGAGAATATGAGGTGACGAGAGTAGAGGGGGCGAGAATATGAGGTGACGAGAGTAGAGGAGGCGAAAATATGAGGTGACGAGAGTAGAGGGAGCGAGAATATGAGGTGACGAGAGTAGAGGGGCGAGAATATGAGGTGACGGGAGTAGAGGGGGCGAGAATATGAGGTGACGAGAGTAGAGGGGGCGAGAATATGAGGTGACGAGAGTAGAGGGGGCGAGAATATGAGGTGACGAGAGTAGAGGGAGCGAGAATATGAGGTGACGAGAGTAGAGGGGCGAGAATATGAGGTGACGAGAGTAGAGGGGGCGATAATTTGAGGTGACGAGAGTAGAGGGGGCGAGAATATGAGGTGACGAGGGTAGAGGGGGCGAGAATATGAGGTGACGAGAGTAGAGGGGCGAGAATATCAGGTGACAAGAGTAGAGGGGGCGATAATATGAAGTGGAGAGAGTAGAGGGGCGAGAATATGAGGTGACTAGAGTAGAGGGGGCGAGAATATGAGGTGACGAGAGTAGAGGGGGCGAGAATATGTGACGAAAGTAGAGGGGGCGAGAGTATGAGGTGACGAGAGTAGAGGGGGCGAGAATATGAGGTGACGAGAGTAGAGGGGGCGAGAATATGAGGTGACGAGAGTAGAGGGGGCGAGAATATGAGGTGACGAGAGTAGAGGGGGCGAAAATATGAGGTGACGAGAGTAGAGGGGGCGAGAATATCAGGTGACGAGAGTAGAGGGGGCGAGAATATGAGGTGACGAGAGTAGAGGGGCGAGAATATGAGGTGACGGGAGTAGAGGGGGCGAGAATATGAGGTGACGAGAGTAGAGGGGGCGAGAATATGAGGTGACGAGAGTAGAGGGGGCGAGAATATGAGGTGACGAGAGTAGAGGGAGCGAGAATATGAGGTGACGAGAGTAGAGGGGCGAGAATATGAGGTGACGAGAGTAGAGGGGGCGATAATTTGAGGTGACGAGAGTAGAGGGGGCGAGAATATGAGGTGACGAGGGTAGAGGGGGCGAGAATATGAGGTGACGAGAGTAGAGGGGCGAGAATATGAGGTGACGGGAGTAGAGGGGGCGAGAATATGAGGTGACGAGAGTAGAGGGGGCGAGAATATGAGGAGACGAGAGTAGAGGGGGCGAGAATATGAGGTGACGAGAGTAGAGGGGGCGAGAATATGAGGTGACGAGAGTAGAGGGGGCGATAATTTGAGGTGACGAGAGTAGAGGGGGCGAGAATATGAGGTGACGAGGGTAGAGGGGGCGAGAATATGAGGTGACGAGAGTAGAGGGGGCGAGAATATGAGGTGACGAGAGTAGAGGGGGCGAGAATATGAGGTGACGAGAGTAGAGGTGGCGATAATATGAAGTGAAGAGAGTAGAGGGGGCGAGAATATGAGGTGACGAGAGTAGAGGGGGCGAGAATATGAGGTGACGAGAGTAGAGGGGGCGAGAATATGAGGTAACGGGAATAGAGGGGGCGCGAATATGAGGTGACGAGAGTAGAGGGGGCGAGAATATGAGGTGACGAGAGTAGAGGTGGCGATAATATGAAGTGAAGAGAGTAGAGGGGGCGAGAATATGAGGTGACGAGAGTAGAGGGGGCGAGAATATGAGGTGACGAGAGTAGAGGGGGCGAGAATATGAGGTGACGAGAGTAGAGGAGGCGAAAATATGAGGTGACGAGAGTAGAGGGAGCGAGAATATGAGGTGACGAGAGTAGAGGGGGCGAGAATATGAGGTGACGAGAGTAAAGGGGGCGAGAATATGAGGTGACGAGGGTAGAGGGGGCGAGAGTAGAGGGGGCGAAAATATGAGGTGACGAGAGTAGAGGGGGCGAGAATATGAGGTGACGAGAGTAGAGGGGGCGAGAATATGAGGTGACGGGATTAGAGGGGGCGAGAATATGAGGTGACGGGGTTAGAGGGGGCGAGAATATGAGGTGACGAGAGTAGAGGGGGCAAGAATATGAGGTGACGAGAGTAGAGGGGGCAAGAATATGAGGTGACGAGAGTTGAGGGGGCGAGAATATGAGGTGACGGGATTAGAGGGGGCGAGAATATGAGGTGACGGGATTAGAGGGGGCGAGAATATGAGGTGACGAGAGTAGAGTGGGCGAGAATATGAGGTGACGAGAGTAGAGGGGGCGAGAATATGAGGTGACGAGAGTAGAGGGGTCGAAAATATGAAGTGACGAGAGTAGAGGGGGCGAGAATATGAGGTGACGGGATTAGAGGGGGCGAGAATATGAGATGACGAGAGTAGAGGGGGCGAGAATATGAGGTGACGAGAGTAGAGGGGGCGAGAATATGAGGTGACGAGAGTAGAGGGGGCGAGAATATGAGGTGACGGGATTAGAGAGGGCGAGAATATGAGGTGACGGAATTAGAGGGGGCGAGAATATGAGGTGACGAGAGTAGAGGGGGCGAGAATATGAGGTGACGAGAGTAGAGTGGGCGAGAATATGAGGTGACGAGAGTAGAGGGGGCGAGAATATGAGGTGACGAGAGTAGAGGGGTCGAGAATATGAGGTGACGAGAGTAGAGGGGTCGAGAATATGAGGTGACAAGAGTAGAGGGGTGAGATTAGGAGGTGACGAGAACAGGGGTCACCTGATGCAATTATTCCACCCACCCACAGTGAAACCATAGGCGCCGTATGCTGGACACTAAGTTATGAGTGGCAACACGCAGCGACATTTAAATTGCCGTTAAGCAAACCTTGAAGGAGGCTGCCAGGTGCAGTGACAGGTTGCTATGCACAGTGACAGGGTGCTATGTACAGTGATAAATTGCTATGCACAATGACATGTTGCTATGTACAATGAGAGATTGCTATGAAGAGCGGGCGTAGATTGAAGACTGCGAGCAAGGTTGGAACTCTGGGAATGAAGGTATAAAAATGCCGTATTAAAAGTTTATCTTGACTGAAGGGATGAGCACGACATGCGCACCGGGATCACCGGTACATCAAGTTTACTTCCAACTAGCTTTCGTAGAATCGTTGACAGTTTACTCGAACCTCTCTAAAAAAACAATATCGACAAAGTATGCAAACATCACAAGACGTTTTATGTCGCTTCGGTAGAACCAATCAAAGACCAATTTCAAAAATCGCAATTGCAAATGGACACAAAATGGCGAGGCGCGAGGCGAAAACATGTCCACCGCGAGTCTCGCAGAAGGTCTCGTGGCTTCCATCACGTGACCTGGGATGATCTCGTGTCCGGTCAAAGGCCCTCTACCGCAGGTGGCGGTGGTTCCAAGGAGCTACCCCAAGGACTTACGCCCCGGACTTGCGGGGCTGAAGCGTCTTGGTCAACAGATCCCCGGAAGAATTTCCCGTAATGAAATTGGAATAAATCCATTTGGCTGTGTGTCCGGTTGGCGCCCTCCCGGTCTCTGCCATTGTGTGGGCGGGAAATAGAGCACAGGCTCCTGGTATTGAGACGATCTTCTTTCACCTCAGACAGCGAGTTTCATACCATTTTTTATGGCAAAGCCATTCGATATATAAAAACAGGCGCAGCATATTCACGATGAACTGAAGTAATTCCTCCCGCGAATGCGGGAGAATGAAATAGAAGAGAGCATGAAATGTGGTTAGATCTATATTCACTTTTGCAAAATGACCAAAATGCAAAAAGTGTGCGATTTTCATCCATAGCTATATTTGTTCTGATTAATATTTTCCTTGATGGCTTGATGGAGTGCAGCTAAAGCCCAATTCAAAGCACACGGACAGATAACTTTCCACACTATTTCAAAGAGCCCAAACACTAGTCACTTGCATACTCCGTATACCCAACTGTATTCTGTCTCACGCCCGCCATCCGTTACAACGTGGTTTCCCAGCAACTGCTATTACCGACGGACTTGGTTACGGAATCTCAGAGGCAAATGACACGTTATCACGTGATGATGTGAAGCGTGAAGTATGACATTTCCTCCGTTACCGTAAACACGTCATATTTCGTGCACTTATGAAACTGCTCGCGCTCTTGGCGCCCAACGAAGGGCGCTTCGTTACCCTGGCCAATAAACAGTGGCACGTGGCGGCGCCTAGCGGCCAAGACCTTAAGGTATTTGCGGCTGTAATTTAAGGTTGGGTGTGACAAACCGGTCGAGGTTCGCTAAGTGAATCAGACCACTCCTACGGATCGATACTCATTGCATTACAGAGAGGAAAGGGGGGGGGGGTCGCCATGCAAGACTTCCATACCAACTCTCACGGGTCAATTTCTTATGCGGGATATCTCCCTATAGACCGTAAGCAAACGATCCCTGTGACGTAACAGATAATGAAGATGGAAATTTTTCACTTCATTGTAATTTCCGGCTGAAGTGTGTATGGGGGATCTCCTGTTGTGAATCGGAAACAATCGATCCGTTGGGCGTAACAGATAATAAAGATGGGCAAGGTACACTTTATTTTCATTTCCGGCTGAAGTGCGTACATGGGAGCTGACGATATAGACCGGAAACAAATGATCGCTTTGGCGTAACAGATAATGAAGATAGAAATGATACACTTTAATATAATTTATGGCTCGAATACGTGGTGTACCTCACCATATAGACCGGAACCACATGATCCCTTTGGCGTAACAGATAATGAAGATGGAAAATGTATACTTCATTTTAATTTCCGATCGAAGTTCGTATACTGGATATGCCACTATAGACAGCTTAACGCTCTGCCGTAACAAGTAATGAAGATTTTATTTTCCAGTTAGCATACTGGGATGAGCTTATACATTTTGGAAAAAGAAATCGATTTCTCCACAAGCATATATCTGTTGCTGTTTCATTCGAGAGAGGCTTGTACCACACATGTTGCCAATTGTGATTTTTGATATTTATTAATTTATTCCATTGCGGTGGGCGTTATGCGTAGCGAGTGATCTGGCGAGAGGATGACAAAGGGGACAATGGTATGGGTAGGATTTGTCCAGGCATTAAGCTGACTAAGACGAGAGAACTATGCGAACAGATTAATGTTGAACAAAGACTATGGTAGAGTGAGAGAGAGAGAGATGGAGGGACACAGAGTGGGGGAGGGTGGTGGCAACGGGGTGGTGGCAACGACGCTTGTACGCAGGGGGTGGGGCGGAGGGGGTGGTGATACAACAACACAAGGAGATGAAAGGCTGGTTGCGAAAGCAGGAAGCAAGAGTGGCAGGGGGCAAGGACGTCTTGAGAATAGATGGGTGAGGCCTGGTGATGCCAGGCCTGGACCGCTGGGTAGGATGAAGGATGGAAGGTGGGGGTGAGGGTGAGGGGAGAGGTTAGTGGCTGGGTGGCCACGGAAGGCGACAGGAACGGCACAGATTACAACGTCTGAGTCAAAATCACCGAGAGCTCTTAAGAAAAACTGGCCATTACGCTTAAATGGAAAGTATGACGTCAGAGCCACGTGGTTGGCGCTGCCAAGTGGACCCATCTGCATTAGGAAATTAGTGTGCCAAGGTCATGCAGTACACACCTGGGCCGAACACGAAAATGCTCTTATTGCTGTGGCGCCAGGACGATGGCGACACGCGATAATTGTCAGTAAGACGGTAACAGATAATACCTTTTTAAGTCCGACCGTTAGCCTTGCGCCATAATGGGGCCTCCCCCCATGTTTCCCCGACCCCTCCCTCCATTATGGAACATGCAATAGTATATGTGTGTCTTTAAACTCGATTGCAACATAGAATGACGGCAGCATGCTCGTCGAGTCCACCCCCCCCCCCCCTCTGCCTGCCTGACTGACTGCCTGGCAGCAGCATACAGATCGAGTCCCCCCCCCCTCTGCCTGCCTGACTGACTGCCTGGCAGCAGCATACAGATCGAGTCCCCCCCCCCTCTGCCTGCCTGACTGACTGCCTGGCAGCAGCATACAGATCGAGTCCCCCCCCCCCTGCCTGCCTGACTGACTGCCTGGCAGCAGCATACAGATCGAGTCCCCCCCCCTGCCTGCCTGACTGACTGCCTGGCAGCAGCATACAGATCGAGTCCCCCCCCCCCTCTGCCTGCCTGACTGACTGCCTGGCAGCAGCATACTGATCGAGTCCCCCCCCCCTGCCTGCCTGACTGACTGCCTGGCAGCAGCATACAGATCGAGTCCCCCCCCCCCTCTGCCTGCCTGACTGACTGCCTGGCAGCAGCATACTGATCGAGTCCCCCCCCCCTCTGCCTGCCTGACTGACTGCCTGGCAGCAGCATACAGATCGAGTCCCCCCCCCCTCTGCCTGCCTGACTGACTGCCTGGCAGCAGCATACAGATCGAGTCCCCCCCCCTCTGCCTGCCTGACTGACTGCCTGGCAGCAGCATACTGATCGAGTCCCCCCCCCCTCTGCCTGCCTGACTGACTGCCTGGCAGCAGCATACAGATCGAGTCCACCCCCCCTCTGCCTGCCTGACTGACTGCCTGGCAGCAGCATACAGATCGAGTCCCCCCCCCCTCTGCCTGCCTGACTGACTGCCTGGCAGCAGCATACAGATCGAGTCCCCCCCCCCTCTGCCTGCCTGACTGACTGCCTGGCAGCAGCATACAGATCGAGTCCCCCCCCCCTCTGCCTGCCTGACTGACTGCCTGGCAGCAGCATACAGATCGAGTCCCCCCCCCCCTCTGCCTGCCTGACTGACTGCCTGGCAGCAGCATACAGATCGAGTCCCCCCCCCCCTCTGCCTGCCTGACTGACTGCCTGGCAGCAGCATACAGATCGAGTCCCCCCCCCTCTGCCTGCCTGACTGACTGCCTGGCAGCAGCATACAGATCGAGTCCCCCCCCCCCTCTGCCTGCCTGACTGACTGCCTGGCAGCAGCATACAGATCGAGTCCCCCCCCCCCACCCTGCCTGCCTGAGTGACCCCACTACGAGTTCTCAAGGTTTTTCTCCACATACATATAGAGTGGTTAATGGCACTGATTTTTTATGTTGGTATGTACGTGGGCCGCCACTGTAGAAGCAGACTGTAAGCGGGGTGGGGGGGGGGGGGGTCAGTGAATGGGTGCCGGTCGTGTCGATAAACTCATCACGTGGCCATCAGGCGCCCCCTGTCAAGTCTCAAAGGCAGAAAACGCTGGACAAATAACACCGGCATGATATATTTACTAAGGGGGGAGCGGGAGGGGAGGTACCATATGTAGCCTGTCCTGTAATGTGGCACAATACCCAGAAGATTTTATGGGTGTTACATGGACGCGTATAAAGATAACGAAGGTGGAGGAGATTTATTTATTACCGCAGGCAATATCACCGTGATGAACGACACAGTGACGTACTGGCGGTGTGTTCTAATGAACACCTAACCGCCGTGGTCACAGTGACGTACTGGCGGGGTGTTCTAATGAACACCTAACCGCCGTGGTCACAGTGACGTACTGGCGGTGTTTTATAATGAACACCTAACCGTCGTGGTTACAGTGATGTACTGGCGGTGTTTTCAAATGAACACCTAACCGCCGTGGTCACAGTGATGTACTGCCGGGGTGTTCTAATGAACACCTAACCGCCGTTGTCACAGTGACGTACTGCCGGTGTGTTCTAATGAACACCTAACCGCCGTGGTCACAGTGACGTACTGGCGGTGTGTTCTAGTGAACACCTAACCGCCGTGGTCACAGTGATGTACTGGCGGTGTGTTCTAATGAACACCTAACCGCCGTGGTCACAGTGACGTACTGGCGGTGTGTTCTAATGAACACCTAACCGCCGTGGTCACAGTGACGTACTGGCGGTGTTTTCAAATGAACACCTAACCGCCGTGGTCAGAGTGATGTACTGCCGGGGTGTTCTAATGAACACCTAACCGCCGTTGTCACAGTGACGTACTGCCGGTGTGTTCTAATGAACACCTAACCGCCGTGGTCACAGTGACGTACTGGCGGTGTGTTCTAGTGAACACCTAACCGCCGTGGTCACAGTGATGTACTGGCGGTGTGTTCTAATGAACACCTAACCGCCGTGGTCACAGTGACGTACTGGCGGTGTGTTCTAATGAACACCTAACCGCCGTGGTCACAGTGACGTACTGGCGGTGTTTTCAAATGAACACCTAACCGCCGTGGTCAGAGAGATGTACTGCCGGGGTGTTCTAATGAACACCTAACCGCCGTTGTCACAGTGACGTACTGCCGGTGTGTTCTAATGAAAACCTAACCGCCGTGGTCACAGTGACGTACTGCCGGTGTGTTCTAATGAACACCTAACCGCCGTGGTCACAGTGACGTACTGACGGTGTGTTCTAATGAACGCCTAACCGCCGTGGTCACAGTGACGTACTGGCGGTGTGTTCTAATGAACACCTAACCGCCGTGGTCACAGTGACGTACTGCCGGTGTGTTCTAATGAACACCTAACCGTCGTGGTCACAGTGACGTACTGCCGGTGTGTTCTAATGAACAACTAACCGCCGTGGTCACAGTGACGTACTGGCGGTGTGTTCTAATGAACGCCTAATCGCCGTGGTCACAGTGACCTACTGGCGGTGTGTTCTAATGAACACCTAACCGCCGTGGTCACAGTGACGTACTGCCGGTGTGTTCTAATGAACACCTAACCGCCGTGGTCACAGTGACGTACTGGCGGTGTGTTCTAATGAACGCCTAACCGCCGTGGTCACAGTGACGTACTGGCGGTGTTTTCAAATGAACACCTAACCGCCGTGGTCAGAGTGATGTACTGCCGGGGTGTTCTAATGAACACCTAACCGCCGTTGTCACAGTGACGTACTGCCGGTGTGTTCTAATGAAAACCTAACCGCCGTGGTCACAGTGACGTACTGCCGGTGTGTTCTAATGAACACCTAACCGCCGTGGTCACAGTGACGTACTGGCGGTGTGTTCTAATGAACGCCTAACCGCCGTGGTCACAGTGACGTACTGGCGGTGTGTTCTAATGAACACCTAACCGCCGTGGTCACAGTGACGTACTGCCGGTGTGTTCTAATGAACACCTAACCGCCGTGGTCACAGTGACGTACTGGCGGTGTGTTCTAATGAACGCCTAACCGCCGTGGTCACAGTGACGTACTGGCGGTGTGTTCTAATGAACACCTAACCGCCGTGGTCACAGTGACGTACTGCCGGTGTGTTCTAATGAACACCTAACCGCCGTGGTCACAGTGACGTACTGCCGGTGTGTTCTAATGAACGCCTAACCGCCGTGGTCACAGTGACGTACTGGCGGTGTGTTCTAATGAACACCTAACCGCCGTGGTCACAGTGACGTACTGCCGGTGTCACGTGATAGCGTGTTTTCGGTAACTGTGGAGACGATTAGTTATGGATTATTCTGAACGTTTAACCGTTTGCGTAACTCAGTGTAAAGAGCGCTAATGGCCTCAGTTAATAGGTTGAGTAACGTCAAGTGTGTCTTAAGTTAATAGTGGCCGTTGTATAATGTTTCCACGGCTGTACATAACACGTGTTAGTGGAACTAATGTGGTGAGAAAAACCCGAACAGCGAGTTTGTAGATACACCAAGGAGTAAAGATAACGGGTAAAAGGAAGTCCTCGTTATGCAGTGTTGATGACGCGCGGGCGCCATGTTTTATCGGGGTGCGCCTGGGGGGGGGGGGGGGGGTAGTGCATGCGTTATGCAAACGATAGGAAAGCTAATAAAGGGAGTATTAAGAGTAAAACAAAAAGATAGGGTGGGCGGAGATGAGGTGTAGATGGAAGAGGATATGTGGCGTTTGGCGGTGACGGGGGTGGAGATGTGGTGGGAGCGTGTAGGTGTCGGGGGGTGTGGGGGGGGTGGGGGGGCTGCAGATACGAGGACTGTCCTCGTTTAGGGCCTTTACCCAGAATGCGTTGTGGACCGGATTGTGTTCCCTGCTGCCATGCCACTCACTTTAACTGTGCGACATTACGCTTAGTAACCGTCTAACGGAAGACAAACGGAACCGGGCCTTGGACTCCTTGAACACATAGAAGTGACTTTCTGCGCCATTGCAGGGCAGCTTGTTGTGTATTATTGTGGATTATTCACGAACAACGACTGGTCGTTTTGCCCATTTGTATCTGTGCGTTTTAGCAATTAACTTTGCTCGCCAATCCAGGAGGATTCAGGGTTTGCGTTGAATTTCTTTTTCTTCTTCCTTTTTTTGGTGGGGGGGGGGGCACTATTTGCATGCCATGCCACGTTCTCCATAAGCTCCGCGGGGATCACCGCGTGTCCCAGTGGGTAGCGCGCTCGGCTTCTGGCTTATGGGCTCTGCCAAGTCGGTTGAACGCCGGCGTGTGGGGTTTGAGTCAGAAGTATGCAACTGTGCCGGAGAGGGAAACAATGTCCCTCGGCCGTCTGTTTTATGCCCCCTCCCACCCTTCTCCGATCGCCAGCTTACTGTTGGCCCCCCCCCCACCACCACCATCGTCATGTGCCGCTGTTTTTCTGTGGTACAACCGGCAAGTGAACTTCAGGTTTCATGACGCACGAGGAACAAACAGTAAAATAGTTGACCTCCAATACCGTTTTTTGCCCTCATTGGTGTACTGTAGTCATGGTAACTCCAGGCACTAATGGCAACCTGATAATTAAAGACAAAGTCTCAAAGTCATTCGTGTGGTTTTCCTCTTGGAAGTGAAACGATCCTACCACTCGACAAGATGGCGGCTCGCCTATAAACAAGCCTTAATTCCTCAGTTGACCGCTCCACGACCCACTTAATGCGATCGCAGCCAGCCTGTGTTTCTCCTGTCATGAGATCAGAGCTGCTGCACGGCGTATCACAGAGCACGCGAGTGTCACCCAGCTTCTCGCTCTGTCCCTCATCTATCTCCATTCTCTCCTCGCTCTCCCTCTGCCTCAAACTCTGCCTCTCACTCTCGCACCATTCTCTTTCTCACATAATTACTCTCTCCTTTCCTATCTTGCTCTTCCCTACCTCTCTCACTACCGCAGTCCCCCTCTCGCCCTCCCGCTCTCTTCCCGTCTCTCCCATGGTGCACGCGTCTTCAGTGAACGTATGAACGAGCGGGCGGAAGTGAAATGGATCCGATTATTGGTGGGTGGGGGACATCGCGATGTTCGTGAGGCATTTCCAGGGCAATAAATATCTTGTTATTGATCGTAGTGTGCGCATGTCTGGGCTGGAGATACGGATGTGTCCCAGACGCCTGTGAGACGGACACCCAGGCCACAGCGCCACCCGCGGAGTCAGCCCTATTAACGTGGGCGGTGAGCGATAATTGGAAGTCATTTTCCACATGGCGTCTGGAATTTCTGGAAGGACACCATGGCTCTGATTTGTTCACGTGATGGTAGGGGGTGGGTAGAGGAGGCGGATTCGGGGGGGGTGGTACTATGACTGGTAGAGTGCGGAGGCGGGGGCGGCGGGGCAGGGGGGGGGGTATGCTTTGGGAGATGTGTCACGAGTTACTGAGAACATTACGCGGTCACTAGCAGGGGTCAGTCACCAAGGTGCACGTGCTTTCCGGGGTAAAGCGATGACCTTGTTGGAGCTGCTACGTGACCTTCCTCCGTGCGTTTGCTGAAGAAACCACCACAATGATGCCCTGTCGGTTATATTGTCATACCGCCACAACGGTGTCACCGGCCAACGTGTCCTGACTTTCTTACTCCTACCTGTGTTCCGGTAAACCTTGCTTAAAGCCTTGATGATATAGATCAAAGTCAGGCAGCCACCAGCACGTTCGCCGACGGCGCCTTGGGGTGACGTCACAGAGCCTAGGCACTTCCTCGTTCTTCCGCACACAATGTCATCCTAATCTTCTTACCACTTCCTGCTGTCTGTGACCGCGGCGTGTGTACCCCCCCCCCCCCCCCCGCTACCACCAATCCACCCCTCCCTTCCTTCCTCGGTGTTCGTCCGTCCTTCCCTGCCACCCCCCCCCTCCCGCCTGTCCATCCCCGGCGCCCGCCCCCCTTCACCCCCCCCCACGCCCCCATCTCGCGGCACTGACCGTGGCCGCAGTGTCTTTGTGTGTCTGAGTGACGATAAGCCTGGCGTCACTTTTCCTCGGTCGTCTTTGCCTTGACGCTTATCAGATTGGCAATCAGAGGAAGGACCTCCCTTCTCTCCCTTTAATGCGTTCCTCTCCCCCCTACGCTACCAGCTCCCGCGACCCCCCCCCCCCCCCCAACCCTCCCATAGTCCCCCACTCCTAGCAACCCGCGCCATTTCTATCATATTCCCCCCGGGATTTACCATTATCGGCTTAATATGCCTTTAAAATATAGCCGGTCGTAGTGATAACCAGTGACGCGGGATGGGGGGGGGGGGGGGGGGGCTGAGGGCGGGGCTAAGGGTCCCGTCGAGGTGACCGGTACCCGGACGCTCTGTCTGCGGTCTCGAATCCCTGTCCTGGGATCTCTCCCGGGACAGTCTACGGTCTAAGAGGGCTCGAAGAGGGCGGCAGAGTAAACAGCGGACATCCCCATGCCCTGCCGGCCTGGCTCTCAGTGTAAACACCATGTTTTCTTCGGGGTTGTCTCCATGGGTGAACGAGTTCCAACCGGCTCGTCCCGAATGCCTACATGATGCTGTGTAGGGTGGCTGGAAGGCTGGCATTTATTGGAGGGCCTGACTACGTACTTCCTTACTTACAGACAGACTCAAGTCTATTATTTCGGGTTCCAGTAGATTGCGTTGGCATAAGCGTTGGCTTACCATGGCTGGTCGTTTGGGTCAAGCGTTGGCTTACCATTACTGGTCGTTTGGGTCAAGCGTTGGCTTACCATTGCTTGTCGTTTGGGTCAAGCGTTTGTGCGACTTCAACATTCTCTGATCATAGCCGGTATCTTGGTGCAATCCTTCCTTTAGGCCAAGCGTTTGTGCGACTTAAACGTTCGCTGATCGGTATCTTGGTAAAATTCTTTGGTAAAAAGTCTTTGTTCGACTCAAACATTCGTTATTATTGTTAAGCCACATTAGGACTGGCACAACTTGCCACAGACATCACATCAGTTTCCGGATCTTTGCTTCTACCGACAGCGTACCCATTGGGATGTGTCCACTGCGCATATGATGAACGATGATGTATTTCCTGATCAAGTGCCCAAATGGTTGGCAAAACTTCCATATGGGTTATCTTGCTTTGGGCATATGATGAAACATTCGCTTTGTTTTAGGCATAAACATCCGCTGGTTTGCCATTCGTTTTGCAACGCTCGCTGGGTCAGCCTGCTGAATACAGTGGTTTCCCTTCCAGCGCGAGTACGTGTGTTTCCATGGTCATGCAGACAATGATTGCGACGACGATAGTCCCACGGTAGCAAGATTAACCTTGAAGGTAAATTGTTAATGTTAACGGTTTTCCCTGACGTCGTCGTTATCCCTTGGTTCATTAGGACTGTTCTCTTAACCTTCATATCGAGAGCCAAGACGGCATAAACACTCAACACAAAGTTCCCCTCGCGGCCTGTGGATCGACAGGAAGCGCTGCGTCCTCACCAAATAGCCAGTCCCCAATGATGCAGATCCTCGGCGCACTGCACTCTGGGAATTCTGGGCATGAGTTTCGTTATAACGACAACGCAAAGGGGGGCGAGGGAGGACATATATTGGTATAGGTAGTACACTAGTAGGGTCTGCAGTACTAGTAGGATCAGGCACAATGCGGGAGACAGCACCGTCTGTATGTACACCGACATCTATTGCTACAACAAAATTAGACTAGTAGGACGAGGCAGACTGCCCAACACTGAACCGTCTATAGTTGCAGACATATAATATGGTCAGGTGCTACCTAAAAAATGCGAGCGTATATTTATTAATTCAGATATTCCGCGGGGATACATCTAGATTAATATTCAAAATTAATCTCACTTCGGCTTGCCATTAAGAATATCTTTGGCGGGATGACGTATACCATGCACGTGCTTGTGGCATATCATTCTGCTCAAGGCTTGCATTCTGCTTTGGAACTCTCATTGTGACGTCATGTTTATAACATTTTGACGTCACAACTACTCACTATGACAACAGCCGATGGGCGGTCACCAAGAGCGCTCTGCTTGGCGACAGACATTTAGCCCGTCGCTTATAAATTAAATTTAATTGGAAGTATACATCCATTGTTAACATCGAATAATTTATTCGTTACTTTTGTGGCACAGCTGATTTAATTATTAAAGACATGACATCATAGGCTTCGACCTCTCTTTGCTTTAATATATTTTATGTACAGCTGATATTTACTCCGAATCCGAAAACGTCTCATGGGGGTTGTTACGCGAAATGAAAATCCTAAAGCTATGCTTGAAATGGACTTTGAATATGCATGCATGTTACCTTAAAAGCTCGCTTGCGCTCGCTATTATTGTCACAACACAATTAGACTAGTAGGACGAGGCGGAATGCCCAACAATGCACCGTCTATAGTTGCAGACATATATTATTGTCGCAACACAATTAGACTAGTAGGACGGGGCGGAATGCTCAACACTGCACCGTCAATAGTTGCAGACATATATTATTGTCACAACACAATTAGACTAGTAGGACGAGGCGGAATGCTCAACACTGCACCGTCTATAGTTGCAGACATATATTATTGTCACAACAAAATTAGACTAGTAGGATGAGGCAGACTGCCCAACAATGCAACGTCTAAAGTTGCAGACATATATTATTGTCACAACACAATTAGACTAGTAGGACGAGGCGGAATGCCCAACTGCACCGTCTATAGTTGCAGACATATATTATTGTCACAACACAATTAGACTAGTAGGACTGGGGAGAGTGCTCGAGACCACAGGGTCTATAATTGATTGTAAATAATTAAGGGCCTTATCTTCTGAAGCGCGGGTAACAGAGGGGAATGGTTCTGCGATTGTCAATGACGCCCACGTCTGGGGGAGTCGGAAGGGAACAACTTCAAACAGGTGCGACATAACCCACATCCTGATAGAACGGGCGACGCGGCGCCTTCTATCGCTTTATTCCACACGTGCGTAGGAGGCACCAAGAAGGGTTTATATTGGCGGGGCGCTAGGATGATGTCCACCGGCACCAGCTCAACTGATTGATTTCTGTTATCTGTCTTCAGGTTTGACAGTCTCTGCTAAACGAAGTGTGGAGCCACACGAGGCTGGTTTCAGTATTACAGCTACATGTTGAACTAGAGACACTTCAATAGAGGATGATGGACGTTTTGGGGTTATAAATGATAATATACAGAAACAATGGTCACTGCAGTCGCTAAAGGCTGTGACATATTTCAAGAGAATTATCAATAGAAATTCTAGCTTCGGACGGACCAAGAGCATTATGGAATATGTACTGGTCACAGAAGGGAATCAACAGAACTGTGGCATGTGTACAGGTCACAAGAGGAAATGGATACAATTGTACTATATGTCCGGTTTCTAACTTTCTAACAGGGAATAAATGGATCTGTACTATCTGGTTGTAACAGAGAGGCAAGATTTCTCTGTCAATTCTGCTGGTCGTGAAGCACTGTACTATCTGCCATGGTTATGGGAGGCAGTAGAATTGTGTCAGCTGATGAGGAAGCAGGATTACAAGTCTGCACGGGGCCAAATATGGAATAATTAGAACAGTGGTCCAGACATGGCGATTAATATGCCGGCTGTGACTGTGCTGGTCCTGAGCAATGGTCCACTGAGCCGCAGTAACTGTAGACCTACTTGACCTTAATGCTGCGCAATGGCTATAGCTGAGTGCAATGCATCAATCGAGGTCACTTGGAGGTCGCTTCCCTACTGCCGTCTATCTTAAGATATTGATATTTCGTAATTTGTATGTAGTTTTATGCATATATTGATTTAAGTAATTAACCAGTCTGTGTTTTTTGAATGCAGTAGCATATAGTAATGAGCCATTGATAACGGTTTTGTTACGGTAGACTTTGCCCGCTGTATACTACTAGTGGTAATAGGAAGAGAATATGTAGTGTTTTGTTAACACCACTATAATAACCCTGTTTTTTATGTTACAGAGGCGACACTACGCCACCACACTAAGGACAGACTGAAACGTGGTGGACTATCGAGCAGTGTGTCTCGGAATATTGCATAGGACATTCTACTCGCCAAACCTGCGTGTCGGCGTGTCGGCGTGTCATACTGTGGCTAAACTGACACGGGAATTACTCACACCTTTGTGAGTCGGGCCGTCACACAATGAGGATAAACTGACACGTGACTTACCCTCAAACCCCTGAGTGTCGGACCACAACTCGGGGATGCACTTTGTCACCCTGGTCTTTGCTCGCGGGGCGCACCTCCATCAGTGCGCGGTCCCCGGGGGTGCAGGCCCCTCCCAGGCGGCCCCACACGCGACCAGGTACCGGCCAGGACACGCGCCAACTGCACCGACCATATCCCTGGGGGACGCCTCATGTCGCGACGTGCGGCGAAGTAAACAGGTGGGTGGTGGATGGGGGTAAGAGTGTGTGTGTGAAGTGGGGGTATGAGTGTGTGGGAGGTGGGGTATGAGTGTGTGGGAAGTGGGGGTATGAATGTGTGGGTGGGTGGTGGGGGTATGAGTGTGTGGGTGGGTGGTGGGGGTATGAGTGTGTGAGGTGGGGGTATGAGTGTGTGGGAGGTGGGGGTATGAGTGTGTGGGTGGGTGGTGGGGGTATGAGTGTGTGGGTGGGTGGTGGGGGTATGAGTGTGTGGGTGGGTGGTGGGGGTATGAGTGTGTGGGTGGGTGGTGGGGGTATGAGTGTGTGAGGTGGGGGTATGAGTGTGTGTGTGAGATGGGGTTATGGGTGAGTGTGAGGTGGGGGTATGAGTATGTGTGTGTGAGGTAGGGGTATGAGGTATGAGTGTGTGTGAGGTGGGTGTATGAATGTGTGTGTGTGAGGTGGGGGTATGAGTGTGTGTGTCTAGTGAGGGTATGAGTGTGTGTGTGTGGGGTGGGGGTATGATTGTGTCTGAGGTGGGGTATGAGTGTGTGGGAGGTGGGGGTATGAATGTGTGGGTGGGTGGTGGGGGTATGAGTGTGTGGGTGGGTGGTGGGGGTATGAGAGTGTGAGGTGGGGGTATGAGTGTGTGGGAGGTGGGGGTATGAGTGTGTGGGTGGGTGGTGGGGGTATGAGTGTGTGGGTGGGTGGTGGGGGTATGAGTGTGTGGGTGGGTGGTGGGGGTATGAGTGTGTGGGTGGGTGGGGGGGGTATGAGTGTGTGAGGTGGGGGTATGAGTGTGTGTGTGAGATGGGGTTATGGGTGAGTGTGAGGTGGGGGTATGAGTATGTGTGTGTGAGGTAGGGGTATGAGGTATGAGTGTGTGTGAGGTGGGGGTATGAATGCGTGTCTGGGAGGTGGGGTATGAGTGTGTGTGGGGTGGGGTATGAGTGTGGGTGGGGTGGGGGTATGAGTGTGTGTGGGGTGGGGTATGAGTGTGTGTGAGGTGGGGGTATGAGTGTGTGTGTGTGAGGTGGGGTATGAGTGTGTGTGTGGGTGAGGTGGGGGTATGAGTGTGTGGGGTGGGGTATGAGTGTGTGAGGTGGGGTATGAGTGTGTGTGTGTGGGGTATGAGTGTGTGTGTGGGTGGGGTGGGGGTATGAGTGTGTGTGGGGTGGGGTATGAGTGTGTGAGGTGGGGTATGAGTGTGTGTGTGTGGGGTATGAGTGTGTGTGTGGGTGGGGTGGGGGTATGAGTGTGTGTGTGTAGTGAGGGTATGAGTGTGTGTGTGAGGTGGGGGTATGAGTGTGTGTGAGGTGGGGGTATGAGTGTGTGTGGGGTGGGGTATGAGTGTGTGAGGTGGGGTATGAGTGTGTGTGTGTGGGGTATGAGTGTGGGTGGGGTGGGGTATGAGTGTGTGTGTGTGGTGGGGGTATGAGTGTGGGTGGGGTGGGGTATGAGTGTGTGTGTGGTGGGGGTATGAGTGTGTGTGTGTGGGGTATGAGTGTGTGTGGGTGGGTGGTGGGGGTATGAGTGTGTGTGTGTGAGGTGGGGGTATGAGTGTGTGTGGGTGGGGTATGAGTGTGTGTGGGTGGGTGGTGGGGGTATGAGTGTGGGTGGGGTGGGGTATGAGTGTGTGTGGGTGGGTGGTGGGGTATGAGTGTGTGTGTGTGAGGTGGGGTATGAGTGTGTGTGGGGTGGGGTATGAGTGTGTGTGTGAGGTGGGGTATGAGTGTGTGTGGGGTGGGGTATGAGTGTGTGTGGGGGTGGGGTGGGGTGGCGGTGGGCCGTGTATCTTATACAGTCAGATTGTATGAACATGAAGGGATCATGGTTGCAACATTTTCGTTCGATACACATATTGACAAAAAAAAACAAAAAGAACGTCAGTCGCCAGCTCAGAAACGTGTCAGAACATCTGATTCCTCACATAATGATACAAATGGCTTTCCATAACCGCCGTTATCCCCGTTGTAGCAGCCACCAGAAACGTGGTTCGAGATGCAAATTTGAGCGATACACGGCCGCAAACGCCAGACTGTCAGTAGCCTGCGCCAGACCGTCAGTAGCCTGCGCCAGACCGTCAGTAGCCTACACCAGGCCGTCAGTTGCCTACGCTAGGCCGTCAGTAGCCTACGTCAGACCGTCAGTGACCTACACCAGACCGTCAGTAGCCTGCGCCAGACCGTCAGTAGCCTACACCAGGCCGTCAGTTGCCTACGCTAGGCCGTCAGTTGCCTACGCTAGGCCGTCAGTAGCCTACGTCAGACCGTCAGTAACCTACACCAGACCGTCAGTAGCCTACGCCAGACCGTCAGTAGCCTACACCAGGCCGTCAGTTGCCTACGCTAGGCCGTCAGTTGCCTGCGCTAGGCCGTCAGTAGCCTACGTCAGACCGTCAATAACCTACACCAGACCGTCAGTAGCCTACGCCGGACCGTCAATAACCTACACCAGACCGTCAGTAGCCTACACCAGACCGTCAGTAGCCTACGCCAGACTGTCAGTAGCCTACACCAGACCGTCAGTAGCCTACGCCAGGCCGTCAGTTTCATACGCTAGGCCGTCAGTAGCCTACACCGGACCGTCAGTAGCCTACACCAGACCGTCAGTAGCCTACGCCAGACTGTCAGTAGCCTACGCCGGACCGTCAGTAGCCTACACCAGACCGTCAGTAGCCTGACGGACATTTGATCAAATAAATGTACAATATTCATGTCGTAAGCACATGATGAGCACGTCATGACGTCATGATCCTAGCTTTAAGTAGTCCAAGTATTTTTGAACTAAGTATTTTATGGTATATGTTTGAGATGTGACGGTGTTCGTTGTTTTCAGGGTGTGCGGTGCTGAGGACGCTTGGTGGAGGAGACAGGTCGGGAGACACGACACTCTACGCCACCCCACGACACTCCACGGGATCACTGCTGCTTCCGTCACGGCCCTGGGTACTCACATTCATACTGGCCTGACTAGCGTTACCAGCGTCTGGCACGCTAGGCTATTGACTTACCCAGTCGGCCCCGTGCCCCTTCACAGCCCCACGCGTCGCGTGATCTTTTATAGAAACACATCGGACTGGATTAAGTCGTAAAACCGTCGTCAAACCAATCCCTAAAACGTTTACGAAAAAAAGGTTTGTTATAAGATATTTAGGGGCTTTGGTGTATGTCCTGATATGTAACTTGTGTGACTTGTGCGTCTCATGATGTGTTAATTTGTGCCAAAAGGTGTTAGGTTGTGTCATGAGGTTTTATGTTGTGTCACGAGGTGTTAGGTTGTGTCATGAGGTGTTAAGTTGTCATGAGGTGTTATGTTGTATCATAAGGTTTTAGGTTGTATCATGAGGCATTATGTTGTCATGAGGCGTTACGTTGTGTCATGAGGTGTTAGGGTGTATCATGAGGTGTTAGGTTGTGTCATGAGGTGTTAAGTTGTGTCGTGAGGTGTTGGGTTGTGTCATGAGGTGTTAGGTTGTCATGAGGTGTTAGGTTGTGTCATGAGGTGTTAGGTTGTGTCATGAGGTGTTAGGGTGTGTCGTGAGGTGTTAGGTTATGTCATGAGGTGTTAGGTTGTGTCACAAGGTGTTAGGTTGTCATGAGGTGTTAGGTTATGTGCTGAGGTGTTAGGTTGTGTCACAAGGTGTTAGGTTGTCATGAGGTGTTAGGTTATGTGTTGAGGTGTTAGGTTGTGTCATGAGGTGCTAGGTTGTGTCATGAGGTGTTAGGTTGTGTCGTGAGGTGTTAGGTTATGTCATGAGGTATTAGGTTGTGTCACAAGGTGTTAGATTGTCATGAGGTGTTAGGTTATGTGTTGAGGTGTTAGGTTGTGTCACAAGGTGTTAGGTTGTCATGAGGTGTTAGGTTATGTGTTGAGGTGTTAGGTTGTGTCATGAGGTGTTAGGTTTTCATGAGGTGTTAGGTTGTGTCATGAGGTGTTAGGTTGTCATGAGGTGTTAGGTTGTGTCATGAGGTGTTAGGTTGTATCATGAGGTATTATGTTGTCATGAGGTGTTAGGTTGTGTCACGAGGTGTTAGGTTGTGTCGTGAGGTGTTGGGTTGTGTCATGAGGTGTTAGGTTGTGTCATGAGTTGTGTTGGGTTGTGTCACAAGGTGTTAGATTGTGCCATAAGGTGTTAGGTTGTATCATGAGTTGTGTTGGGTTGTGTCACAAGGTGTTAGATTGTCATGAGGTGTTAGGTTGTGTCATGAGGTGTAAGGTTGTCATGAGGTGTTAGGTTGTCATGAGGTGTTAGGTTATGTCATGAGGTGTTATTGTTTATCTGATGGGATACTGTTACACTGAATGGGTTAGCATGAGGGGTTAGTGCTAAGGCTGCGTTACTATACTTGCTGATGTCTAGTTTACATCCTCAGATGTTAGCATCATGAAATACTAGTTTGCTTCATGAGATGTTGGTTTGAGTTGAGTGGCATTGCACATTGCACAAGTGGAATGTGTCGGGTTGGCTCTGTAGATCTCTGTAGTGGCACTGTAGTCCGCCATTGCAACCTGTTACAGCAAGATACATAGAACAGTTATAGGTAACTCAGTCAACCGCTCACCTTCATTGCACAGGTGTTACTTGAGAGGGGCAGGGGGAGGGGGTTGGGGGTGGCGGTGGCAGTGGTTGTGGCGGTGGTGGTTCAAGCACTTGGGGTTAAGGCGACCACGGGCGGAGAGAGGCTTGAGGCTGGGGAGTCAGGATGGCGGGCATATTTACATGTTGTATGTGCATTGCTGGCTGTGCCTCCATCTTGGTGGTGTTATGGTCGTTATACAGCCTGGGCGGCAGTCAGCGTCCCGAAACGATAAGCAATAAGTTGGCATGATTTACGTTGCCGCTGGCATTTGGGACGCCGAATAATTCCCGCTGTAAGCGACGCGGGAAAATATGAGTTATGGTGCTTACGTCACGCTATAGGGTGGCTTTGCATGAGAGACCTAGCCCAAGGGCCCCTCGCCAATAGATTGCCATTGAAAATGACTGAAATAAATCACAACAATGGCTTTGTTTGCGTTGCAAACACGAGACCGACAGTGCTGCTCGCCGTTCAAACGGCTACACGAGCGTAGGGCAACATGGGGCGATAATGGGGGTCGTAGTGTTTCCGGCTGTTATGCTATTGTCTTTTCATTGTTTTTATAACGTGATAATTTGGCGCCATTGCAACTCCATTAGCTTCGGCGTGTCTTCCATTTCTTTCCTCCGTCACGGCTTAGAATGGCCTTCAGCAGTCATTATACGGACAAAACTGATTCGGGTCCACGCAGCCTGCCGGTAACCACGCCAGGAAGTGGAGAGAACGCCATATTGCGCGGTCTTGATTCCCGCAACCGTCTAAATAACTAAGCTGATTAGTCCCTGAGGTGACAGCTTGCCCTCTCCAATGTGACACAGAGCGAAATGAGGCGGTTCCATCGACGTTCAAATGCATTGAATAGGGCAACGGTTTTTTTGTGTTCATCCTGTCGCTAGGTGGCGAGTTAAATACGCGGTGCTTGGTGCTCGCACCGTCAGCGCCATGTTGGTGAAGTGAGAGGAGGGGTCTTAGGGGGAGGGGGGCGGGGTATGGCTGTTATTGCTGTATTGTCATCGTATTCAGCGCTGGCAACACGAGAACTGCTGCCCTCGAGGTGCAGGTATTGTCTCGTTGTCTCTCGCAGTCTCTCGCGGGGTAGGCCGCTGTCACCACTCCATGTATTGGCTCATGATTATTCCACCATTTCCATTTCGTAGCACCCCATTAATCTCCCCTTCTCCACCACCCACTGGCGCAACGACCACTGACGGCGGCGCACACCCAGCCACCCACCGGCCTCCTACCCGCAACCTCTTCCCCAGCCCCCTCCCCACCGTCCCTCCTTCAAATATCGCGCCCTCACTACCTCCCCCATTCCCCCAACCCGCCACCCCTCTACCTCCTATAACTGGCCTGTTGCTGCCCTCGCCACTACATTGCGAGTCGCTCCCTGACAGTCTGCATAGCAGGCCGCCCGCAATATTGCCAATTACTAACCAGACAAAATCACCAACTCTGTCCCTCTCCCAGCCCCCAACCTCGCCCTCACCCCGCCCCCAGCCCCCCCCCCCCCCCCCCGCCTCTCCCCGCCGTCCCCTCCAGCCTCCGTCCATCCATACCCAGCCACTCCACACAGGTCCAGGACGGGGTCCAGTACCCGGACACCCCAGCCCATAGATCATCTATGATCATTGACCTTCTTCCAATTGTAAACTGGTACCGTTTTCTCCCGCGTTTGGCGCCACCGTCGCGCCGTCGTCGCGCCGAATGTCGCTACGGTCGCCAGGGAAAAGAGCGACGTCCATCACGTTGCCAAGGTAACGCGTTGACGTTGTAGGAGCCAACACATGCGAAACGCCCGCCCCTGGGGTGAAGGGTGAAGAGTTGGAGTTTGTATGTGTGTGTGTGTGGGGGGGGGGGGGGGTGGGGGGGTAGGTTTATTGCGGTTTATTCACTCCCACTTTGTTGGAGTGAGCGGTGGATTGTATGTATGGGTGGCGGGGGTGGTGGCGGTGGTGGTGTTGGTGGGGGGGGGGGGTGGTGGTTGTTAGTAAGGTGGAAGAATGAGTTGCTAAAGAAATCATCTTGTACCGTATAACCTGTCATACTGGGTCTGCGAGTCCCGTGTTAAAAAATAAAAGCTGAAATACTTTCACCACCGCGAGCGAGGCGCGAGTTCACAGTGACATGGCTCCAGTGACAGTGGAAGGACACTGCAGGTGTCCCGGGGGTGGGAGTTCCAGCCATCCTGGCGGTTGGTTCTCCCACCGTATATATGGCAGAACGTTATCCAGGGTTACTAACATAGCATATATAGTAAGGCACGGTGTGTTTCCGGTTCCAACCGACAGAATTGGAACGCTTTACTTCTTTGATAATCCTGATATCCACCTTATCGTGTCACTACATTTCCATCCATATCGTTGGTCTGGTTGAAGTACAGATGAGAGGGCGATGCAATGCTGGCGAGCTACTGTTGTGTGATTATAGTGGTTAAAAATTGGACCATACTGTAATTTGAAATATTTTTAAATATTTACTTTTATTTTACTCCTGGTCTAGATTCGTGCTTCCAACAACTGCGAGTAGACATCGAAAGTCGAAACTTCCATCAGATTTTTTCTCGGCCGTGTCTCAGCCCGCATCGACACAGACTGTGGGGCTCCAGGCGTCTAGCGACCGCACTTGAAGGTTTCTGTGCACTCGTCGTGCCAAAAGTTGCTGCCGGGACAATGCGCGGAGGTGGCGACATGCCCGGGAAGCGACGGGCGCTGTGATTACCGCGCCTGCGCGTCTCCGTACTAACGAAGCAGGCCGGCTGGGTTCCCGAGAGCCTCCGCGGCATTAAGTGTGGCTGTCCCCCCTCGCGCGAGCCGCGTCTCAGGGGGACCGCCGCCAGCCGGCCGCCGACCCGGGAGGGCGGGTCGCGAGGGCCACCGGTAACCCTGGCGACCTCCGGGGGACGTCAGCAAGGAGGGTTCGTGGCAGCCGAGAGTCAGCCGCAGCGTCGCCAGCCCCACACAGGCTCGAGTTACGCTACTAGCTATCAGCATCACCGCGATCGCTCTCCGCAGCTGCCGCGTCCAGGGAGCCCTGGCACGGCGCCACAGGGCTGGGGTAACAGCAGCTCGCACGTGGCAGGCGGGATTACCCCGCGGACCTCGTATCATCCTCAGCATCCTCTGCCTCAGCGACGCGCCGGCTCGCTCCCGGGCCCAGAGGCTCCGCTCTGGTCTCCGCAACCTTCGTCCGAACTCAGTGTCCACTACCCTTACCAGCAGAGGGCCTCGTGGAGCTCGGCGCCCAGGGGGATTACCCTAATATCGCCCAACGCCCAACAGTTCCAGCAGTCATTAGCACCACGCTCCTCGATACGACCTCAGGATATTCCGATATCAGAACGTCCGCTATTATCGCCCGGGAGCCACGCTAACCACGTGTCGCGGGAGGGCACGCGGGACGGGGAGGGTCTCCGGTGGGGAGGCAACAGCCAACCGGAAGAGCGTCGCACGCTGCGCAGTCGCTTCGACTTCTTCTACTGGTTCGTCTACGTGAACACGTGTCTGCGGCCGCGGCGTGCCAGGTACGCGGGGTCCCAGTCGGCCATGACCAGCGTGTTGCGCGGCCGCCACGGGTCCGACGTCGCCGGCAAGGCCGTCCGCTACTCGCGCTGTAACAAGGGCGACCAGACGGACGAAGAGGAGCTGGAGGAGGTGGCTGTGGTCAGCACCAGCCTCCCGTCTGGCCCGCCTGACCCCTCGGGTATCGCCGCCCATACCTGGATCACCAGGGAGGACGGCCCCGGGGGCGGAGGTGTCGGGGACGGCGGCGGCGGCGGCGGTAACGGCGCGGAACACGTGGTCGGGGAGGTCCCCCAGGGGGACGGAGGGGGATGTGAGGGAGGTGGGGCAGTGGGGGACGTAGAAGGGGGGAAACTCGAAGGGGGAGAGAACGGAGGGGGTAACTTCTCCGGATTGCGAGTGGACGCAGACGGGGACGATCCCCCTCAGAGTCCCAATCTGACGGCCAATGGGCCGCGCATTATCCCGTCAGGGGGCGGTTCAGGCGGGGCGTACAGCGCGCCGTCGGACCGCACCAAGCTGATAGGGGAGAGACTGGCGGGCAAGAGCAGCCTCACGCCGCCCACCTACGCCGTCAGGATGGTGGAGCGCCAGCGGTCGCGCTCCACCTCCAAGCAGAGCATCTTCGAGATCGTGAGCAACAAGATTGAGTCGGTGACGTCGGGCGGCCGCAAGAGTCGGACGCTGCTGCACAGTCGCGACGACATCGGCTACATCAACAAGGCGCACACCTCGGAGCCGCTGACGCCGCGCGAGGTGCGCAAACATCGGCGCAAGGACATCGAGGAGAAGTTCGGCAAGAAGTCTTCTCGAGTCGACCGCTTGGAGGCGCTGACGACGAGCAGCAGCGAGAAGGACGGGTGCAAGTGGACCTTCGTCTTCGACCCGTCCGGCCGCTTCGCCTACTGGTGGTCAGCAGTGATAAGTGTGGCCTTCCTATACAACTTCTGGGTGCTCATCTATCGCTTTGCCTTCGAGGAGATCAACCCGGGAAACATGGCCATCTGGTTCACGCTGGATTACACGGCCGATCTACTTTACGTCCTTGACATTGCTTTCCACTTCCGGACAGGCTACTTGGAGGACGGCGTCTTGCAGACGGACGGCACGCGCCTGCGCATTCACTACCTGAACTCCACCATGTTCTACATCGACTGCCTGTGCTTGTTGCCGCTCGACTTCCTCTATCTGTCTATTGGCTTCAAGTCCATGCTGCGCTGCTTCCGCCTGGTCAAGATATACCGATTCTGGGCCTTCCTGGACCGCACGGAGCGCCATACCAACTACCCGAACGTCATCCGGACAATAACACTGCTTCACTACCTCTTCGCCATCTACCACTGGAACGCCTGCCTCATGTACATCGTCACGCGTCACCTTGACAACCACCGCTGGGAGAACCCCGGCGAAGACGCCGACGTCCTCACGCGCTACCTGCACTCCCTCTACTGGAGTACGTTGACACTAACTACCATCGGCGACTTGCCGCGACCCAAATCAAAGGGCGAATACGTCTTTGTCATTATGGAATTCGTCTTTGGATTACTCCTGTTTTCCACCATTTTGGGTCACGTGGCTATGATCGTCACCAGCATCAGCGCCGCCAGAAAGGACTTCCAAGGTACGTGGCCAGATTGTGTGAACACCATGCGACCTTGTAGCTATGTAGGTGTGTCGTTGTGGTATTTGTGGTTGTTTGTGATGAAAGCGAGTGTATGCATGTATGTACGCCGTTATGTCCACAGTTACTGTGCCATGCTGTACACTCGGGTGTCGAGTGGGTAGCGGACTCGAAGAGTCGGCTGGATCTCAATCGTCGTAACTATTTTCACCACCATCACTGTCATCATCAACTTGATGATGAGTGCTAGGCCAAGCATGGAACACCACTGATTTTGAATGATGTCCACAAATTGGCTCTAAATCATTATGGGGTCATTACGACATGTTATCCCTGTATATCACTATGGGGTCATTACGACATGTTATCCCTGTATATCACTATGGGGTCATTACGACATGTTATCCCTGTATATCACTATGGGGTCATTACGACATGTTATCCCTGTATATCACTATGGGGTCATTACGACATGTTATTCCTGTGTATCACTATGGGGTCATTACGACATGTTATCCCTGTATATCACTATGGGGTCATTACGACATGTTATCCCTGTATATCACTATGGGGTCATTACGACATGTTATCCCTGTATATCACTATGGGGTCATTACGACATGTTATCCCTGTATATCATTATGGGGTCATTACGACATGTTATCCCTGTATATCACTATGGGGTCATTACGACATGTTATCCCTGTATATCACTATGGGGTCATTACGACATGTTATCCCTGTATATCACTATGGGGTCATTACGACATGTTATCCCTGTATATCACTATGGGGTCATTACGACATGTTATCCCTGTGTATCACTATGGGGTCATTACATGTTATCCCTGTATATCACTATGGGGTCATTACGACATGTTATCCCTGTATATCACTATGGGGTCATTACGACATGTTATCCCTGTATGTCTCTATGGGGTCATTACGACATGTTATCCCTGTATATCACTATGGGGTCATTACGACATGTTATCCCTGTATATCATTATGGGGTCATTACGACATGTTATCCCTGTATATCACTATGGGGTCATTACGACATGTTATCCCTGTATATCACTATGGGGTCATTACGACATGTTATCCCTGTGTATCACTATGGGGTCATTACGACATGTTATCCCTGTATATCACTATGGGGTCATTACGACATGTTATCCCTGTATATCACTATGGGGTCATTACGACATGTTATCCCTGTATATCACTATGGGGTCATTACGACTTGTTATCCCTGTATATCATTATGGGGTCATTACGACATGTTATCCCTGTATATCACTATGGGGTCATTACGACATGTTATCCCTGTATATCACTATGGGGTCATTACGACATGTTATCCCTGTATATCACTATGGGGTCATTACGACATGTTATCCCTGTATATCACTATGGGGTCATTACGACATGTTATCCCTGTATATCACTATGGGGTCATTACGACATGTTATCCCTGTATATCACTATGGGGTCATTACGACATGTTATCCCTGTATATCACTATGGGGTCATTACGACATGTTATCCCTGTATATCACTATGGGGTCATTACGACATGTTATCCCTGTATATCACTATGGGGTCATTACGACATGTTATCCCTGTATATCACTATGGGGTCATTACGACATGTTATCCCTGTATATCACTATGGGGTCATTACGACATGTTATCCCTGTTTAATATTAGTAATATATAACATGCTGTGAAACACAGCAGTCCACAGCGCCGGAGGGTGAAGGATGGGCGGGGGTTGGAGGGCACTTTCAGAACTCTGAGCCTCCCTGTCTCAGTTGGTGATGTCGCTGCCGTATTTGCTGTGAACGTATAGGTATAGACCCAGCCGTTGCTAAGGACCGTACTTACACGCACCAGCCATTGATCACTACCATCATGCGTACTTCTAATATTGTACTAAATATTCGTCAAGGGGAATAGAACATCTCACAAGATGGCCGTTTGCAAAGATGCTTGAGAGAGTTTGTGTTTTTCAGGTATGATTCACCTTGCACCTCCCGTCATGCCAGCATTGCCTGATACCAATGATCCTCGACTGCACGCTATTGAACACATGGCTTCCATGCCACCTGTGTTAGGAGATATATCGCTGACATGGCCATTCAACCTGAATGAATGCATGCTCATAAATCATACAATGAATTATTGTCAATAACTCAACGTACTGAAACGACCAGGCTGACAGAAATGCCACTATTGCGTATCGCTGTTATTTTAGTGTATATGAAACTGAATTAAGTTTTTGTATTTTAGTGCGTCAGCCAACCTGGAAAAACATGTTGTCTCCATATTTCTCTCCCTCCCTGTCATCTCGTCTCGTCTCGTCTCGTCTCGTCTCGTTGCTCTTTTGTCTACCTTCGCTGTATCCGTCTTTCTTTCACTCTCTCTTCTTCTTTTCATTCTTTTTATCTCTCCCTTTCTGTCCTGTTCTCTCGCGTTCGGTCTCTTTCTGTATCCCCTCTCTCTCCCCCTGTATCTTTTTCCACCTCTCTTGCTCTCCCCTCCCTCTTTCACTCTCTCTCTCTCTTTCTATTGGTTGTCATATTGGCGCCCTGAGCCACATCTGGCCACGAGCATTCCAGCATCCAACCTTGACCTTGACATGGAGGGTAGAAATTGCCCTCTGGCGAGTCGTTGTTTCATAACGTTCGCTGTGTCTGCTGGCTGCGAATGAGAAAACATGGCCCTTTTTTGTCGCGTGTTTGGAGGGGCCAGCTCGTCCGTTATGGGTTTCGGTCAACTCCGCGGCAGGAGATATGGACCACCACCCGAGGCTCAGCCACCGAGAGGGACTCTGCGGTCGACAGGGAAATGTCCAACCAGAGTATTCTGCGTCGATACTCGCCGATGTGGTAATAGTATGGACTGGTCGGGGCCCTTTCCCTCTGCAAATGTCTGAATGAAAATTGACTCTAATGAGCTGGTTTATGTCGATAATTCAAGCCGTTTGGCGTTATAGAAGGGGTCCTGGTATTTCGCACCCGTTGCGGTCGGCCATTTTGCTGTCATGGGGCGATATGGTGAAACCCATGGTGGCGGTATCCCCTGAATGTCTCACATGGATCGTAGTGTACGTCAGCACGTCTGTTTATTACAAAGATGTTTCGGCCTGGTTACGGGACACATTATACATCTCCTAGGGAGGGGGGGGGGGGGAATCATACGAGGTAGCTCATTGAGGTTAAGGCCTGGGTAGGAGTAGCAATGGCCGTGTCTGTGGTGCCACCAGTAAATATATTTATTTGTCAGTGCCGAATATTTTCTGATCAATTCTTTCAACATGATGAGACGAAATGATCTTTATGTTTCTGTTAGCCTCAATCTTGGCACACGTTGACGCGGCGACACTGTTTTAATGTGTCTCCTTACTTTCAACCCACGTGACATGGCGACGACCCAATATTTTTCTAGACACTGTCCCAATAATGTGCAGAATAAACACGTAGAAGAACCTTAGATAGCGTTATCCCACAATGGAAGAGAACAGTGAAACAATCACATCACGTGCGTGTTGGCTATTTGGCCGAGTTCCCGACACTAATGTTATTGCGCTGTCATGAGCTTTCCAGTTTTCCTGTTTTTCTGGCTGTTTGATAAAGACGATAAGTTTTTGTCCGATAGCTGCTTTATCTTCCACGATATCCTTCGTGCGCAGCCACTATGGCCGCTTCCTTCAAGCAGGTGAGTGGGGACACCTCTCCCAGGGAGAGAGAGAGAGTGCCTCGTTTCCTTGAAGGAGGTGAGTGGGGACACCTCTCCCAGGGAGAGAGAGAGAGCGCCTCGTCTCCTTGAAGGAGGTGAGTGGGGACACCTCTCCCAGGGAGAGAGAGAGAGCGCCTCGTTTCCTTGAAGGAGGTGAGTGGGGACACCTCTCCCAGGGAGAGAGAGAGAGCGCCTCGTCTCCTTGAAGGAGGTGAGTGGGGACACCTCTCCCAGGGAGAGAGAGAGAGCGCCTCGTTTCCTTGAAGGAGGTGAGTGGGGACACCTCTCCCAGGGAGAGAGAGAGAGCGCCTCGTTTCCTTGAAGGAGGTGAGTGGGGACACCTCTCCCAGGGAGAGAGAGAGAGCGCCTCGTTTCCTTGAAGGAGGTGAGTGGGGACACCTCTCCCAGGGAGAGAGAGAGAGCGCCTCGTCTCCTTGAAGGAGGTGAGTGGGGACACCTCTCCCAGGGAGAGAGAGAGAGCGCCTCGTTTCCTTGAAGGAGGTGAGTGGGGACACCTCTCCCAGGGAGAGAGAGAGAGCGCCTCGTCTCCTTGAAGGAGGTGAGTGGGGACACCTCTCCCAGGGAGAGAGAGAGAGCGCCTCGTTTCCTTGAAGGAGGTGAGTGGGGACACCTCTCCCAGGGAGAGAGAGAGAGCGCCTCGTCTCCTTGAAGGAGGTGAGTGGGGACACCTCTCCCAGGGAGAGAGAGAGAGCGCCTCGTTTCCTTGAAGGAGGTGAGTGGGGACACCTCTCCCAGGGAGAGAGAGAGAGCGCCTCGTCTCCTTGAAGGAGGTGAGTGGGGACACCTCTCCCAGAGAGAGAGAGAGAGCGCCTCGTTTCCTTGAAGGAGGTGAGTGGGGACACCTCTCCCAGGGAGAGAGAGAGAGCGCCTCGTTTCCTTGAAGGAGGTGAGTGGGGACACCTCTCCCAGGGAGAGAGAGAGAGAGCGCCTCGTTTCCTTGAAGGAGGTGAGTGGGGACACCTCTCCCAGGGAGAGAGAGAGAGCGCCTCGTTTCCTTGAAGGAGGTGAGTGGGGACACCTCTCCCAGAGAGAGAGAGAGAGCGCCTCGTCTCCTTGAAGGAGGTGAGTGGGGACACCTCTCCCAGGGAGAGAGAGAGAGCGCCTCGTTTCCTTGAAGGAGGTGAGTGGGGACACCTCTCCCAGAGAGAGAGAGCGCCTCGTTTCCTTGAAGGAGGTGAGTGGGGACACCTCTCCCAGAGCGAGAGAGAGAGCGCCTCGTCTCCTTGAAGGAGGTGAGTGGGGACACCTCTCCCAGGGAGAGAGAGAGAGCGCCTCGTCTCCTTGAAGGAGGTGAGTGGGGACACCTCTCCCAGGGAGAGAGAGAGAGCGCCTCGTCTCCTTGAAGCAGGTGAGTGGGGACACCTCTCCCAGAGAGAGAGAGAGAGCGCCTCGTCTCCTTGAAGGAGGTGAGTGGGGACACCTCTCCCAGAGAGAGAGAGAGAGCGCCTCGTCTCCTTGAAGGAGGTGAGTGAGGACACCTCTCCCAGAGAGAGAGAGCGCCTCGTCTCCTTGAAGGAGGTGAGTGGGGACACCTCTCCCAGGGAGAGAGAGCGCCTCGTCTCCTTGAAGGAGGTGAGTGGGGACACCTCTCCCAGGGAGAGAGAGAGCGCCTCGTCTCCTTGAAGGAGGTGAGTGGGGACACCTCTCCCAGGGAGAGAGAGCGCCTCGTCTCCTTGAAGGAGGTGAGTGGGGACACCTCTCCCAGGGAGAGAGAGAGAGCGCCTCGTCTCCTTGAAGGAGGTGAGTGGGGACACCTCTCCCAGGGAGAGAGAGCTCCTCGTTTCCTTGAAGGAGGTGAGTGGGGACACCTCTCCCAGGGAGAGAGAGAGAGCGCCTCGTTTCCTTGAAGGAGGTGAGTGGGGACACCTCTCCCAGGGAGAGAGAGAGAGCGCCTCGTTTCCTTGAAGGAGGTGAGTGGGGACACCTCTCCCAGGGAGAGAGAGAGAGCGCCTCGTTTCCTTGAAGGAGGTGAGTGGGGACACCTCTCCCAGAGAGAGAGAGCGCCTTGTTTCCTTGAAGGAGGTGAGTGGGGACACCTCTCCCAGGGAGAGAGAGAGAGCGCCTCGTTTCCTTGAAGGAGGTGAGTGGGGACACCTCTCCCAGAGAGAGAGAGAGCGCCTCGTCTCCTTGAAGGAGGTGAGTGGGGACACCTCTCCCAGGGAGAGAGAGAGAGCGCCTCGTCTCCTTGAAGGAGGTGAGTGGGGACACCTCTCCCAGGGAGAGAGAGAGAGCGCCTCGTTTCCTTGAAGGAGGTGAGTGGGGACACCTCTCCCAGGGAGAGAGAGAGAGCGCCTCGTCTCCTTGAAGGAGGTAAGTGGGGACACCTCTCCCAGGGAGAGAGAGAGAGCGCCTCGTTTCCTTGAAGGAGGTGAGTGGGGACACCTCTCCCAGGGAGAGAGAGAGAGCGCCTCGTTTCCTTGAAGGAGGTGAGTGGGGACACCTCTCCCAGGGAGAGAGAGAGAGCGCCTCGTTTCCTTGAAGGAGGTGAGTGGGGACACCTCTCCCAGGGAGAGAGAGAGAGCGCCTCGTCTCCTTGAAGGAGGTGAGTGGGGACACCTCTCCCAGGGAGAGAGAGAGAGCGCCTCGTTTCCTTGAAGGAGGTGAGTGGGGACACCTCTCCCAGGGAGAGAGAGAGAGCGCCTCGTCTCCTTGAAGGAGGTGAGTGGGGACACCTCTCCCAGGGAGAGAGAGAGAGCGCCTCGTTTCCTTGAAGGAGGTGAGTGGGGACACCTCTCCCAGGGAGAGAGAGAGAGCGCCTCGTTTCCTTGAAGGAGGTGAGTGGGGACACCTCTCCCAGGGAGAGAGAGAGAGCGCCTCGTTTCCTTGAAGGAGGTGAGTGGGGACACCTTTCCCAGGGAGAGAGAGAGAGCGCCTCGTCTCCTTGAAGGAGGTGAGTGGGGACACCTCTCCCAGGGAGAGAGAGAGAGTGCCTCGTTTCCTTGAAGGAGGTGAGTGGGGACACCTCTCCCAGGGAGAGAGAGAGAGCGCCTCGTCTCCTTGAAGGAGGTGAGTGGGGACACCTCTCCCAGGGAGAGAGAGAGAGCGCCTCGTTTCCTTGAAGGAGGTGAGTGGGGACACCTCTCCCAGGGAGAGAGAGAGAGCGCCTCGTCTCCTTGAAGGAGGTGAGTGGGGACACCTCTCCCAGGGAGAGAGAGAGAGCGCCTCGTTTCCTTGAAGGAGGTGAGTGGGGACACCTCTCCCAGAGAGAGAGAGCGCCTCGTTTCCTTGAAGGAGGTGAGTGGGGACACCTCTCCCAGAGAGAGAGAGAGAGCGCCTCGTCTCCTTGAAGGAGGTGAGTGGGGACACCTCTCCCAGGGAGAGAGAGAGAGAGCGCCTCGTCTCCTTGAAGGAGGTGAGTGGGGACACCTCTCCCAGGGAGAGAGAGAGAGCGCCTCGTCTCCTTGAAGCAGGTGAGTGGGGACACCTCTCCCAGAGAGAGAGAGAGAGCGCCTCGTCTCCTTGAAGGAGGTGAGTGGGGACACCTCTCCCAGAGAGAGAGAGAGAGCGCCTCGTCTCCTTGAAGGAGGTGAGTGAGGACACCTCTCCCAGAGAGAGAGAGCGCCTCGTCTCCTTGAAGGAGGTGAGTGGGGACACCTCTCCCAGGGAGAGAGAGCGCCTCGTCTCCTTGAAGGAGGTGAGTGGGGACACCTCTCCCAGGGAGAGAGAGAGAGCGCCTCGTCTCCTTGAAGGAGGTGAGTGGGGACACCTCTCCCAGGGAGAGAGAGCGCCTCGTCTCCTTGAAGGAGGTGAGTGGGGACACCTCTCCCAGGGAGAGAGAGAGAGCGCCTCGTCTCCTTGAAGGAGGTGAGTGGGGACACCTCTCCCAGGGAGAGAGAGCTCCTCGTTTCCTTGAAGGAGGTGAGTGGGGACACCTCTCCCAGAGAGAGAGAGAGAGCGCCTCGTTTCCTTGAAGGAGGTGAGTGGGGACACCTCTCCCAGGGAGAGAGAGAGAGCGCCTCGTCTCCTTGAAGGAGGTGAGTGGGGACACCTCTCCCAGGGAGAGAGAGAGAGCGCCTCGTTTCCTTGAAGGAGGTGAGTGGGGACACCTCTCCCAGGGAGAGAGAGAGAGCGCCTCGTCTCCTTGAAGGAGGTGAGTGGGGACACCTCTCCCAGGGAGAGAGAGAGAGCGCCTCGTTTCCTTGAAGGAGGTGAGTGGGGACACCTCTCCCAGGGAGAGAGAGAGAGCGCCTCGTTTCCTTGAAGGAGGTGAGTGGGGACACCTCTCCCAGGGAGAGAGAGAGAGCGCCTCGTTTCCTTGAAGGAGGTGAGTGGGGACACCTTTCCCAGGGAGAGAGAGAGAGCGCCTCGTCTCCTTGAAGGAGGTGAGTGGGGACACCTCTCCCAGGGAGAGAGAGAGAGTGCCTCGTTTCCTTGAAGGAGGTGAGTGGGGACACCTCTCCCAGGGAGAGAGAGAGAGCGCCTCGTCTCCTTGAAGGAGGTGAGTGGGGACACCTCTCCCAGGGAGAGAGAGAGAGCGCCTCGTTTCCTTGAAGGAGGTGAGTGGGGACACCTCTCCCAGGGAGAGAGAGAGAGCGCCTCGTCTCCTTGAAGGAGGTGAGTGGGGACACCTCTCCCAGGGAGAGAGAGAGAGCGCCTCGTTTCCTTGAAGGAGGTGAGTGGGGACACCTCTCCCAGAGAGAGAGAGCGCCTCGTTTCCTTGAAGGAGGTGAGTGGGGACACCTCTCCCAGAGAGAGAGAGAGAGCGCCTCGTCTCCTTGAAGGAGGTGAGTGGGGACACCTCTCCCAGGGAGAGAGAGAGAGAGCGCCTCGTCTCCTTGAAGGAGGTGAGTGGGGACACCTCTCCCAGGGAGAGAGAGAGAGCGCCTCGTCTCCTTGAAGCAGGTGAGTGGGGACACCTCTCCCAGAGAGAGAGAGAGAGCGCCTCGTCTCCTTGAAGGAGGTGAGTGGGGACACCTCTCCCAGAGAGAGAGAGAGAGCGCCTCGTCTCCTTGAAGGAGGTGAGTGAGGACACCTCTCCCAGAGAGAGAGAGCGCCTCGTCTCCTTGAAGGAGGTGAGTGGGGACACCTCTCCCAGGGAGAGAGAGCGCCTCGTCTCCTTGAAGGAGGTGAGTGGGGACACCTCTCCCAGGGAGAGAGAGAGAGCGCCTCGTCTCCTTGAAGGAGGTGAGTGGGGACACCTCTCCCAGGGAGAGAGAGCGCCTCGTCTCATTGAAGGAGGTGAGTGGGGACACCTCTCCCAGGGAGAGAGAGAGAGCGCCTCGTCTCCTTGAAGGAGGTGAGTGGGGACACCTCTCCCAGGGAGAGAGAGCTCCTCGTTTCCTTGAAGGAGGTGAGTGGGGACACCTCTCCCAGAGAGAGAGAGCGCCTCGTCTCCTTGAAGGAGGTGAGTGGGGACACCTCTCCCAGGGAGAGAGAGAGAGCGCCTCGTTTCCTTGAAGGAGGTGAGTGGGGACACCTCTCCCAGGGAGAGAGAGCGCCTCGTCTCCTTGAAGGAGGTGAGTGGGGACACCTCTCCCAGGGAGAGAGAGAGAGCGCCTCGTTTCCTTGAAGGAGGTGAGTGGGGACACCTCTCCCAGAGAGAGAGAGCGCCTCGTCTCCTTGAAGGAGGTGAGTGGGGACACCTCTCCCAGGGAGAGAGAGAGAGCGCCTCGTCTCCTTGAAGGAGGTGAGTGGGGACACCTCTCCCAGGGAGAGAGAGAGAGCGCCTCGTCTCCTTGAAGGAGGTGAGTGGGGACACCTCTCCCAGGGAGAGAGAGCTCCTCGTTTCCTTGAAGGAGGTGAGTGGGGACACCTCTCCCAGAGAGAGAGAGCGCCTCGTCTCCTTGAAGGAGGTGAGTGGGGACACCTCTCCCAGGGAGAGAGAGAGAGCGCCTCGTTTCCTTGAAGGAGGTGAGTGGGGACACCTCTCCCAGGGAGAGAGAGCGCCTCGTCTCCTTGAAGGAGGTGAGTGGGGACACCTCTCCCAGGGAGAGAGAGAGAGCGCCTCGTTTCCTTGAAGGAGGTGAGTGGGGACACCTCTCCCAGAGAGAGAGAGCGCCTCGTCTTCTTGAAGGAGGTGAGTGGGGACACCTCTCCCAGGGAGAGAGAGAGAGCGCCTCGTCTCCTTGAAGGAGGTGAGTGGGGACACCTCTCCCAGGGAGAGAGAGCGCCTCGTCTCCTTGAAGGAGGTGAGTGGGGACACCTCTCCCAGGGAGAGAGAGAGAGCGCCTCGTTTCCTTGAAGGAGGTGAGTGGGGACACCTCTCCCAGGGAGAGAGAGAGAGCGCCTCGTTTCCTTGAAGGAGGTGAGTGGGGACACCTCTCCCAGGGCGAGAGAGAGAGCGCCTCGTTTCCTTGAAGGAGGTGAGTGGGGACACCTCTCCCAGGGAGAGAGAGAGAGCGCCTCGTTTCCTTGAAGGAGGTGAGTGGGGACACCTCTCCCAGGGAGAGAGAGAGAGCGCCTTGTTTCCTTGAAGGAGGTGAGTGGGGACACCTCTCCCAGGGAGAGAGAGAGAGCGCCTCGTTTCCTTGAAGGAGGTGAGTGGGGACACCTCTCCCAGAGAGAGAGTGCCTCGTTTCCTTGAAGGAGGTGAGTGGGGACACCTCTCCCAGGGAGAGAGAGAGAGCGCCTCGTTTCCTTGAAGGAGGTGAGTGGGGACACCTCTCCCAGGGAGAGAGCGCCTCGTTTCCTTGAAGGAGGTGAGTGGGGACACCTCTCCCAGGGAGAGAGAGAGAGCGCCTCGTTTCCTTGAAGGAGGTGAGTGGGGACACCTCTCCCAGGGAGAGAGAGAGAGCGCCTCGTTTCCTTGAAGGAGGTGAGTGGGGACACCTCTCCCAGGGAGAGAGAGAGAGCGCCTCGTTTCCTTGAAGGAGGTGAGTGGGGACACCTCTCCCAGAGAGAGAGAGAGAGCGCCTCGTCTCCTTGAAGGAGGTGAGTGAGGACACCTCTCCCAGAGAGAGAGAGCGCCTCGTCTCCTTGAAGGAGGTGAGTGGGGACACCTCTCCCAGGGAGAGAGAGCGCCTCGTCTCCTTGAAGGAGGTGAGTGGGGACACCTCTCCCAGGGAGAGAGAGAGCGCCTCGTCTCCTTGAAGGAGGTGAGTGGGGACACCTCTCCCAGGGAGAGAGAGCGCCTCGTCTCCTTGAAGGAGGTGAGTGGGGACACCTCTCCCAGGGAGAGAGAGAGAGCGCCTCGTCTCCTTGAAGGAGGTGAGTGGGGACACCTCTCCCAGGGAGAGAGAGCTCCTCGTTTCCTTGAAGGAGGTGAGTGGGGACACCTCTCCCAGGGAGAGAGAGAGAGCGCCTCGTTTCCTTGAAGGAGGTGAGTGGGGACACCTCTCCCAGGGAGAGAGAGAGAGCGCCTCGTTTCCTTGAAGGAGGTGAGTGGGGACACCTCTCCCAGGGAGAGAGAGAGAGCGCCTCGTTTCCTTGAAGGAGGTGAGTGGGGACACCTCTCCCAGAGAGAGAGAGCGCCTTGTTTCCTTGAAGGAGGTGAGTGGGGACACCTCTCCCAGGGAGAGAGAGAGAGCGCCTCGTTTCCTTGAAGGAGGTGAGTGGGGACACCTCTCCCAGAGAGAGAGAGCGCCTCGTCTCCTTGAAGGAGGTGAGTGGGGACACCTCTCCCAGGGAGAGAGAGAGAGCGCCTCGTCTCCTTGAAGGAGGTGAGTGGGGACACCTCTCCCAGGGAGAGAGAGAGAGCGCCTCGTTTCCTTGAAGGAGGTGAGTGGGGACACCTCTCCCAGGGAGAGAGAGAGAGCGCCTCGTCTCCTTGAAGGAGGTAAGTGGGGACACCTCTCCCAGGGAGAGAGAGAGAGCGCCTCGTTTCCTTGAAGGAGGTGAGTGGGGACACCTCTCCCAGGGAGAGAGAGAGAGCGCCTCGTTTCCTTGAAGGAGGTGAGTGGGGACACCTCTCCCAGGGAGAGAGAGAGAGCGCCTCGTTTCCTTGAAGGAGGTGAGTGGGGACACCTCTCCCAGGGAGAGAGAGAGAGCGCCTCGTCTCCTTGAAGGAGGTGAGTGGGGACACCTCTCCCAGGGAGAGAGAGAGAGCGCCTCGTTTCCTTGAAGGAGGTGAGTGGGGACACCTCTCCCAGGGAGAGAGAGAGAGCGCCTCGTCTCCTTGAAGGAGGTGAGTGGGGACACCTCTCCCAGGGAGAGAGAGAGAGCGCCTCGTTTCCTTGAAGGAGGTGAGTGGGGACACCTCTCCCAGGGAGAGAGAGAGAGCGCCTCGTTTCCTTGAAGGAGGTGAGTGGGGACACCTCTCCCAGGGAGAGAGAGAGAGCGCCTCGTTTCCTTGAAGGAGGTGAGTGGGGACACCTTTCCCAGGGAGAGAGAGAGAGCGCCTCGTCTCCTTGAAGGAGGTGAGTGGGGACACCTCTCCCAGGGAGAGAGAGAGAGTGCCTCGTTTCCTTGAAGGAGGTGAGTGGGGACACCTCTCCCAGGGAGAGAGAGAGAGCGCCTCGTCTCCTTGAAGGAGGTGAGTGGGGACACCTCTCCCAGGGAGAGAGAGAGAGCGCCTCGTTTCCTTGAAGGAGGTGAGTGGGGACACCTCTCCCAGGGAGAGAGAGAGAGCGCCTCGTCTCCTTGAAGGAGGTGAGTGGGGACACCTCTCCCAGGGAGAGAGAGAGAGCGCCTCGTTTCCTTGAAGGAGGTGAGTGGGGACACCTCTCCCAGAGAGAGAGAGCGCCTCGTTTCCTTGAAGGAGGTGAGTGGGGACACCTCTCCCAGAGAGAGAGAGAGAGCGCCTCGTCTCCTTGAAGGAGGTGAGTGGGGACACCTCTCCCAGGGAGAGAGAGAGAGAGCGCCTCGTCTCCTTGAAGGAGGTGAGTGGGGACACCTCTCCCAGGGAGAGAGAGAGAGCGCCTCGTCTCCTTGAAGCAGGTGAGTGGGGACACCTCTCCCAGAGAGAGAGAGAGAGCGCCTCGTCTCCTTGAAGGAGGTGAGTGGGGACACCTCTCCCAGAGAGAGAGAGAGAGCGCCTCGTCTCCTTGAAGGAGGTGAGTGAGGACACCTCTCCCAGAGAGAGAGAGCGCCTCGTCTCCTTGAAGGAGGTGAGTGGGGACACCTCTCCCAGGGAGAGAGAGCGCCTCGTCTCCTTGAAGGAGGTGAGTGGGGACACCTCTCCCAGGGAGAGAGAGAGAGCGCCTCGTCTCCTTGAAGGAGGTGAGTGGGGACACCTCTCCCAGGGAGAGAGAGCGCCTCGTCTCCTTGAAGGAGGTGAGTGGGGACACCTCTCCCAGGGAGAGAGAGAGAGCGCCTCGTCTCCTTGAAGGAGGTGAGTGGGGACACCTCTCCCAGGGAGAGAGAGCTCCTCGTTTCCTTGAAGGAGGTGAGTGGGGACACCTCTCCCAGAGAGAGAGAGAGAGCGCCTCGTTTCCTTGAAGGAGGTGAGTGGGGACACCTCTCCCAGGGAGAGAGAGAGAGCGCCTCGTCTCCTTGAAGGAGGTGAGTGGGGACACCTCTCCCAGGGAGAGAGAGAGAGCGCCTCGTTTCCTTGAAGGAGGTGAGTGGGGACACCTCTCTCAGGGAGAGAGAGAGAGCGCCTCGTCTCCTTGAAGGAGGTGAGTGGGGACACCTCTCCCAGGGAGAGAGAGAGAGCGCCTCGTTTCCTTGAAGGAGGTGAGTGGGGACACCTCTCCCAGGGAGAGAGAGAGAGCGCCTCGTTTCCTTGAAGGAGGTGAGTGGGGACACCTCTCCCAGGGAGAGAGAGAGAGCGCCTCGTTTCCTTGAAGGAGGTGAGTGGGGACACCTTTCCCAGGGAGAGAGAGAGAGCGCCTCGTCTCCTTGAAGGAGGTGAGTGGGGACACCTCTCCCAGGGAGAGAGAGAGAGTGCCTCGTTTCCTTGAAGGAGGTGAGTGGGGACACCTCTCCCAGGGAGAGAGAGAGAGCGCCTCGTCTCCTTGAAGGAGGTGAGTGGGGACACCTCTCCCAGGGAGAGAGAGAGAGCGCCTCGTTTCCTTGAAGGAGGTGAGTGGGGACACCTCTCCCAGGGAGAGAGAGAGAGCGCCTCGTCTCCTTGAAGGAGGTGAGTGGGGACACCTCTCCCAGGGAGAGAGAGAGAGCGCCTCGTTTCCTTGAAGGAGGTGAGTGGGGACACCTCTCCCAGAGAGAGAGAGCGCCTCGTTTCCTTGAAGGAGGTGAGTGGGGACACCTCTCCCAGAGAGAGAGAGAGAGCGCCTCGTCTCCTTGAAGGAGGTGAGTGGGGACACCTCTCCCAGGGAGAGAGAGAGAGAGCGCCTCGTCTCCTTGAAGGAGGTGAGTGGGGACACCTCTCCCAGGGAGAGAGAGAGAGCGCCTCGTCTCCTTGAAGCAGGTGAGTGGGGACACCTCTCCCAGAGAGAGAGAGAGAGCGCCTCGTCTCCTTGAAGGAGGTGAGTGGGGACACCTCTCCCAGAGAGAGAGAGAGAGCGCCTCGTCTCCTTGAAGGAGGTGAGTGAGGACACCTCTCCCAGAGAGAGAGAGCGCCTCGTCTCCTTGAAGGAGGTGAGTGGGGACACCTCTCCCAGGGAGAGAGAGCGCCTCGTCTCCTTGAAGGAGGTGAGTGGGGACACCTCTCCCAGGGAGAGAGAGAGAGCGCCTCGTCTCCTTGAAGGAGGTGAGTGGGGACACCTCTCCCAGGGAGAGAGAGCGCCTCGTCTCCTTGAAGGAGGTGAGTGGGGACACCTCTCCCAGGGAGAGAGAGAGAGCGCCTCGTCTCCTTGAAGGAGGTGAGTGGGGACACCTCTCCCAGGGAGAGAGAGCTCCTCGTTTCCTTGAAGGAGGTGAGTGGGGACACCTCTCCCAGAGAGAGAGAGCGCCTCGTCTCCTTGAAGGAGGTGAGTGGGGACACCTCTCCCAGGGAGAGAGAGAGAGCGCCTCGTTTCCTTGAAGGAGGTAAGTGGGGACACCTCTCCCAGGGAGAGAGAGCGCCTCGTCTCCTTGAAGGAGGTGAGTGGGGACACCTCTCCCAGGGAGAGAGAGAGAGCGCCTCGTTTCCTTGAAGGAGGTGAGTGGGGACACCTCTCCCAGAGAGAGAGAGCGCCTCGTCTCCTTGAAGGAGGTGAGTGGGGACACCTCTCCCAGGGAGAGAGAGAGAGCGCCTCGTCTCCTTGAAGGAGGTGAGTGGGGACACCTCTCCCAGGGAGAGAGAGAGAGCGCCTCGTCTCCTTGAAGGAGGTGAGTGGGGACACCTCTCCCAGGGAGAGAGAGCTCCTCGTTTCCTTGAAGGAGGTGAGTGGGGACACCTCTCCCAGAGAGAGAGAGCGCCTCGTCTCCTTGAAGGAGGTGAGTGGGGACACCTCTCCCAGGGAGAGAGAGAGAGCGCCTCGTTTCCTTGAAGGAGGTGAGTGGGGACACCTCTCCCAGGGAGAGAGAGCGCCTCGTCTCCTTGAAGGAGGTGAGTGGGGACACCTCTCCCAGGGAGAGAGAGAGAGCGCCTCGTTTCCTTGAAGGAGGTGAGTGGGGACACCTCTCCCAGAGAGAGAGAGCGCCTCGTCTTCTTGAAGGAGGTGAGTGGGGACACCTCTCCCAGGGAGAGAGAGAGAGCGCCTCGTCTCCTTGAAGGAGGTGAGTGGGGACACCTCTCCCAGGGAGAGAGAGCGCCTCGTCTCCTTGAAGGAGGTGAGTGGGGACACCTCTCCCAGGGAGAGAGAGAGAGCGCCTCGTTTCCTTGAAGGAGGTGAGTGGGGACACCTCTCCCAGGGAGAGAGAGAGAGCGCCTCGTTTCCTTGAAGGAGGTGAGTGGGGACACCTCTCCCAGGGCGAGAGAGAGAGCGCCTCGTTTCCTTGAAGGAGGTGAGTGGGGACACCTCTCCCAGGGAGAGAGAGAGAGCGCCTCGTTTCCTTGAAGGAGGTGAGTGGGGACACCTCTCCCAGAGAGAGAGAGCGCCTTGTTTCCTTGAAGGAGGTGAGTGGGGACACCTCTCCCAGGGAGAGAGAGAGAGCGCCTCGTTTCCTTGAAGGAGGTGAGTGGGGACACCTCTCCCAGAGAGAGAGTGCCTCGTTTCCTTGAAGGAGGTGAGTGGGGACACCTCTCCCAGGGAGAGAGAGAGAGCGCCTCGTTTCCTTGAAGGAGGTGAGTGGGGACACCTCTCCCAGGGAGAGAGCGCCTCGTTTCCTTGAAGGAGGTGAGTGGGGACACCTCTCCCAGGGAGAGAGAGAGAGCGCCTCGTTTCCTTGAAGGAGGTGAGTGGGGACACCTCTCCCAGGGAGAGAGAGAGAGCGCCTCGTTTCCTTGAAGGAGGTGAGTGGGGACACCTCTCCCAGGGAGAGAGAGAGAGCGCCTCGTTTCCTTGAAGGAGGTGAGTGGGGACACCTCTCCCAGGGAGAGAGAGAGAGCGCCTCGTTTCCTTGAAGGAGGTGAGTGGGGACACCTCACCCAGGGAGAGAGAGAGAGCGCCTCGTCTCCTTGAAGGAGGCGAGTGGGGACACCTCTCCCAGGGAGAGAGAGAGAGCGCCTCGTTTCCTTGAAGGAGGTGAGTGGGGACACCTTTCCCAGGGAGAGAGAGAGAGCGCCTCGTTTCCTTGAAGGAGGTGAGTGGGGACACCTCTCCCAGGGAGAGAGAGAGAGCGCCTCGTTTCCTTGAAGGAGGTGAGTGGGGACACCTCTCCCAGGGAGAGAGAGAGAGCGCCTCGTTTCCTTGAAGGAGGTGAGTGGGGACACCTCTCCCAGGGAGAGAGAGAGAGCGCCTCGTTTCCTTGAAGGAGGTGAGTGGGGACACCTCTCCCAGGGAGAGAGAGAGAGCGCCTCGTTTCCTTGAAGGAGGTGAGTGGGGACACCTCTCCCAGAGAGAGAGAGCGCCTCGTTTCCTTGAAGGAGGTGAGTGGGGACACCTCTCCCAGGGAGAGAGAGAGAGCGCCTCGTTTCCTTGAAGGAGGTGAGTGGGGACACCTCTCCCAGAGAGAGAGTGCCTCGTTTCCTTGAAGGAGGTGAGTGGGGACACCTCTCCCAGGGAGAGAGCGCCTCGCTTCCTTGAAGGAGGTGAGTGGGGACACCTCTCCCAGGGAGAGAGAGAGAGCGCCTCGTTTCCTTGAAGGAAGTGAGTGGGGACACCTCTCCCAGGGAGAGAGAGAGAGCGCCTCGTTTCCTTGAAGGAGGTGAGTGGGGACACCTCTCCCAGGGAGAGAGAGAGAGCGCCTCGTTTCCTTGAAGGAGGTGAGTGGGGACACCTCTCCCAGGGAGAGAGAGCGCCTCGTTTCCTTGAAGGAGGTGAGTGGGGACACCTCTCCCAGGGAGAGAGAGAGAGCGCCTCGTTTCCTTGAAGGAGGTGAGTGGGGACACCTCTCCCAGGGAGAGAGAGAGAGCGCCTCGTTTCCTTGAAGGAGGTGAGTGGGGACACCTCTCCCAGGGAGAGAGAGAGAGCGCCTCGTTTCCTTGAAGGAGGTGAGTGGGGACACCTCTCCCAGGGAGAGAGAGAGAGCGCCTCGTTTCCTTGAAGGAGGTGAGTGGGGACACCTCTCCCAGGGAGAGAGAGAGAGCGCCTCGTTTCCTTGAAGGAGGTGAGTGGGGACACCTCTCCCAGGGAGAGAGAGAGAGCGCCTCGTTTCCTTGAAGGAGGTGAGTGGGGACACCTCTCCCAGGGAGAGAGAGAGAGCGCCTCGTTTCCTTGAAGGAGGTGAGTGGGGACACCTCTCCCAGGGAGAGAGAGAGAGCGCCTCGTTTCCTTGAAGGAGGTGAGTGGGGACACCTCTCCCAGGGAGAGAGAGAGAGCGCCTCGTTTCCTTGAAGGAGGTGAGTGGGGACACCTCTCCCAGGGACAGAGGGAGAGCGCCTCGTTTCCTTGAAGGAGGTGAGTGGGGACACCTCTCCCAGGGAGAGAGAGAGAGCGCCTCGTTTCCTTGAAGGAGGTGAGTGGGGACACCTCTCCCAGGGAGAGAGAGAGAGCGCCTCGTTTCCTTGAAGGAGGTGAGTGGGGACACCTCTCCCAGGGAGAGAGAGAGAGCGCCTCGTTTCCTTGAAGGAGGTGAGTGGGGACACCTCTCCCAGGGAGAGAGAGAGAGCGCCTCGTTTCCTTGAAGGAGGTGAGTGGGGACACCTCTCCCAGGGAGAGAGAGCCTCGTTTCCTTGAAGGAGGTGAGTGGGGACACCTCTCCCAGGGAGAGAGAGAGAGCGCCTCGTTTCCTTGAAGGAGGTGAGTGGGGACACCTCTCCCAGAGAGAGAGTGCCTCGTTTCCTTGAAGGAGGTGAGTGGGGACACCTCTCCCAGGGAGAGAGCGCCTCGTTTCCTTGAAGGAGGTGAGTGGGGACACCTCTCCCAGGGAGAGAGAGAGAGCGCCTCGTTTCCTTGAAGGAGGTGAGTGGGGACACCTCTCCCAGAGAGAGAGAGCGCCTCGTCTCCTTGAAGGAGGTGAGTGGGGACACCTCTCCCAGGGAGAGAGAGAGCGCCTCGTCTCCTTGAAGGAGGTGAGTGGGGACACCTTTTCCAGAGAGAGAGAGCCTCGTCTTCTTGAAGGAGGTGAGTGGGGACACCTCTCCCAGGGAGAGAGAGAGCGCCTCGTTTCCTTCAAGGAGGTGAGTGGGGACACCTCTCCCAGAGAGAGAGCGCGCATCGTTTCCTTGAAGGAGGTGAGTGGGGACACCTCTCCCAGGGAGAGAGAGAGAGCGCCTCGTTTCCTTGAAGGAGGTGAGTGGGGACACCTCTCCCAGAGAGAGAGCGCCTGGTCTCCTTGAAGGAGGTGAGTGGGGACACCTTTTCCAGAGAGAGAGAGCCTCGTCTTCTTGAAGGAGGTGAGTGGGGACACCTCTCCCAGGGAGAGAGAGAGAGCGCCTCGTTTCCTTGAAGGAGGTGAGTGGGGACACCTCTCCCAGAGAGAGAGAGCGCCTCGTCTCCTTGAAGGAGGTGAGTGGGGACACCTCTCCCAGGGAGAGAGAGAGAGCGCCTCGTTTCCTTGAAGGAGGTGAGTGGGGACACCTCTCCCAGAGAGAGAGAGCTCCTCGTCTCCTTGAAGGAGGTGAGTGGGGACACCTCTCCCAGGGAGAGAGAGAGCGCCTCGTTTCCTTGAAGGAGGTGAGTGGGGACACCTTTTCCAGAGAGAGAGAGCCTCGTCTTCTTGAAGGAGGTGAGTGGGGACACCTCTCCCAGGGAGAGAGAGAGAGCGCCTCGTTTCCTTGAAGGAGGTGAGTGGGGACACCTCTCCCAGGGAGAGAGAGAGAGCGCCTCGTTTCCTTGAAGGAGGTGAGTGGGGACACCTCCCCCAGAGAGAGAGAGCTCCTCGTCTCCTTGAAGGAGGTGAGTGGGGACACCTCTCCCAGGGAGAGAGAGAGAGCGCCTCGTTTCCTTGAAGGAGGTGAGTGGGGACACCTCTCCCAGGGAGAGAGAGCGCCTCGTTTCCTTGAAGGAGGTGAGTGGGGACACCTCTCCCAGGGAGAGAGAGAGAGCGCCTCGTTTCCTTGAAGGAGGTGAGTGGGGACGCCTCTCCCAGAGAGAGAGAGAGCTCCTCGTCTCCTTGAAGGAGGTGAGTGGGGACACCTCTCCCAGGGAGAGAGAGAGAGCGCCTCGTTTCCTTGAAGGAGGTGAGTGGGGACGCCTCTCCCAGAGAGAGAGAGCTCCTCGTCTCCTTGAAGGAGGTGAGTGGGGACACCTCTCCCAGGGAGAGAGAGAGAGCGCCTCGTTTCCTTGAAGGACGTGAGTGGGGACGCCTCTCCCAGAGAGAGAGAGCTCCTCGTCTCCTTGAAGGAGGTGAGTGGGGACACCTCTCCCAGGGAGAGAGAGAGAGCGCCTCGTTTCCTTGAAGGACGTGAGTGGGGACGCCTCTCCCAGAGAGAGAGAGCTCCTCGTCTCCTTGAAGGAGGTGAGTGGGGACACCTCTCCCAGGGAGAGAGAGAGCGTCTCGTTTCCTTGAAGGAGGTGAGTGGGGACACCTCTCCCAGGGAGAGAGAGAGCGCCTCGTTTCCTTCAAGGAGGTGAGTGGGGACACCTCTCCCAGAGAGAGAGCGCGCCTCGTTTCCTTGAAGGAGGTGAGTGGGGACACCTCTCCCAGGGAGAGAGAGAGAGCGCCTCGTTTCCTTGAAGGAGGTGAGTGGGGACACCTCTCCCAGAGAGAGAGCGCCTGGTCTCCTTGAAGGAGGTGAGTGGGGACACCTTTTCCAGAGAGAGAGAGCCTCGTCTTCTTGAAGGAGGTGAGTGGGGACACCTCTCCCAGGGAGAGAGAGAGAGCGCCTCGTTTCCTTGAAGGAGGTGAGTGGGGACACCTCTCCCAGAGAGAGAGAGCGCCTCGTCTCCTTGAAGGAGGTGAGTGGGGACACCTCTCCCAGGGAGAGAGAGAGAGCGCCTCGTTTCCTTGAAGGAGGTGAGTGGGGACACCTCTCCCAGAGAGAGAGAGCTCCTCGTCTCCTTGAAGGAGGTGAGTGGGGACACCTCTCCCAGGGAGAGAGAGAGCGCCTCGTTTCCTTGAAGGAGGTGAGTGGGGACACCTTTTCCAGAGAGAGAGAGCCTCGTCTTCTTGAAGGAGGTGAGTGGGGACACCTCTCCCAGGGAGAGAGAGAGAGCGCCTCGTTTCCTTGAAGGAGGTGAGTGGGGACACCTCTCCCAGGGAGAGAGAGAGAGCGCCTCGTTTCCTTGAAGGAGGTGAGTGGGGACACCTCCCCCAGAGAGAGAGAGCTCCTCGTCTCCTTGAAGGAGGTGAGTGGGGACACCTCTCCCAGGGAGAGAGAGAGAGCGCCTCGTTTCCTTGAAGGAGGTGAGTGGGGACACCTCTCCCAGGGAGAGAGAGCGCCTCGTTTCCTTGAAGGAGGTGAGTGGGGACACCTCTCCCAGGGAGAGAGAGAGAGCGCCTCGTTTCCTTGAAGGAGGTGAGTGGGGACGCCTCTCCCAGAGAGAGAGAGAGCTCCTCGTCTCCTTGAAGGAGGTGAGTGGGGACACCTCTCCCAGGGAGAGAGAGAGAGCGCCTCGTTTCCTTGAAGGAGGTGAGTGGGGACGCCTCTCCCAGAGAGAGAGAGCTCCTCGTCTCCTTGAAGGAGGTGAGTGGGGACACCTCTCCCAGGGAGAGAGAGAGAGCGCCTCGTTTCCTTGAAGGACGTGAGTGGGGACGCCTCTCCCAGAGAGAGAGAGCTCCTCGTCTCCTTGAAGGAGGTGAGTGGGGACACCTCTCCCAGGGAGAGAGAGAGAGCGCCTCGTTTCCTTGAAGGACGTGAGTGGGGACGCCTCTCCCAGAGAGAGAGAGCTCCTCGTCTCCTTGAAGGAGGTGAGTGGGGACACCTCTCCCAGGGAGAGAGAGAGCGTCTCGTTTCCTTGAAGGAGGTGAGTGGGGACACCTCTCCCAGAGAGAGAGAGCTCCTCGTCTCCTTGAAGGAGGTGAGTGGGGACACCTCTCCCAGGGAGAGAGAGAGCGCCTCGTCTCCTTGAAGGAGGTGAGTGGGGACACCTCTCCCAGAGAGAGAGAGCTCCTCGTCTCCTTGAAGGAGGTGAGTGGGGACACCTCTCCCAGAGAGAGAGGGCCTCGTCTTCTTGAAGGAGGTGAGTGGGGACACCTCTCCCAGAGAGAGAGAGCCTCGTCTCCTTAAAGGAGGTGAGTGGGGACACCTCTCCCAGGGAGAGAGAGAGCGCCTCGTTTCCTTGAAGGAGGTGAGTGGGGACACCTCTCCCAGAGAGAGAGAGAGCGCCTCGTTTCCTTGAAGGAGGTGAGTGGGGACACCTCTCCCAGAGAGAGAGAAAGCGCCTCGTTTCCTTGAAGGAGGTGAGTGGGGACACCTCTCCCAGAGAGACAGCGCCTCGTTTCCTTGAAGGAGGTGAGTGGGGACATCTCTCCCAGAGAGAGAGCGCCTCGTTTCCTTGAAGGAGGTGAGTGGGGACACCTCTTCCAGGGAGAGAGCGCCTCGTTTCCTTGAAGGAGGTGAGTGGGGACGCCTCTCCCAGAGAGAGAGAGCTCCTCGTCTCCTTGAAGGAGGTGAGTGGGGACACCTCTCCCAGGGAGAGAGAGAGAGCGCCTCGTTTCCTTGAAGGAGGTGAGTGGGGACACCTCTCCCAGAGAGAGAGAGCTCCTCGTCTCCTTGAAGGAGGTGAGTGGGGACACCTCTCCCAGGGAGAGAGAGAGCGCCTCGTCTCCTTGAAGGAGGTGAGTGGGGACACCTCTCCCAGAGAGAGAGAGAGAGCGCCTCGTTTCCTTGAAGGACGTGAGTGGGGACGCCTCTCCCAGAGAGAGAGAGCTCCTCGTCTCCTTGAAGGAGGTGAGTGGGGACACCTCTCCCAGGGAGAGAGAGAGAGCGCCTCGTTTCCTTGAAGGACGTGAGTGGGGACGCCTCTCCCAGAGAGAGAGAGCTCCTCGTCTCCTTGAAGGAGGTGAGTGGGGACACCTCTCCCAGGGAGAGAGAGAGCGTCTCGTTTCCTTGAAGGAGGTGAGTGGGGACACCTCTCCCAGAGAGAGAGAGCTCCTCGTCTCCTTGAAGGAGGTGAGTGGGGACACCTCTCCCAGGGAGAGAGAGAGCGCCTCGTCTCCTTGAAGGAGGTGAGTGGGGACACCTCTCCCAGAGAGAGAGAGCTCCTCGTCTCCTTGAAGGAGGTGAGTGGGGACACCTCTCCCAGAGAGAGAGGGCCTCGTCTTCTTGAAGGAGGTGAGTGGGGACACCTCTCCCAGAGAGAGAGAGCCTCGTCTCCTTAAAGGAGGTGAGTGGGGACACCTCTCCCAGGGAGAGAGAGAGCGCCTCGTTTCCTTGAAGGAGGTGAGTGGGGACACCTCTCCCAGAGAGAGAGAGAGCGCCTCGTTTCCTTGAAGGAGGTGAGTGGGGACACCTCTCCCAGAGAGAGAGAAAGCGCCTCGTTTCCTTGAAGGAGGTGAGTGGGGACACCTCTCCCAGAGAGACAGCGCCTCGTTTCCTTGAAGGAGGTGAGTGGGGACATCTCTCCCAGAGAGAGAGCGCCTCGTTTCCTTGAAGGAGGTGAGTGGGGACACCTCTTCCAGGGAGAGAGCGCCTCGTTTCCTTGAAGGAGGTGAGTGGGGACGCCTCTCCCAGAGAGAGAGAGCTCCTCGTCTCCTTGAAGGAGGTGAGTGGGGACACCTCTCCCAGGGAGAGAGAGAGAGCGCCTCGTTTCCTTGAAGGAGGTGAGTGGGGACACCTCTCCCAGAGAGAGAGAGCTCCTCGTCTCCTTGAAGGAGGTGAGTGGGGACACCTCTCCCAGGGAGAGAGAGAGCGCCTCGTCTCCTTGAAGGAGGTGAGTGGGGACACCTCTCCCAGAGAGAGAGAGCTCCTCGTCTCCTTGAAGGAGGTGAGTGGGGACACCTCTCCCAGGGAGAGAGAGAGAGCGCCTCGTTTCCTTGAAGGAGGTGAGTGGGGACACCTCTCCCAGGGAGAGAGAGAGAGCGCCTCGTTTCCTTGAAGGAGGTGAGTGGGGACACCTCTCCCAGGGCGAGAGAGAGAGCGCCTCGTTTCCTTGAAGGAGGTGAGTGGGGACACCTCTCCCAGGGAGAGAGAGAGAGCGCCTCGTTTCCTTGAAGGAGGTGAGTGGGGACACCTCTCCCAGAGAGAGAGAGCGCCTTGTTTCCTTGAAGGAGGTGAGTGGGGACACCTCTCCCAGGGAGAGAGAGAGAGCGCCTCGTTTCCTTGAAGGAGGTGAGTGGGGACACCTCTCCCAGAGAGAGAGTGCCTCGTTTCCTTGAAGGAGGTGAGTGGGGACACCTCTCCCAGGGAGAGAGAGAGAGCGCCTCGTTTCCTTGAAGGAGGTGAGTGGGGACACCTCTCCCAGGGAGAGAGAGAGAGCGCCTCGTTTCCTTGAAGGAGGTGAGTGGGGACACCTCTCCCAGGGAGAGAGAGAGAGCGCCTCGTTTCCTTGAAGGAGGTGAGTGGGGACACCTCTCCCAGAGAGAGAGAGCGCCTCGTTTCCTTGAAGGAGGTGAGTGGGGACACCTCTCCCAGGGAGAGAGAGAGAGCGCCTCGTTTCCTTGAAGGAGGTGAGTGGGGACACCTCTCCCAGAGAGAGAGTGCCTCGTTTCCTTGAAGGAGGTGAGTGGGGACACCTCTCCCAGGGAGAGAGCGCCTCGTTTCCTTGAAGGAGGTGAGTGGGGACACCTCTCCCAGGGAGAGAGAGAGAGCGCCTCGTTTCCTTGAAGGAGGTGAGTGGGGACACCTCTCCCAGGGAGAGAGAGAGAGCGCCTCGTTTCCTTGAAGGAGGTGAGTGGGGACACCTCTCCCAGGGAGAGAGAGAGAGCGCCTCGTTTCCTTGAAGGAGGTGAGTGGGGACACCTCTCCCAGGGAGAGAGAGAGAGCGCCTCGTTTCCTTGAAGGAGGTGAGTGGGGACACCTCTCCCAGGGAGAGAGAGAGAGCGCCTCGTCTCCTTGAAGGAGGCGAGTGGGGACACCTCTCCCAGGGAGAGAGAGAGAGCGCCTCGTTTCCTTGAAGGAGGTGAGTGGGGACACCTTTCCCAGGGAGAGAGAGAGAGCGCCTCGTTTCCTTGAAGGAGGTGAGTGGGGACACCTCTCCCAGGGAGAGAGAGAGAGCGCCTCGTTTCCTTGAAGGAGGTGAGTGGGGACACCTCTCCCAGGGAGAGAGAGAGAGCGCCTCGTTTCCTTGAAGGAGGTGAGTGGGGACACCTCTCCCAGGGAGAGAGAGAGAGCGCCTCGTTTCCTTGAAGGAGGTGAGTGGGGACACCTCTCCCAGGGAGAGAGAGAGAGCGCCTCGTTTCCTTGAAGGAGGTGAGTGGGGACACCTCTCCCTGAGAGAGAGAGCGCCTCGTTTCCTTGAAGGAGGTGAGTGGGGACACCTCTCCCAGGGAGAGAGAGAGAGCGCCTCGTTTCCTTGAAGGAGGTGAGTGGGGACACCTCTCCCAGAGAGAGAGTGCCTCGTTTCCTTGAAGGAGGTGAGTGGGGACACCTCTCCCAGGGAGAGAGCGCCTCGCTTCCTTGAAGGAGGTGAGTGGGGACACCTCTCCCAGGGAGAGAGAGAGAGCGCCTCGTTTCCTTGAAGGAAGTGAGTGGGGACACCTCTCCCAGGGAGAGAGAGAGAGCGCCTCGTTTCCTTGAAGGAGGTGAGTGGGGACACCTCTCCCAGGGAGAGAGAGAGCGCCTCGTTTCCTTGAAGGAGGTGAGTGGGGACACCTCTCCCAGGGAGAGAGAGCGCCTCGTTTCCTTGAAGGAGGTGAGTGGGGACACCTCTCCCAGGGAGAGAGAGAGAGCGCCTCGTTTCCTTGAAGGAGGTGAGTGGGGACACCTCTCCCAGGGAGAGAGAGAGAGCGCCTCGTTTCCTTGAAGGAGGTGAGTGGGGACACCTCTCCCAGGGAGAGAGAGAGAGCGCCTCGTTTCCTTGAAGGAGGTGAGTGGGGACACCTCTCCCAGGGAGAGAGAGAGAGCGCCTCGTTTCCTTGAAGGAGGTGAGTGGGGACACCTCTCCCAGGGAGAGAGAGAGAGCGCCTCGTTTCCTTGAAGGAGGTGAGTGGGGACACCTCTCCCAGGGAGAGAGAGAGAGCGCCTCGTTTCCTTGAAGGAGGTGAGTGGGGACACCTCTCCCAGGGAGAGAGAGAGAGCGCCTCGTTTCCTTGAAGGAGGTGAGTGGGGACACCTCTCCCAGGGAGAGAGAGAGAGCGCCTCGTTTCCTTGAAGGAGGTGAGTGGGGACACCTCTCCCAGGGAGAGAGAGAGAGCGCCTCGTTTCCTTGAAGGAGGTGAGTGGGGACACCTCTCCCAGGGAGAGAGAGAGAGCGCCTCGTTTCCTTGAAGGAGGTGAGTGGGGACACCTCTCTCAGGGAGAGAGAGAGAGCGCCTCGTTTCCTTGAAGGAGGTGAGTGGGGACACCTCTCCCAGGGAGAGAGAGAGAGCGCCTCGTTTCCTTGAAGGAGGTGAGTGGGGACACCTCTCCCAGGGAGAGAGAGAGAGCGCCTCGTTTCCTTGAAGGAGGTGAGTGGGGACACCTCTCCCAGGGAGAGAGAGCGCCTCGTTTCCTTGAAGGAGGTGAGTGGGGACACCTCTCCCAGGGAGAGAGAGAGAGCGCCTCGTTTCCTTGAAGGAGGTGAGTGGGGACACCTCTCCCAGGGAGAGAGAGCCTCGTTTCCTTGAAGGAGGTGAGTGGGGACACCTCTCCCAGGGAGAGAGAGAGAGCGCCTCGTTTCCTTGAAGGAGGTCAGTGGGGACACCTCTCCCAGAGAGAGAGTGCCTCGTTTCCTTGAAGGAGATGAGTGGGGACACCTCTCCCAGGGAGAGAGCGCCTCGTTTCCTTGAAGGAGGTGAGTGGGGACACCTCTCCCAGGGAGAGAGAGAGAGCGCCTCGTTTCCTTGAAGGAGGTGAGTGGGGACACCTCTCCCAGAGAGAGAGAGCGCCTCGTCTCCTTGAAGGAGGTGAGTGGGGACACCTCTCCCAGGGAGAGAGAGAGCGCCTCGTCTCCTTGAAGGAGGTGAGTGGGGACACCTTTTCCAGAGAGAGAGAGCCTCGTCTTCTTGAAGGAGGTGAGTGGGGACACCTCTCCCAGGGAGAGAGAGAGCGCCTCGTTTCCTTCAAGGAGGTGAGTGGGGACACCTCTCCCAGAGAGAGAGCGCGCATCGTTTCCTTGAAGGAGGTGAGTGGGGACACCTCTCCCAGGGAGAGAGAGAGAGCGCCTCGTTTCCTTGAAGGAGGTGAGTGGGGACACCTCTCCCAGAGAGAGAGCGCCTGGTCTCCTTGAAGGAGGTGAGTGGGGACACCTTTTCCAGAGAGAGAGAGCCTCGTCTTCTTGAAGGAGGTGAGTGGGGACACCTCTCCCAGGGAGAGAGAGAGAGCGCCTCGTTTCCTTGAAGGAGGTGAGTGGGGACACCTCTCCCAGAGAGAGAGAGCGCCTCGTCTCCTTGAAGGAGGTGTGTGGGGACACCTCTCCCAGGGAGAGAGAGAGAGCGCCTCGTTTCCTTGAAGGAGGTGAGTGGGGACACCTCTCCCAGAGAGAGAGAGCTCCTCGTCTCCTTGAAGGAGGTGAGTGGGGACACCTCTCCCAGGGAGAGAGAGAGAGCGCCTCGTTTCCTTGAAGGAGGTGAGTGGGGACACCTTTTCCAGAGAGAGAGAGCCTCGTCTTCTTGAAGGAGGTGAGTGGGGACACCTCTCCCAGGGAGAGAGAGAGAGCGCCTCGTTTCCTTGAAGGAGGTGAGTGGGGACACCTCTCCCAGGGAGAGAGAGAGAGCGCCTCGTTTCCTTGAAGGAGGTGAGTGGGGACACCTCCCCCAGAGAGAGAGAGCTCCTCGTCTCCTTGAAGGAGGTGAGTGGGGACACCTCTCCCAGGGAGAGAGAGAGAGCGCCTCGTTTCCTTGAAGGAGGTGAGTGGGGACACCTCTCCCAGGGAGAGAGAGCGCCTCGTTTCCTTGAAGGAGGTGAGTGGGGACACCTCTCCCAGGGAGAGAGAGAGAGCGCCTCGTTTCCTTGAAGGAGGTGAGTGGGGACGCCTCTCCCAGAGAGAGAGAGAGCTCCTCGTCTCCTTGAAGGAGGTGAGTGGGGACACCTCTCCCAGGGAGAGAGAGAGAGCGCCTCGTTTCCTTGAAGGACGTGAGTGGGGACGCCTCTCCCAGAGAGAGAGAGCTCCTCGTCTCCTTGAAGGAGGTGAGTGGGGACACCTCTCCCAGGGAGAGAGAGAGCGTCTCGTTTCCTTGAAGGAGGTGAGTGGGGACACCTCTCCCAGAGAGAGAGAGCTCCTCGTCTCCTTGAAGGAGGTGAGTGGGGGCACCTCTCCCAGGGAGAGAGAGAGCGCCTCGTCTCCTTGAAGGAGGTGAGTGGGGACACCTCTCCCAGAGAGAGAGAGCTCCTCGTCTCCTTGAAGGAGGTGAGTGGGGACACCTCTCCCAGAGAGAGAGGGCCTCGTCTTCTTGAAGGAGGTGAGTGGGGACACCTCTCCCAGAGAGAGAGAGCCTCGTCTCCTTAAAGGAGGTGAGTGGGGACACCTCTCCCAGGGAGAGAGAGAGCGCCTCGTTTCCTTGAAGGAGGTGAGTGGGGACACCTCTCCCAGAGAGAGAGAGAGCGCCTCGTTTCCTTGAAGGAGGTGAGTGGGGACACCTCTCCCAGAGAGAGAGAAAGCGCCTCGTTTCCTTGAAGGAGGTGAGTGGGGACACCTCTCCCAGAGAGAGAGCGCCTCGTTTCCTTGAAGGAGGTGAGTGGGGACATCTCTCCCAGAGAGAGAGCGCCTCGTTTCCTTGAAGGAGGTGAGTGGGGACACCTCTTCCAGGGAGAGAGCGCCTCGTTTCCTTGAAGGAGGTGAGTGGGGACGCCTCTCCCAGAGAGAGAGAGCTCCTCGTCTCCTTGAAGGAGGTGAGTGGGGACACCTCTCCCAGGGAGAGAGAGAGAGCGCCTCGTTTCCTTGAAGGACGTGAGTGGGGACGCCTCTCCCAGAGAGAGAGAGCTCCTCGTCTCCTTGAAGGAGGTGAGTGGGGACACCTCTCCCAGGGAGAGAGAGAGAGCGCCTCGTTTCCTTGAAGGACGTGAGTGGGGACGCCTCTCCCAGAGAGAGAGAGCTCCTCGTCTCCTTGAAGGAAGTGAGTGGGGACACCTCTCCCAGGGAGAGAGAGAGCGTCTCGTTTCCTTGAAGGAGGTGAGTGGGGACACCTCTCCCAGAGAGAGAGAGCTCCTCGTCTCCTTGAAGGAGGTGAGTGGGGACACCTCTCCCAGGGAGAGAGAGAGCGCCTCGTCTCCTTGAAGGAGGTGAGTGGGGACACCTCTCCCAGAGAGAGAGAGCTCCTCGTCTCCTTGAAGGAGGTGAGTGGGGACACCTCTCCCAGAGAGAGAGGGCCTCGTCTTCTTGAAGGAGGTGAGTGGGGACACCTCTCCCAGAGAGAGAGAGCCTCGTCTCCTTAAAGGAGGTGAGTGGGGACACCTCTCCCAGGGAGAGAGAGAGCGCCTCGTTTCCTTGAAGGAGGTGAGTGGGGACACCTCTCCCAGAGAGAGAGAGAGCGCCTCGTTTCCTTGAAGGAGGTGAGTAGGGACACCTCTCCCAGAGAGAGAGAGAGAGCGCCTCGTTTCCTTGAAGGAGGTGAGTGGGGACACCTCTCCCAGGGAGAGAGAGAGAGCGCCTCGTTTCCTTGAAGGAGGTGAATGGGGACACCTCTCCCAGAGAGAGAGAGAGCGCCTCGTTTCCTTGAAGGAGGTGAGTAGGGACACCTCTCCCAGGGAGAGAGAGAGAGCGCCTCGTTTCCTTGAAGGAGGTGAGTGGGGACACCTCTCCCAGAGAGAGAGTGCCTCGTTTCCTTGAAGGAGGTGAGTGGGGACACCTCTCCCAGGGAGAGAGAGAGAGCGCCTCGTTTCCTTGAAGGAGGTGACTGGGGACACCTCTCCCAGGGAGAGAGAGAGAGCGCCTCGTTTCCTTGAAGGAGGTGAGTGGGGACACCTCTCCCAGGGAGAGAGAGAGAGCGCCTCGTTTCCTTGAAGGCGGTGAGTGGGGACACCTCTCCCAGAGAGAGAGAGCGCCTCGTTTCCTTGAAGGAGGTGAGTGGGGACACCTCTCCCAGGGAGAGAGAGAGAGCGCCTCGTTTCCTTGAAGGAGGTGAGTGGGGACACCTCTCCCAGAGAGAGAGTGCCTCGTTTCCTTGAAGGAGGTGAGTGGGGACACCTCTCCCAGGGAGAGAGCGCCTCGTTTCCTTGAAGGAGGTGAGTGGGGACACCTCTCCCAGGGAGAGAGAGAGAGCGCCTCGTTTCCTTGAAGGAGGTGAGTGGGGACACCTCTCCCAGGGAGAGAGAGAGAGCGCCTCGTCTCCTTGAAGGAGGCGAGTGGGGACACCTCTCCCAGGGAGAGAGAGAGAGCGCCTCGTTTCCTTGAAGGAGGTGAGTGGGGACACCTTTCCCAGGGAGAGAGAGAGAGCACCTCGTTTCCTTGAAGGAGGTGAGTGGGGACACCTCTCCCAGGGAGAGAGAGAGAGCGCCTCGTTTCCTTGAAGGAGGTGAGTGGGGACACCTCTCCCAGGGAGAGAGAGAGAGCGCCTCGTTTCCTTGAAGGAGGTGAGTGGGGACACCTCTCCCAGGGAGAGAGAGAGAGCGCCTCGTTTCCTTGAAGGAGGTGAGTGGGGACACCTCTCCCAGGGAGAGAGAGAGAGCGCCTCGTTTCCTTGAAGGAGGTGAGTGGGGACACCTCTCCCAGAGAGAGAGAGCGCCTCGTTTCCTTGAAGGAGGTGAGTGGGGACACCTCTCCCAGGGAGAGAGAGAGAGCGCCTCGTTTCCTTGAAGGAGGTGAGTGGGGACACCTCTCCCAGAGAGAGAGTGCCTCGTTTCCTTGAAGGAGGTGAGTGGGGACACCTCTCCCAGGGAGAGAGCGCCTCGCTTCCTTGAAGGAGGTGAGTGGGGACACCTCTCCCAGGGAGAGAGAGAGAGCGCCTCGTTTCCTTGAAGGAAGTGAGTGGGGACACCTCTCCCAGGGAGAGAGAGAGAGCGCCTCGTTTCCTTGAAGGAGGTGAGTGGGGACACCTCTCCCAGGGAGAGAGAGAGAGCGCCTCGTTTCCTTGAAGGAGGTGAGTGGGGACACCTCTCCCAGGGAGAGAGAGCGCCTCGTTTCCTTGAAGGAGGTGAGTGGGGACACCTCTCCCAGGGAGAGAGAGAGAGCGCCTCGTTTCCTTGAAGGAGGTGAGTGGGGACACCTCTCCCAGGGAGAGAGAGAGAGCGCCTCGTTTCCTTGAAGGAGGTGAGTGGGGACACCTCTCCCAGGGAGAGAGAGAGAGCGCCTCGTTTCCTTGAAGGAGGTGAGTGGGGATACCTCTCCCAGGGAGAGAGAGAGAGCGCCTCGTTTCCTTGAAGGAGGTGAGTGGGGACACCTCTCCCAGGGAGAGAGAGAGAGCGCCTCGTTTCCTTGAAGGAGGTGAGTGGGGACACCTCTCCCAGGGAGAGAGAGAGAGCGCCTCGTTTCCTTGAAGGAGGTGAGTGGGGACACCTCTCCCAGGGAGAGAGAGAGAGCGCCTCGTTTCCTTGAAGGAGGTGAGTGGGGACACCTCTCCCAGGGAGAGAGAGAGAGCGCCTCGTTTCCTTGAAGGAGGTGAGTGGGGACACCTCTCCCAGGGAGAGAGAGAGAGCGCCTCGTTTCCTTGAAGGAGGTGAGTGGGGACACCTCTCCCAGGGAGAGAGAGAGAGCGCCTCGTTTCCTTGAAGGAGGTGAGTGGGGACACCTCTCCCAGGGAGAGAGAGAGAGCGCCTCGTTTCCTTGAAGGAGGTGAGTGGGGACACCTCTCCCAGGGAGAGAGAGAGAGCGCCTCGTTTCCTTGAAGGAGGTGAGTGGGGACACCTCTCCCAGGGAGAGAGAGAGAGCGCCTCGTTTCCTTGAAGGAGGTGAGTGGGGACACCTCTCCCAGGGAGAGAGAGCGCCTCGTTTCCTTGAAGGAGGTGAGTGGGGACACCTCTCCCAGGGAGAGAGAGAGAGCGCCTCGTTTCCTTGAAGGAGGTGAGTGGGGACACCTCTCCCAGGGAGAGAGAGCCTCGTTTCCTTGAAGGAGGTGAGTGGGGACACCTCTCCCAGGGAGAGAGAGAGAGCGCCTCGTTTCCTTGAAGGAGGTGAGTGGGGACACCTCTCCCAGAGAGAGAGTGCCTCGTTTCCTTGAAGGAGATGAGTGGGGACACCTCTCCCAGGGAGAGAGCGCCTCGTTTCCTTGAAGGAGGTGAGTGGGGACACCTCTCCCAGGGAGAGAGAGAGAGCGCCTCGTTTCCTTGAAGGAGGTGAGTGGGGACACCTCTCCCAGAGAGAGAGAGCGCCTCGTCTCCTTGAAGGAGGTGAGTGGGGACACCTCTCCCAGGGAGAGAGAGAGCGCCTCGTCTCCTTGAAGGAGGTGAGTGGGGACACCTTTTCCAGAGAGAGAGAGCCTCGTCTTCTTGAAGGAGGTGAGTGGGGACACCTCTCCCAGGGAGAGAGAGAGCGCCTCGTTTCCTTCAAGGAGGTGAGTGGGGACACCTCTCCCAGAGAGAGAGCGCGCATCGTTTCCTTGAAGGAGGTGAGTGGGGACACCTCTCCCAGGGAGAGAGAGAGAGCGCCTCGTTTCCTTGAAGGAGGTGAGTGGGGACACCTCTCCCAGAGAGAGAGCGCCTGGTCTCCTTGAAGGAGGTGAGTGGGGACACCTTTTCCAGAGAGAGAGAGCCTCGTCTTCTTGAAGGAGGTGAGTGGGGACACCTCTCCCAGGGAGAGAGAGAGAGCGCCTCGTTTCCTTGAAGGAGGTGAGTGGGGACACCTCTCCCAGAGAGAGAGAGCGCCTCGTCTCCTTGAAGGAGGTGAGTGGGGACACCTCTCCCAGGGAGAGAGAGAGAGCGCCTCGTTTCCTTGAAGGAGGTGAGTGGGGACACCTCTCCCAGAGAGAGAGAGCTCCTCGTCTCCTTGAAGGAGGTGAGTGGGGACACCTCTCCCAGGGAGAGAGAGAGAGCGCCTCGTTTCCTTGAAGGAGGTGAGTGGGGACACCTTTTCCAGAGAGAGAGAGCCTCGTCTTCTTGAAGGAGGTGAGTGGGGACACCTCTCCCAGGGAGAGAGAGAGAGCGCCTCGTTTCCTTGAAGGAGGTGAGTGGGGACACCTCTCCCAGGGAGAGAGAGAGAGCGCCTCGTTTCCTTGAAGGAGGTGAGTGGGGACACCTCCCCCAGAGAGAGAGAGCTCCTCGTCTCCTTGAAGGAGGTGAGTGGGGACACCTCTCCCAGGGAGAGAGAGAGAGCGCCTCGTTTCCTTGAAGGAGGTGAGTGGGGACACCTCTCCCAGGGAGAGAGAGCGCCTCGTTTCCTTGAAGGAGGTGAGTGGGGACACCTCTCCCAGGGAGAGAGAGAGAGCGCCTCGTTTCCTTGAAGGAGGTGAGTGGGGACGCCTCTCCCAGAGAGAGAGAGAGCTCCTCGTCTCCTTGAAGGAGGTGAGTGGGGACACCTCTCCCAGGGAGAGAGAGAGAGCGCCTCGTTTCCTTGAAGGAGGTGAGTGGGGACGCCTCTCCCAGAGAGAGAGAGCTCCTCGTCTCCTTGAAGGAGGTGAGTGGGGACACCTCTCCCAGGGAGACAGAGAGAGCGCCTCGTTTCCTTGAAGGACGTGAGTGGGGACGCCTCTCCCAGAGAGAGAGAGCTCCTCGTCTCCTTGAAGGAGGTGAGTGGGGACACCTCTCCCAGGGAGAGAGAGAGAGCGCCTCGTTTCCTTGAAGGACGTGAGTGGGGACGCCTCTCCCAGAGAGAGAGAGCTCCTCGTCTCCTTGAAGGAGGTGAGTGGGGACACCTCTCCCAGGGAGAGAGAGAGCGTCTCGTTTCCTTGAAGGAGGTGAGTGGGGACACCTCTCCCAGAGAGAGAGAGCTCCTCGTCTCCTTGAAGGAGGTGAGTGGGGACACCTCTCCCAGGGAGAGAGAGAGCGCCTCGTCTCCTTGAAGGAGGTGAGTGGGGACACCTCTCCCAGAGAGAGAGAGCTCCTCGTCTCCTTGAAGGAGGTGAGTGGGGACACCTCTCCCAGAGAGAGAGGGCCTCGTCTTCTTGAAGGAGGTGAGTGGGGACACCTCTCCCAGAGAGAGAGAGCCTCGTCTCCTTAAAGGAGGTGAGTGGGGACACCTCTCCCAGGGAGAGAGAGAGCGCCTCGTTTCCTTGAAGGAGGTGAGTGGGGACACCTCTCCCAGAGAGAGAGAGAGCGCCTCGTTTCCTTGAAGGAGGTGAGTGGGGACACCTCTCCCAGAGAGAGAGAAAGCGCCTCGTTTCCTTGAAGGAGGTGAGTGGGGACACCTCTCCCAGAGAGAGAGCGCCTCGTTTCCTTGAAGGAGGTGAGTGGGGACATCTCTCCCAGAGAGAGAGCGCCTCGTTTCCTTGAAGGAGGTGAGTGGGGACACCTCTTCCAGGGAGAGAGCGCCTCGTTTCCTTGAAGGAGGTGAGTGGGGACGCCTCTCCCAGAGAGAGAGAGCTCCTCGTCTCCTTGAAGGAGGTGAGTGGGGACACCTCTCCCAGGGAGAGAGAGAGAGCGCCTCGTTTCCTTGAAGGCCGTGAGTGGGGACGCCTCTCCCAGAGAGAGAGAGCTCCTCGTCTCCTTGAAGGTGAGTGGGGACACCTCTCCCAGGGAGAGAGAGAGAGCGCCTCGTTTCCTTGAAGGACGTGAGTGGGGACGCCTCTCCCAGAGAGAGAGAGCTCCTCGTCTCCTTGAAGGAGGTGAGTGGGGACACCTCTCCCAGGGAGAGAGAGAGCGTCTCGTTTCCTTGAAGGAGGTGAGTGGGGACACCTCTCCCAGAGAGAGAGAGCTCCTCGTCTCCTTGAAGGAGGTGAGTGGGGACACCTCTCCCAGGGAGAGAGAGAGCGCCTCGTCTCCTTGAAGGAGGTGAGTGGGGACACCTCTCCCAGAGAGAGAGAGCTCCTCGTCTCCTTGAAGGAGGTGAGTGGGGACACCTCTCCCAGAGAGAGAGGGCCTCGTCTTCTTGAAGGAGGTGAGTGGGGACACCTCTCCCAGAGAGAGAGAGCCTCGTCTCCTTAAAGGAGGTGAGTGGGGACACCTCTCCCAGGGAGAGAGAGAGCGCCTCGTTTCCTTGAAGGAGGTGAGTGGGGACACCTCTCCCAGAGAGAGAGAGAGCGCCTCGTTTCCTTGAAGGAGGTGAGTAGGGACACCTCTCCCAGAGAGAGAGAGAGAGCGCCTCGTTTCCTTGAAGGAGGTGAGTGGGGACACCTCTCCCAGGGAGAGAGAGAGAGCGCCTCGTTTCCTTGAAGGAGGTGAATGGGGACACCTCTCCCAGAGAGAGAGAGAGCGCCTCGTTTCCTTGAAGGAGGTGAGTAGGGACACCTCTCCCAGAGAGAGAGAGTGAGCGCCTCGTTTCCTTGAAGGAGGTGAGTGGGGACACCTCTCCCAGAGAGAGAGGGCCTCGTCTCCTTGAAGGAGGTGAGTGGGGACACCTCTCCCAGAGAGAGAGGGCCTCGTCTTCTTGAAGGAGCTGAGTGGGGACACCTCTCCCAGAGAGAGAGAGCCTCGTCTCCTTAAAGGAGGTGAGTGGGGACACCTCTCCCAGGGAGAGAGAGCGCCTCGTTTCCGTGAAGGAGGTGAGTGGGGACACCTCTCCCAGAGAGAGAGCGCCTCGTTTCCTTGAAGGAGGTGAGTGGGGTCACCTCTCCCAGAGAGAGAGCGCCTCGTTTCCTTGAAGGAGGTGAGTGGGGACACCTCTCCCAGGGAGAGAGAGAGCGCCTCGTTTTCTTGAAGGAGGTGAGTGAGGACGCCTCTCCCAGAGAGAGAGCGCCTCGTTTCCTTGAAGGAGGTGAGTGGGGACACCTCTCCCAGGGAGAGAGCGCCTCGTTTCCTTGAAGGAGGTGAGTGGGGGCACCTCTCCCAGAGAGAGAGAGAGCGCCTCGTGTCCTTGAATAAGGTGAGTGGGGACATCTCTCCCAGAGAGAGAGAGAAAGAGCGCCTCGTTTCCTTGAAGAAGGTGAGTGGGGACACCTCTCCCATAGAGAGAGCGCCTCCTTTCCTTGAAGGTGGTGAGTGGGGACACCTCTCCCAGGGAGAGAGCGCCTCGTTTCCTTGAAGGAGGTGAGTGGGGACACCTCTCCCAGAGAGAGAGAGAGCGCCTCGTTTCCTTGAAGGAGGTGAGTGGGGACACCTCTCCCAGAGAGAGAGCGCCTCGTTTCCTTGAAGGAGGTGAGTGGCGACACCTCTCCCAGAGAGAGAGAGAGAGCGCCTCGTTTCCTTGAAGGAGGTGAGTGGGGACACCTCTCCCAGAGAGAGAGAGAGCGCCTCGTTTCCTTGAAGGAGGTGAGTGGGGACACCTCTCCAAGAGAGAGAGCGCCTCCTTTCCGTGAAGGAGGTGAGTGGGGACACCTCTCCCAGGGAGCGAGAGAGCGCCTCGTTTCTTTGAAGGAGGTGAGTGGGGACACCTCTCCCAGGGAGAGAGAGAGAGCGCCTCCTTTCCGTGAAGGAGGTGAGTGGGGACACCTCTCCCAGGGAGCGAGAGAGCGCCTCGTTTCTTTGAAGGAGGTGAGTGGGGACACCTCTCCCAGGGAGAGAGAGAGAGCGCCTCGTTTCCTTGAAGGAGGTGAGTGGGGACACCTCTCCCAGAGAGAGAGAGAGCGCCTCGTTTCCTTGAAGGAGGTGAGTGGGGACACCTCTCCCAGAGAGAGAGAGAGTGCCTCGTTTCCTTGAAGGAGGTGAGTGGGGACACCTCTCCCAGAGAGAGAGCGCCTCGTTTCCTTGAAGGAGGTGAGTGGGGACACCTCTCCCAGAGAGAGAGAGAGCGCCTCGTTTCCTTGAAGGAGGTGAGTGGGGACACCTCTCCCAGGGAGAGAGCGCCTCGTTTCCTTGAAGGAGGTGAGTGGGGACACCTCTCCCAGGGAGAGAGAGAGAGCGCCTCGTTTCCTTGAAGGAGGTGAGTGGGGACACCTCTCCCAGGGAGCGAGAGAGCGCCTCGTTTCTTTGAAGGAGGTGAGTGGGGACACCTCTCCCAGGGAGAGAGAGAGCGCGCCTCGTTTCCTTGAAGGAGGTGAGTGGGGACACCTCTCCCAGGGAGAGAGCGCCTCGTTTCCTTGAAGGAGGTGAGTGGGGACACCTCTCCCAGAGAGAGAGAGAGCGCCTCGTTTCCTTGAAGGAGGTGAGTGGGGACACCTCTCCCAGGGAGAGAGAGCCTCGCTTCCTTGAAGGAGGTGAGTGGGGACACCTCTCCCAGGGAGAGAGCGCCTCGTTTCCATGAAGGAGGTGAGTGGGGACACCTCTCCCAGGGAGAGAGAGAGAGCGCCTCGTTTCCTTGAAGGAGGTGAGTGGGGACACCTCTCCCAGGGAGAGAGCGCCTCGTTTCCTTGAAGGAGGTGAGTGGGGACACCTCTCCCAGAGAGAGAGAGAGCGCCTCGTTTCCTTGAAGGAGGTGAGTGGGGACACCTCTCCCAGGGAGAGAGCGCCTCGTTTCCTTGAAGGAGGTGAGTGGGGACACCTCTTCCAGGGAGAGAGAGAGCGCCTCGTTTCCTTGAAGGAGGTGAGTGGGGACACCTCTCCCAGGGAGAGAGCGCCTCGTTTCCTTGAAGGAGGTGAGTGGGGGCACCTCTCCCAGAGAGAGAGAGAGCGCCTCGTGTCCTTGAATGAGGTGAGTGGGGACATCTCTCCCAGAGAGAGAGAGAGAGCGCCTCGTTTCCTTGAAGAAGGTGAGTGGGGACACCTCTCCCATAGAGAGAGCGCCTCCTCTCCTTGAAGGTGGTGAGTGGGGACACCTCTCCCAGGGAGAGAGCGCCTCGTTTCCTTGAAGGAGGTGAGTGGGGACACCTCTCCCAGAGAGAGAGCGCCTCGTTTCCTTGAAGGAGGTGAGTGGGGACACCTCTCCCAGAGAGAGAGCGCCTCGTTTCCTTGAAGGAGGTGAGTGGCGACACCTCTCCCAGAGAGAGAGAGAGCGCCTCGTTTCCTTGAAGGAGGTGAGTGGGGACACCTCTCCCAGAGAGAGAGAGAGCGCCTCGTTTCCTTCAAGGAGGTGAGTCGGGACACCTCTCCCAGGGAGAGAGAGAGCGCCTCGTTTCCTTGAAGGAGGTGAGTGGGGACACCTCTCCAAGAGAGAGAGCGCCTCCTTTCCGTGAAGGAGGTGAGTGGGGACACCTCTCCCAGGGAGCGAGAGAGCGCCTCGTTTCTTTGAAGGAGGTGAGTGAGGACACCTCTCCCAGGGAGAGAGAGAGAGCGCCTCGTTTCCTTGAAGGAGGTGAGTGGGGACACCTCTCCCAGGGAGAGAGCGCCTCGTTTCCTTGAAGGAGGTGAGTGGGGACACCTCTCCCAGAGAGAGAGAGAGCGCCTCGTTTCCTTGAAGGAGGTGAGTGTGGACACCTCTCCCAGAGAGAGAGAGAGCGCCTCGTTTCCTTGAAGGAGGTGAGTGGGGACACCTCTCCCAGAGAGAGAGAGAGCGCCTCGTTTCCTTGAAGGAGGTGAGTGGGGACACCTCTCCCAGAGAGAGAGAGAGTGCCTCGTTTCCTTGAAGGAGGTGAGTGGGGACACCTCTCCCAGAGAGAGAGCGCCTCGTTTCCTTGAAGGAGGTGAGTGGGGACACCTCTCCCAGAGAGAGAGAGAGCGCCTCGTTTCCTTGAAGGAGGTGAGTGGGGACACCTCTCCCAGGGAGAGAGAGAGAGCGCCTCGTTTCCTTGAAGGAGGTGAGTGGGGACACCTCTCCCAGGGAGCGAGAGAGCGCCTCGTTTCTTTGAAGGTGAGTGGGGACACCTCTCCCAGGGAGAGAGAGAGCGCGCCTCGTTTCCTTGAAGGAGGTGAGTGGGGACACCTCTCCCAGGGAGAGAGCGCCTCGTTTCCTTGAAGGAGGTGAGTGGGGACACCTCTTCCAGAGAGAGAGAGAGCGCCTCGTTTCCTTGAAGGAGGTGAGTGGGGACACCTCTCCCAGGGAGAGAGAGCCTCGTTTCCTTGAAGGAGGTGAGTGGGGACACCTCTCCCAGAGAGAGAGAGAGAGCGCCTCGTTTCCTTGAAGGAGGTGAGTGGGGACACCTCTCCCAGGGAGAGAGCGCCTCGTTTCCATGAAGGAGGTGAGTGGGGACACCTCTCCCAGGGAGAGAGAGAGAGCGCCTCGTTTCCTTGAAGGAGGTGAGTGGGGACACCTCTCCCAGGGAGAGAGCGCCTCGTTTCCTTGAAGGAGGTGAGTGGGGACACCTCTCCCAGAGAGAGAGAGAGCGCCTCGTTTCCTTGAAGGAGGTGCGTGGGGACACCTCTCCCAGGGAGAGAGCGCCTCGTTTCCTTGAAGGAGGTGAGTGGGGACACCTCTTCCAGGGAGAGAGAGAGCGCCTCGTTTCCTTGAAGGAGGTGAGTGGGGACACCTCTCCCAGGGAGAGAGAGAGCTCCTCGTTTCCTTGAAGGAGGTGAGTGGGGACACCTCTCCCAGAGAGAGTGCCCCGGGACACGTCATATTTATACTCGATGGCTCGCCAGCTTCGTGGGCGCCTAGCACCATGGACGCGGAGTGGGGACACCTCTCCCAGAGAGAGAGAGAGCGCCTCGTTTCCTTGAAGGAGGTAAGTGGGGACACCTCTCCCAGGGAGAGAGCGCCTCGTTTCCTTGAAGGAGGTGAGTGGGGACACCTCTCCCAGAGAGAGAGAAAGCGCCTCGTTTCCTTGAAGGAGGTGAGTGGGGACACCTCTCCCAGAGAGAGAGCGCCTCGTTTCCTTGAAGGAGGTGAGTGGGGACATCTCTCCCAGAGAGAGAGCGCCTCGTTTCCTTGAAGGAGGTGAGTGGGGACACCTCTTCCAGGGAGAGAGCGCCTCGTTTCCTTGAAGGAGGTGAGTGGGGGCACCTCTCCCAGAGAGAGAGAGAGCGCCTCGTGTCCTTGAAGGAGGTGAGTGGGGACACCTCTCCGAGGGAGAGAGCGCCTCGTCTCCTTCGAGGACCATGTTATGATCCCCTCAGGATTTGGCGACTGCCGATCGGGGAGCGAAGGTCGCCGCCGGACTTCCAAGACACGTCCCGGTCCCCGGGACACGTCATATTTATACTCGATGGCTCGCCAGCTTCGTGGGCGCCTAGCACCATGGACGCGGAGTCATTCTCATCGGTGGAGAGCAGCCACTCTTTCCTTCTGCCATGTTAAGCCCTCTAGTCATTCCCAACACTGTGGCAATCGAGTTGACACAGGAAATTAATGTGCGATTCCCATTCAGGCATTCGGTGGCTTATTTTATCATCGCAGGGGTAAGGGAGGATAGAGGGAGAGGGGGCGGGGGGGGGGGGGTGCAAGCAGAATAAAACTAAATAAATGCGGCCAAGAAGTACAATCCGCATATCTATGACAACGGGTTCAGTCGGTGTAAGCTGTTACGTAAAGTTTACCCGATTGAACGATTTCGGGGTTTTATTTCAAAAGTGTTGATTCGTCATTGGCTGAAGAGGTATGCTGACGTCAATATGGATTGGTTGGGTGGGGGCAGGAGTTGGGGAGGGGTAGAGGAATGGGGAGGGAGCGGGGCGGGGGAGGGTATCGCTGTAGACGCTTCCCTCGCTCCCAGGCTAAAAGTTTGTAGATGCGTAATCGTTCCCTGTAAAGCCTTACAACACCTGGATCCTCGGCTGGAGGAGCTGGGGCGGGGTGGGGGGGGGCATCAGGGCGGGGCGGGGCGGAGCGGAGCTGGGTGGTTCGGTTACGATGGTTTATCTGGCTGTGAATGGGTGGAGGGGTGGAGGGGAGAGGGCGGCAGGGTCGGTGGCGGTAGTGTAAGAAGTGGTGTGGGAGAGCCAACGATAACGTGGTAGTCCGGCCACCCCGTGAGGCCCAGGGCGGCCGCTGGATGTGGCTGGGAGAAGTCACCACTCACCCGTCGATGGCAGATGCCCCAGGGGGCACGGCGAGCTGTTTACGCCACCCTTGGCGCCCTCGCTGCCGGAAGGTGTTTTACATCATAGGCACGTGCGGCGCGTGGTCTGCAGGTGTCTGGTGAGGGAGGGTGAGGGAGGGCTGGACGGAGAGACCGGGGAGGGGGGCGGGGGGCGTATCCCCCGCAAAACCAGGCCCACCATAATCACACAGGTCTCCTCATCGTTTGCTAGTCAATCTTAGCCTGAGTTGCCTCATTATCGCCCATTATCATTGCATTCGCACCCAGCTTTCTGGCTTCCTTTCTGTTCTTCTTTTCCCACGTTCATTTCTTTTGATGTATTCCTTCTTTGTATTTTATTTCTCTGCCCAACCCGACTATGCCGCCGCCAGCCCCCGCCCCCCACCCCCCACCGCCATCGCCCGTATTCTCTCCTGCTCTCGCCACGTCTCCTGCCCCTCGCTCCCCCTACCCGCCCCCCACCTCCCCCATCGATCCGCCTGTCCAGGTGTCAACTCTCACGTGGCCCGACACCACCGGCTCGAGATCTCCTCGACCCCCCATCTCGTCTCCTACCCCATGAGCCCTCGGTAACCCCTCCCCCTTTCCCTTCGGTCGACGGAGCAACAGAGTGATTAACGCCGAAAAATACAGAGTAAAGACTTAAGACCGAAAGGCAAACCGATGGAGATGAACCCATTGTCCCTGTGGAAATCGCTGTTTTCAAAATGCCACGCCTGCATTAGACAGGTAATCTCCCTAAAGCCAGACTAACATAATGCTTGGCGGGTTCCCACCTGCCGAGACGCCAGAGCCTCTGGCGTAGCCCCTAGGAACGCAGGGGGGGGGGGGGGGCAGCCCTCAGGCCCCGTAACGCCACGGGGCAATGTCGTTCCAACGTTTCGTTCAGGGCTATAACTCTGGGACAATGAGGTTCCAACGCTTTGTCGAGTGCCAGAACCCTGGGACAATGTGGTTTCAGCGTATTGCTCAGTGCCACACTGCCGTGATAATATGGTTTCCACACTTTGTCCTGTGCCAAAACGCCGGGACAATGTGGTTTCAGCGTTTTGTTCAGTGCCACACAGTGAAACACCGTGAAATATGTCTGGCTGCTAGGCCTAGCGTAAGTTCTAGAGCAATGCTTAAACAACATAAACCAAATTGCTTCGTTTGGCTCGCATAAAGCATGAAAAAATGTAGAATATAACAACTTGGCTTTCCCCCGCATGCCAACCCATACAAATCACTCTGACAATAATAAGAGCTGACACAGCATGTCTGTTTTTACCGTCTAAGCTGCCTCTTTATCTTTCATGTTTGGTGATGGAGCGAAGAATTGCGTGTTGCGGGCTTTGACCTTGAAAGGTCATGCTTTCAGTTAGGTCGGACTGATGTTATGGGTTTATGTGAACGCCCGGCAAATGGGAGTATAGGGAAAGAAAAGGGTGTGGTGTGTGTGGTGGTGGTGGGGGTGTGTGGGGGGATGGAGGGGTGGAGGGGTGTGAAGGTTCCCGAAGGCCGTTGATGGGTGAGGATGGATGGTGGCATGGCTTAGCAAGGTGATTGTCGCCTTTAGACAGAGGTATCTATTATCGCCCGCCCAGAAGGAGGTCTTCCGAGGGGAGAAAGGCACGATTCCCATGACTCTCCCCGGCCTCTAAACCACCCATCCACCCTCAGCTGTACCCCCCATACTCTAACAAACCCGACTGTCTCTATGCCTCCCCACCAGTCGCTGCCCCCCCCCACCAACCCCCCCCCCCCACCACACCACCCGGGAGCGTGACACGTACAGACCAAAGATGGTTATTCAGTTAGTTCGAAAGGAAGAGGGTCACTCCATGCCCCACCCTTCACTCCTGTTCATACACCCCCTCATCCCCGCCCACCACATTGCCCCCCCCCCCCCCTGTTCTCCCTTCCCCAGCCCCTATCGGTTTTAAATTCCAGACCTGAGCCGGGAACAACGAAAAGAGAGAACGAGGCAGGCAAACGTTGATTGTGGAAGTCGATGCTTTCCGCCCGCCTGCCCTCTGGCGGCGGACATTGACATTGACTTCGGAGGGGACGTCGCTTCCGGTATTGACGTCATCGGGTCACGTGTCGCCCCGAGGCCAGGAGTAGGCGTCTGGCGGCTACTGGACTGAAGCCTGCGTCTCAGGGGAAGGGGGTGGGGGAAGGGGGATGAGTGGGGGGGGGGGAGGAAAAATAGGGATCGGGGTCCGGCTGCATAGGAAAGAGGAGTGAGAGCGAGAAGGAAAGAGGGGCAAATAGGAGGGGGAGAGTAAAACGGCAACGACAGAGGAACGACAGACATGGCACGGAGGAAAAGACATGAAGGCAGTCTGATGATATACGAGAAATAGACAGAATATATAGAAAACACGTATTTTAAACATAGTTTGAGTAACAAAAATGTAATATCAAAATAAGCCGGCAAACCAGATAGTTTTGTTATGTTGTGTTTGATCGATTCCGTTGGTAGCCTTTCAGTGCACTCGTTAGACAACACGGCAGGAAAACGTTCCCTTTCCGACGACGACCAACCAAGGGCCATTAGTGCATCGTGTATAGTTTTACCAATCAAGGGGGGCTATGATTTATGGTGTATTTGTGAATAAACTTTACTTTAGGGCAACTGATGCAAAACCCTATAGGAAACGCAAAGGCGGCATCAGTAAAATTCGCTTGTCAAGAGAGATGTAAAAAGGTGAACAAGTCGCGAAGAAAAAAGTCACAATTATGGCACTTAGGGAAGGGAAGGAAGATGTTCGATCAGTGTTACTGTTTGTGAACAAGCCGAGAAGCAAAGCCAGGACGCCCCTCCCCCCGTCCCCGCCCCCCTGCCCCTCCCTGACAGTCCTGGCGTGAATGGGAAGCCCCACAAGGAGGCGCTGTAATCAGGGATACCATGCAGTAGATAAGCTGAGTGTCTGTTTGCCGGATATGTTTGTCTTGTTAATAATTTAGGGGGCACACTGGACGCATGGCACTCTCGAGAGAGGCCGACCGCTAGGGGTCTCTTCAGACTAGCGCCTCCGACACCATGCTCTCGCTCTGCTTATCACCAGGAAAAGGATAACAGTGGGCGATAATGTGATGAACATGGCTGAGGCCACCGGGAAAACCATGTTCAGCTATCTCTTGTTGGACGTAATGGCGCCGAGCAAATGTCTCTTTGTCAGATCCCGAGGGTTAGTGTAAAGCCAAAACGGCCGCCAACCTCGTGACTTGCTCGGCCAACAATCCCAGGATTAGCCGTGCGACTCGATCCCGGCGGGAAAACACGGATTGTGTCCGTCTCAGATAGTTCTTGTCCTTCATCCTCAATGGAGAGATTACCGGGGTGTCCTCGTAGCTAGAGCAACGTAATCTCATGTAATAACTACGCATTCCACCGCTCCGTGGTAGATCGGAACTAACAGGCAATAAATAGAGGGAAACTGATGCAGAAGGTACGGACTTAGCATTGGCATGAGGCGCCAGGGAGACCCGCTACCGAATATATGGCACAGCGGTTATTGGGTGCGTGTTACAAATGACGGCCAGGATATTTTCATCGTTGGTAATAATTCTTACTAGAATTGGGATATTTTCATCACGGTGTATTTATATCCCAAGCTATAACCCGGTACGGGACACATGCCCACAGGCTCTGCGTTATTAGGACATCGATTACCAACACTTGGCACAGCAGCCAAACCATAGTGATAGGCTGTACAAAGGGAAGCTGAGAGTCTGGCGGGGACACAGGGGTGGTATGTGACGATGATACATGCCCCGCGAGGGGTGTGAGCTGAGAGTCTGGCGGGGACACAGGGGTGGTATGTGACGGTGATACATGCCCCGCGAGGGGTGCGAGCTGAGAGTTTGGCGGGGACACAGGGGTCGTATGTGACGATGATACATGCCCCGCGAGGGGTGCGAGCTGAGAGTCTGGCGGGGACACAGGGGTGGTATGTGACGATGATACATGCCCCGCGAGGGGTGCGAGCTGAGAGTCTGGCGGGGACACAGGGGTGGTATGTGACGGTGATACATGCCCCGCGAGGGGTGTGAGCTGAGAGTCTGGCGGGGACACAGGGGTGGTATGTGACGATGATACATGCCCCGCGAGGGGTGTGAGCTGAGAGTCTGGCGAGGACACAGGGGTGGTATGTGACGATGATACATGCCCCGCGAGGGGTGTGAGCTGAGAGTCTGGCGGGGACACAGGGGTGGTATGTGACGGTGATACATGCCCCGCGAGGGGTGTGAGCTGAGAGTCTGGCGGGGACACAGGGGTGGTATGTGACGGTGATACATGCCCCGCGAGGGGTGTGAGCTGAGAGTCTGGCGGGGACACAGGGGTGGTATGTGACGGTGATACATGCCCCGCGAGGGGTGTGAGCTGAGAGTCTGGCGGGGACACAGGGGTGGTATGTGACGATGATACATGCCCCGCGAGGGGTGTGAGCTGAGAGTCTGGCGAGGACACAGGGGTGGTATGTGACGATGATACATGCCCCGCGAGGGGTGTGAGCTGAGAGTCTGGCGGGGACACAGGGGTGGTATGTGACGGTGATACATGCCCCGCGAGGGGTGTGAGCTGAGAGTCTGGCGGGGACACAGGGGTGGTATGTGACGGTGATACATGTCCCGCGAGGGGTGCGAGCTGAGAGTCTGGCGGGGACACAGGGGTGGTATGTGACGATGATACATGCCCCGCGAGGGGTGTGAGCTGAGAGTCTGGCGGGGACACAGGGGTGGTATGTGACGATGATACATGCCCCGCGAGGGGTGTGAGCTGAGAGTCTGGCGGGGACACAGGGGTGGTATGTGACGATGATACATGCCCCGCGAGGGGTGTGAGCTGAGAGTCTGGCGGGGACACAGGGGTGGTATGTGACGGTGATACATGCCCCGCGAGGGGTGTGAGCTGAGAGTCTGGCGGGGACACAGGGGTGGTATGTGACGGTGATACATGTCCCGCGAGGGGTGCGAGCTGAGAGTCTGGCGGGGACACAGGGGTGGTATGTGACGATGATACATGCCCCGCGAGGGGTGCGAGCTGAGACTCTGGCGGGGACACAGGGGTGGTATGTGACGATGATACATGCCCCGCGAGGGGTGTGAGCTGAGAGTCTGGCGGGGACACAGGGGTGGTATGTGACGGTGATACATGCCCCGCGAGGGGTGTGAGCTGAGAGTCTGGCGGGGACACAGGGGTGGTATGTGACGGTGATACATGTCCCGCGAGGGGTGCGAGCTGAGAGTCTGGCGGGGACACAGGGGTGGTATGTGACGATGATACATGCCCCGCGAGGGGTGCGAGCTGAGACTCTGGCGGGGACACAGGGGTGGTATGTGACGATGATACATGTCCCGCGAGGGGTGTGAGCTGAGAGTCTGGTGGGGACACAGGGGTGGTATGTGACGATGATACATGCCCCGCGAGGGGTGTGAGCTGAGAGTCTGGCGGGGACACAGGGGTGGTATGTGACGGTGATACATGCCCCGCGAGGGGTGTGAGCTGAGAGTCTGGCGAGGACACAGGGGTGGTATGTGACGATGATACATGCCCCGCGAGGGGTGTGAGCTGAGAGTCTGGCGGGGACACAGGGGTGGTATGTGACGATGATACATGCCCCGCGAGGGGTGTGAGCTGAGAGTCTGGCGGGGACACAGGGGTGGTATGTGACGATGATACATGCCCCGCGAGGGGTGTGAGCTGAGAGTCTGGCGGGGACACAGGGGTGGTATGTGACGGTGATACATGCCCCGCGAGGGGTGCGAGCTGAGAGTCTGGCGGGGACACAGGGGTGGTATGTGACGATGATACATGCCCCGCGAGGGGTGGGAGCATTTAATAGAAACCCGCGATGAAGAACGAGGTTTGAGTTGACTTACACGTGCGATGAACCTTCAGCGAAACCAATTTCTGAAGCAACACTTTACATTCCCCGCATTAAAATACATGGATAGACAGTGAGGAGATAAATATGAGCGGTAGTGTCTGGGGAATCAAGCTGCAGACGGACTGATGGGGAGAAAAAAGCTGCAGACGGAGTAATGGACAGAAGCAAGCCCTCATTACCGCTACATTCTGTAGAAAGCCGACCGCCATCTCAAAACCAAAAGCAAAATGACTAAAAAAATGCTGAGTGGCTGGCTACTTTAAGGCCGATATCTCCAGACACAGTCGTGGTTGAATCTTGCTCTATCCTCATTGCATATTAGCTTCCGGTGTCGTCAGGTGGAAGAGAATGGTATTATATTATATGCAAACTATTATTGCGATTTTGTTAAATTAAGCAGAAATTAGGCAGCACGTTTCTAGTTGGCTCATTTAGTTGGTTCGATTCGTGTGAGTAGTATATTTTTATATATATATTTTTTATTGAAACATCATATCTCCGTTGAAATTCACCTGAAGTTAATGCCATCGAAGACGGTCACAGCGGAAAATGACTGTGAAGCCAACTATCTTTAGTATAGATTATTATTAAATAATATTATATATCTTTGCTTGGAGATTAGATTTTATTATTGTATTATGCCTAAAGATTACAGTGATTTTGGTTCGATGTCAAACCATCATCTTCGGTTGTTTATCAGGATCCACTAACTCGATTAACTCGGTGTCTTTCACTTAATGGAGTCGACTCATGGGTTGATTTGCCAGTAGAATTAGCTCCATTTTTTTCCACAGTTTCTTCACTGCATCTCTCTTGTGTGTGTGTGTCTTGTCCAGTGATAATGGGGGTCTGATTGATTATGCCAGCAGGGCTGGATTCGGTGCTAATGCATCAGTACCATTTCTAACTCGATAGACCGTTAGGTAAAGGCTAAGTGCGAATACAATACACCAGCCAATGCGTGGCTTAAGGCTGGAATGGCTTAAGGCTCAGCGGGTGCGTGGTGAAGGCTCACAACCATTTACCTCCCCCCCCCTCCCACACCCCTCTCTCTCTCCCCCTCTCCCTCTCACTGGGTGCTCTCTGGGTACTATCATATGATGCATAACGCTGGGATAATGACAAGCTGTGTCTCTGTCTGAGCGATGCTCTACCACGGTGGGGTGGCCAGGGATCTGTCGTTGTCTTTGTCTCTCCTCCTTTCTCTGAACAACCGTCTTGTAACTCAAGCAATATGCTGCCGAATATCGCGCTCTCCGTCACTGTTTCTGTGGGTTTTCACGAGGACTGTGATGTAGTAATGTGACGCCGCTTCACGCTTGAATGGCTAAGCTACTGTCAAACGTATATGCAACGTAACTGGTACTAATACGCTGACGTGATTTAGGTTTGCCGTTCCGTTCATGCGTTGTAAACTATGTGATGGCTAATATTATCTTTGAGTGATGCTGCGTCACGTTGGGATGGCAAAACTGGCCCTCGCCCTGAGCACTGCCACTCAGCGGTGGTATGGCGCCACTTCTCACCGGAATGACTGAGATTTCTCTTTCACTCCTTGTGTAATTTCGTTTAGTGGCGGGCAATGACATTGGCTACATACAGTAAAGGCTCCACGACAACATACGAGCATTGCTCACGCGGCGCTATGTGCATTGGCAGGAACGCGATTGTGTGCTTACAAACCCTGGCAATATGGCCGGGCACACAGCCGCCACCCCCCCACCCCCACTCACCTCCCTGGCCCGCCCCCTCCCGCTGCACCGTCAGCACAATGCCGGCCATAACTCATGACCAATGCGGGTGGGTACAAATTATATCTCTGTCTGTATAACATACAAGCACTGTTTTTATTTATCTCATTCTATCACGAATACCGAATATCAAAGCAATTATGGCAGTTTATTGAGGTTCCCGTATCCCCTTGACATGCCCACCGCCAGCCTGATAAACAGTCACCCGTGTGGCACACACTGCGTACCATGTGCACTGTGCCGCCGTGACACACACTGCGTACCATGTGCACTGTGCCGCCGTGACACACACCGCGTACCATGTGCACTGTGCCGCCGTGACACACACTGCGTACCAAGTGCACTGTGCCGCCGTGACACACACTGCGTACCATGTGCACTGTGCCGCCGTGACACACACTGCGTACCATGTGCACTGTGCCGCCGTGACACGCACTGCGTACCAAGTGCACTGTGCCGCCGTGACACACACTGCGTACCATGTGCACTGTGCCGCCGTGACACACACTGCGTACCATGTGCACTGTGCCGCCGTGACACACACTGCGTACCATGTGCACTGTGCCGCCGTGACACACACTGCGTACCATGTGCACTGTGCCGCCGTGACACACACTGCGTACCATGTGCACTGTGCCGCCGTGACACACACTGCGTACCATGTGCACTGTGCCGCCGTGACACACACTGCGTACCATGTGCACTGTGCCGCCGTGAGACACACCGCGTACCATGTGCACTGTGCCGCCGTGACACACACTGCGTACCATGTGCACTGTGCCGCCGTGAGACACACTGCGTACCATGTGCACTGTGCCGCCGTGACACACACTGCGTACCATGTGCACTGTGCCGCCGTGACACACACTGCGTACCATGTGCACTGTGTCGCCGTGAGACACACTGCGTACCATGTGCACTGTGCCGCCGTGACACACACTGCGTACCATGTGCACTGTGCCGCCGTGACACACACTGCGTACCATGTGCACTGTGCCGCCGTGACACACACTGCGTACCATGTGCACTGTGCCGCCGTGACACGCACTGCGTACCATGTGCACTGTGCCGCCGTGAGACACACTGCGTACCATGTGCACTGTGCCGCCGTGACACACACTGCGTACCATGTGCACTGTGCCGCCGTGACACACACTGCGTACCATGTGCACTGTGCCGCCGTGACACACACTGCGTACCATGTGCACTGTGCCGCCGTGACACACACTGCGTACCATGTGCACTGTGCCGCCGTGACACACACTGCGTACCATGTGCACTGTGCCGCCGTGACACGCACTGCGTACCATGTGCACTGTGCCGCCGTGAGACACACTGCGTACCATGTGCACTGTGCCGCCGTGACACACACTGCGTACCATGTGCACTGTGCCGCCGTGACACGCACTGCGTACCATGTGCACTGTGCCGCCGTGACACACACTGCGTACCATGTGCACTGTGCCGCCGTGACACACACTGCGTACCATGTGCACTGTGCCGCCGTGACACACACTGCGTACCATGTGCACTGTGCCGCCGTGACACACACTGCGTACCATGTGCACTGTGCCGCCGTGACACGCACTGCGTACCATGTGCACTGTGCCGCCCTGACACACACCGCGTACCATGTGCACTGTGCCGCCGTGAGACACACTGCGTACCATGTGCACTGTGCCGCCGTGACACCCACCGCGTACCATGTGCACTGTGCCGCCGTGAGACACACTGCGTACCATGTGCACTGTGCCGCCGTGACACACACTGCGTACCATGTGCACTGTGCCGCCGTGAGACACACTGCGTACCATGTGCACTGTGCCGCCGTGAGACACACTGCGTACCATGTGCACTGTGCCGCCGTGACACACACTGCGTACCATGTGCACTGTGCCGCCGTGACACACACCGCGTACCATGTGCACTGTGCCGCCGTGAGACACACTGCGTACCATGTGCACTGTGCCGCCGTGACACACACCGCGTACCATGTGCACTGTGCCGCCGTGAGACACACTGCGTACCATGTGCACTGTGCCGCCGTGACACACACCGCGTACCATGTGCACTGTGCCGCCGTGACACGCACTGCGTACCATGTGCACTGTGCCGCCGTGACACACACTGCGTACCATGTGCACTGTGCCGCCGTGACACACACTGCGTACCATGTGCACTGTGCCGCCGTGAGACACACTGCGTACCATGTGCACTGTGCCGCCGTGACACACACTGCGTACCATGTGCACTGTGCCGCCGTGAGACACACTGCGTACCATGTGCACTGTGCCGCCGTGAGACACACTGCGTACCATGTGCACTGTGCCGCCGTGAGACACACTGCGTACCATGTGCACTGTGCCGCCGTGACACACACTGCGTACCATGTGCACTGTGCCGCCGTGAGACACACTGCGTACCATGTGCACTGTGCCGCCGTGAGACACACCGCGTACCATGTGCACTGTGCCGACGTGACACACACTGCGTACCATGTGCACTGTGCCGCCGTGACACACACCGCGTACCATGTGCACTGTGCCGCCGTGAGACACACTGCGTACCATGTGCACTGTGCCGACGTGACACACACTGCGTACCATGTGCACTGTGCCGCCGTGAGTACGGGGTGAGCGCGCCAGCTGTACTCCCGTCACCAGCTCACGGTGGGTTGACCCAGGCTGTGCGAACTGTGCGGCGACGGCGGCTTTAAACGTTCTTTAATCAGTGGATCATGGACGTGGGGTCTCTGGCCTGTACTGGTGAGGTTCTGGGTGGTAGGGAGATTAGGCTGAGTGCAGTGAGTAGGTGTAGAACGCAGCACAAATCAGGGCGAGATAAGCTGTAGTACCGACTTGACGCGCACTTAATGGATGCCGTGCCTCTTACCTACCTCACGCACTAGGGGGTGTCCTACCTACCGCTCCCACCAGGGGGCGTCCTACCTACCTCTCCCTCTAGGGGGCGTCTCATACCTACCTCTCCCTCTAAGGGGCGTCCTACCTACCTCTCCCACCAGGGGGCGTCCTACCTTCCTCTTCCTCTAGGGGGCGTCCCATACCTACCTCTCCCTCTAAGGGGCGTCCTACCTATCTCTCTCTCTAGGGGGCGCCTCTTACCTACCTCTCCCTCTAGGGGGCTTCTCTAACCTCCCTCTCCCTGTAGGGGGCTTCTTACCTACCTCTCCCTCTAGGGGGTGCCTCTTACCTACCTCTCCCTCTAGGAGGCTTCTCTTACTTCCCTCTCCCTGTAGGGGGCTTCTTACCTACCCCTCCCTCTAGGAGGCTTCTCTTACTTCCCTCTCCCTGTAGGGGGCTTCTTACCTACCTCTCCCTCTAGGGGGCGTCTCGTACCTACCTCTCCCTCTAAGGGGCGTCCTACCCACCTCTCCCACCAGGGGGCGTCCTACCTTCCTCTTCCTCTAGGGGGCGTCCCATACCTACCTCTCCCTCTAAGGGGCGTCCTACCTATCTCTCTCTCTAGGGGGCGCCTCTTACCTACCTCTCCCTCTAGGGGGCTTCTCTAACCTCCCTCTCCCTGTAGGGGGCTTCTTACCTACCTCTCCCTCTAGGGGGTGCCTCTTACCTACCTCTCCCTCTAGGAGGCTTCTCTTACTTCCCTCTCCCTGTAGGGGGCTTCTTACCTACCTCTCCCTCTAGGGGGCGTCTTACCTACCTCTCCCTCTAGGGGGCGTCTTTTACCTACCTCTCTCTCTAGGGGGCGTCTTGTCTACCTATCCCTCTAGGGGGCGTCCTTTACCTCCATATCCCTCTAGGGGGCGGCCCCTTACCTCCATCTCCCTCTAGGGGGCGTCTCATACCTACCTGCTTCCTCTAGGCGGCGTTTTACCTACCTATCCCTTTAGGGAGCGTCTCTTAAGTACATCTCCCTCTAGGGGGCGTCTCTTACCTACCTCTCCCTCTAGGGGGCGTATGCCCCCCCCCCTCCCGGACACACGCTTACGACAAGATGGACAGACCCTGTTGGTTGGCCAGATATTGTTCGTCCTGCACAACCAGCATTGACTATATATTAAGTGCCGCGGCGATATATTTCCGCCATAGCAATGTGCCTGCCGTGGCCCACAACGCGGACCGGCGCCATGGTTTACATGGGGTCATGGGCGCGAAAACTGTGTGCACGGCCGATGTAGAACGCGCACGTGGCGCTTCAATATGGGAGTCGCCCATAGGTCGGCCAGGGCGACTATTCCGCAGAAGACCTGCGAGGAAATTCCTTTGACGTCACTTCCGTCTTAGCCTTGGCAACCGAGTGCTGATGCGAGGACCGAGATAATCTCGTGGACTCTCGCCGCTGTGCGAGGGGAAGTGCTCCCGACGGGGCGACCCCTACAGGGAGATTTCCGTCTCCGTCCTACCCCTCTTCCTGTTTCTTGATCTGATTTAAGCAAGGCTTCAGTTTGAGCTCAAGTTTCATGTAATGGACCGCCCCCCTTCCCTCTCTCTCTCTCTCTCTCTCATTCTTTCTCTTCCGATCTTACTCTTTCCTGCCCCTGCCTGACAACGTCCACTGAATATTCACAACACAGCACCCCGGACGCGTTGAGTCAGCGGGGAAGCCGACTCACACATACTGCGGACGGGGTGTTGACTGTCCACTGAGGTATGCATGTCACCTAAAGGATCATGAGCTTGACCCTGTCACTTGGTAACTATGTGGATACAAAGACAAGCTGACTTTACATGGGACGCGCGCGGCTTAGCCCTGGTACATGCCTCTCTGACCACGCCCGTAAACAGAGCTAGGGTGAGAGCCATGCCGCTGACACGGCCGAAAACAAGAAATCGGCAGAAATCGCGGACCGGTGGCTCAAGTTGAAGTTCATAACAGAAAAAATATACAGTGCCTACCCGCCAATGTGCGCCACGACGTTCCTAAAGCTTTTTGGACTTTCGTCGCACTTTCATTTCTTTGCTTGGTAACGTATTTTCTTGTAATCCGGGCGATTTTTGTCACCTCTCGCTTCGTTTTGAATGTTCCGCCGCTCGCCGGAAGTAAACAAAATTAGCGTGAGCACTCGCTGCCAGGCGGCGTTTGTTGACTTCCGGTGAGCGGCGGAGCATTCAAAACGAAGCGAGAGGTGAAAAAAATCGCCCGGATTACAAGACATCGCGCACATTGGCGGGTTGGCACTGTATATTTTTTCTGTTATGAACTTCAACTTGAGCCACCGGTCCGCGATTTCTGCCGATTTCTTGTTTTCGGCCGTGTCAGCGGCATGGCCTTCACCCTAGCTCCGTTTACGGGCGTGGTCAGAGAGGCATGCACCATGGCTACGCGCAGCTAGTCACATACTATATATGGCCCCATAGCTGAAGGTGGGCGGTGCCAATGGCTGTTGGAACCAGTCGTTCTGGGGCAAACTGAGATAATCTAATCTAGATCAAAATGCGGTCCCTCTCTGCGTCCGTGTGCCTTTGTGGAAGGATTAGACGTAGGCAAGTGTTTGGTTTATGAATATGTGATATGTCAAAGGCGGAGTTTGCAAATAGACAGGGTCTAATTTGAGTTGCATGAGCTCGCCAATGAAAAATTAACCACTCAAGACGTTGAGGCACAAGAAGTCTGTATTAATTTGCACTAAAAAGCTTGCGATATTCTACAGATGTCAATCCCAGGGCGAGATAAATGACCACAACGGCAGCATATCCTCATGAACGTGGTTCGCTATAACACAAGGGCTCACGACCATGCTGCTCATAATTTATACATGTGATTACCGTCGCTATGACGTATCAATGCCATGATAATTAATTACCAGAATCATTATTAATCTGCTGATAAGACCTGTGAATGATACGGCATTTCTTTTTGTCGTATATCGGACGTGGAGACGTTACAGACTCTGCCGCCATCCGCCACAACGGGTGCACCATGTACCTGGCTATCGTTATAACGGTAGCATCACGTCTCAGGCAGGGTTGTGTGTATCTGTCTTGTTGAGACTCCGTGTCTGACTGTCCGGCCTGGCAATCACTGCCATAATAAGTGACGCTAAATCATTGGGCCGCCGCGGCGGGGTGGCGGGGTGGCGGGGTAGCAGAGTGGCGGGGTGGAAGGGTGGCGAAGTGGCAGGGTGGATGGGTGGATAGGGTGGGGCGCGAATGCTCTCGGTGCTGGCTGTGGGCCTACACGTTGTGATATCTCTCCGCCCCTCAGTCAGTCGGATCGTCACGGCTGACGCGATCCGCCATGTAGACCAGGCGTGGCCGGCACTCGTGTTGTCTACCGGGCCATGTAGATCAGGCGTGGCCGGCACTCGTGTTGTCTACCGGGCCATGTAGATCAGGCGTGGCCGGCACTCGTGTTGTCTACCGGGCCATGTAGACCAGGCGTGGCCGGCACTCGTGTTGTCTACCGGGCCATGTAGATCAGGCGTGGCCGGCACGCGTGTCGTCTACCGGGCCATGTAGATCAGGCGTGGTCGGCACTCGTGTTGTCTACCGGGCCGTGTAGATCAGGCGTGGCCGGCACTCGTGTTGTCTACCGGGCCGTGTAGACCAGGCGTGGCCGGCACTCGTGTTGTCTACCGGGCCATGTAGATCAGGTGTGGCCGGCACTCGTGTTGTCTACCGGGCCATGTAGATCAGGCGTGGCCGGCACTCGTGTTGTCTACCGGGCCATGTAGATCAGGCGTGGCCGGCACTCGTGTTGTCTACCGGCCCGTGTAGATCAGGCGTGGCCGGCACGCGTGTCGTCTACCGGGCCATGTAGATCAGGCGTGGTCGGCACTCGTGTTGTCTACCGGGCCATGTAGACCAGGCGTGGCCGGCACGCGTGTTGTCTACCGGGCCATGTAGATCAGGCGTGGCCGGCACTCGTGTTGTCTACCGGGCCATGTAGATCAGGCGTGGCCGGCACTCGTGTTGTCTACCGGGCCATGTAGATCAGGCGTGGCCGGCACTCGTGTTGTCTACCGGGCCGTGTAGATCAGGCGTGGCCGGCACTCGTGTTGTCTACCGGGCCATGTAGATCAGGCGTGGCCGGCACTCGTGTTGTCTACCGGGCCATGTAGACCAGGCGTGGCCGGCACTCGTGTTGTCTACCGGGCCATGTAGATCAGGCGTGGCCGGCACTCGTGTTGTCTACCGGGCCATGTAGATCAGGCGTGGCCGGCACTCGTGTTGTCTACCGGGCCATGTAGATCAGGCGTGGCCGGCACTCGTGTTGTCTACCGGGCCATGTAGACCAGGCGTGGCCGGCACTCGTGTTGTCTACCGGGCCATGTAGACCAGGCGTGGCCGGCACTCGTGTTGTCTACCGGGCCATGTAGATCAGGCGTGGCCGGCACTCGTGTTGTCTACCGGGCCATGTAGACCAGGCGTGGCCGGCACTCGTGTTGTCTACCGGGCCATGTAGACCAGGCGTGGCCGGCACTCGTGTTGTCTACCGGGCCATGTAGACCAGGCGTGGCCGGCACTCGTGTTGTCTACCGGGCCATGTAGATCAGGCGTGGCCGGCACTCGTGTTGTCTACCGGGCCATGTAGACCAGGCGTGGCCGGCACTCGTGTTGTCTACCGGGCCATGTAGACCAGGCGTGGCCGGCACTCGTGTTGTCTACCGGGCCATGTAGATCAGGCGTGGCCGGCACTCGTGTTGTCTACCGGGCCATGTAGACCAGGCGTGGCCGGCACTCGTGTTGTCTACCGGGCCATGTAGATCAGGCGTGGCCGGCACTCGTGTTGTCTACCGGGCCGTGTAGATCAGGCGTGGCCGGCACTCGTGTTGTCTACCGGGCCATGTAGACCAGGCGTGGCCGGCACTCGTGTTGTCTACCGGGCCGTGTAGACCAGGCGTGGCCGGCACTCGTGTTGTCTACCGGGCCATGTAGATCAGGCGTGGCCGGCACGCGTGTCGTCTACCGGGCCATGTAGATCAGGCGTGGTCGGCACTCGTGTTGTCTACCGGGCCGTGTAGATCAGGCGTGGCCGGCACGCGTGTTGTCTACCGGGCCATGTAGACCAGGCGTGGCCGGCACGCGTGTCGTCTACCGGGCCATGTAGATCAGGCGTGGTCGGCACTCGTGTTGTCTACCGGGCCGTGTAGACCAGGCGTGGCCGGCACTCGTGTTGTCTACCGGGCCATGTAGACCAGGCGTGGCCGGCACTCGTGTTGTCTACCGGGCCATGTAGATCAGGCGTGGCCGGCACTCGTGTTGTCTACCGGGCCATGTAGATCAGGCGTGGCCGGCACTCGTGTTGTCTACCGGGCCGTGTAGACCAGGCGTGGCCGGCACTCGTGTTGTCTACCGGGCCATGTAGACCAGGCGTGGCCGGCACGCGTGTCGTCTACCGGGCCATGTAGATCAGGCGTGGCCGGCACTCGTGTTGTCTACCGGGCCATGTAGACCAGGCGTGGCCGGCACTCGTGTTGTCTACCGGGCCATGTAGATCAGGCGTGGCCGGCACTCGTGTTGTCTACCGGGCCATGTAGACCAGGCGTGGCCGGCACTCGTGTTGTCTACCGGGCCATGTAGATCAGGCGTGGCCGGCACGCGTGTCGTCTACCGGGCCATGTAGATCAGGCGTGGTCGGCACTCGTGTTGTCTACCGGGCCGTGTAGATCAGGCGTGGCCGGCACGCGTGTTGTCTACCGGGCCATGTAGACCAGGCGTGGCCGGCACGCGTGTCGTCTACCGGGCCATGTAGATCAGGCGTGGTCGGCACTCGTGTTGTCTACCGGGCCGTGTAGACCAGGCGTGGCCGGCACTCGTGTTGTCTACCGGGCCATGTAGACCAGGCGTGGCCGGCACTCGTGTTGTCTACCGGGCCATGTAGATCAGGCGTGGCCGGCACTCGTGTTGTCTACCGGGCCATGTAGACCAGGCGTGGCCGGCACGCGTGTCGTCTACCGGGCCATGTAGATCAGGCGTGGCCGGCACTCGTGTTGTCTACCGGGCCATGTAGACCAGGCGTGGCCGGCACTCGTGTTGTCTACCGGGCCATGTAGATCAGGCGTGGCCGGCACTCGTGTTGTCTACCGGGCCATGTAGATCAGGCGTGGCCGGCACGCGTGTTGTCTACCGGGCCATGTAGACCAGGCGTGGCCGGCACGCGTGTCGTCTACCGGGCCATGTAGATCAGGCGTGGCCGGCACTCGTGTTGTCTACCGGGCCGTGTAGATCAGGCGTGGCCGGCACTCGTGTTGTCTACTGGGCCATGTAGACCAGGCGTGGCCGGCACTCGTGTTGTCTACCGGACCGTGTAGACCAGGTGTGGCCGGCACTCGTGTTGTCTACCGGGCCATGTAGACCAGGCGTGGCCGGCACTCGTGTTGTCTACCGGGCCGTGTAGATCAGGCGTGGTCGGCACTCGTGTTGTCTACCGGGCCGTGTAGATCAGGCGTGGCCGGCACTCGTGTTGTCTACCGGGCCATGTAGACCAGGCGTGGCCGGCACGCGTGTCGTCTACCGGGCCATGTAGATCAGGCGTGGCCGGCACTCGTGTTGTCTACCGGGCCATGTAGACCAGGCGTGGCCGGCACTCGTGTTGTCTACCGGGCCATGTAGACCAGGCGTGGCCGGCACTCGTGTCGTATACCGGGCCATGTAGACCAGGCGTGGCCGGCACTCGTGTTGTCTATCGGGCCATGTAGACCAGGCGTGGCCGGCACTCGTGTTGTCTACCGGGCCATGTAGACCAGGCGTGGCCGGCACTCGTGTTGTCTACCGAGCCATGTAGACCAGGCGTGGCCGGCACTCGTGTTGTCTACCGGGCCATGTAGACCAGGCGTGGCCGGCACTCGTGTTGTCTACCGGGCCATGTAGACCAGGCGTGGCCGGCACTCGTGTTGTCTACCGGGCCATGTAGACCAGGCGTGGCCGGCACTCGTGTTGTCTATCGGGCCATGTAGACCAGGCGTGGCCGGCACTCGTGTTGTCTACCGGGCCATGTAGACCAGGCGTGGCCGGCACGCGTGTCGTCTACCGGGCCATGTAGATCAGGCGTGGCCGGCACTCGTGTTGTCTACCGGGCCATGTAGACCAGGCGTGGCCGGCACTCGTGTTGTCTACCGAGCCATGTAGACCAGGCGTGGCCGGCACTCGTGTTGTCTACCGGGCCATGTAGACCAGGCGTGGCCGGCACTCGTGTTGTCTACCGGGCCATGTAGATCAGGCGTGGCCGGCACAATTTTCTCTCTCTTTATATGTCACTACCTTTCTCTATGTGAGCAGTGTTATTAAACAACTAGGCCTAATTGCTTAACTATTGTAATTGGGGGTGTAGTCGGCAGTTAAAAATCAGATATAAATCTGCCTCCACAAGAATAATGAACACTAGTCTACCACGGATAGATATATGGGCGTGCGTCTGTGTGGGTCGGGTTGGGGCCAGCGGTCTGTGGGAAGAGGGGTGGGGGGCTTGAGGTACAGTGTCATTACCCTATGTGAGTCAATGTGTTAGAGGGTCCGGTTCCACAGGCCTCCGACATGCCCTTCAAACATGCATCTGTCATGTCACTGCCACAACTACACTAACGCCACTTCATCTGGTTCCGCTTGGAACACCGCACACGCCGGGCGTATCACCACCCACCCCACTTGACGCGAGGCGGGGGGGGGGAGGGGGGGGCTGTGGCGGTGGCGGTAACGTTGGTGGTGGGGGGGGGGGGGGCAGCGATAGCGATGGTGGCATGTTGACGGCGTCGACTGCGGCGTAGGGTTTACCACATACACGTGGAATAGCAACGGGCATACAGATGTGCAGATCTGCATTATCTGAAGCCGAACTAGCGATAAGAGAAACCCATTGTGCCACTCACTGTGTAGCACGTAACACCCACGCCTCCTTCTTCCCCCCCCCCCCCCACCCGCAACACCTCTGTGTCCTCCGTACGCTTGGGGACCCGCCCCTCCCGTCTCCCCCACACACCGCACGAGATCAGCGCCCCCTTCAAACGCCGCCTATTTATAGCTACAAGGGATCGTAAATTGATGTCCATTGAGGAATGCGTCCATCGCCGCTATCGGGAGGTCTTGCTGAGACCTCCACGCCGCTGATGCTGGATGAATTCTATTTGGGGGCCGTGGCGCTCCGGCCTCCCGCGGGTTCTGCGGGGATGGGGTGTGTGGTGGGTGGGGGGGGGGGGCGGGTGCTGGCGGTGGGGGTGCATGATTCAGAAGGTGAGGAACCCGCACTGGGGACTCGGGTGTTGGGCGGCGGGGTGTGGTGTGTGGTGGTGGGGGGGGGGTGCATGATTCAGGAGGTGCGGAACCCGCACTGGGGACCCGGGTGTTGGGCGGCGGGGTGTGGTGTGTGGTGGTGGGGGGGGGGGGGGGGGTGCATGATTCAGGAGGTGCGGAACCCGCACTGGGGACCCGGGTGTTGGGCGGCGGGGTGTGTATGCGGGTGGGTGTTATTATTATAGGGATGGTCGAGGATTGCGAGCGGGTTAGAGCCCCTAAAAAAATTGGAGGTCAAACCCCCAACTGCCCATTTCCTGACTGCGACATGTTCAGGGGATAACCTCAATTCGGAGGGGGCCGCAGTTACAATCTGTGATCAGACGGCGCCACCGTCGCAGATTCGGAGTAATCCAGAAGAATGGGCCCCGCTGTAATGTAGCGTCCAATGCTGTGCCGATGTATCCTCCGATAGCCGGGTTGATGGGCAGCGCCACCTCTCGGCTCACCCCCGACCCCCCTACCCCCACCCCCTACCCGACCAGCAGTAGCAGCAATGGAGCTTTGATACATGCGAGGTTTGTAGGTACGTACCCGAGCCCTCCAGCACGATGGGGAGACCCATTGCCGACATCGCTAGCCGTGATTTGCCCTCCTCACGACCTCTACCCCACTACCCCCCCCCCCCCACAACGTACCCACTTCCCAGCAGCTAGCCATCCATATATGCACGGTCCAACATCAAACGTCGCCACCCTCCCTGGAAGGCAGGCCGCCACCCCCCCCCCCCTGCCCCACCCAAGCACACCGACTACCCCAAGTGACTCGTGGCTGTTAGGACACCTGATCGCTCGCCTCCCCTCAGGCCCTCATCCCCCACCCCCCCTACCCTCAATGACAATCTCTCGGGGTTTACAGAGAAAACATTGGCCTCAGCCATCTCGGGCCGCAACCATCTCGAACCACACACAACCATCTCGTGTCACAACCATCTCTGCCCACAACCCATCTCGGCCACAACCATCTCGGACCACAACCATCAGGAAACCACAACCCATATTTGACCACAACCATCTGCAGATCACAACCAATCTGGGGACACAACCCATGTGAGGATCACAAACCATATGATGGCCAAAAGCCATATGAGGATCACAAACCATATGATGGCCAAAACCCATATGAGGATCACAAACCCATATGAGGACCACAACCCATCTGGGGCACAACAAATCTCGGCCCACAACAAATCTCGGCCCACAACCCATCTCGGGCCACAACCAATCTGACCACATTCGCAGTGGGAAAAACGCCATCGTACAGCATTTTAGCCGAGATTTGTTTGTTTGAGTGACCCAGCCTCGGCCTCCTGGGGATGGTGAGGTCGCGCCTCGCCGCGGGTGGGGGAGGAGGGGGGGGGGGGTGGGGGTAGGGGATTCGTGCGGCGGCGGTGGCGTCCGGTGATTGGGTTTATGACAGGCTTAGGGAGGCGTTATGGCCACGTGGGTACTGCTGTCCTGACCCCACTCTGCCCCCGCTTGACGGTCTCTCCCTCTGGTACTGGCGATACACTGCCCCCCCCCCGCTTGAAGGTCTCTCCCTCTGGTACTGCCCCCCCCCCCCCCGCTTGAGTTCTCTCCCTCTGGTACTGCCGATACTGCCGCTCCTACCCCGCCCACCGCCGCCGCCGCTGCCGCTGCAGTCATCTATCCAGCGCTTAGTGTCCATCTTGTCTATCGTGACTTCGTAGGGCGCCACATGTACGCTTACCACTCAGTTACTCAGCTTACTGCTCATACTCCTCCCATCGCGAGAACCCAGGAGCTCCACTATCACAAGCTGTTTCTGGTAATTCTGCGTCTATTACTGGAAACTCCACTGCTTCAAATTGTTAGTGAGCATTGATCTGTCCATGTAACTATTTACCATCGAAGGCTCCAAGCGTACGATGTGATCCTACATGTTCTTCTACTACTAACACAACAGCTGCCGCTAGAGGCGCATGTGTCTTGTGTTCATCATTGCTGAACGATGTATCCCTCTTGTATGTTGCCGTTGTCGATGAAACCACTTGCCAACTACATTACAAGGGCCCCATAGGGGCTTTTTCGACACGGCGACACGGCGATTTTTTAAATCGACAACGCGACATTGGGGTTGTCCTTAGAATCGACATGCGACATAAGACTTAGCGACACGCAACATGGACCTTTTCTTAAAATCGACACGCGACATGGACCTTTTCTTAAATCGACACGCGACATGGACCTTTTCTTAAAATCGACACGCGACATGGACCTTTTCTTAAAATCGACACGCGACATGGACCTTTTCTTAAAATCGACACGCGACATGGACTTTTTCTTAAAGTCGACACGCGACATGGCTACCCCCCTCAGGGCCCTATTATAAGGTTAATCGCACTATTTCATTAATACATGTCATTACATTCCATTAATACATTTCTTATTCCAGACGTTGATCATTGAGATGTGGATAGTCTGCTCGTTTCAATACAGTTCCTTCCTCGATGCCAGCGTCAGATAACCATTACACATTGATATTATAGCAGTTACCGTTTACAAATTGATGCACAAAACTGTGGCCAATGAAATGCAAGAAGAACAAAGCCAATTTCGCCACTTAATATTGCAACAAGGACACAAATATGGACTACATTGTAAACCACATGCGTGGATTGCTTGTTTGTCGTTTGTTGTGTGAGGTTTGTGGGTTTAAGGGCGGAACAAACGTTCCCTGTGTGTAGTACATGGCGCCTTGAATAAGTAATGCCCCGTCAGGTGCCGAACTGACAGCGAAATACGCCTTTAC
>OZ025254.1:6688805-7014373 GCA_964019135.1 Arenicola marina | reverse complement strand
ATGGGGAGAGGGAGGGAGGGAGTGAGAAATCGGGAGAGGGAGGGAAGGAGTGAAGAATGGGGAGAGGGAGGGAGGGAGTGAAGAATGGGGAGAGGGAGGGAGTGAGGAATGGGGAGAGGGGGAGGGAGTGAGAAATGAGGAGAGGGAGGGGGTGAGGAATGGGGAGAGGGAAGGAAGGGAATGAGGAATAGGGAGAGAGAGGGAGGGAGTGAGGAAGGGGAGAGGGAGGGAGGAAGTGAGGAATGGGGAGAGGGAGGGAGTGAGGAATGGGGAGAGGGAGGGAGTGAGAAAGGGGAGAGGAAGGGAGGGATGGGGAGAAGGAGGGAGAGGGAGGGAGGGAGTGAGGAATGGGGAGAGGGAGGGAGGGAGTGAGGAATGGGGAGAGGGGGGAGTGAGGAATGGGGAGAGGGAGGGAGGAAGTGAGGAATGGGGAGAGGGAGGGAGTGAGGAATGGGGAGAGGGAGGGAGTGAGGAATGGGGAGAGGGAGGGATGGGGAGAAGGAGGGAGAGGGAGGGAGAGAGCGAGGAATGGAGAGAGGGAGGGAGTGAGGAATGTGGAGAGGGAGGGAGTGAGGAATAGGGAGAGGGAGGGAGGGAGTGAGGAATGGGGAGAGGGAGGGAGGGAGTGAGAAATCGGGAGAGGGATGGAGGGAGTGAGGAATGGGGAGAGGGGGGAGTGAGGAATGGGGAGAGGGAGGGAGGAAGTGAGGAATGGGGAGAGGGGGGGAGTGAGGAATGGGGAGAGGGAGGGAGGAAGTGAGGAATGGGGAGAGGGAGGGAGTGAAGAATGGGGAGAGGGAGGGAGGAAGTGAGGAATGGGGAGAGGGAGGGAGGGAATCAGGAAGGGGAGAGGGAGGGATGGGGAGAAGGAGGGAGAGGGAGGGAGAGAGCGAGGAATGGAGAGAGGGAGGGAGTGAGGAATGTGGAGAGGGAGGGAGTGAGGAATAGGGAGAGGGAGGGAGGGAGTGAGGAATGTGGAGAGGGAGGGAGTGAGGAATGGGGAGAGGGAGGGAGGGAGTGAGGAATGGGGAGAGGGAGGGAGGGAGTGAGAAATCGGGAGAGGGATGGAGGGAGTGAGGAATGGGGAAAGGGGGGAGTGAGGAATGGGGAGAGGGAGGGAGGAAGTGAGGAATGGGGAGAGGGGGGAGTGAGGAATGGGGAGAGGGAGGGAGGAAGTGAGGAATGGGGAGAGGGAGGGAGTGAAGAATGGGGAGAGGGAGGGAGGGAATCAGGAAGGGGAGAGGGAGGGATGGGGAGAAGGAGGGAGAGGGAGGGAGAGAGCGAGGAATGGAGAGAGGGAGGGAGTGAGGAATGTGGAGAGGGAGGGAGTGAGGAATAGGGAGAGGGAGGGAGGGAGTGAGGAATGTGGAGAGGGAGGGAGGGAGTGAGGAATAGGGAGAGGGAGGGAGGGAGTGAGGAATGTGGAGAGGGAGGGAGTGAGGAATGGGGAGAGGGAGGGAGGGAGTGAGGAATGGGGAGAGGGAGGGAGGGAGTGAGGAATGTGGAGAGGGAGGGAGGGAGTGAGGAATGGGGCGGGGGAGGGAGGGAGTGAGAAATCGGGAGAGGGATGGAGGGAGTGAAGAATGGGGAGAGGGGGGAGTGAGGAATGGGGAGAGGGAGGGAGGAAGTGAGGAATGGGGAGAGGGAGGGAGGGAGTGAGGAATGTGGAGAGGGAGGGAGGGAGTGAGGGATGGGGAGAGGGAGGGAGGGAGTGAGGAATGTGGAGAGGGAGGGAGTGAGGAATGGGGAGAGGGAGGGAGGGAGTGAGGAATGGGGAGAGGGAGGGAGGGAGTGAGAAATCGGGAGAGGGATGGAGGGAGTGAAGAATGGGGAGAGGGGGGAGTGAGGAATGGGGAGAGGGAGGGAGGAAGTGAGGAATGGGGAGAGGGAGGGAGGGAGTGAGAAATCGGGAGAGGGATGGAGGGAGTGAAGAATGGGGAGAGGGGGGAGTGAGGAATGGGGAGAGGGAGGGAGGGAGTGAGGAATGGGGAGAGGGGGGAGTGAGGAATGGGGAGAGGGAGGGAGGAAGTGAGGAATGGGGAGAGGGAGGGAGTGAAGAATGGGGAGAGGGAGGGAGGGAGTGAGGAATGGGGAGAGGGGGGAGTGAGGAATGGGGAGAGGGAGGGAGGAAGTGAGGAATGGGGAGAGGGAGGGAGTGAGGAATGGGGAGAGGGAGGGAGTGAAGAATGGGGAGAGGGAGGGAGGGAATCAGGAAGGGGAGAGGGAGGGAGGGAATCAGGAAGGGGAGAGGGAGGGAGAGAGCGAGGAATGGAGAGAGGGAGGGAGTGAGGAATGTGGAGAGGGAGGGAGTGAGGAATGGGGAGAGGGAGGGAGGAAGTGAGGAATGGGGAGAGGGAGGGAGGGAGTGAGAAATCGGGAGAGGGATGGAGGGAGTGAAGAATGGGGAGAGGGGGGAGTGAGGAATGGGGAGAGGGAGGGAGGGAGTGAGGAATGGGGAGAGGGGGGAGTGAGGAATGGGGAGAGGGAGGGAGGAAGTGAGGAATGGGGAGAGGGAGGGAGTGAAGAATGGGGAGAGGGAGGGAGGGAGTGAGGAATGGGGAGAGGGGGGAGTGAGGAATGGGGAGAGGGAGGGAGGAAGTGAGGAATGGGGAGAGGGAGGGAGTGAGGAATGGGGAGAGGGAGGGAGTGAAGAATGGGGAGAGGGAGGGAGGGAATCAGGAAGGGGAGAGGGAGGGATGGGGAGAGGGAGGGAGAGAGCGAGGAATGGAGAGAGGGAGGGAGTGAGGAATGTGGAGAGGGAGGGAGTGAGGAATGGGGAGAGGGAGGGAGGGAGTGAGGAATGGGGAGAGGGAGGGAGGGAGTGAGAAATCGGGAGAGGGATGGAGGGAGTGAAGAATGGGGAGAGGGAGGGGGTGAGGAATGGGGAGAGGGAGGGAGGGAGTGAGGAAGGGGGGAGGGAGGGATGGAGAGAGGGAGGGAGTGAGGAATGGGGAGAGGGAGGGAGTGAGGAATAGGGAGAGGGAGGGAGGGAGTGAGGAATGGGGAGAGGGAGGGAGTGAGGAATGGGGAGAGGGAGGGAGGGAGTGAGGAATGGGGAGACGGAGGGAGGCAGTGAGGAATGGGGAGAGGGAGGGAGGGAGTGAGAAAGGAGAGAGGGCGGGAGGGAGGGAGGGGAGAGGGAGGGATGAAGAGAGGGAAGGAGGGAGTGAGGAAGGGGAGAGGGAGGGATGGGGAAAGGGAAGGAGGCAGGGAGAAGGTTACACCCGCCGTCGCCTAGCTGCAGGCGATGCCGGGTTAAGGATCAGTCTCTGCGGCAGTCCCCAGGTGAAGACTCACGTTGTTGTCCGCCGTGTGGCGCCACCTGGTGTAAACGCCGGCGGGGGGAGAGCGTAGATAACGTGGCAAGCTGAGAGACAAACGTTTTTCCTCCCGCTCCCGCTCAGACCGGATTATATCAATCAAATTCCCTTTGCGACTCCTCGTGCCTTGTCCTCCTCAAGTTCACTGTTCTAATGTAGTTGTGTTTTTCTACTCCGCAGCAGTGTCGGAATAAATCTACCATTCGTTGTTCACTCTCCTTTTGTTTTCGTATGTATCGTATTTTTTTTGGGGGGGGCGGGGACAATTTCTACGATTGGGTACATACCAGGCATGGGGTGATAACATTGTAAATGTAATCGATTACGATTACTTGGAAATTCCATGATTACGATTACGATTACAGGAAATATGAAAGTAATCGATTACGATTACTATTACATTAAAAGTAATCATGATTACAATCATGATTACTTTCTATGTGTTTTCATAAATGGGCTCTGAAATAGACCTTTAAGTAGATATTTCAACAGTGAACATTGGAATAGCGAGGCCACGCATATTTGACGGGAACGAGTTCAGAAGCAGGCGATTTAATGAATATGAATACTAGGCAGCTTGGTTGGGAGAGCGGCAGATTTTTTATCATAGGGCTGTGCATTTAATTCCCGACGGGAGCAATTATTGAGGGCATTTAATGAGGGTTACAACCCACGGTAACCACTTGGTGAAGAAGAACCCTCAATCATAATAATTTAATTTAAATAGTCTTAATTAATAAAATTATAACTATAAAAGTTATTATATTAGTTATATTAAATAGTTATTTTAATGTAAAAACACACATTATATATTTGTTTATACAGATCTGCTGGATTTGTTCTTATTTTCTTTAGAAGGAGGTATGGTGCGTAACACAACTTATGGCCTCTATGTAAAATGGCAGGTAATAGAGGAAAACACTATGCTATTGGACACGGGGGTGTCTATACCATACTTTGCCGCACCCCAGTACTGAAACCAGTCAAGTTCGTTTTATAACAACACCTCTTCCAATCCATCTATACAGAGAACAATAACACAATCATCTAACACCATTCCATCAAGCCCCTACCCACCCACTCCCAATAAGACAGGTGGCTCTGGACCATCCCTAGTTATACAATGCAAACAAGATAAGTATGGGATTAGAAGGGGGTCTAGTTTCGGTTACCCAGCCAGCTTAATTGTTATGTCTGGTTATGTCTCGGATGGGGTGAGGAAGGACCCGAAGGGTAGGGGGTGGTTGGGAAGGGGGGGGGCGTCTCTACAGTAGGACTGCAGTGGCCAGTTTCCATTTATGATACTGACGAGATAGAAAGTGTGAAGCTCAGTTTGGAGACTAAAACAGCGTGAGTGAACATTGTAAAGTAATCATCAAAAGTAATCATGATTACGATTACATTAGCAATGTAATCGATTACGATTACGATTACTTGGAAAATGTAATCGATTACAATCGATTACTGATTACGATTACCGCATGTCTGGTACATACCTTATTGTCGTTATTCTATTATCAGCTGATGAACCCTTCTAAACTAAATGGGTCTGCTCGTCCAACGCCCTTTAAATTGTGAAAGCACTGTTAACTACAATTATATCTTCTGTGAACCGCTTTCAACAGTACGCGTGTGGGTTTTTTAAGTTCTTGTGGTGTGTTCGCACATGTGTCTAACACCCTCTGGCACCCAGGAGTCAGATAATACGGATGATTTATAGCTGACAAGGGAGAGGAAGCGCGGATTACGTTGTCCAGGATTGTGCTTCGCCGGCCACCCGACAACCTCGCGCGCCATTCCTCCAAGCCATCAACATTGATAAAGCAGACAAAGGAAAAACACATTCTGAAATGCTGCGCACGCACCTGACCGCGTGTTACGCACAGGTCCCGAGCAGGTCCTTTTGGTCGGAGGTTTCATTGCTATTTTGGGCTGCGGTTGGTTTTTCTTCCCCTCCCTTTAAAGGAGGTCGGGGAATTCTCTCTGGCAAAATTGGTGTTCAAAGAGAAATCAACCTTTGAGCTGTGGAAGGGAACTTCGCCATGCGAATGTTGGGCGTGTCACCGCCAGAATCGCTGAGCAGCCGGCCAGCAGCAGCACCCACTCGGTTTTACCGTAATGCAATACTGATTGTGTTCACGTGACCCGCTCGCTGGTGAATAAAGCCCAATTTATTTCGGACGTGCCCCGGGTGAAGACGAAGTTACGGAGCAAACATTTTTTGGGCAGGACGGGTTGGGATGGAAGTGGGGGGGGGGCATGTATATGGCAAACGCTACAAGCATCCAACACAACACTCCAGCTATTATCACATGTGGGTCAGATCTCGCCACGCATGCTTGAGCATATCGCGTTGGTATGTAACCTGGGTAAGATTGAATTAGAAATCTACTTGTTATAAAAAAACTGCTCCAGATGGCTATGCACATTTTACTGTCAAGCATTACAAGCCGATCCTATAGATTCGAAGACAAGGTCCCACAGATCTGGTCTTCTCTGCTGCGGATCTTGGTATCGGCATCATTTCCAGATATTATCATGACAACTGGTTTTAGCTGCTATTGCAGTCACAATTTGTCCATTGTCATTATGTCCATTAGCATTATGACTGTTGACATTTGTCTATCTGCATTGAATCGGTTGGTATTATGTCGGTTGACATTTCATGCATATCCGTTGGCATGAATTCCGCTATCAGATTGTCCGTTTGCCTGTGGATTCTCGTGACCTACTTGGATACTTATTATTGGACAGCGATTTGATGTTATTACCGTGGCGGGCTCGAGGGAGTCTGAGGTACACCCGTCGTTACGCCGTGGCCGCCGCATATGGCTTTGACAGCGCGAGGTCATCTGTCGACGGTCGTCTTCCTTTATTATCGTTCACCCAGTGTTATTTCCCGCACCGCAGTGTCGCCACTGACCCGGATATGACGCAATGTAATCACCACGGCAGCCTACGCCCAGCGCGCTGGGCACACAGACAGGAAGGTGGGGTCATGACCCGTGTTAGCACAGAGTCGCGCGGACGTGGGGAGTGGACAGATGTGAGAGTGAATGCGCCAGGGGAACGGGAGGGCGTAGGGGATGGGGCTAGGGGTGGAGGGCGTAGGCGGTGCAAATATAGTGTCTCTTAGATGATTGCCCGGCAGGAAGGAAGAATTGCGCGGAATCTATCAGTTTACAACAATGGACGGGGCGCCGACCTAATTGTTGGTTGGTTGGTCCGAGATTGCACAAGAAGTCGACAACACGTGACCGTAGGGGTGTGAGCGTGGGGCGGGCGTGGCGCTAGGGTAGGGTAGGGGTTGAAGGGGGGGGGGTCGCATAGGGACACGGACAGGGCATGGAATGAAAGGAAACGGGGTTTCGCCCTAGTGTTTGCCTTCTCCACCAGGGAAGGGTCGATTTATGAGCATCCTGATTCTCCGTTTTGTTCACATTCTTCTTCACCCCCCCCCCTGTACCCTTGGTATTCCCTACCCCACCCACCCCTGCCGTACCCATGGCATACCCTTATCCAATCCACCCCTCTCGTACCCCTGGCCTACTCCAGCCCATCGCGTCGCTCCTCAGCCATCTAACGCCCCACCCCACTCCACCCCATGTCATCGCATTCCGTCCCGTCCCCCATCACGCCAGTTCACCCCACCCAATCCCTCCGCACCCCATTATATCCCACCTGAACCCTCCGCACCTCCACGTCCTATTCCAACGCATCCTATCGCCGGGGTACCCAGCCCACCCTTCCCCACCCGTCCCCATCATACCGCCCCACCCCCCCGTCCTCTGCAGGCTCGGACCCCGCGGGCTGCCGTTTGTCCAGACTCTCATGTCCAGGTCTGGACATTAAATCATTACTTTGCACTTGTAATTTTCCAACCTAATATATCGTCAAACCAAACCAGGTGGTGTCCGCTCCTCCTCTGACCCCTCCGTCACCCTGGGTCGTAACTGCGCCAGCCTCTCCACTCTGCCCCATCTTCCCCTACCCAATCCCTCCCCCACCCCATACCCACACCCTCATGGCCCCGCATGGCACTCCACCCCAGCCACATGCCCCCCCCACTCCCGCGCGAGCCACACGGTCCCACATGGCGCCCTAGGTTGTCGATGAGCTATATTTCACACTCTGTTGCCGTCACGTGGATTAGTCACAAGCACCCTCCCCGCCTCTACCCCCTCAGGCGGCCGGCGCAAACCCCCGCCTGCTCCAGAAGTAGACCGCGTGGGGCGGATCCCAGTAGACGGTGGTCTCATCCTGTAGACCTGCGCAAATAGCTGGGGGCTCCCGTCCGGGTGATTTAATACATTTCCACTCATCACTCAATATGCCAAAAAAAGTTTAGAGCGACCTTCAGAAGGTTGTTTGTACGCTTTCAGTTTCACCTCGCGCCCTTTGCTCTCCGTGAAATCCAGCATCAACGCCACCTTGACCGCCCAATGGGGAACGAATACTGGCGAGCTGCGTCAAGCACTAAATGCCAAATTTATCAGCTGCTGCTTAAAAAAATATCGACACTCACAGTGCAATAACTAGATCCATAGTTAATTTATATTTTTGCATTAACACACATCATATTACGTTTAGTAGGGGACCACACCTAACGAATGCGCTCAGTGCAAGTCCCATTTTGATGACCACGAGATGTTAAAGTTATGCTTACAGCTACCTTCAATGCAAAAAGTGCAACTCACATTTTTGATCACAGCTGTCTATATGACGTTAAACGAAACTCATTTTCAGTCAACAATGTTTTTAGGTGCTAACATTATTACCCCGACCACCTTCAGTGCCTGGTGTGCAATCCATCTTGTTGGTCACGAAATATTGACATAGTCACAGCAAAAATTCGGTGTATGTTGACGTAGGACAAAATGTCACACGAATGCAGTGATCGGTCTCACTCTGTGCTATAATAAGCGAAGTCCCTGATCGTATGGGCGGGTTTGTAGTGCAATAAAAATATTTGAGGTGACGGAATGTTTGATGATGTGTCAAATTAGGGCGAATGGTCGCAACGATCTATCATCAAAGCATCCGATTTTGGAGGCGACCATCATGTGTTTTTCACTATTGAGAACCTCGTGAAATAAATGAAGTTTATACCACAAAACCATCAGACACTAGAGTACTATGTACTTCACAATGGTTGGGGTTTGATATTATCGTGAACCAAAGCTTTGCGATCAGGCGGCAGCTGCTATACGAGCATATCATCCCTCCCTCTGTCGCCACCCGCCTCTCCCTCCAAAAGCCAACGACAGAACTATTATACCCTCATTTGTTGGCCGCCCGCTCCAATCTCGGTCCTACAATACTTGCCATTTATTAAATCAACACAACGGTTCGCATGGGACTATATAGCATATACATCCCGCAATTTGACGACGGGACCGCTGGGGTTGTTGTTTCTGTCTGCAAAGCTTTTGGCCAGAGGTGTCGTCTTAATCCACGGGGTTGGACGCCTGTATCAGAGACGCCGGGCGCCCAACCAGGAGGCAATCAACGTTGTTTATTGAGTTATCGATCTCGCGTGACGTGAAGAACGTCTCGCGCGTGGCTTCGTCTCGGCCAGGCGTGGCCACGAGACCCGGATGTAAAGTCAACGTCCTTGGGAGGCAATTTATTTGTGCCGCATTCGGCGTTTATTTGTGTTGATTGTCTGGCCCTTTGTCAGGCGTTATGTGAAACGACGCTGCGATATGACCAAATGGCGTCTTCCCCGCGCCGGCTTTGATCCCATTACCCGCAACCTCTCCTCGGTCATCCCAGCAATGTTGCTACTGCGAGGCACATATGGGAAGGGCGGATCCAATAAGTGTATTTTATTACGATGTTTTTGTGATATGTTTGACATTCTGATGATATGAGATCGCTGGATATTCCTGTGGTCATTGTTGGTAAGCGAGCTGAGCTGGACCAGTAGACCATGGTGTCGAACCTCAGCTGCTGCCTTCATCTCTGCCATGTTTCAGCTATTGCCATGTCATTGGTCCGCGAGGCCTCGTCGCGCGATTGAGCCTTCATGTACACAGGCTGGTCCTAAAGCACCAACAGTACATCACATTGGCACCGATGTATTCGGCTGGGACCAAACTTACATATGATTATGACCTCGGACGGCGAGAACAACACATCAAAAGGTTGGGCACGCATTGATCATTACGAGACTCTGCGAGATCTAAGTCATGAGTTGGTACCTGGGTGGCACCTTCAAACATAGACAAAGAGGTAGCCCCCATCCCCTCCGGTCTCAACACACATTAATACTCTAATGTTTTGCTTTCAGGCTACAATGCCTTGCCATGACACCTCGCGTCGTAACGTCAACTCAGCAATTAACATATTTCAGATCGACAGTTGTCAGTTTCTGAAAGAGCCACATTTTATAGACCGATTTAGTTTAGTTTTTTTTTATTGCTTTGAAAAAAAAGTGGGTACATCAGTTACAGGCACGTACGAGGCGGTGTTTACTAGCTACACACAAATACAAATGAAACAGATGCTAAGAAAATGCAAAAGAAATGCAGCATACAAATACAACATAAGTGGGCAAATTCACAAGTTGGCGAAAAGTTTATGCCACCTGTTTACATACAAGTCAGTTTGATTGTTTTTAAGTAAAATGTGCTTTTGAATTATGATATGGTACCTGAGCTTAATCCGAAATGCTGTGAATTTGATCGAGATCGATTTACATTTCTGACTATGAACAAAATGTTTTGCTAACAAAAGACAATTATTTAGAGTGTAATGCGGTTGATCATATATCCCCATTAAAATGTTTTCTGAATTCAGCGTCAATACCGAGTCAGTTGCCTGCTGCCAAAAGCTTTCAAATTCATTCCAAAATGTCTTAACCTCACTGCAATCAACAAATCTGTGTACTATGGTATCAACCATATCACATTTATCACAATTAGCACTATCAACGATATTCATCAGGTTCAAACGTTTTTTGTAAGGAACAAATCTATGCAGAATGGAGAACTGAAGGGAGTGAAGCCTCGTTTCAACAGCAGATTTAAAAGGTAAAACACAGATGAGATTCCAAGCAGATTCATCAAACTGAAAGATTTCCATCCATTTGTCCCTTTGACTTACAGTTGTGGTGGGTGGGATAAGATACAAATATGTCGCTTTGCTGGGTAAAGATATCAGATCTGACACTGTAATATCTTGACTGCAGCCTTGAATTAACAATGATCTTTTCCACGCATACGGTATGGCATGACATAGGCTGTAATATTCCAAAAAGTTACATTTTAAACCATATTTAACACAAAAATCAGATGCAGTTAAAAACTGACATTGCGCACCGATAAGATCTTTAACTTTATTTATTCCCTTCAAGTACCAGTTATAGTGAAATACTGGGTCACCACCAATTTGAATGAGTGGATTAAACCACAACCATTCTTCCAATATATCGGTTGCATGTTCAACGGTAAATTTCGATCTAAGTTCATTCCATGAAGATATTATATCCTTGTAAAAGAGCGGTAACTGCTTCATATCGGACATATTCAAGCAACATCTGGTGTGAAATAGGTCTTCAATGGAGATATGTGGCAAGTAGGCCTGAAGACAAACCTTCCATACTTTATTTTCACCGTTGTATATTCTTTTCACATAACTAATCTGAAGAGACTGCACCTGCTTATCAAACAGTGGAAACTTTAGACCTCTCTTATCAATTGGTTGAGAAATGACCTGCAACTTAACATTGGGCCTAGAGTCTTTCCACATGAATGAGGTAATTAGATTGTGAATCTGTTTAGTCAAGGGCGTAGGAATGTGTATATTTGTGACAATATATGTAAGTTGTGAAAGGGCTAGCGTTTTAACAATGAGAATCCTACCAATAAGAGTTAAGTTTCGCATTTTCCACAAATTAAGGCATTTCTTCAGGCTTTCTAATTTGGACCCTAAGTTTAATTAAGCCATTTCAACCTCATCTGGACTAAATTTTATGCCAAGGGTAGAAAAGTTCTGGGAAGCCCATTTAACAGGTAAAGAACCTGACGATCGTCCTGCATTTGAGCCTATCCAAATGGCCTCAGTTTTGTCTAAGTTGCATTTCAGACCTGAGAAGGTAGCAAATTTGTCTAACAGCTTCAATAGCTTGTGCCCTGATGTCTCATCGGCGAGGAAGCATGTCATATCGTCTGCCAGCTGAGATAGTTTAGATGATACATTCTGATATTTTATGCCTCTGATACCCTTATCTCCCCTGATGGCGACCGCTAGATGTTCTATAACTAACACAAAGAGGAAGGGCGCTAACGGGCAACCCTGCCTTACGGTCCGTTCTAATTGAAGCCAGTTAGAAGAATAACCGTTATTAAGAACGCTGCCACAATAGAAAGTTGAAACCCATCTGCGGAAATCCGGGCCGGAATTAAAGGCCTTCAGTGCCTCGTCCATATAACTCCATTCAATAGAATCGAAAGCTTTCTCAAAGTCGATCAGAAGGAGCAAGCCTGGGATCTTCTTAGCATTAGTCATATTCATTATATCCGAAATTTGCCTAATATTTTCCCCAATATATCTACCCTTTATGTATCCGGTTTGGTCAGAGTTGACAAGGATGGGAAGATGTGGTTGTAGCCTTTTGGCTATTGCCTTAGCGCCGATCTTGTAATCGGAATTTAATAGAGAGATTGGTTTCCAGTTTTTAATGAGTATACGATCCTTTGATTTCTTAGGCAGAAGCGAGATTAAGTCTCGTTTTTGCTCCGTGGAGAGTTCATTTTGTTCGAATGCGTAATTTAGGCTATCAGTTACAAACTTGGAAATAAATCGCCAGAAAAATTTGTAGAACTCATAAGTCAGCCTATCAGTGCCAGGGCTTTTGTTGTTTTTGCACTCCGCAAGGGCTCTGGCACATTCACCGACTAATAACTTTCCTTCTAGAGACTCCTTGGCTTCGTTGGAAAGTTTTAAATTTATGTTATCATCAACGTCCCCCAAAGTTGATTCCAACTCCGTTAGTTTACTTAATAAGTCGGCTTCTCTAGTTCTCTTAGCTTTAGATTTATGCTTTGAAAACCGTATTGTTCTTACATCACATTTGATGATATCCCATTTGAGGCCTTTATCTTCTATATCGACATACTTATGCAATGCACTTTAAAAGAGCTCGTTTACTTCATTTACGTAGAATTCATCCTCCAGCAAGCCAGAGTTAAATTTCCAAAAGCCAGGGCCTCGTTTTTGAAACGAATCACCTTGGAGTCGCAGGTAAACTAAACTATGATCAGATCTAATGGAGGCTTCTATACGGACCATCTTTACAAGGGGAGAAATGAATTCTGATACCAGAAAAAAATCAAGTCTACTTTTAATAGAACCATCTGGTGAAGACCAGGTGTACTGCTTAATCCCAGGGTTTTTAGCCCGCCAGATATCTGATAATTCTTGGTCGTCAATAAACTCATGCAAATGATCTCGATACTTAGAGCTAGATTCCATTTTTCCCCCTTTCTGATCTACGAGTGGGACAAGGGTAACATTGAAATCGCCCCCAATAATTAAGGAGTTGCCCACAAAATTTCGGCTTATGTCCCAGAGCCTGTCAAGAAACTGGCACTGTTCTTTGACATTATTCTTTGTCGGAGCATATACATTACCCAGTACAAATCCACAATCATTAAGCACCACTTGCAAAAAAAGAGCGCGCCCACCTGTGTCCTTGACTACGTTAATTGGTTTATCTTCAATGTCCTTTGGAAAAAGAATACATACTCCTCCACTCTCTGTGCTATAATGGCAAAATTCAATGTCACCTTCCCATTCATTTTTCCATATGCTTTCAACCTTTTCACAGCTGTGTGTTTCTTGAATGAATACAATGGCATTTTTGTAAAAGGTAGTGAAGTGCCTGAAGAGACACAATCGCTTCATTTTCGCTCTCATCCCTCTCACATTTATAGAGATTATTTCAAGCTGAAACGTCATGGTGTTCTACTAAGTAATACTCAGGACAGGGATGTGGTTCATTTTCACGAACCGCGCTCTCTGTATTTTGGTCATTAAATTTAATGCCACCCATCCCGCGTGTACATGTACCCTGATTGTACCACAATTCAAAGTGTTTGAATACAGCATAGCAAATCATGTTTAAATAACGCACCATCACCAGAAACCTAAACCGCCCCCGTCTCCCTTCATTCAAACCACGAGTTTTTAAAGTTGGCGTTGCGTATGCATCCCAAGACACTCATTTTTAACCGGCAAATTCCCGTGATTGATGCTAAGTTGATCAGTTGACTAATACAGCACGGCATAACCACTCTAGTAACACATCAGTATCGAAAACCTCTGGTTTGGAAAGCAGTAGAGCGTGACCAAGCGTCGTGAAGCACAAAGGGCGGAGGAATCCGCTCAGACAGATCTTAGATTTAGCCAAGTTCGCCACGGACAAGCTCCAGGGCTTTACCCAGGCAGTTTTTACCCTTCCAATCAGCTTGATCTGCGTGTAAAGACCGATTTAGTATGGCTAAAACTGCGTAAACACGTTTTTGTGACCACATTTACCATGACCTTTGAAGTAATTATTATAGTTTTGTTATTGTTATGTCAATACTTATGGTACTTTGCAACACATTCTGTTATTTTGCAAGTTACTTAATATCAAGCAGCGTCAATAAAACATTTAGTCGACTTTCTCGTAGTTGCAAGACAGGCCTGTAGGCGGAATGACCACTGGCAGACCGAGAGTGGCACGTTCAGTGGTATATATACCGTGCTTCCTGGTGTATACCGTGCTTCCTGGTGTATACCGTGCTTCCTGGTGTATACCGTGCTTCCTGGTGTATAGCGTGCTTCCTGGTGCATAGCGTGCTTCCTGGTGTATAGCGTGCTTCCTGGTGTATAGCGTGCTTCCTGGTGTATACCGTGCTTCCTGGTGTATACCGTGCTTCCTGGTGTATACCGTGCTTCCTGGTGTATAGCGTGCTTCCTGGTGTATACCGTGCTTCCTGGTGTATACCTTGCTTCCTGGTGTATACCGTGCTTCCTGGTGTATACCGTGCTTCCTGGTGTATAGCGTGCTTCCTGGTGTATAGCGTGCTTCCTGGTGTATACCGTGATTCCTGGTGTATAGCGTGCTTGCTGGTGTATACCGCGATTTTTGGTGTATAGCGTGCTTCCTGGTGTATAGCGTGCTGCCTGGTGCATACCGTGCTTCCTAGTGTATAGCGTGCTTCCTGGTGTATACCATGCTTCCTGGTGTATACCGTGCTTCCTGGTGTATAGCGTGCTTCCTGGTGTATACCGTGCTTCCTGGTGTATAGCGTGCGTCCTGGTGTATACCGTGCTTCCTGGTGTATACCGGGCTTCCTGGTGTATAGCGTGCTTCCTGGTGTATACCATGCTTCCTGGTGTATAGCGTGCTTGCTGGTGTATAGCGTGCTTCCTGGTGTATACCGTGCTTCCTGGTGTATAGCGTGCGTCCTGGTGTATACCGTGCTTCCTGGTGTATACCGGGCTTCCTGGTGTATAGCGTGCTTCCTGGTGTATAGCGTGCTTGCTGGTGTATAGCGTGCTTCCTGGTGTATAGCGTGCTTCCTGGTGTATACCGTGATTCCTGGTGTATAGCGTGCTTGCTGGTGTATACCGCGATTTTTGGTGTATAGCGTGCTTCCTGGTGTATAGCGTGCTGCCTGGTGTATACCGTGCTTCCTAGTGTATAGCGTGCTTCCTGGTGTATACCATGCTTCCTGGTGTATACCATGCTTCCTGGTGTATAGCGTGCTTCCTGGTGTATACCGTGCTTCCTGGTGTATAGCGTGCGTCCTGGTGTATACCGTGCTTCCTGGTGTATACCGGGCTTCCTGGTGTATAGCGTGCTTCCTGGGGTATACCGTGATTCCTGGTGTATAGCGGGCTTGCTGGTGTATAGCGTGCTTCCTGGTGTATACCGTGCTTCCTGGTGTATAGCGTGCGTCCTGGTGTATACCGTGCTTCCTGGTGTATACCGGGCTTCCTGGTGTATACCGTGTTTCCTGGTGTATACCGTGCTTCCTGGTGTATACCGTGCTTCCTGGTGTATACCGTGCTTGCTGGTATATACCGGGCTTCTTGGTGGAAGCAAGAACGCCAGGAAAGGAAACTGCGGAAGATGGAGAGAGAAGCAAAAGGAGAAATACCGCCACCTACTTCCTGTCGTTGGTTTTTGGCCATGCGATAAAATATTGCGTAGTCACGCTAGCGTTCGATTTCTCGCGAGATGATGAATTTTCGCGCGACTAAATGTCCGGGAATGATGGCTGAGAGGGTTGGAGTTATGTCGGAGAAGGAGGAGAGGGGGTGGGGCGGTTGGTTAAGGAGAGGGTGACATTGTAGCAAGCAGCAAGGCGAGCAGTGGGGGACTGATAGGATGAGGGTGGGAGTGGGTGTGGTTGGGCGGAGGAGGTGGTAGGGAAGAGGAGGTGGTCGGGAGGTCCGGGTGGGTGTCGGTGGAGGAATGCGGCACGGTAGAAGTGGATCTGGGTGGGGGGCTATGTCAGGGTAAGGGGGGGGGGGGCGGCAGAGCATTATACAACGGTCCCGTCATCTCTTGCCTTCATACCCGTATCACATGTCATTCCGCCAGAGTTTTTTCTTCTGGAGACCTTTTTTTGCGCCATATTTCGCACGAGTAACCTGCTGGGAGGAGTCTCCCCACATGGCCGCTCCGTCCGGCCGCACCCATCACTAACCCGCCCCCCCGCACCCGCGATCCACTCTGCCCAGCATTCCCCAGGGAGACGTGATGTTTTCTGTCCCCCGAAGTGTCGCATAAACCCGGAGCCCTCACAACTTTGATTTGCCGGGACGCCGAGTACTCGAGCAAGACATTCGGTGTGCCGGCTAATTGGGCGCTCCCCCTGGCGGCGCCAAATGAACCTCCATGTGACTTGCATGTAGGAAATGACTCTCAGAAGCGCTTTCCATCAGGAAGCAACTTTTTTTCTTTTGCGAATGTCGTTCTTAATAAGATAGTAATTCGCACTGGGGTGATAATGACGAGAAACGTGCGGAATTCCATGAATATGTAGTCGATACACACAACAATTTCATCTCTGTTAACTTATGTCATTAACAAGATGGCGTAAAACTCCACCCTAGTGAATGGCACTGCGTATCCGAGCGAACGCCTTAATTATTTGGTGCAGTTAACACGATTGCAGTCAAAGCTGCTGGATTATTAATGCTCTGACTAGTTTTGGCTAGCCGCGGGAAATGGATACTCTAAACCAGGCCCGTTTGTTTCGTTAATCAACACGGAATGTTACAGGATGTTGGCAACACAACACAAACCCTGCAAGGAGTGCATCTGGGTTTAAATCTCGGATGTTATCTAGATCCTGTCATCTGGAGAGCAGGTCCAGACAGTCACCGATCGCTTTACGATCGGAGAATTATGCAAAATGCTAGAATGTCATCAACCTAGCCATTGTTTTGCGTTTAAGTAACGGAACAAAATCTGTTGACATGCCTGGCGCTCGTGTTTATATGTAGCGAGAGGCGCTCTGGAGTAGGGGGGGGGGGGGTGCTGGAGTGATGCAACTCTCCCCAGTCTGAGTCAGTGCTGGCCGCGGCACTTTGATGACGTATCGATCCGGCCTTTATGCGCTAATCAATAGCTGAGACAGACAATGGAGGGCGATTGTGCTTTCTCTTGCTCATCCTTCACCACCCAACACCACCCGTCACCACCCGGCACCACCTATACGATCCAGCAACATCCGGAGCCATCCGGCACCACCCGGCACCATCCGGTACCACCCGGCACCACCCAGCCCCACCCATCACCACCCAGTACCACCAGCACCACCCAGTACCACCCAGCACTACCCAGCAGCACCTGTCACCACCCAGCACCACCTAGCCCTACCCGGCACCACCCAGCCCCACCCGGCACCACCCAGCACCACCCGGCACCACCTGGAACCATACAGCACCATCTTTCACACCCAGCACCACCCAGCTCCACCCAGTACCACCCAGCCCCACCCGGTACCACCCATAATCACCTGGCACCACCCAGCACCACCCGGCACCAACCAGCACCACATGTCACCACCCGGTACCACCCAGCCCCACCCAGCACCACCTGTCACCACCTGGCACCACCCAGCCGCACCCAGCACCACATGTCACCACCTGGTGCCATCCAGCACCACATGGCACCACCTGGTACCACCCAGCACCACATGGCATCACCCAGCTCCACCTGTCACCACCCGGTAACATCTGGCGCCACCCGGTACCAACTGGCACCACCAAGCACCACCGGCACGGCCGTGCAGGGCTGCTACAAGGGTAAGTCAAGGACAACGGGTGCAGTTAAACCATCATGGCTAATCCGCGCCTCCGATGCCTCATGTTTTGTTTCTTTTTCTCTTGAGCTGGGGGTGGGATAGGGTGGGGTGGGGTGGGGTGGAATGGGGGTAGGATCAAGAGCCGATGACCGACACCCATGGGTATTCGAGCGGACACAAGCCAAGACATGTACCGGAGCCCGTGTCACGTTAATCAGTGGCATAATCAACCGAACCTTGGTCGCCCTGGTTTGATTAAAGTAATCTGTGGGGTTTAAATAGAATAAATAGTATGGATCCGAGATCTCTGTGGGTCATTATTTATAATTGTATCGACGGCTCATTGTAATCGAAAAAAGGAAGATAATAGAATAAGGAGCCTCTCGCTTAGAGACCTTAGAGCCTATGAGTTTAAAAAATGGCGATTCTGGTAAATTCTCGTAAACCTACATTTGATTGGAACAAGTAAATACAGCAAACCTAACCAATGTGAATAGTATATGTCGTGATGTGATTGTGTTGTGATTGACACATAATTCCAGATTGACACAAACGTCATGGCTTACACATAGAGCATAGATTGACATATGGGTTTTGATTGACACACGGACAAGATTGGCATGTACAATTCATGATTGGCATGTGGTAGTCATGGTTGCTATAATGGGTGTCACGATTGACAGAAGTCTTGATGGGCATATAAAAACGATGATTGGCATATGTGAGCCTTGAATGACACATGGGAGTCATGGTCGGCATGAATCAGGAAGAACGAGTGTGTCAGATAACTTTGCTGACGTCCTTCATATGATTTCGCGCATTACTGACAGCTGGCACCGCACAGAGGTCAATGAATTCCAGATCAGGTAAACCACGTGAACGAACCCTCGAACCCGACACTCCCCAGTCGGCCTGATCCTCAGCCACACGCTGATCGTTCTCTAGGCCCCCGGGAGTTCAGTAGTGGGGTTAAAGTGCCGGAGAAAACCGGTATTGTATTGACGGCAGGGGGCGCTCCTGTTTGACCTCAGGATCTAGGGAAGCTGTTGCCCTTTAGAAGCAGAGGCGCGGCGATCAAGGTCGTAAACAAGCGTGTGGAACTCAAGTGGCTGGCGGTGTGGGAACTAGCAAACCGTACCTGAGCACATCAGGTCCTGTTTGCTGCGTAATGGACAGCCGATTATAGGTGATTATAAAGGCTTCCCCGCTCCTGTAGGGATGCCGCATGCTATCGGTGACTGGTCTCGGGGAAGGTGTGTATATATACAACACACCGCCCACCTTTTAATTGATCCTATTTTTACATCTCATTCCTGTCCCTTCGCTGGGTAATGCTTACCTTTCACCCTGCATTATACATCGCCCTTTTTCTCTAACGAGGCTGGATGTGTATGTAACGCCATCGGTCGGCTTTGTGTATGTCAGGACGTGAGTACCTGATCAGCCGCAGTGTGCACCGCGCTTGCGTGCGCCTTCCGCGCAGTGCTGCGTCCTGTACGCACAAAGTAGTCCCTCGCCTAGGCAGCTACTGGGCCAGCTTCGCCTTTATTTCCTGTTCATCAACCATGCTGTAGGACATTTTTCTTCATCGACACCGGCGCTCGTCTCCTTCAGTGCATGCATTTTACAAACCGTTGACTGTGAAAAAATAGTTTTCGAGCTGCAGATAAAATGTGATAATGAACTGTTCATGCGTGTGAGGACGATGACCAGTCTCACAAACCGAAAAAAGAAGCAAAACGGAGCCATTCGAGTCACGTGAGCGCGGTGCCTTGACACCTGCTCTTCTCCGTGCCTTGCAGCATGTACAGGCCATGGTTATCTACATGTGCCCTGCAGCATGTACAGGCCATGGTTATCTACATGTGCCCTGCAGCATGTACAGGTCATGGTGATCTACATGTGCCCTGCAGCATGTACAGGTCATGGTGATCTACATGTGCCCTGCAGCATGTACAGGTCATGGTTGTCTACATGTGCCTTGCAGCATGTACATGCCATGGTTATCTACATGTGCCCTGCAGCATGTACAGGTCATGGTTGTCTACATGTGCCCTGCAGCATGTACAGGCCATGGTTATCTACATGTGCCCTGCAGCATGTACAGGTCATGGTTGTCTACATGTGCCCTGCAGCATGTACAGGCCATGGTTATCTACATGTGCCCTGCAGCATGTACAGGTCATGGTTATCTACATATGCCTTGCAGCATGTCCCCCGGGATGTGGCTCCACTACCCCTTCCTTCTCCCATTGACGCGATATGACCAAAAGCTTCCTGAATATACAAGCAACTAACCGAGGTGCCAACATATGGCTAACATTTGTTGATAATGATTTTGTACGCCTTCGAATTGATAATTGACCAATTGACAGCAACTTTCGGTGAACTAGCCAGGACTTTCGCATCTTAGATCCAATGTATTTTTTTTTAATGAGAAACGCTCTGGCACATGAGAACCCAATTGATCGTTGGAATGGTGAATTTCGAGGTTAATTATATGAATGTAAGGCGTCACTGGACGCGTATGAGGCCCCACCGTGTAACTTGTAGACCCGCTGGACGCCACGGTTTTAGTCCCAGTCGCCATGGTTATACTAGGCACCCAGCACCAGGCCAGGGTCTCGGCGGACCGCCACGGCCGCCTACTTAATACTTTAATGGGACTGAAGGATAATTAGGAGGAATGAAAACTTTAATGGCTCTTGTGACTCACGTTTGACAAATGAGCTTCCCGAGGAGCCGTTGTTTTTCTCTGCCAGGCGCAGCCATCGGCAAGTCATTCCGTGGGGGATGGGGCCTCGTAAAACATCCCGGGCGGTGGATGAGTTGTGCCCGTCTCCGACACGGTGGGATTACACAAGAACATAGGGCGCAATGCGGTGACGCTCGTGTAGGGCTTTATATGGTGTCGTCAGCGGTTTCAGCGAAATGCGTGGGTGGGCGATGATAGGGCAACATAGGTGGCGGCGTACGGTGGCAGATATGGGCGGCGGAGAAGGGGAGGGCGGAGGGGGGCTGATGGTTTGTAGTGTCCTATAAGGGCTGACTGGTTGGAGAGCGCTGAACGCCGTCCCTTGCGGTATGGTCCATCACGGCTGAGACCTCGGTCTTTACGGAGGAAAAAAACGGCGCTAAAAAAAATCTTTCGCTGACACCTCAGTCTTTACGGAGGAAAAAAACGGCGCTAAAACATAAAATATAAATATATATAAACATTTTTACATAAAAAAAATCTTTCAATTCCTGAAACATGGCAAAGGTTATGGCAGCTGCGGGTATTGCAGAAATAAAAAATCCATAGCCGGCCGAAGACTGGGAATCGCCAGCGCTTTTCTTTGTTGTGGTAGTAGTTTAGGAGGTCTGGGTGACCATCCACTGATAATACCAAGGTAGACACCCGTGGCGTCACCTAAAGGAGGGGTGGGGGCAGGAGGCAGGGAAGGTGGGGCAAATCTGGGTGTGAAAAAAGCGTCGCGAGAGGGTGAGGGGCGAGGGTGGGTGGGCGTTAGGCTAGGATAGGGTTATGGGCGGGTAGTTTTTGCTGGGACAGCCAAAAAGCGAGTGACCTAGACTAAAATCGGGGATATAGCTGCCAGGGATGAGCAAGGTTTATCGCATCCGGTTCAATAACTGACGCACAATAGCCGGACCCTTTCGGGGGACCTGGCGGAGGGCTTTACGCCCATGGAATTAATTATGTGGCGGCGGGCTTCGCAAGTACGATGCACAAAATGACAATATACTCTACATTGAAAGCGAAGTACAAGTCCCACCGTGATTAGGTTGCATTAGAGTTTAACCGACATTTGAGGCCTGTCGATGATTATCTGGTCTGATGCTGATCCTCAGACTTTGTGGGACGTGTTCCAGGGGTGCACGAGTCGCCGGATTTATCGATTCGATGGATTGTTTCCCCTGGATTAGCTGACGAGATGTTTCTAAGCACCGCAATCCACGAATGGTTGTTTAAGAATGTGGATTCTTGGCGTCTTGGAAAAAATAATAGTATTTTCTTTTAAATGTTCTGCTGTTTATAGGTGGCGAGCAGATAACGTTGAATTTTGTTCGGTAGAAAGCCATAGATAACGTTGGATTTAGGCTGGCTTGGTTGCGAGCCATTGGCAAGATTCCAGATAGCTCGGTTGATCCAGAGGCAAGATTCTGATAGAGATTGGTTGAGTCGAAGGCAAGATTCTGAAAGAGATTGGTTGATTCACAGTCGTGGTGGTCGTGAAGGACGGGGCGTGGTGGCCCTGGATGAGACGTGAAGGGCGGGGCGTGGTGGCCCTGGATGAGACGGGAAGGACGGGACGTGGTGGCCCTGGATGAGACGTGAAGGGCGGGGCGTGGTGGCCCTGGATGAGACGGGAAGGGCGTGGCGTGGTGGCCCTGGATGAGACGTGAAGGGCGGGGCGTGGTGGCCCTGGATGAGACATAAAGGACGGGGCGTGATGGGCCTGGATGAGACGCGAAGGGCGGGGCGTGGGGGCCCTGGATGTGACGGGAAGGGCGTGGCGTGGGGGCCCTGGATGAGACGGGAAGTGCTTGGCGTGGATGCCCTGGATGAGACGTGAAGGGCGGGGCGTGGTGGCCCTGGATGAGACATGAAGGACGGGGCGTGATGGCCCTGGATGAGACGTGAAGGGTGGGGCGTGGTGGCCCTGGATGAGACGGGAAAGGCGGGGCGTGGTGGCCCTGGATGAGACGGGAAGGACGGGGCGTGGTAGCCCTGGATGCGACGTGAAAGGCGGAGCGTGGTGGCCCTAGAGGAGACCTGAAAGACGGGGCGTGGGGGCCCTGGATGAGACGGAAAGGACTGGGCGTGGTGGCCCTGGATGAGACGTGAAGGGCGGGGCGTGGTGGCCCTGGATGAGACATAAAGGACGGGGCGTGATGGGCCTGGATGAGACGCGAAGGGCGGGGCGTGGGGGCCCTGGATGTGACGGGAAGGGCGTGGCGTGGGGGCCCTGGATGAGACGGGAAGTGCTTGGCGTGGATGCCCTGGATGAGACGTGAAGGGCGGGGCGTGGTGGCCCTGGATGAGACATGAAGGACGGGGCGTGATGGCCCTGGATGAGACGTGAAGGGTGGGGCGTGGTGGCCCTGGATGAGACGGGAAAGGCGGGGCGTGGTGGCCCTGGATGAGACGGGAAGGACGGGGCGTGGTAGCCCTGGATGCGACGTGAAAGGCGGAGCGTGGTGGCCCTAGAGGAGACCTGAAAGACGGGGCGTGGGGGCCCTGGATGAGACGGAAAGGACTGGGCGTGGTGGCCATGGATGAGACGGGAAGGACGGGGCGTGGTGGCCCTGGATGAGATTTGAAGGGCGGGGTGTGGTGGCTCTGGATGAGACGGGAAGGACGGGGCGTGGGGGCCCTGGATGAGACGTGAAGGGCGGGGCGTGGTGGCCCTGGATGAGACATAAAGGACGGGGCGTGATGGGCCTGGATGAGACGCGAAGGGCGGGGCGTGGGGGCCCTGGATGTGACGGGAAGGGCGTGGCGTGGGGGCCCTGGATGAGACGGGAAGTGCTTGGCGTGGATGCCCTGGATGAGACGTGAAGGGCGGGGCGTGGTGGCCCTGGATGAGACATGAAGGACGGGGCGTGATGGCCCTGGATGAGACGTGAAGGGTGGGGCGTGGTGGCCCTGGACGAGACGGGAAAGGCGGGGCGTGGTGGCCCTGGATGAGACGGGAAGGACGGGGCGTGGTAGCCCTGGATGCGACGTGAAAGGCGGAGCGTGGTGGCCCTAGAGGAGACCTGAAAGACGGGGCGTGGGGGCCCTGGATGAGACGGAAAGGACTGGGCGTGGTGGCCATGGATGAGACGGGAAGGACGGGGCGTGGTGGCCCTGGATGAGACGGGTAGGACGGGGCGTGGTGGCTCTGGATGAGACGGGAAGGACGGGGCGTGGGGGCCCTGGATGAGACAGGAAGGACGGGGCGTGGTGGCCCTGGATGAGATTTGAAGGGCGGGGTGTGGTGGCTCTGGATGAGACGGGAAGGACGGGGCGTGGGGGCCCTGGATGAGACGGGAAGGACGGGGCGTGTCCTGCCCTTTGTCGTATCCTTCTAAGGAGGCTCCCGACTGAGAGTCATAAGATAGCTGGCCTCCTGGCGCGGCCACTCACATTAACAAGTCCCAATGACGTCATCGCCTGGCTATTTTAAGCCCCGGGCGGCAATACAAAGGGGAATTCTCCGGCGTCACCTCGGGTTGTGCCACGGCTTGTTACGTTCGCTACCTGCGTGAGGCCGTCATCAAGTACCCTCCACACGCCGGCGAACGCCTACACTTGTACGACAGTCATAAATATTGCCAGGCAGGCCGGATGTGGGTGGCTCGCCCACGGATGAATGCTCCGGAGGCTTGATGGCATGGAGGTTTGAGGCGCGGGAAACACGTGACGACGCCAAGGGTGATACGTCACTAAGCGCGAGGCAGCCAAGATGTCAAGTATGGCTACACGTGCAGATATACATACACAGGCCGAGCGGTGTTGTAATCCCGCCCTACTGCTTGGCATAGTCGTCACCAATTATTCATGTGATGACCTAACATGGAAATGACGTTGACGGCTTTGTTGATAATGGCAATTTATAATGCACAGGCGTATATCGGCACGCACGCTTCGCTAATGGCGAGCAATGGTTAGTAAATAGGTAATGTTTGTGTCACTGGCTCTGGTTTTAATTCGGTCTCTCGGTATATGTGTGGTTTATGTGAACATGGACCGGTTCGGCTATCAAATACCGGTTTCCCCTCTCATGTAGCTGTTTCCATGTTGAGCAGCTGTACACCGTAACTCTTTCTTTATTTCACATCATGTCGAGTGAACTACATAAAGCTGTTACCAGCCCCACTGGGCGATGGACTTGACAAGGGGCCACGCTCGCCGTGCCCTCGGTGGCGATCGGTTGTCGAGCCATGAAGGACGCCTGCTTCCCTACAAATTATTTAGGGTTTGGCAAGGTCAAGGTTATGTGGGCAGACGACAATTGAAAAAGCGGAAGGCAATTTGTTCCCCATTAATGCATCACTCATATTCGGACTGCAGCCCTTCATTAAGCGGCTTACCGCTGATGGGTAGCTGGTGCATTCACTGGTCGATGGGATCCTATTTCACCAACTGGTTCGCTCGTGTGGATGAGTGATGGTTCACGAATACCGCCTAGCAGTCGAAATGGCGCTGACAGCATAGGTAAACATGTTTGGCAGGTCCAGTTCAGGCGGGTTAATGATACAAGCTATGTCATAAGGCGTTAAGGGTGGGGGCGACCCCTGCAGCTGTCCGCAACTTCTGTATGTTTTAAATCAATGGCTTAGTAATACAGATTTCCTCCAATGACAAAGTTTGTACCTGTTAAGCCTATTAATCCTTATATATTAAATAGATGAATAAAATAAGTAGAATAAAACTTATGGTACATAGAGTTTCATAAACATATGATATCATCAGTTTGCAACTTTGTGCATATTATTTCCGTATGGGGAGGGCTCTAAGTATACAATTATTGCCCCTAATGTATCAATATACGTGAACTGTTTTAACGTAGGTAATTTTAGAAGAAATAGCTGAAAACATTAAAATACTCCCTCAGCATGTTCACAATCCGCCATCTTGGTTTTTGTCTAATTCTTCTACCACATTGACATTTGCAGAGTGTAAGCTGTCTCCCAGCGCTATATAAAGTCTGTATAAACTCCGACCAACAATGTGTGGTGTGCTGAGCCGAACAATCATCTGTGTGCAAAGCTGGTGATGGTATGGGGTGAACGCGGTGTGCATGGGGTGGGCTGTGCACCAGGGCCTTCTGGTGAGAAATCGTGGTCTATATTTGATAACGTCCCGGCCTCCGGTTATGAAGCTCGTGTCTCCACCATCTGTGACTGGGGCTGGTGGGCCTGCCGGGTGCTGTGGACAGCCAGGCCCAGCCATACGGGAGCCGAGTAATGAGACCCCTTGTAAATGTGTGTTCGATACCTTGGCAGCCGCACGCAATGCAGAACCCCGTTGTTTGTGGCCGTCAACACTAATAAGGATTTAGCTTGGGGGGTCAAGGGAGTCGGGAGTCGAGTCGTTACGTCATAGAGGTCCCCGCCCCATGGCTGTACACAGCGGAGTCCCTCACCTGTATGGATGGAACTGCCCCCCCCCCCACCCCCACCGCCCAGCCACACGGATCTTGATGTCGGTCTCAAGCCAAGCCATTAGAAGAGGACCCATGTGGCCTGGTCCTATCACTTGTAGGCCTCTAAGGGGATTCGTAAAAGACCGCTCGCCTCTGCAATTTAAACTCTGGGCAGCGTATCTATCCTATCTCCTGAACCCCTCCACGCAGCCTGAGCCGCTTCACCCCGTCTGGTCGTTGATTGATCGTACGGCACGCCATAACACAAGAACGTCATGTTTGTGTACAATCCACACAGCTTTCACCTTCAGTCGTGCATTTGTCGTGACAGGAAAATAACCGGAGACTAATGATGCGTTAAGCCGGCGACGAGCTTCAAGCCACATCCTCGCCGGTGACCTAATCCGGTGTTTACCATACGTGCTTGGTCCAAGGACCAATGCTGTTTACAGGATACTTGAACTAACGCGTTCATCGCGTCACCACCTCGCAATGTTAATGTCTCCGTCGCCCGTTAAGACCCCAATATTTAACCTTCTTAATTACACCATAACCCAGAGATTACTATCCATGTGTGGATTAGTTTATTTATTGTGACTATACAAAATACATGCATCAGTTAATAAAATGTTCCCTGACAAAATAGTAACAATAATAGTGATAACATAACAGTATACATAGCAACATAGCACAGTGGATGGCCAGCAATGCCGCATAGCACAGAGGATGGCTAGCAATGCCGCATAGCACAGTGGATGGCCAGCAATGCCGCATAGCACAGAGGATGGCCAGCAATGCCGCATAGCACAGTGGATGGCCAGCAATGCCGCATAGCACAGTGGATGGCCAGCAATGCCGCATAGCACAGTGGATGGCCAGCAATGCCGCATAGCACAGAGGATGGCTAGCAATGCCGCATAGCACAGTGGATGGCCAGCAATGCCGCATAGCACAGTGGATGGCCAGCAATGCCGCATAGCACAGTGGATGGCCAGCAATGCCGCATAGCACAGTGAATGGCAAGCAATGCCGCATAGCACAGTGGATGGCCAGCAATGCCGCATAGCACAGTGGATGGCCAGCAATGCCACATAGCACAGAGGATGGCCAGCAATGCCACATAGCACAGAGGATGGCCAGCAATTCCGCATAGCACAGAGGATGGCCAGCAATGCCACATAGCACAGTGGATGGCCAGCAATGCCACATAGCACAGTGGATGGCCAGCAATGCCGCATAGCACAATGGATGGCCAGTCATTGCCGCATAACACAGAGGATGGCCAGAAATGCCACATAGCACAGTGGATAGCCAGCAATGCCGCATAGCACAGAGGATGGCCAGCAATGCCACATAGCACAGTGGATGGCCAGCAATGCCGCATAGCACACAGGATGGCCAGCAATGCCGCATAGCACAGTGGATGGCCAGCAATGCCGCATAGCACAGAGGATGGCCAGCAATGCCGCATAGCACAGCGGATGGCCAGCAATGCTGCATAGCACAGAGGATGGCCAGCAATGCCGCATAGCACAGAGGATGGCCAGCAATGCCGCATAGCACAGAGGATGGCCAGCAATGCCGCATAGCACAGAGGATGGCCAGCAATGCCACATAGCACAGAGAATGGCCAGCAATGCCGCATAGCACAGAGGATGGCCAGCAATGCCGCATAGCACAGAGGATGGCCAGCAATGCCGCATAGCACAGAGGATGGCCAGCAATGCCACATAGCACAGAGGATGTCCAGCAATGCCACATAGCACAGAGGATGGCCAGCAATGCCGCATAGCACAGTGGATGGCCAGCTATGCCACATAGCACAGAGGATGGCCAGCAATGCCACATAGCACAGAGGATGGCCAGCAATTCCGCATAGCACAGAGGATGGCCAGCAATGCCACATAGCACAGTGGATGGCCAGCAATGCCACATAGCACAGTGGATGGCCAGCAATGCCGCATAGCACAATGGATGGCCAGTCATTGCCGCATAACACAGAGGATGGCCAGAAATGCCACATAGCACAGTGGATAGCCAGCAATGCCGCATAGCACAGAGGATGGCCAGCAATGCCACATAGCACAGTGGATGGCCAGCAATGCCGCATAGCACACAGGATGGCCAGCAATGCCGCATAGCACAGTGGATGGCCAGCAATGCCGCATAGCACAGAGGATGGCCAGCAATGCCGCATAGCACAGTGGATGGCCAGCAATGCCGCATAGCACAGAGGATGGCCAGCAATGCCGCATAGCACAGAGGATGGCCAGCAATGCCGCATAGCACAGAGGATGGCCAGCAATGCCGCATAGCACAGAGGATGGCCAGCAATGCCACATAGCACAGAGAATGGCCAGCAATGCCGCATAGCACAGAGGATGGCCAGCAATGCCACATAGCACAGTGGATGGCCAGCAATGCCGCATATTAGTGTTTTCATAAATCGTCGGGTTTGTCTCGTGTCGCTACCTTCAATCCAAAGCGCCAGGCTGTATTTAAATCCCCGGATCTCGTTGAAGACACAACATATACATATCATAGCTAACCACGCTTGTATAATGTTTCAACCGTATTCTGGCTATACATTAATATTGTACATAAACATACCTTGATTCCGAGTATAAACATTGTGTCTACAAAAATGACTTTCGGATCAGAAAGCTGAGATTAGCCCGAGTCAAGGCCGAAAGCTGTAACTTAATTGCTTATGTTAGCTGTGATTACAATCGTGTATGTTGAATAGTGCAAGGTCGATCAGCGAACGGTGGCTTAATGCTAGGCCAGGAGGTTGGAATACAAGATATATTATTCGTTTCGTTATGTGTATCATTCTCATGATTTACCTGTATGGCGCGGGGTCTGTAATCTTGTCATGAAATACAGGGATGGAGTGAAGCCAGAAAATATATCTCCGATGAAAAACATGTCCAATGACAGACACGCCTTAATGGCTTGGAATCCGCCTGGACACAAAAGACTAGATGTGCCGTTGAGCTGAAGCAATTAGAGGGAGACAGAGGAAGGATTAGGTCCTGTCAGTTTTGTCACCGGCCGGAGTTACGAAGATGGAGGATTTTTCTCCCTCCTGTGTCTGTGCTATAGTGCGTCTGGAACCAGGGACCCGGACATGATTAACACGGGGAGGACGGCACTGAATCGCCGGCCCAACACGCTGAATGACAGCCAAGGAAATTGCACGCAAATTGCTAAAAGTATTTAAATCATGTTATCGATTTTAAAAATAAAATCTCATTTTGCAAGGTAAGGCGTGTGATATCGCCCAGCGATCAGTGTAATAACGTCCACGGATTGTAAAGCGCCTGATAACATGGGTTATTTTTAAGGTCCAGGCGGATCGATGCCCTGCACGGCTACTGTTTGCGGTCGGCCTTGCTTTCGTTGTAAACTATTTGTTTAAATGGCTTGAGCGTGACGTATCTTTGCGCTGGTGGGTATAAATAGACCGATCACGTGAACTTTTAAACATTAGTCCAGGGAATATGGAGAATGTATTACTAAAGCACCTCGCGTATTCGGGCAATCAAATCCGAACAGAGTAACCTTAAATGGAAACTGTTAGAATCAACCCTCTCTAGTGCCTTTTTAGATCTCGCAGCGAACGTGACTGGAGTTTCTTCCGAGGTTTAAGCTTGTGATCTAATCCCGGAAGTTAATGACCGGAAGTGATAGCATTAGGGTCAAGGCCGTCTTTGGGGAGGCGCTGGGAGTAAATACCGTGGGAGAGGCAGGAAATTGAATCGACGCTGAATTCATTTCGTGAAGTGAAATGAAAATTGTGCCCTGAGTGTTATCGGAGATAGGTTAGAAAGTCTTTGCAAATATTTGTGTCTTGCAGATTCACTCACGCCCGCATTTGCGCGTAGCTGCGTGTGATGTGTGCATCGTTATCCGTATTAGATTGCGTTTTTCCGTCAACGGCTTCGGAAACATTGGGCATATGAGGGTTCGTGGCTGGGGGTGAGGGGCTTATAAGGGTTCGTGGTTGGGGGTGAGGGGCATATGAGGGTCCGTGGTGGGGGGTGAGGGGCATATGAGGGCCCGTGGCTGGGGGTGAGGGGCATATGAGGGTCCGTGGTTGAGGGTGAGGGGCATATAAGGGCCCGTGGCTGGGGGTGAGGGGCATATGAGCGCCCGTGGCTGGGGGTGAGGGGCATATGAGGGCCCGTGGCTGGGGGTGAGGGGCATATGAGCGCCCGTGGCTGGGGGTGAGGGGAATATGAGGGCCCGTGGCTGGGGGTGAGGGGCATATGAGCGCCCGTGGCTGGGGGTAAGGGGAATATGAGGATGAGGGCCCATGGCTGGCGGTGAGGGGCCAGTGCGGCCGGAACTATTTCTGGAAGCGAAAAGGTCACTTTCGGTCAACCGACGATCTCTGTTGAGGGCTTAGTATTGATATTCGTTTGCAGTCTTTCGCGTTTGCGCATATTTGGACTGCTGCGGGAAGGTTATGGAGCACAGATGACTGAAGACAATGGGAGGGCGTCGCCATTTTGTGAGGAGCGAGGAGGCCATCGGATGACGGCAATCAGTGACACACCGGCGCCATGCCGGATGGTATATTGGATCCTGTCGCCAACTGGAGGACACGAGGTACATATGGCGATATCTGACTACAATGGCGGCGTTGTGCTACCTAGGACAGGGATGACAATAACTGAGATTCATACCCAGAAGCACAATAACGGGGTCAAAGGTTAAACATGCAGCAGTATGACGGTCTATGCTACACAGATATACCTATAAACCCCACCCCCTCCCTTCACACGCCTTCTTCCGCTAACTCGTCGTTTGGCTGTCCTAACGTTGTGACTGCTCATGCCATGCATGTCGCTATATATATTCACGGTGCCTGGGGTGTTTGCCCCATTAACCGATGCATAAGATTTTTCTCTTCGGAATGCGATCTGAAGTGACCACAGATTCTTGGTTACAAATACCATTCCTTTGAGTGAAAGATAACGGCATACCTAAAAAAACGAAATGGAGAGTGGTGCATGAGCGACGAGGTTGGCCGTGCAGGCATCGGTGTCTGGATCTCTAGCGGTAATTGGGCTCCAGTTTGACTGCCCTCAGGGCTTGGTTCCTATGTCGAGAGGTGTCTCCACGCCGACGCCACCCCGACATCGGCGGCGTCAACACATTTATCTCTGGGGTTGAAACGCTAATCAGCGGATGGAATTCTCTTGACTGGAAGTGCCTTTAGGAATCCGGGGAGAGTTGCCAACGGGCCGCCCGGCTCAATGACCAGGTTTACATGGCAACGACCGACAGGAATGCATTACAATTAAGATGGTGCATCATTGCACGGCGCAGTCGTCTCGCAGGTGGCCGGGCGAGGGTAACGTTCCTTTCGTTATTGCTAACGAGACGAACACTAACCCCGGCGACCGAGGTGCTAAAGGCAGGAACGGATTTTATCACCAGTTTTTCTGTGCTTCGTGTTTCGAATTGCGCGGTTGGTGCATTATAACCGCTCTGGGTGAGTCTCAAAATGGAGGGGTTTGGGCCCCTTAGCCTAGGGATCCCGAGTGGAAATATGAGGGGAAGAATGATGCAATATTTATTGAGGTCTCCTGGTGTGCATGCATAAAACAGAGAAGGGAAACCGACACGTCGAAGAGACAGGGAACAAAATGAGCCCAAGTCTGTAATCAGAGAAGGTCAAACGCCAGACGGGATTAAGGAAGGAACCAACAGACAGGCTTAGACACAGACTTATAATAGGCACAGATAACTACACATTATTGTTTTAGGATGTTTTTTAAGACGCATTGGACAAATCGGTCAAATTGATAATACATGTACATTGTTTTGTCACTGTACGTATGTATTTCTTTTTTTTGTCCATAGTAGTAAATCGCTCATGTTATCATAACCAAAGTCATATTAGGTCCAATGGTAACAGCTTAAAACAGAGCACGATTTCAAGGTTTGTGCGTTCTTCCGAAACAGACCGTAATGATGTGTAAACACGCCTGTTTGCGCCATGACCGAAATGAACATTTTACAATAAACTGCATATTAACGCTGACATGACAAGATGGATTGCTTTAAAGGGAACCAGCCTGGCCTCTAACGCTGATTTACAGATTCATATAATACTCAATTGTCTTTCCTCAAAATTACAGAATTTTTCGTCCTATCTATAGCTCACAATAAAATTTAGAAGTGACCGCCGGGCACGATTTCGCCGCCTACCCAGGCGGCAGCCTTTTTTGGAGGTGTGTCCGCGATTGACCAATCAGGAGGCGATACTCTAATTTATTCAAACCGGAAATTACGCCTATTGTGTGAGCAAAACAAGAGCGGGTGACCATCGCTATTATAAAGAGCTGCGATTCTAACTCCAATCATGGCATTGTTGCGAAATAAATTGTCGCAAGACGTATATCAACTTGTTTGGATGGTACTTTTCCATGAAACACTAAGATCATGGTCTACTGCGCGGCTTGGAACTGCCGCTGTTCATCTGTAAATCGCGTCCCTGATCTCTCTGTCCGCGAGTGATAACATAAGGCGGTGCCACATGAATAGTCACAATACGCGTCACTGCTCCCGGCAAAATGGCGCTCTGCTTGACATTGCTGGGGGCGGGTTGCCTAATTTTGTTCTCCTTACCAGTCGGCCGAAACGAAGCGTTAACACTCGCCAATTTAATTTCAAGATGTGAACTTTCGGTGCAGATCGCGATTAAATTAGGTTGGACACCCGCTTTAAGATTTTAGTTATGTGCGCTCACATCTAAGGTTATTTCTGCGGTAAAGCAGGGGAATACCCCAGATTAGAATACTCCGATACAGTTTGGGGCCGCCGAATGTGTACCATTGGGTCCTTTTTTATCAATCTAGCCGCATATTATAATGGATCGTTTTAAACGATTAGATTTTTCACGGGGACGTTTTAACTGACCGCGTTTTCAGATGGACTTATACAAGCGTGCTCGCGTCCTATCCTTCGTGTCCGGACTGAACTCATGGTTCCATTCCATCTCGTTATCGGCCAAACCCGTAGGCGGTTTGTCAAGTGAGATTTTCGTCGAAGAAATGTTTTTGTTCCTCCCCAAAAATATTGTTTTTATTATGAACATTGCTGGAGATACCCATTGTCACAAATTCTTTTGCCGGTGCGTCGGATCCACCGCAATGTGGTTTAAGTGCCTTGAAGGAAGATAATTTGACTTCAGTTACAAGGAGATGATGTCAATGGCACATCTTGCGACGGAGGAAGGCGGGGCGAGGGGGGGCGAGGGGCGAAGAGACAGGCAGAAAAATAGACAAGAGAAGGAAGGGGAGGGGGGGGGGGAGAGGCCCAGCCGGAGGCAAATCTCATTTGGCGAATTGGGTCCGTTAAGTAAAAGTGTCTGTTCTTCATCAACACGTTTTGTCAAGCACTTCATTATGCGGGGTGACAAATGTGAAGAGCCAGTTTAACGCTTTCGGCAAATTGGGATTTTGGTGCAGCCAGGCTGATGTGATCCACGTACTGACAAAGGGCAAGAAATAGTTCCTCTCTTGGCGGGCTGGTAGTGCGACTAGCGGGAGGCTTGGGGTGAGGCTTGGGGTGAGGCTTGGGGTGAGGCTTGGGGTGAGGCTTGGGGTGAGGCTTGGGGTGAGGCTTGGGGTGAGGCTTGGGGTGAGGCTTGGGGTGAGGCTTGGGGTGAGGCTTGGGGCTGGCATGCAGTAAGCTGTACACAGGTGGATGTGTTATTTGAGCGATAATTAGAAACAACAAGGACAGTAATCCTGCAATTACTTAATTTAAATACATGTATATGTTTACATATAGGTAATAGATTACGCTGCAGTTCCATGTATTAGTTAGCAGCTCCATTATTTGAGGTATTTGGCCATCAGCGCTAGTCGTGGCAGACCAAGACAATGACCTTTCCCTGTAGACGTTGTGAATCCAAGGTCGTCTGCTTGGGGTGGCCTGCCAGGCTACGTCAAACGGAAGGAGTTTGGTGAGTGGGGTGGGCTGATTACCTTGAAGTGTCACTGATCACCTTAAACCCTTTCCCTTAGCTATCTCTGCCGGCCCAAGGAATATGCCATCTTACGCCGCCCTAAACCCTCGGCACTCCATCTCCGTGGCTGTGTGGCCGCCGAATTCAAATCAATAGCATACCAGCGGGCAACACCCGTCTTTTCCGGTGGATTACCCCTTGGTCGCTGCCTCTTTACGGCCAGTCTTGCGTGGGTGGTGGGGCTAACGTTGGGGAGGGTGAGGGTGGGGAGGGGTGGGGGTGCAGAGCCAGGCTGTGGCTGTCGGGTGTGGTGGGCGCGATGGGTGTCTGTAGCGGATCCTCAGTGCGCGGCCCTGGCCAGTGATTTCGCTGCACGAGATGTAGGGTTAATAGGGGTTGAAGTGCTATGTTTTATCTTCTCGGTTTGCCCTCATTCATCTCTGGATCGACAGTGAGACTCACTGTGCGGCGAGATATCGAGAGTGGAGGGTGGTGGGCAAAGGTTTTGAGGGTGTCGGGACTCGGGGTAAAGGGAAGGCGGGAGGTGGAGGTGGGGGGGGGTGGGAGGGGGGCGCACTGACGATGGATTGATACCGATGGGGACCTCCCCAAGCGACCTCTGTGCCAGTATCTGCTGTAACCAAAAGACCTCCAGACTAAGATAAAAGCAAACACTCGATGACATTTCCACGTGGCGTTTGGTCTAAGATAAGGATGTTTTCATAAAATTAAGCTACGTGCAAGCTTTCTACGGTCAATAAAGGTTGACGGGACGTTTCTCGAAAATATCACGATTCTTGCATTTACATGTCAATATCTAGTAGTAGCGAAAACAAAATACAGCAGGCCGGAATAGTCTGTACTTGCAACGTTATTTCTATCCGATGTCCATCACATTAGGGCTGGAATAGCAGGGCAATGCGTACGAAGCTCTTCTAAAAGCCAATTATAGTGTTTCCAATGAGAGACCAAAGATCCCACGATGTCTTCACTGTGAGGAGAGCGGGACACCAAGGGGACCGTTACATTGGTAACACGGCCATTGTTATGAATGATTCCCCATTTTTTCCGCGTCACGGGAAGGTTTGCAATCCACAAATGTAGTTTGCTTCTACGAGTCTGATATGAGTAGAGGCCGCTCATTTATCTTAGCATTCTTTTGCGCATGTTCTATACTCTGAAACACAGTTTGCCAATTTACTGCGACTTTCAGAATTGGTCGAGAGCAGCAACTTAACGTATGATAAATGACGTGGCAACAAGTTTTCTACCAGGCAGGCTGATATTTCGCTTTGCGCGCTCTCTCCACTTAACATTCATAGTCCCTCAAACATAACTTCCGCGAAAAGGCAATTGTAGTCACGCGGAAAGGCTTCCTTGCCACAAGTCTCGGTTGGATGAGGCTCCCACTAAAACGACGATGTTGGCGTTACATGTCTTTCTGCTGCCTGTGCTGGCACTAAATGTGTCGTGCAGGGTCCGCCAGGGGTCGTCCTCCCGCCGGCCAATCATTTGGTTCAACAGTTGCATGATGTCGACGTGCCGTCCGCCATGACTCTCAAGGTCATTACTGGCGTACAAACCAAGAGCACCACAACGTCAATTTCTCCCTTTATTCCAAATAAATGTCTTTTTCTCCGCGCCTACCGCTGTAATGTGTCCGCTTCATAGTCCCTTTGCATGTCTGACTGAAATACATTCTTCGATCGGCGAAGGCCTTAAAACAAAGGGTGTCCTCTACCACGGATGTCCCTTTGAGTCATCAAACAACTCCCATTTATTGTATGTGGCAGGGATGACACATTCCCGGTATTCATGGCAGACCAGGCTCCTTATATACCCAGGCCAAGCTCTTTATATACCCAGGCCAAGCTCTTTATATACCCAGGCCAAGCTCTTTATATACCCAGGCCAAGCTCTTTATATACCCAGGCGAAGCCAATTGCCGGTCTTTATGACTAGTACACACAGTCACGTCTGTACAGCAGCAGTGCATTTGTCCGCTGTCCCGCTTTTGTGACCATCCTTCAACCCCACCGTTTGACCTTGAACGCGAGCACTCGACCTTCTAGCCTACCACTCGACCTTCAAGACGACCATTCGACCTTTCTTCATCTCGGGCAGAAGCCCTTCAGCCCGTCTACTCGACCTTCAACCGGACACTCGACCTTAAACTTAACCATCCGACATTCACTTCAATGTCTCGACCTTCACCCCGACCACCCGACTGTAACCTGACCACCAAACGTCAGCTACAGCATCCGACGTTTACATCGAGTATTGCTGGGTCCACGTGGATTACAAACACGATTACGTCTGAACAAGTCTGAGAAAGTCCACCACGTTTACCATTACTAGCCGCTCAGCCACGGCCCTCTTCACCATTGTGACCATGCAGAGGCGGCTGCTGGAGCATAGGTAGGACACACAGACAGCTTCATTTAATAATATAGAAATAACAGAAATAAAGAAATACATGTTAGATAGATGTCATATGTTTCCGGCCCGATGTTACATATGTTGTCATATGTTTCACTTTCCAATTATTTGTCGATGAGGACTTGTCCGGTGTGCAATTGCAGGGTGAGTAATTGCCCGAGTGAGCAATTGCAGGGTGAGTAATTGCTCGAGTGAGCAATGTCCGCACACCGTGTCGTAGCGGGATAGTCTGACCGTGATCTGGATGCCGTAGCGGGATAGTCTGACCGTGATCTGGATGCCGTAGCGGGATAGTCTGACCGTGATCTGGATGCCCGCTGACTGCGGTGCTGGGGGTCAGCAGTGGAATAATAGAATAATTGAAGAAATAAGAAGAGAATGACGTTCGGACATGTGATAATGTGTTAGAATGTAGTGTGTCCATATGTTAATCTATGACTGAACCTGCGGCATATTGTGGAGTAGTTCCAAAGTGTTGTCGCCTTGTGCTTGAGTTGGGAGGTGGGTGGGGGGTTGATGCTGATAGCTATGGGGTGGGTTGATATGGGTTGCTGGATGGTGTCCACTGGCCTGCCTAACTGCGGCGCTGCCTTTTGTCATTATAAGACCATTCACGTTGTATCACTCGGCGGAGAATGGAAATGGGAGGAGTGGGTGGGTGGGGTGAGGTGAGAGGAACACGGCACGAGAGTGAAAGAGTGACAAATTGTACGCTCCATAAAATGTCACATGTAGCTTTATGACTGTGACGCGGGCATGAGGTCAAGAGGAGGGTGGGGACCGGGGGTGTGTTGGGGGTGTGGGGTGGGGGCATGCGTGGTAAGCCGACCGGCGGCCAGTTTTATCACAAAGGCCGCACCGCGCCCGCGTTTCCTTCATTTCCGGTGCCGCCATTAAGCCTGCAGCGACGAGCAATGCATATTTAATTTATGGCGGTACTATACGCGACCAAAAGCTGGGTGGAGGGAGGCATTTTCGTCCTTCTCGTATATCGCTTTTAATGTGTGTATGACGCGCGGTCGCAGCCTGTGTGTGCGGTGTTTGACGTGTCAGGAACCACGTGACGCCAATCGTGGCAGGTGTCTGCGCATGCGCGCCCATGGCTTGGAACGCCGGCCCGCTGTCATAATATTGTTACTTCGGCGTATAAAGACTATTCCCATGGGCATCATCTGGAGTGCTAGCCCATGCACAATGTGGAAGAAACATTATAAAACATTCAGACACCAGACAAACAGCGGTTTATCGTGATCTTTGAGAAAGATCTGCTCTTCATTCTGCAGCTATTTGAGAGAAAATATCTTGATAAATAATAAATAAATAATCCAAGTATCTTATATCCATGGACAACTCGTTATATATGGTGTGTTTAATTTCGTGAAGTTGTCGACAACGTATGCAATATATGTAGAAATAAATAGCAACATTCCAGCCCGATTTCTGAGCTACAGCGCTTTTACCCAAAGGTAAGCTCCCTCCCACTCGCCCCCACACCCCCACTCGCCCATCTCGCCCTCACCCCGCCCCCTCCCACCCCTTGGTGTACATTTCAGCGGTCCGGCGACTTGGTGGTCGCACCACGTGCTATGTATGGGCTACGGCTGGCGCGTCTGTCTGACGGCGAGTAGGTGAAGGAACGTATAAAACACCCAAGGTTCATAAAGTCCTGCCGGATTGGCGGTGGGTTCACAAAGTCCAGGGGGAGGGGTGGATAACCGGGGCGTGGCCCATTGTGTTACCCACGCGGGCAGGGTATCGCCGACTAATGCCAGTAGTTGTAATGCCGGGGGGGGGGGGGGGGGGCGGGGGGAGGTCACTCTGACTGGGGCGGCGCTTTTATTTAGGAAGGCTCTTCACCAAACCACAATAGCTGTTTCCGCGTCATTTGCCGAGCGGCCAATAAGGGGACGGTTTTATGACCCCCTGCAATGTCACCCGCTCCGGCCTTGGGAGTCTGGGTGGAAGTGGCGGGGGAGGAGGGGGGGGGGGGGTAGCAGAGAAGGGCGGGAGTGGGTATCGCGTGCAAGAGGATCTGGGTTGACTCCACTAGAGGTTGTAGGGAGCAGGCGCGCAGTGTCCGACAGCCATAAATCGACAGAGAGTGAGATAAATAGGTCACGATATGAATTGCTTACGATAATCTGAGTGCGTGAATATAATTACCAAACTGTAATAGTGATCAGGGACCGCATTATACCAGTCGAGCCCCTTACCTGGCTACGGGTGCTGGAGAAGGTGTTGCGTCTCTACAACATTATACCAGTCGAGCCCCTTACCTGGCTACGGGAGCTGGATAAGGTGTGGCGTCTCTACAACATTATACCAGTCGAGCCCCTTACCTGGCTACGGGAGCTGGATAAGGTGTGGCGTCTCTACAACATTATACCAGTCGAGCCCCTTACCTGGCTACGGGAGCTGGAGAAGGTGTGGCGTCTCTACAACATTATACCAGTCGAGCCCCTTACCTGGCTACGGGAGCTGGAGAAGGTGTGGCGTCTCTACAACACGCCACGCGTCGTCACTTGTTCTCTTCCGTGCGCTAATAATATTATAGCCTCATATAGTAAATCATTCAGCTAATTAAGTTGATATCAAACATATTACATATATACATCTATGTATAATAAGCGTTCTCACGAGATACGCTTTCACGAGTTGATCTTTGTGACCGTCTTGCGGTTTCTTCTCTACCGATCCACCGGCGGCATTGCTGCTCTGATGAAACAGAGATATATATATATGTCTTTATTTCAACATGCTAAAAAAGAAACATACAAGAAATACAGTCAATAGTACCTACTGACACGACAAAAAAAAAACATTGGCATTAGTTGAGGAGACTCCCATTAAGACGGTTAGTCGCTAGCTTGGGAGCCACCTAAAAAAAGAAAAAGTAAGTAGATAACACACAAAAAAACACAAACAAATAACTAGAACAAATGTGTCACAATACAGGGAGTTAATGGCTAAAACATGGAATTGTATTGTAGAATATGTGCCGCTATATGCCAGTTATAACTTCAGTTTATTACATGTGTAGCAGTGAAGGATGTTACATTCATAGGAGTATGAATCGATGATCGTATTTTTGATGTATTGCGTAAAGCCCTTTAAACACTGTGATGTTGCATTGTCTAAGATGATCTGTGGAGTGTCATGCATTACGGTTAGTAGGTTGTGTCTAATGCAGTGATCGGCAAACTTATGGTTTGTTCTGGGGATGTGAAAAGTATGCTTTTGTCTAGTATTATAATTATGTATATCGTATATTCTTGGGAAGGTCCAGGCTTGATAGAAATATAATGGCAGATCGTTGTTAACAAGTTTATAAGTAAAACTTCCTGTAACTTATGTAGGTCCTTTAATTTTTAGCTGTTTCAACTCCTTGAATAGTGGTTCTGTGTGAGAAATATATCTGTTATTAGTGATAATCCTACTTGCCTTCCTTTGGAGTTGCTTAGTCTATCTATCTGGTGACCCCATGCAAGTATGCAATAATATAGGTGTGGCAGAATTAGAAATATTAGAATCAGAAAATATGAGAAGGGAAATTTTGCATTCGCAATCGGCTTTCCCGGATGATGGTCACTGAAGTATGATAATTGGTATCATCCAATTTTCAGATGCGTTGCTAGATTTAACAAAGAAAGTGTCTTCCAGTTTTTCTCAAAGACGTCGGTGGGTGCGGATAGTGACATGCCATAACATTGGGACCGAGTCTCTGAGCTCATTGCACTGCAGATGTCATTACGGCTTCGGTACGGATGGCAAGACGAGGGTCGTTCTGCTGACAGGGCATTGGAAACATCTGCTTTCACAAGCCATAATTTATTGAGGTAGTTTTTGCAACAGGGCATGTCAGCCTTCGTCCGCTGTAGTACTGCCGGGACGCTGTTTGTAATGGAGTGCGTTGGGTTAACAGTTGATCTACCAAATGCTGCACGTCATGGACTCTGAATGAAAAGATTTGTTATATTTATGAATATATTTATAGATGAACGCCATTCTTGTATGTCTGGGTAAATCTGGCACATGAGAGTGGCTCGCCTGGACGACGCTAGTGGCTCTGGGATAGCGCTGATGCAGCACAATTGAACGAGCCTGCTCATGACAACAAGAACGACATGTCGTAATGTAGGCTGCTGTGGTTGTGGAGAGCAATCTCACGTTACCAGCTGCAGTTTAAGTACAAGTAGATAACGATCTGCGTTAGCATTCTGCCCATGAAAGCATGCTGCCTGGGGAGGCAGAAAGAGGTTACTGTGGTGCGAACCTTTGTGTACTATATTTGGAATACAGTGCAGAAGTAATGATATTCTTGTGGTTATGGATCACCGTTTTTCCGACCCGTTGAATTTTGTAAGCTGACGCCGAATGACGTCAGAGTTACGTAGACCCGTCGACGCTATTGTAACATGACAAGTTACCATAGCAACTATTCAGGTTTCACAAACTAGATTGAACTGCCTACTCTTTTCTTCATCACGTAAGCCTGTTATAAAGGGACCGATCTATCCCCAGATACACCAATCTCGTCTGTCCTCATTCATTGTTGCCCACGCATTACAAACAAGTAGGCGATCCTATTGCAACCCCATGTCCCGAGCACAGCGTGTGCGAGTTAAATATAACCGCTAGCTGCGACCAAAATAGTCCATTGGCCAATAGTCCAGGTTTACTGCATAATTAAAACGCCGTTTGGCTTTGCGCCGCTGTGTCCCAGTCTATTGATTTGTCGGCAAACTGGATACCATCAAATACCACGTCCGTAATTTATCTTCGCGCCTATGATGTGACCTTCACGCTTGTCGAATGTCATTAAATATTTAATTCTTATTTTCGTAAAAGGGGTATCTGAAGTAGGGTATCTGGGACTCGGGGTACGACCCGTGACTCAATCTGCTGGTGAAACCGGATGCGCGGTCTGGGGCTTTATATTTCTAGCGGTAATTGTTGCCCGATGGCACAGGACGCGGGAGTGCGTGGTCCTTGCACATTGTCTTCCAGAACAATTTCCTCTGGTCTCCAAACATGGTTCAATTACAAATTAATTAGACGTAAGAGAATGACATGGAAGCATTCTCCGAGACCAAGCACGCGGTGTATGATGGCGTATATCATCCTTGACCTTGACATTTGTCGCCATTGACCTAGACCTTTGGGTTGTGGACGTATTACACGAAGTCGTTGCATATTGGAGAGTCGACCCCCAAGACTGGGCTGCACAGAAGTTCGGTGTGTGTATGGAGAGGGATACTGCGTGTGTGTGTGGGTGGGGGGGGGGGCACCGGGTGAGAGTTTGGAGAAGGGTTGGATGGGTCAGGACTGGTGAGGGCTCAACTTGAAGGTGTCAGGACTGGTGTATGCTAAACTGGAAGAGGTCAGGACTGGTGAGGCCTCAACTTGGAGTATGAGGTTTGGTGAGGCTCGGATTGGAGGTTGAGGGTTGGTAAGAGTATGGTATTTAGAGGGGTAGGGATGGTGAGTGTGAGGTATTTCAAGAGATAGAGCGCAGGGGAGCGATGTGTTTGGAGGGTAAGCAATGGTGAGGGTGAGGTGTTTGGAAGGTTGAGGGATGGTGATGGTGAGGTGTTTGGAGGGTAAGGGATGGTGAGGGTGCGGTGTTTCAAGGGGTAGTCGATGGTGAATGTGAGCTGTTGGAGGGGTAAGTTGGACGGGCAAAGGATGGTGAGGGTGAGGGTTTCTGATGAGTAACTGACGGTGAGGGTGAGGGGTTTTGATGAGTAACTGACGGTGAGGGTGAGGGGCTTTGATGAGTAACTGACGGTGAGGGTGAGGGGTTTTGATGAGTAACTGACGGTGAGGGTGAGGGGTTTTGATGAGTAACTGACGGTGAGGGTGAGGTGTTTGGAGGGGTAAGGGATGGTGAGTTGGTGAGGGTAAAGTGTTTCGAGGCATGGTAAGAGCCCGACGTGCTGTCGTGAGCGCTTGGTGACAGACCCGGTATCCCACCCCGTCCGCTGTCCTCCCAGGGATCAAAGGGACGGAATGGCTCTGGCTGTCTTTACGGCTGGGCCTTCCCCGGGGTTTGGGCGTGGTTGGCTGTGGTCAGGCCGGCAGGGGGTGGGCGGGGGTGGCCGTGAAGGGGTGGGCGGGGGTGGCCGTGAGGGGGTGGGCGGGGGTGGCCGTGAGGGGGTGGCCTTCTTTCAGCTGAGGTAGATGTATGGCATTTAGGAAAAAGCGAACCTGGATGCGGGCGCTGTGTGAGGTTGGGGCCGGGTATTGGGGGGTCGGGTGTGCGGGGGTCGGGTGTTGGGGGGTAGGGGGTGTGGGGTCCTCGGTGACGGACGCGCCTGTTTGACCTTCCCACATTCCTACTACCATCCACCCCGTCCCTTGTAACGGTAGAGCCACTGGGGATGCTCTGTCGGAGAGAACCTTGTTATGGCATTAAGGGGGGAACACTTGCGGGGAGGGAAGTCTCGGAGTATCCTAAGGGAAGGGCGAGTAGATATCGAATGGGCGCTCTAGTCGAATCGTTTGTGAGAGACGGTAACGGAAGAGGCACTGGTAGGCGGCTGGTGTAAGGACCCAAGGTGAATGTTCGGGTGAGACACTGCGGAGGACGGGGCAGGAACAAAACATGGCTTGACAACAGCTAGGTAATGTCAAAGACATTCATTGTAACATTAGATGGCATACGTTGCTGTGCGGCATATAGTGGACGTTGGGAGGGCAGGTTGTGGTGGAGCATCCAGTCTTTAACATTAACGTGCCAGATCCATTTGTTTTACTGAAACATGCACTATTTTCTAACAGATTGGCTAGTGTTGCGTGTGGATTCCAAAAAATAGCATTTGGAATTTTGTTCCAAATAAAATACTTTAATATCATGATTTAGTATAGTATAAACTGTAGCAGTGGTTGATGCAAGATTCAAGAGATTGAAGATTGATTTATTTGACCAAGTACGACGTAAATACAAACGAGAAGTGAAACAAATAGTGAACTTGGCCGGGAGACTCGGTCGTTGGCGCTAGAGCCACCCAACATTGTGATTTTTACAGTTATGCAGTAACACAGAAACAACCAAAATATAACAGCAGTATATATATACAATAATAATACACCATTCCCCAACGTCGCCGTTATAAATTATTGATTGCATTATTGTAGACACGGTGGGATGTATCTACTTATAATTGCACATTTGAATAATTCAATCATTTATGCACGACTTTAAGAGGCAACGTTCTAAATTTAAAAAAATCCATTGGGCATCTATCCGAGCTGTTTTTGTGTATCAACTTGGCGTATTCAATTCATGGCCTGTGCCTGACAGTTTCACTTCCCCGCCGTAGCAATAAAATGACTCCACACCTACAGATGTCGCTTCCCACCTTGTCCGGAAGGTGTCGCTGCGGCTACAGCGCTAATCCCTCGCCTCCTCGTTAACGTGTCTAACCGTGACGTACTGGTAAAGGCGCTTAAAACGACTAACACCGTGTCCCGGGCAGCAAATAGACTTACAAGCCTATTAGGCAGCCGGTTATGTCTTCTTATTGGTTTTAGGCCGACAAGGCTTCCCTCGCAGGCTGAGCCAGCAGGCTGACCCAGCTGGTGGTGTTGGGAAGGCGACCGACGACATTAAAGATGGCCTTCTCGGGAAAGGAAATGGGGGTGAATAAATAAGTGGGGTTTGGCGCGGCGATGGCTGCTGGGGCCCGGCCAGAAGTGTGAGCTGTTCGGATCACACCCTGCTTATTGTGTTAGTCGTGTCGGCCAGGAGGCTGATAATAATGGAATAAATCGGATTGGCTGCCATAGGACTCAACGAAGACAATACAAACACTGTGGCTGGAATGGCTTTAACCTTCATCTATCTGTCTAGCCGCAATGGGCGTTCACCCTTTCCTGTACATTTCTTTCCTTTCATTGACACCCATTTGCCAAGAGACAGGGATTTCGCTGGCCGACCTGTGGGCGTATTGTTACATACACGTGGGTGGATCTAACCACCAATTTGTACGGATTCGTTTTGAAATAGAGTGTTCTAAAAGTAAGTCTGGGATTTGTCTTCTGTCTGGACAAAATATGGCAAACTCCAAGCGGCGAACTACAAGGGTGCGTCTTGGTGTAATGCAATTGACTGCTGTAACAAAAAAGTATCGTAGCAGGCGAACGACCTTTACGAGCGTCCGGAAATGTGGGCCATTGTTTAGCTGGTTTGAGAAAAGCAATGCCATGTCGCATCAATGTGAAGGATCAAGGATAGAGCGGAACCATGTGGCCGGAGGTACCCCCCTCTTCTTTAGGAAGAAGGAGATGCAATCTTGATACCAAGAACATCGACTTTGATTTCGCACATTGGTGGAGCGAACCCTCAAACTCAGGTATTACTGTTGGCATTGTAAACGTCGCTTGATACAGCCGGGTCAAAGTCAGACGCCCACCTTTCCTGAAAGGGCCTACGCAGTGTCTATAGTCTAATATACGAATTACCTGGTGCTTCGTTCACAAGTCGACTTTTACAAAGACGTATGTGCGGTTAAACATGCATCAATATTGTACCACCAATGTATCTTATACTGTCATTACAGAATACTTCAAAATAATTCCAAATTGCATAAGATAGCGAGTATCAGTGTCTGACATGCCTCCTCGGATAGGCTGTGTCTCACTGGCCAATAGGGCGCCCTACCCCAACACACACGGCCCCCGGCTTTAAAACCCCAGGGACTTTTCACGGTGTAATTAGCGTAAGTAATTATCCAGACATTTAGAGGCGGAACTCAATATCTATTGCGTAAGGTCTGACTATCCACTTCCACGCTCGCGGTGTCATGGTGACGGATGCATTCAGACTCGTATTCCAGAACTAGAATGTGCCACTCCACATTGCGTCATGTTTTTCATGTGATGTCTGTTCACCTGTTGGGCCCTATTTTGTCTGTTCTGTCTCTGTGTTGTCAGCCATTATACTATGCCGCACACTTTTTACATACTCTGATGTCGTTGTCTGCCATTTTTGTCTGGCATTTGTCTGCCATTTTTCTCCCTTGACATTCTGATGTTACTCCACAAGCGCAAACTCCACATCTTTTGCGTATGGCAAGCAGCTAACAGGCAGTAAATCCACGCTGTTATCTGTCTAACCCCAAGTCTCAACTAAATCCCCCACGCCACCCTCTAAACCAAGACCCTCTGCCGGTTGGACCTTATTCCATCCAGCGCCCTGGACCCCTGGCCCCCACCGGCAGTTTGACGCCGCAGCACACACCGCATCCCACGTGCCGTACCCTCCCTCCCCAATAGAGCTTTGCCTCCAGCAGTACACGAACCCAGATCATTCCTACCAGACCGTCACCCCGACGGCTTTAAATTATCCCGACCCTGGTCGCTGCCTCCCATACCAAAACCGGTGTCTCCCCTCCACTGTTGTGTGCCACCCGCCCCTGGCTCCCACCGACCTGTCCCTGCAACCCCTGCCCCCCGCGGACTTTTTCTATCGCCCACCGCCACCCCCTCCCTCCCAGCCTCCTTCCCTCGGGGCCGTCGGGGCCGTGTCACGGGGCTAACCATCCCCTGTATCGACGTGCCCGTTACTCGTTAGTCGACGTTAAGACAATTATGTCCACCATCGAAACAGAGCATCGAAGATGGCCATCACCGTCAGTACCCCCCTTCCACTCCCTCTCCAGCCTTCCCCACTCCCTGCACCGCCTCCAGGCAACAGTCCGCACCTCGCCGACCCAATAGCCCCCCACCCCCCACCTCCTCCCAACCCGGTCTGCCCACCCTATGGGAGTCACACCCCAATTACGTCCCCACTCCCTGACCCAGCATCCCAACACTGCGATGCCTCAGAGGCCATGCAAATTAGGGACCCCTCCTATATGGCCGTCCAAATTGGCCGCTAGATGGAGAATTGGCCGCTTCCATCAATCGTGTGGGTTGCCTCGGTCACTGGCCTCGCCGCCCCTGCTCACCCCACGTGACTTGACTCCAGCCCCCCCCCCCCAACTTCCGTCCCCGAGGCCGCCCTCCGCCCCCTCGCGTACAGTGGTGTATATATAACCGGAGTGGCCGGATAAGCTGGTTCCGCCACCCATCCATCCCCCAGGGAACGGCCACCAAACCGCAGCTCGTGTTTCATTAGTTAACGCGATTGTTTTGTTATTTACTGTCGTTGCGGTGTAAATCGTGATGAGTTTGGCGGCGGGTTGGTCGGTGTGACATTTAGCCTGTGGCCGTATTACTACAGGCACTCCTAGCTGTTGTTGAAGGATTATTTGCGCTTACATACCTACAGCTACGTACGTGACAATGGAAAAACTGATGATATAGTTGTCTTTAAACCTAAGCATAATTATGTTGTTCATATCGGACCATGACGGTAAAAAATAGACATATATACATTTTTCCTTTCCGGTTATACCTTAAGCAACAGAGTGGAAGTCTTCACTTAAAATGTGTTATATTTGGCACATTTCACCCTTGTACCGGTTCACTTTCACTGTGTTTTATTCAGCTTAGTTATTTCTTATACTCTTACTTCAAATGTGCTTTATTGTCCTATACTTAATCTGCCCCTGCCGTTTAAAAAAAAGGTTTTATTTGGCCTAGTTTTTTAATGGCGCCTAATTCTGTACCCTCCCTATAGTGTCATTCATGGCGCCTAATTCTGTACCCCCGTATAGGGGGGGGGGCGTGTTCCGAGATCACGAAGATTAAATTTCTTTATTCCCATGTCACGATGACTTGAGAACAGAACCCTCCGCGTCCAATGGAAGGGCGGAGACACGATAGTAAATTGCCGTTTTCCCGATTCACGGTTATTTAATATTAAAATTCCCAGTTCACGATTAATGAAGATCCTTGATCACGGTGGTCGGCTAATACCCCATTCCCAGTTTACGAAGACTTATTTTCCTCATTCCCAGTTCACGGTGAAATGAAAAGCCCAATCCCAAGGGACGCAAATACCCCTTGCCCCCCCCCCCACCCTATAGTATCTTTAATGGCGCCTAACTCTGCACCCTCTTATAGTGTCTTTCATGGCGCCTTATTCTGTGCCCCCTTATGGTGTCTTTCATGACACCTAATTCTGTACCCCCTTATGGTGTCTTTCATGACATCTAATTCTGTACCCCCTTATAGTGTCTTTCATGGCCACTAATTCTGTACCCCCTTATAGTGTCTTTCATGACACCTAATTCTGTGCCCCCTTATAGTGTCTTTCATGGCGCCTAATTCTGTACCCCCTTATAGTGTCTTTCATGGCCACTAATTCTGTACCCCCTTATAGTGTCTTTCATGACACCTAATTCTGTGCCCCCTTATAGTGTCTTTCATGGCGCCTAATTCTGTACCCCCTTATAGTGTCTTTCATGGCCACTAATTCTGTACCCCCTTATAGTGTCTTTCATGACACCTAATTCTGTACCCCCTTATAGTGTCTTTCATGACATCTAATTCTGTACCCTCTTATAGTGTCTTTCATGGCGCCTAATTCTGTACCCCCTTATAGTGTCTTTCATGACATCTAATTCTGTACCCCCTTATAGTGTCTTTCATGACACCTAATTCTGTGCCCCCTTATAGTGTCTTTCATGGCGCCTAATTCTGTACCCCCTTATAGTGTCTTTCATGGCCACTAATTCTGTACCCCCTTATAGTGTCTTTCATGGCGCCTAATTCTGTACCCCCTTATAGTGTCTTTCATGGCCACTAATTCTGTACCCCCTTATAGTGTCTTTCATGACACCTAATTCTGTACCCCCTTATAGTGTCTTTCATGACACTTAATTCTGTACCCCCTTATAGTGTCTTTCATGGCCACTAATTCTGTACCCCCTTATGGTGTCTTTCATGACACCTAATTCTGGGCCCCCTTATAGTGTCTTTCATGACACCTAATTCTATACCCCCTTATAGTGTCTTTCATGACACTTAATTCTGTACCCCCTTATAGTGTCTTTCATGGCCACTAATTCTGTACCCCCTTATATTGTCTTTCATGACACCTAATTCAGTGCCCCCTTATAGTGTCTTTCATGACACCTAATTCTGTGCCCCCTTATAGTGTCTTTCATGACACCTAATTCTGTACCCCCTAATAGTGTCTTTCATGACACCTAATTCTGTACCCCCGTATAGTGTCTTTCATGGCCACTAATTCTGTACCCCCTTATAGTGTCTTTCATGGCCACTAATTCTGTACCCCCTTATAGTGTCTTTCATGGCCACTAATTCTGTACCCCCTTATAGTGTCTTTCATGGCCACTAATTCTGTACCCCCTTATAGTGTCTTTCATGGCCACTAATTCTGTACCCCTTTATAGTGTCTTTCATGGCACCTAATTCTGTATCCCCTTATAGTGTCTTTCATGGCCACTAATTCTGTACCCCTTTATAGTGTCTATCATGGCACCTAATTCTGTACCCCCTTATAGTGTCTTTCATGGCCACTAATTCTGTACCCCCTTATAGTGTCTTTCATGGCACCTAATTCTGTGCCCCCTTATAGTGTCTTTCATGGCACCTAATTCTGTGCCCCTTTATAGTGCCTTTTATGGCGCCTAATGCTGCTCGGCCCCGGTTCTGTTTCATGTATTTTATTTGAAAAATGTCTTCTCTACGCTTTCTTTAAATATGTTTTACGTGACGTAGATTGTCATATTTTGGCATATTTCTTTTCTGTCTTTATCTTTTCATTCTGAATGTCTTAATGCACATACCCCCCCCCCCCCCCCCGCCCTCCGCCCTCCCCTACCCCCCGCCCTCACCCGTCTCCCCTCAGACGCCATGATAGAGGGGATGGAGGAGGAGTGGCCACACCGGGCACCGCCATGGCACGTTGTCCTAACTAATCAACGGCCACCATTTCTCCAGCTGCCGTCCTCCCACGAGACCCAGCAAGCCAGAGAAATTCTTAGACATTTCATTTCTATATTTCTTTTGCAGTCTTTCTCACTGCCTGGCCTGGAGAGTTAGACGAGATGTTATTGAGTCCTGGACAACTGTATGCATGTTTTAGTCGACCGGGGACTCCCGATCCCAAAGAAAGCCGGGCGCCACGCAATTTATAGCAATTTATAGAAGGCCGGGGACCCATGCGTCAGCACGGGTATTTCTCCGTTTAAAGTTGTATCTCGAGCTGACCGTTGCAACGAGGGCACCAAAATAAACTTTTTTTACTTCACTGTATAAATGGGTGTTTGTGGCAAGTAAAATGTTGTTCGACGTGTCAAACGATCGAGAGGTACGGGGAAACGTCCATTTATACCTGATTCACCTCTCCGCTCTAGACGCTTCTGCTGTCTGATATAATTTGGGGCTAGGGCGCCCCCTGTCGGTGGGGCCGGTAAAAACATGTGTACACCCGTTTCTGACGTTTCACAACAGGCACAAGTTTTCACTTCTGTGGATGGAAAATACAAGAAGTTTGATTGTTTTGGTGATTGGCAGATAATTGGTGTTTATGGTTTGTTATGAACCTTGGGCCTTAGGGGTGTGTTCTTATACGCCAAATCGACATTCACAAATAGCAAAGCAGCTCGATATGCAACTTTAAGCTAACATTAATGCATATATTCCATTTTTGTAAATATTCAAATCACTATTCCTTAAAAATTAATAATTTAAAGGAAACCCTCATTTTGTACGAAACTAGCATGAGAGGATATGCAGGATTATAACCGTTCAGATTTATTTTTATGCACCATAGATTAAAGGAACAATATATGATCAAAATTGTAATAACGATAAAATATATCAATATCTATAAAGAACTGGAGCGGAATTCGAAAAAAAACTGTGAACGACAAAAAAGAGTGTCTGAATCTAGTCGCGAGATATCCTCAAGCCTCTTTCATCAAAAAGCTTTTCTGTCCTTTTTGTATCTCCCATGATTCCCCATAATTCATGGCAGCTTGAAAGAGCTAAGGCGACAGATGCATTAAGCACTTGGCAGCTGATGACTATGCTGCTCGGCCCCGTCTCCTTTGGGGGTTCTATGGCGTCCCCGGAAGTGGCAAAAAAATGACCGACAAGTCAGCGGATGGGAGTGTGAGTCCGGCGCTAGCGCCATTTACTCTTGATGGCAGACACTGCTTTCTTCCAATGGAGCTTTGATGACCTACCTTTAGATTTTTTAGGTTCCTTTGTCGGCTTGAACAAGGTGGGTGGGCTCAAGCAATGGAGCTAAAGCGAATTGTAGATAGGAAACCCTACTTTCCACTGCGGGCATTATGACGATTTTATATACGGGGCTTATATGTATCAGCTTACATGTAACTATATATTTATATACACATAAATATAATGCATGACGCACAATCTGCAGGCACACATTCCAATAGTTTGGAAAGCTCACAAATCTCGGGAAATCAGACGAGACCCAGACACTAAACGTGCTGTGCCTGTGAAGATGGTTAGGTGACCCGAGTGTTGACAGTAAGCCCTAGCCATTGTGGTATTCATAACGACAACGGTGAAAGCCTTGCCAGGGATAGCCTCAAGTGTTGTTCGTTCCCGAATATTGACGTTCTCTCAGCTAAGATGTTGGGCTTGAATCGTTTATGCAGAACGTCATGTTTATGTTTTCGGGGATTCAGGGACTCTTGATCTACTAAACTCATAAAACCACATCCCTTTAAAAAATTGGCGCGTGCCTCGCACAGAAGGCCTTTCTGCCTTCTTGAGATATGCTCGCGGATACTTGATGGTTTATCGTCACACATTCCTTTTAACGTTTTCTGCGGTTAGCGGAGGACTTCAGGGACGCTGCTTGTTATCAATCCCGCGCTGCTTGTTATCATCAATTCGGCGCTGCTTGTTAGCAATTCCGCGCTGCTATCACCTTTGTCTTTGTCTTTGTGGCGTACACGTTCTGTCGCTGGGGTATGTGACATCATTGCGTCGACTGAGCTTATTGAGCAAGCGACAGATCGTTAACCCTATGCCTGTTTTTGACCCGTGCCGATTTACGGCACCGGTGTGTAGCGATCAAATACCCCCGTGGAGTGTTGTTGGAGACATACAATATTTTTGTCGCCCGAGCGAGTGAGACGAGCTTTATCTCATTAGAGGGAACAATTCCCCTGCGAGAGGATTAAGTGTTCTGAGAGGGAACAGTTCCCCTGCGAGAGGATTAAGTGTGCCGCGCAGATGTCTCAAGGAATTAAGTTACGGCCTGTTTTTTTAGTGAGAGATAGTTTGATAAGTGCAACTGGACGAGCCCACGATGCACCTGCTCTTCCTGCGAGACCGGTGTCTCACCTCATCCCATCCCATCAATCCGCATCGCGCTTACTCATTGAGGCGTTGACTCCATCTTCGTTATAGCGTCTAACTTTTCTGTTTGTTCGCTTGTAACGTTTCTTTTATGCTCGCACACTTATTTAATTGCAATGGTTGTGAACGTCTCCAAAAACGTCGCTTCATAAGGGACGGCAGCAGGATGCAATGATTTTCGTACTAGGCTAAAATTTGGCGTATGTACGTCTGGTCAAATTGAACGTTAATTACCTCTCTTTCCATGCTTTGTTAAATTCTATCCACCGGTTTAGCCAGCCCGCGACGCCTCTCGGTCTGTTTGCTCTATTGCTTACCGTCCCACTGTACGTCACGTGACATCCGTCGTCTGATGGAGTGATTGTCTTATAACGGGCGGCGTCCTCCGACTGCCCGGCGGAGAAAACCTTCTGTCGAAATGTCAAAGTTCGTCGACCTTGCGTCTTGTTGGCTGCCATATTTGGCACTCCGGGTGCATTATGGGAAGCCTGGGTGTGACTTCAGGTGGTGTGTGCTTTCAGGCGGCTGTCAGGAGGGTTTCCATTGATGATCAAACCCGGCTAATAAGCCATGCTCTCTGGATGCGGGTCAGGGGGGGTGGGGGGGGTGGGGAGGGGATGACGAGAGGAGGGTAGGGAGGGGTGCGGGCAATAGGGAAGGGAGGGAGGGGTGGCGGCGAGAGGGAGGGCTGGGGTGAGTGAGAGGGGAAGGTGCAGGCAAGAGGTAGGGTATGGACAGGGTAGGGCAAAAGGCAGGGTAGGGATGGGGTGGGGGCAGGACGGATGATAGGGATGGGTGGCAGTGAGAGGGAGGGTAGGGAGGGGTCGGGCCGGTGAACGAGTAGGGGGAGGTGTAGGCAAGAGGGAGGGTATGGACAGGTGCGGATGAGAGGTAGGGTAGGGAGGGGTGGGGCGAGTGGGAGGGTAGAGCGGGATGGTGGCGAGAGGGAGGGTACGGAGGGGTGGGGGCGAGAGGGACGATAGGGATGGGTGACGGCGATAGGCGAGGTGGGGAGTGAGTGTGACAGCGAAAATGCCGTTGGAACCAAGAAAGGAGAAGGAAAAGGAAGCGTTTGATGGTGAATGAAAGGTAGGAAGTGGTGATAGGTAGACAAGGAGAGAGAGACTGGGATTGAGATGAAGACAGCGACAGCGAAGAAACAGGGTGCCACCAGATAGATCGGATGGCTTCTCGAGGCTCATCGGTAAAGAGACCATGAAACCTTAAGAATGTGTGAAATGTGACAAAATGGATGTCGAGATATTTGATGTTACAGACTTGTACTTAATATGTTGAAACTTAAGATATGCGATTGACTTGCACATATCCGGGGATTACGTTTCAGTCTGCATGGCTTTGATGATTCGGCCTAGGATGTGTGGGCCAGGTAGTACTCCCCATTTGAACAGGGATATTATATATAGCATATAGGGATAGGGATAGCATATTTACCTGCCAGTTAAAATAATATGGATAGGTGCTACCTAAAAAATGCCAGCGTATATTTATTAATTCAGACATAGGGCTGTACAGTCACTTCGGGATCTTATCGAGACCCCACGAGACAGGATACCTATGCTCTGCGTCAATGCCTAGCATCAACGGCCTGTACGTGCCACCTACCTTCCGGTTGTTTGCCTTCACTCGCCTCACACACAAGATCGGCTAAAGCTGTCCTTGGAAGCACAACTAACCACTGGAGTTCTGCGCATATCCAAATTATAACCACCCGAGTAGATTTATGTAATGTATGAGCGGTTAGGCAGTTGATAAACCAGAATGCGGTCGTCTCATGAGTGACTGTCAGCGTCAGGCGATCTAATGTGCTGCGCGGGGTTTTCCATGTCTTATGACGTAATAATCATCATGACGCGCGTGTCTGCGTGCGATATCTATGATTACGTAACAACGCTCCTTATATGGACTGAGCAGGTGAGGACAATTGGTGCTCCGTTTGTCGTAAAACTGTAAACATCGATGATTTGGCTCAAAATACAACGCTTCCAACAGTCTCATCGAACAGACCACATGCATTATGGAGAGATAAATGTCTTATCTTAAACTATATTATGATTTTATAGTTAACAATGCCTGGACCAAAGCAAACAAAAAAAATAGTTTCACACCCACTCGATTCTTTACGCCCAAACTGCGCAGCTGGCCGGTTCCCAACGCTAAAACGTTGACTACAATGAGTGCGCGTCACCAGCGTAATGCGCACTCGTTCAAGGCACCAGCGTAATGCGCACTCGTTCTAAGTGCACGTGTTTTTTTGTTGATCCCCAAAAGACCTAAACCGGAAATAGAACCCGCGAAAACTGTACAGCCATATTCCGTGCTTGTCATATCATTCGGTTGCTTAGGAACTCCCATTGCGACGTCATGTTTATAACATTTTGACGTCACAACTACTCACTATGACAGCAGCCGACGGGCGGTCACCAAGAGTGCTTTGCTTGGCAACAGACATTGTCATTTAACCCGTCGCTTATAAATTAACTTTAATTTGAAGTATACATCCAGTTTTAACATTGAATAATTTATTCGTTAATTTTGTGGGGCAGCTGATTTAATTATTAAAAACATGACATAATAGGCTTCGACCTCTCTTTGCTTGAATGCATTTATGTACAGCTGATATTTACTCCGAATCCGAAAACGTCTGATGGGGGCTGTTACGCAAAATGAAAGTTCTAAGCCTATGCTTGAAATTGACTTTGAATACGCATGCATGTTACCTTAAGAGCTCGCTTGCGCTCGCTATAATTTATATCTAACCAAAGAGTACTTGATGAATATATGCTATCGCTGTTCATGGAAATAACGTACACTTTGCTGGGCGGCTGGTTGAGTTAATAGGATCATAGCGTGGCCTACACACCCATCCAGCCATAGACAATGGATGGTTACCGGAATACAGTCGTTTCAGATCAAGATATACATTCGACAATCAAATACAAATGAGATGCTCGACCAACAAATCACGTATGTAGCTCTGGTAGAATGCAGTATATAACTATACTGAAAGCAGCCGGCAGCAATAGTTACTGTGTACCATTTTCATGTTTGTTGTAAATATAAAGGAAGAGAACAGTTTTTTGGGGGTTAACCAAAATATTTATCGATTTTTTTTTGGCGATGAAAATCTCCAGCCATGTTGGATGCTGTAATGCTGAAAGCATTCAATCGACGCAAGATGGCAGGTTATTGACTGGCCTTGGCCGCAGGTCAAATTGAGTTTGCCATTGTTGTCAAATGTGATATATATATCCGTGCACTTTTCTTTAAATTTTTATCTCTGGTCTCTTACATATTACTCATCTCCGGCTTGGCCTCTGTTAGCCGCCCTTTGGGATATGTCAGCCACATGTCTGAACCAACCAACGGGTCGCTTTAAGTCTGGTATGATACGTGTTGGCAGCCAAATTCCCATGAGAGTACACCGGAGTGGGGTGGGCGATGGGCTGGTGGGGGGAGGGGCCTGCTTAGAGTCAGTGCTGAATACACAAGGGTTTGGACGGATCTCGAGCTAGACAGCAGTAGCCATAAATATAGAAAATTGATCATTGCACTCGCTTTAGAGAAGAAAAAGCGACCTTTAGATGCTTCTGATACGCTGACCACCATGGCTATTATTTCATCTTGCTTTACGTCTGCAGGTTGAAATCTGTATAGGCATAATGCAAAGATGTAAGATAACTGACTAACCAGCAAGCCGGCTAAAACGATTTGCGTTACAAAGTTGTTTAAGTCAACACCCTTTATTTTTCGTCTGATGATAAGATGTAAGGCTGCCATGTAAATGGGTTGGCCAGAGTGATCGCGGCCAGATCGGAGAGGAAGAAGAGGAAGAAGGGCCTTATGGGGAGACGGGGGCTGACTTGAGGGTAAGTGTACAATTTAAAAGGAAAACAAAACTTGACGATTTAACACCCCGATTTACGGCCAGAAGACGCCGTTTCAGTTGCGTGCGAATGCCGGTTCGCTCCAGTCAACGTAAGCTACTGGCATCGATCTGCCCCGAGGTCACGTGGTGCCCGGCGGTCCCGCCGCGAATTGAGATCTTACCCCGGCCGTGGCAAGATATTAGTCCGCCATTTGTAGTAGAATCTGTTCTAAAATTAGAGCGATAAAAAAAACTGCTTTAATCAGCCCCCCTGGAATAAGATAGGCGGCCCAGCTTGGGTGGGTTGACAGTACTCTGCCTGCATCAGCTTCCCTGCTGGGGCATCATGAAATACAGGTCGGTCGTAGTGTATCGTGTGATCGCCGACACTTGGGGGGAAGCTAGGGCTTACCCACCGGCCCGAGTAGAACAACTGATGCTGATGGGATGTGAGGCCCTAACACCACCACCCAGGTCCTCGGGCTGGGGCCGGGAAGTCATCATGAGGGGTGGTCCGGGGGCTGTGACTCACGCATCGAGGTAGTTCAGCCTGATACGGGACGGCTCGTGGTGCAGCACGGCAGCTGTCCCCGCGTCCCAGACAACCACCAATGGCGTGGCAGGGTCACGTACAGAGCATGCTTCCAACAAAGTGTGCGCGTGTTTTTCTTCCTCTATGTTATGAAGAGATGCACCATGGAACGTTAATTGCAGTATGCTTTAGGTCAAGGGCCCGGCCAAAGTCAGGGTTGTAGAATCAATCAGCCATAGTCTGATGTTTAAAGGGAACCGCCAGCCTGGCCTCTAACGCTGCTTTACCGATTCATATAATACTCAATTGCCTATCCTCCAAATTACAGAATTTTTCGTTCTATCTCTAGCTCATCATAGCATTTAGAAGTGACCGCCAGGCACGATTTGGCCGCCTACCCAGGCGGCAGCCCTTTTTGGAGGCGTGTCCGCGATTGACCAATCAGGAGGCGATACCCTAATTTATTCAAACCGGAAATTGCGCCTATTGTGTGAGCAAAACAAGAGCGCAGGATAATCGCTAGTATAAATAGCTGCGATTCTAACTCCAATCGGGGCATTGTTGCGGATTCAATCGTCGCAAGACGTATATCAATTTGTTTGAACGGTACTTTTCCATGAAAGGCTAAGATCTTGCGCTACTGCACGGCTTGGAACTGCCGCTGTTCATCTATAAATCGCGGCCCTGATCTCTCTCTCCGCGAGCTGTAACGTAAGGCGGCGCCATATGAATAGTCACAATATGCGTCACTTGCTCCGGCAAAATGGCGCGCTGCTCGACATTGATGGGGGCGGGTTGCCTTATTTTTTTTCTCCTTACCAGTCGGCCGAAACGAAGCGTTAACACTCACCAATTTAATTTTAAGATGTAAACTTTCGGTGCAGATCGCGATTAAATTAGGTTGGCCACCCGCTTTAACAAATATCGCAAGAGCAAAAACCCACAAAAGGAGGATGGCATCTTGTAATCCATGTTTTAACCATGAGTGGAAAGCGATATAAGAACGACGAAAAGAAACAATGTTGCGATGGAGCGATTGCCGCGTTGATCCTATCATTGTATCGGGGAGGAGAACACAAGCAGTCGCCGTTACCTCTGGGAGCGGGACAACATATTGCCACAGATGTGAACAACATGCTATGGTACAGGTCTTGGTCGATGACATGCTTATCGATAGAGATACTATATCATTGACCGACCGCACATTATGACTCGCGACGATCGGACTGGCTGAAGTCAGCTTGTATTATTGGCCAATGGCTGCACCGAGCGGCCTGACGTCCCGGATGGAAGAGAACAATCGACTTGGTGGACGCTGGGGAATAGGGCGCCTTCTAAGTCGCCGAGACCAAGGGCAATGAGCCTGCGAACGTTTCCCTGTGACAATACACCGTGACAGTACGCCGTGACAATACACCGTGACAATACGCCGTGACAATACACCGTGACAATACGCCGTGACAATACCCCGTGACAATACACCGTGACAATACACCGTGACAATACGCCGTGACAATACCCCGTGACAATACACCGTGACAATACACCGTGACAATACGCCGTGACAATACACCGTGACAATACGCCATGTGAAATAACTATTTCGATAAATAACAAGAAGGAAATGAGGACAGATAGCATTTAAAGACACTGGGGTTGTGCCTCATGTTGTTTTGAATTGTGCGAAATAAAAAAATTGGAATAGGCATTAAATAAGTCTTCCTTGGCAACGTCCATGTGGAATTTGTCCATGACTTTTTTTTACACATATATACTTGTCTATATCTGAAAAGAGCTTTAATGGGTTTGCGCTTAGACAATCAACTCAACCAGTCTGTACGAAATTGCTTTGCATATAACATTAGATTCACCAGCCGAACCGTCGCATACCGAATCGTTGTGTTGGTAAAGAAAGAAACAAGAAGTTTACTTAATTTCGGGGCTTCGGTCTTCTTCCAGTATTCATTTGAAAGTGATGTAACCATCGACGCAATCTAAAAAAGCCGCCCGGAAGAATTACTAAAAACCTTTCAAAGCCAGACATACAATAAATTCCCCCACCCCCTACCCCCCATCCCCCACGCCCCGCCCCACCGCTCACCCACTATTCCCTCTGTCCGCGTCAGAAAACCCCAGGTAATGTAATATACGACCACCAGAGGGCATCACGTGGAGAGGCCAGTCTCCTTGAGATTATGTGGCTCCTCCTTACAACTCTGCCTCAATTATATATGGCGCAGGGAAGTACGACTCCCGTGGGCCCGTGAATTCGGCGGCTTACGGCCCTCTGAGCGGCATACCTCGCTGGTTTACTCCTCGGAAGGAAGGAAGATGTCCAAATGGGAATGTATATCCGACACCAGCAATCGTGCATAACTAGTTGCGTTAGTTGGGCGGACAGAGAGTGAGGGAACAGACGGGGGTAGAGTGGAGGACTTGGTGTGTGTCTGCATGAAATCGGGGTATTGGCCTTATACATAGGGTTGGTGACTTAATAATTCATCACGACCCGATATGTACTTGGCATATAAATGTATATATGGTGGGTATGAATATTTCTTTGCATGTGATGGTGTCATTGAAACTCGTTGCACGGAACTCGACTAATGTCATAGATATGCTATGTTAAATAATTGCTTTGCATCATGGTGGTTGGCGGTCAGCCTTTCACAGCTAAGTACTCTGATGACCTATTTCTATGCCCTCGTAAGAATAGCGGGATGGGGGGTGGGGGGGTCCAAGTAGAGACCAATCACCCCAGCCTCCCCATCTGCACCCAACATGCCTACTAGCTTATTTAGTCAAACATATTCTTGCCACTCCCGCCTTGGGAATCTGAACCCCAGGGGATCCCCCTCCCCCACCTGGTTATGGGCGTCACCCCGATGATTAATTCGTGTACCTGGTGATTTATGGCTGCTACACTGTGGTATAAAGAAGCTACCAATAAAATATTAAGATGGGTTCACGGAACAGGCTTTTGATTTCCGGCACTTGGCAGAAGCTTATATCGTGATCCCGAGTACAGCATGCATCGTCTGATGTACCTTCACGGATAAGCCATAATGCGTAGCATGTGTGAAGTGCTTTAATAACAGCAAACACATCCCCTATAACAAGATGTTTATTATTATTAACACATTGTTACTGATCAATGTCGAGCATATAGTGACTCGGAACAGGAATTTTATTCCATTGAGGGACAGACAACAAATTATGTGTAACGCGTAGATTGACACAGTTCCCATCGGTAGACAACCCCACCTCACCCCCCATCCCCCCTCCATCCCGTCCACCCCCCCCCCTACCCTTACTCCCCTGCCTGACCCCTCACCTGGCGGGAGAGGCCAATGCGGTATGACAGTCGGATATCGCCCCACCGCGTTGTCGCTGGGTTTTGTGCTCGGGAAGCCCGGGAAGTGAATGAGAGGGTTGTGGCCTGCGCACCTCACCCGAGTCGTGACGTCACCACGCGTCACGGCAGCACGGACGCCGGGAAGCCCGTCAGGGGGCGCTCCCCTAAGACAGACACCATGTGTGGGTAGCCAGGGGTTTGGAGGCGTCGCTTGCCTGGGAATCAGGCTCTCTTTCGCCAGGTGGCGCACCGCATTTTATATTAATAAGCCTTTAGATTGGTCCAAGGTGAGGTAGACCCGGAGCCAACGTGATGGGGTTCCTTAGCGTAGTTCCCCGATACACTTTCTGTGGCTGGCGACATGACACATGAGGCCAAATACTTCCCTGTTTGAGTTTCGGACTTAGTGGTCCCATGTAAAGATCCCATGTAAAGGAAAATAAAAGTATATATAAGGGCAAATATGACCTTGTTGGTCTAAGATGTCGGTCATAATTACTGGTAAAAATTAAATACGCGTAACAGGCCCCTTAAATTCGATAATTTGGTGATTTTAAACCTCGATCTGGGGCCCTTGGCGTCATGTGCTTGGTGAATGACAAACGGCTACATTAGGGCACGCGGGATATTTTGTGCAGCGGTTCTTGTTTCAACACCAAGGGCAATAGTCAGGAATAAGGTAAACGGAAGCGGTCTGTGCAACTGGCCCTAGTTCAAAGTGCAAAGCGTCATACCTGCCTCAAAGCGACAATGCCTTAAATGGCGGAGAAAAAAAATCTAGTTGTCAAAGCGATCAAAATAAAAACGTTCTGGTGTTTTTGTATGTATGAAAGTAGATCTTTCCAGATCCGTCAAGTTGTATCAACGCTCTCATGGGGCTATCCACAGCTTCCAAGTTTGGCCGATCTATCTCAAAAAGCATGTTATTCTCTCCTGTTCATATTACTGTTTTCAAGCTCTGCTCTCACTATTTTTTCGTCAATTGTCTAGATGTTGTGTCGTCTGGTGTGTGAAATTGGAAGAGGTTACTGCTCCACTGTATGCGAGATAACTTCACATCACCAGACGGGGCACGGGTGCTATGAGGGCACTGACAATCTGGTCTAGCGAACCATGCGACCTGGTCACTTTTACTGCATCCTCACTGTCTCGGCATCCACTCCCTTGCTCGCCCCAATTTTATTCTCCACGTACCTTCTAAATCCCCCTACAGCTGATCCAACACGGCCCGCCCCCTCCCCCATAACCAACCAGCCCCCCCCCTCCCCATTTTGCCCTTTTTCTCCGCTTTTCTCTCCTCCCCCACATTCCCTACCGTTCCTTAGGAGGCTTTCTTTCCCGTCCCCCTTTGTTAACGTCTGTAGTGGCCACCTACCGTGGCGAACACATCTTTCTTAATGTCCGACGTTCACAGGCTTCCTACCGCGGCCTGATTTAATTCGGTCAGACGCCCCTATATGTCACGTGGTTTGGCGCGCGTCGCTCCTCCTCAGCAGGGAGTTCCATATATACATGTAGGCTGGCGCAGGCGATGGGGCGCTCAGGTCGCCCCTGGGCGTAGGCGGCGCACACCCCCCCCCCCCCCTTCCATATATACATGTAGGCTGGCGCAGGCGCTGGGCCGCTCAGGTCGCCCCTGGGCATAGGCGGCGCACAGCCCCCCCCCCCCCCCCATCCCGCTATGATGCAGCGCCAACAGAATTTGTGACGTCTCTGGCCATTTTGGGGACGTGGTAAACCGACAACACCGCATATTACAAATAGAAGAAAGTAAGGAGAAGAATCGAAGACCGATTCGGTGCTATGTGGACAAAGCGGGTATACCGGGTTATATTTCGCACTTTTTGGAGGTGGTTTTCTGAAACGACGTTTATTGTATTGTGCTAAGCTAAGTTACTCCGTTTTAATATCGTGTTGGTTTCCAGCCCTTGATTTTTGGTACCGTCAGGATATATATATATATATATCAGACTATGTGCCGGGTCTACGAATCTCCATATAGATCACGTTTATTTTGGTTATGTGCCTCTTAGCGGCACTTCGGTGGGCCATCCGTATCAGCGAAACCACTCTATTCTTAGGAACCCGTCTGAGACCGTGTGCATCTCAGCAGAGCAGTGCTGCCAGGGGAATCCATTAATCAAATATACATGCCCTAATTAGAATAAGCGTGTAGGTACATCCCCCAATATCGCCGGGCTGCTGGGAACCTCTCAAGCCCTAATGAAGCTACCGCTGCTGGGCTTCCCGTCTGTCACGGGTAATACGCCGTAATTAGGTCAGACGTCCGTACGGCGTCCTTGCAGGGACATCACCCGGTCTCCATGTTGACTCTATATGTTTCCATTCTCCAGCCAATAGGCGGCTTTCAAATAGCCACTTTTCCCGAGGGGATCTTTGTCAACCGCTAGTTGGGGTGTAACTTCCGCCTGAAATGGCGTCGTGTTCTTACGGGGTTGGTTTATTATTTAATGACTTACGGGAATATACCCTCCTTAGAAGCGTTGGCCGGGAGAGAGGTTACAACATTAGAGAGGGTTTATATGTGTTTACCGCATACGAAAGTGTTACTTTTATGTTATTGAGAGAATTTTTTCCACGAGATGAATGATCCAGGCGCGTTGGTGGGCAGCTGTTGGTGTTATAATTAATCGAATACCGGCTATTTATAGACGTAGACAGAAACAATGTGTTACCCTCGGGGTGGGGTCCCATGAGGGTATCCCCTCCGGACATCCCTGGGGGGACCCCTTGGCGTCTCTATGGAGTACAGCTAACGCGCCCCCCCATAAGAGGGTCTCAGCAGTGGCGCGGAGGGTGGGGAGGGGGGGTGGGGTACCATGGCGTATGGGGTCATCGTGGGGTCTTCCAGGATATGGAGGGTCAACCATGGGGTTCAGAAGGGGGGGGGGGGGGCGCACCATGTGGGTCACCATTGGTTGTACCACCAGGAAAGGGAGCAGCAACCATGGGGGTCACCCGGGTGGATCTTCACGGAAATGGGAGGGCAACCATGGGGGCCGCCATGGGGCTGGGGGTCTTTTCGGAGAGGTGGGTCGGGGCGTCACCAGGGGGCCCAACTGAGGTGCGTTCTATATACATGTATCTATATATTCCCCATTATATCTGGAGCGAGTCCTGGGTGAGGTAGGGGGGCAGGGGGCATCCGACAAACTACTGTTAAATGTGTTACCGGCCATTGCATGTCAATCGGTTATTTAATCAAATACATGATAATAATATCGTTTATTGGTGGCGAGAGGCTAGGAATGAGATACAGGAATGGTGTCAGGCGGTCTGGGGGATGGAGAGGTGGGGGTGTGGGGGTGGGGGGGAGCTTACTGCCGCCCTCGCCCCGCTTGTCGTGCCGTCCTGTAATGGCAATGCTCGGGTGTCACTTAGTTAGTCTCCTACAGCCTCAACTCGCCCCCTCTCCGTGTCGCCTTAATTTCGTTGCCTCTGACACTCTATTGTACTTCTCTTCTCGCCACACAAGCCTCATTAACCTCACCCCAGCAGACTCCACAGCGTCCACCTTCACCCCCCACCACCACCCGCACGCTCAACCCCGCCCTTCCCCTGCAATTCAAAACCTTGGCGCCCCAGCCGCATCCCCACTTGTCGTCACTTGGCAATTCCTTACTTTATTTGGCTTCTCCTCGGAAATTGCGTGTTTTAGATTTGGCGAACCGCGCCTGGTGGTGCGACCGGCAGTTGGGAGGCTGCAGTAATAAACACTCGGAATGCAATTAGAAGCTTGTCACCGAGCTGGGGGAGCCTGGGGCCGTGTCGCCGACATTCTGCGACCCTGGGATTACCCCGCATGCTGCCACGGAAGACGGCATCAATGGTTATGGAGACATCGCGGCAAGATAGGAGAAGAGGCCTTGGGGGTGGGGGGCAGGGGTTGTGGGGTGCGGACCGGCGTAGCTAGGAGAGCGGGGCGGGGCAACGATACGGGATCGGTTATTAGACGTGTGACGGATACATTGCAAACATCGACAGAATAGCCTTATGATATCTTTAACTTGAGAAGGTCCTTGAGACGTGCGTCATATAGTCGGTAGGATGTTATATTAGGGCCTACGTATTAGGGATGTAGTGCCTCGGACTGAATGATGATTATGGAGTCTGGTTTTGCAACACTCCTTGTCCCAAACCCTTGTCCCAATCCTTGGAAAGCGGGTTCCGAGTGGCCGCCGGCGGCTATAGACTCCACAAGTAGTTCCGGGAATTCCACTGTGAGCGCCACTATATATGCCATACGTTCTAGATATTTTCTTGGTCTTGGCTCAACGTCAGGATTGCGTCATATGGCAACAGATCAGTTTAAATTAGTTAGATCGCCATCCATGTGAAGCAACAGCTTTAGCTTATACTTTTATGTGCAATTCAGACAACCTCGTTAATTTTAGACAGACTATCCCATTCATTTGGAGAGCTTTTGTAACGCCTGCAAACAAATTAAAGATGCGCCAGTGATATTTGTCTTCCAAAAATGGCGGATATTTGCTATATATGACAGCTGCAGAAGAACCCGAGTTACATATGTCTACCACGATTTAATACTAATAAAATCATCTTCAAGCCGATAATATACTTGATGAAAATTCTGGTCATGCAGTAACTTATTGCAAGCACAAAGAAAATAGCCAACACATGTTGATACACATTACACACTACTTTTTTTGCCAAACCCAGGGCACATATAGATGGATGATGTTATTTGAATGAAAGAATCTGTATTCACGGGCGGATCAAGTGCATCTCACTGGATACTCCCGACCCCTGACCCTTGCGAGTTAAGACACTTGTCAATGCAAATTATATTCCATTTAGTTGATATCCCTCTTGCTTCGGAGCGCTCATTACCTTGGTGTGCATGTTTATTTTCCGCAATGCATATTTATTGGCGATCTACTTTTTCCTTGAAAGCGACGTGCTACAGAGTCCCTTATTTCATAGAGTCTACGGCAACCAACATTTAATGGTCTGTGCATTCTTCTCGTTACAGCCAAACTGGACTCGGTGAAGACGTACATGACCTTACGACGAGTGCCCCTCCGGCTGCAGGACCGCGTCATCAAGTGGTTCGACTACCTGTGGCTCAGCAAGAAGTCCTCGGATGAGGAGAAGACGCTCAACTTGCTGCCGGACAAGCTGAAGGGGGAGATCGCCCTGCACGTCCATCTGGATACGCTGAAGCGGGTGGAGATCTTCCAGAACACGGAGGCTGGTTTCCTGTGCGAGCTGGTGCTGCGGCTGCGTCCTGTCCTCTTTTCGCCGGGAGACTACATCTGCACCAAAGGTAATGACGTCAATGCCGGTTGTCGTGAACCCTTGCGATGGCTTAGCTAGTGGCTGGACGCGGGTGGGTGCGTCAGACTATATATGAATATATATTGCTGGGCATCCTCATTTTCCAGCTGTGTAGCTTGTGACTATTTCTCATATGCGTAGTCATCTCCCAGCTGCGTTTTCAGGTTCAGCTGCGTTTTCAGGTTCAGCTGCGTACATATAGTACAAAGGCTATAACACATAGGTTTACCTAGTTTCCGAGGTGGCAATAAGGTCTCAACTGTGTTTCATACGGTCTACCCCCTCTTGCGTAGCTATAGTGTTAACGCCGATGGTGTAGATTGCCGATAGCGTTGCTGAAGTATAAATGTTAACTGATGCATAAACGCCGAGCCTGTGGGTCTCCCCAAAAGGGTTATTATTGGGAAGCAGAACCATCTCAGAAAGCCGGCAAAGAAATAGTTCGTGCGAATGTTCTTTTCATTATTTGCCAGTCGTGCACAGAATTACCGGAAAAAATACTTGCGCTTGAGCACGGCAATGAGAGAGAAAGCGAGTGAACAAAACGACAATATAAAAGACATGTTGAGCGAAAAGAAAAGAGAAAGACATGAAGCGGTAGATGGATGACGGTGTGCGCGGTGCTGGGGGTAATGACGGAGAAGATACGGACATGGAGTGGGCAAAGGCACAAAGACGGATGGCCTTTAAAGCTTGTGAGGGAGCGACAGCGTATGCTTTATAGCGAAAGGTCATTTGAAAGGTCAGCGCGTAGGAGGCTGGATCGAGGGATGAAAGGTGAAGCCGAGGCCAAGGGCCTGTTGAAAGGCACGCTTTGTCACAGCGCGCTCGTCAGAACCATCCATTACAAAAAGGCGTCCACCAGTGTCGGGCTGAAATAAATATATCACAGGGCAAATATTCACTTCCTCGTCCAAGACTGGGGACTATAAACTGTAATGGTGGACACGGGGACGGGTTCCGGAGTAAAACGAAAGGCTTGGATTGGGTAGGGGAAGGTGAGAGGCAGCGAAACGCTTGCCCAAGCACATCTGATAATTGTAATTTATGTCATTGTTCGCCGACTAGTACCAAAGGTTTGGCTCTCTCAGCACTGTGTGGGTTAGCTTTCTCAGCATTGTGTGGGTTACCTGTCTCAGCATTGTGTGGGTTAGCTGTCTCAGCACTGTGTGGGTTAGCTGTCTTCGCACTGTGTGGGTTAGCTGTCTCAGCATTGTGTGGGTTAGCTGTCTCAGCATTGTGTGGGTTAGCTGTCTCAGCACTGTGTGGGTTAGCTGTCTCAGCACTGTGTGGGTTAGCTCTCTCAGCACTGTGTGGGTTAGCTGTCTCAGCACTGTGTGGGTTAGCTGTTTCAGCACTGTGTGGCTTAGCTGTCTCAGCATTGTGTGGGTTAGCTGTCTCAGCATTGTGTAGGTTAGCTGCCTCAGCACTGTGTGGGTTAGCTGCCTCAGCACTGTGTGGGTTAGCTGTCTCAGCACTGTGTGGGTTAGCTGTCAGCACTGTGTGGGTTAGCTGTCTCAGCACTGTGTGGGTTAGCTGTCTCAGCACTGTGTGGGTTAGCTGTCTCAGCACTGTGTGGGTTAGCTGTCTCAGCATTGTGTGGGATCAAGTCCCACTCGTAGAACAACCTGTGAATGGTGCTGATTAAATTAAATTATATTAAATAGTTTCAGCCAGAAAACATGTGCTCCGCGCTAGCCCTGATATTTGCAATATGACCTGAAACACTGGGACAAATGGTTACGACACTGATTTATTTAACAGGCAATCCCCTTCGTTCAATATGTACCATAAAAATGTAATAAAACTTTGTATATATTGTAATATATTATAACATTGTGTCACTACTTTCTGTGACTTGATACCAGGCATGAAGAATATTTGGGATGTCAAGTAGCCCCTAAAATATATGTGTATTATTGCGTTCCATACTCTCACTGCGTATAACCGCCCCCTCCACTCTATAGGCGAGGTTGGCAAGGAGATGTACGTCGTCAATCGAGGCCGACTGCAGGTTGTCGCTGACAATGGCAAGACAGTTCTCGCCACGCTGCGGCCGGGAAGTTACTTCGGCGAGATCAGCATCCTAAACATGGGCAACGCCGGAAACCGCCGAACAGCATCGGTCCGCTCCGTCGGGTACTCGGACTTGTTCTGTCTGTCGAAGAACGACTTGTGGGAAGTGCTGAAGGACTACCCGACGGCCAGAGTCCGTCTCGAAGCCATCGCAGTGAAACGCCTGGAGAAGTACAAGAAGCAACCGCTGGACCAGGCCAACCGAGACGCCTTGACAGGTAACTCGTCGGTGGCTTTACTCATAGCCAGAAATTCATAAGTGAGAAACGATTTAATCATCAGTTAGTGTGGCTCATATTTTAATCGAATATGCTTCTGCTTCTGTCGCCTTTCAAACAAATATGTTGCCAATGCTGTGTTGTCATAAACCAGCAGGTATTAAATAGTCAAAAGTTCAAATGCTACAAGGAGCACAGACCTTTTTTTATATTTCATCTTCTGTATCACTACTGATGATACTATTTGCATACTTTTTACACGATTACATTCCAGTTATGTTATGCAAATATGTATTTCCGACACTTGATTTAATTCTACTTCGTTTTGTTTCCCCCACACGCCCCATCTACCCGGCCTGTCCCACCACCCAACCACTGACCCACACCCCCTGACAGCGGTGCTACCCCGCAGCAAGAGCACCCCCGGGCTGGTGGAGTCGCTGGGCAAGACGCCGCTGGAGACGATGCTCATCTCGCGCAACAACACGCTGCCGTCCGCCAATATGGGTCCCTCGGCGCCCTCCCCCACCGGCAGCGGCTGTACGCTCCACTCGGGCGGCCTCGAGTCGCTGTCCGAGCAGCAGACCGGCCAGTCGGCGGGCACCGGAAGCGGAAGCGGACGCTACGAGGCCGAACTCCGCCAAGCGGCCAGCGCCGACATGACCCATTCCATGACGGTGTCCAGTATTACGTCATACATCAGCGGGTCGTCTGCTCAAAAGTCGCCGACGGCGACGGAGGAAGAGATTTTGGAAAGCGAGGGCACGGGGACGGGGCTCGGGGGTGGAGGAGGAGACAATGGGGTGTCGGGGGCGACCGGTGGATCATCGACCACGTCGCCACCGCTGTCGCCTCGGCAGACGGGGGGTCCGGTGTCGGCCCTGCAGCAGGCAGCCGGCGTTTCCAGACAGTCCCCATTCGTACCCATAGACCGCATAGGGGGGCAGCAACACGAGGCCGAGGGCGGGGCGGGAGGAGGCGGCGGGGGACATTCCTACCCGCATCCGCACCACCTGGTGTCTCAAGACGCAGGGGTGTTTGGAAGTCGGCCCGGCAGCTTATCGGCCCAGTCGGACTCCCCGTACCACCTGAACGGGAGCCGCTTCTCCGTGTCACCGACGCCTCCGGGGCAAACCGCCCAGCCACTCCCGCTGTCCGCACCAGCTGCTCAACAGGCCATCCCCTTCCACGGGCTCTACCCGCTCCCCCACCCGCTCCCACATCATCACTACCCCGTTTCCACATCCCCGGGAGACGGGCGGGTTTCCCCAACCCCAGCACCCCCCGCGCCGCCCCAGTATCCCGGGCGCTCCCCGACCTTTGTGGGCGGAGCGGCCGCAGCTCAAGCGGGAAGGCCTCACACCGGCTTCCTGTCCACCCCACAGGCCCCAGCGACGGGGGCGGGGGCTACATCCGGGTACCCATCGGGGGTGTCGCCGGAACCCTCTCCGGCAGCGACCGGCGGACCGCTCAAGTCGCTGCCCCCTCCGTCGAGTGGGGGGGCACACCTAGTAGCCAGCAGCCCCAGTCTGCACAGCTACGGGCGGGGGCCCTCCCCCGGGGCGGCCAACAGCAGCACGGGGTCCGTCACCGGGGAACCCCCGACCGACATTCTCCTCCAGGAAATTTCGCGCTTGCGCAACCGACTCCAGAGCTTGGAAACGGAGAACGCTTCGATGAATGTTCGACTAAGCCACAAGAATTGGGAGGTGGAGAACCGCTTGGCTGAGATTGAGATGCACATTTGCGGCTCGGAGAGTACCGGTAGCGCGGAGAATGAGAGCACGACCATCATCAACAAGGAATCGGTCATCTGAAGCCTCGCCCGCCTGATGCGTCATACATAACCTTTCCACTGAGCAGTATTATTGTACGGAGTATCGAGACATGACAAACCGGAGCAATCACCTGCCTCAATAAACCAATCCGCTGTTATTCACGACAGAGGCACAAGAAACCGCTTCCACGCTGCCAGCGCAGGGATTGCTTAGCGACGATTTATTGACATGCGCAATAGACGTAATCACCGGACATTGAGAAAGGCGTCAGTGTTGCCATGGTTACGTCGTAACTTCAAGTTAAGCTCTGGCACGTGGTACAATGGACAGCTGCGCGATAATATCGACAGTTACTGAAATGATACTCCGAAAGAAGAGAACCCTTATGCTGTACTTTCGCTAAGGTCTCTTCGTGGCAGGGAACGCTAGAGGAAGGCTACACATGATCGCGATTTCTGGCGTCGTTCCTTTGAATGTAGGTCTCCCGGAACTAAAGGAACTACTGACGAGGACAATAGCCAGAAAATGTCGCCATCTTAACCTTGAGGTCTTTATCCCGGGTTATCGCTTTTTTCCTATTGTTTTTTCTTTCTATTTCCGGTGTGACAGCACTGCAATGATTTCTTTACTTTGTATGCAACGACCGGCACTATCGACGAACTTGAATATATAACAAAGATATCAATATATATATATATATATATATATGCATATGATATTCGATTCCGTACTATACGTTCATGGCACGAAACGAATTTAGACTTTGTTCACTACAACGACGAGTCGTAGCTTATTTCTCAATCAGCTCCATGCTCAAATGCTTCCTCTGTATTTAGAATAATCAAATTTACGTGTTAACACTTCTGCAGTTCTCAGTGTTGTTACCGGTTTAAAGGCATTTCCGAGAGAGATATATTCATATATTCATACAATGTGCATATATTCCGTGCGTATGTAAATGCTTAAACTATCTGGTACAATGAATAACGTACCAATATCGGATAAATCTGGGCAGAACTGTGACATTCGCCGAGAAGCGTCACGATGATTTTGGCACAAATGGTGTGCCGCCAATCAAAATATATGAAGTCGATCTGAGCCAGGTTATGTGGCGACTGGCTTGGAGCACCTCTCACTGCTGTATCATGTGAATGTGATAATGTATATTTGGACTGTCTGAGTGTAACTGAAGCGAATTTCTGGTCTCGTCATTATGGCAGTCGAAAAAAGTAGTACGGCAAGCGACAATGCGTATAGACCTCTGTGCATAGCCCTGTGTAGGCCATATGTCGGGCATAGGGATCAAGTGCTGAGGCCATTTGCTTCCTCGGCGGGAGGTATCCTTCCGCTTGCAGAATGTATGACGTTAAAACCAGTTTAGCTGTACCCCATGAAAGAATGTCGCGTATTTTAGAATGATTTTATATAGCAGAAAAAGTACTATCGCTATACATTTTGTATTCAAATTTGGTGTTTTGGTAAAGGCGATAGACAGTGCTGTAACAACGGAAGCGTAAGCATGCAGTCACATGGGAGTTCGGGGATGTGGTGCAAGTATGCCCTGCCTTGGCTAACGTGAAAGGGACAATCATGTTTCTTTGAAGCCTTTTCCAGATGTATTGTGAGTTGTACGGCCTCTGATCCTTCGTCTTGATCTTTTAAACTTTGACTCAGCATACTCTACGTCTTCGCTTTTCTTGTAATATGGAGGTTTATGTCAGTTTCAAGATCCTGGGTTCTCTGCTCCGCCGTCTTGAATCTCTGTTTTTTGTTTTAAGAATTTAGTACGATGATACTGCAGTGTGTACCTCCATTCCCGAGTCATAGCCACGTGGAATCTGCATTACCTTATGTAGGTCAGAGTAGAACAAAATTATGCCCTTCTTGGCCCTTTTCACATTATTCTATGTTAAGGAATGTGAAGTTTGTTAAGCAACAAATTAACGATATGATAAATTCATCAAATTCTCCATGCCGACAAATGCCGGTGATGGCGACAAACATTTCCATGAGATATCACTATCTGTGTAATGCTCCTACATCGCCGGTAGAATAGTTCGAAAATCGATAGCTCTTGCATTTGTTTTCTTTGCACAAATCTATGAATTGGATCCGTACAAAGCATTATCCCCGATGTGATTGTTTACCACAATTATCAGGTAATGTTATAAATGGACATATCTAATTAGTATGTACCTCACCTTGTAGTGTTAGCTTCCATTATATCACTGCGTCGTGTGCTTCATAGTTCAAACTCTTCCAAATCCGCCATGTGGAACATTGCCATGGAATATATAGGTTTCCAACGAATCAGGTCAGGGATACAACAACCGATGAGCTAATAACCCCTTTTGCTACAACGAAATTATTACGTTCATTGCCAACAAATCCGCGGCAGACGACGTAAATACCAAATTTATCTTGTGCAACAGTATATTTCAAAACACAATCGAAAATTTCGGCAATAAATAAGTTTATGAACTGCCTACCCGATTTTCTTAATCGTTGCTAGGACAACTCAACGCCTTTGTGAGTATAAGTGAGTATAGATTAACACTGAAAATAATGTGTTTAATGGGCAAACCATACGCGTTCATACGTGTTTCTTTACTAACGAGACTACGGCAAAAGGTAAACAAAACTGCATGCCAGCCTATGAGGTTATCTAGCAGGAACTCGTTCTGTTCGTGTACAGTACGTTATCCCGTGAAATGTGAATATGCGTGAGTGTAAACGCGTGAAAACTTGAATTCCACAAGAACACACTACATAGCGTTATCGCACTCGTCGGTCGTAATTTCAAGGGACAGCTTCTGTGATCTTAGATCAGCAGTCGTTCTACTGCAATTGACTGTTTTTATAAAAGCATTCCATTGTGTTTTGTTTCTCACAGTTACATTCTAGTCGGTGCCCATTACATCATAATGTTGACTGTGAGTGACACTTGAAAGTGAAATGACATTTACTCTGTACATAATCAGTTTCGGACGCCACAGTTACACGATGTCTCGTAGCTATAACGTGAACATATTTTACTTTGATTTTATTATCGTTTTCCTCTTCCTCTTCATCCATTTTCATGTCTTTATTCTACGTGAGATTTGATTCCCTTTTACCGGTATATATCAAAACCCACGTTGCTGTTATCCTAACTCTTGTAGAGTTATTCCACGTTTTACAACCAACAAGGGGAGGAGTGGAGTTCTTGTTGTTGCTGTTACGCCACGGAATGAGAGCCCCCTTGTGTGAGATTGTTACTCGGTTGTATTCCTGTACATAGTCCGCCCCTCAACCCATTCGCGCTCAGTGTAACCTACTTATCCTTCCCTTCCAGGTTAAGTTTCTTGTTTCTCGCGGGGATGCGACGACCGGGCTGTCATCAGTCAGACGCGGTCACGTGACTCCATTTGTATTTTGCAAATATTATGAACAATAAATGTGTCTGAAGCAAAATGGGCTTTTGCGTCATTTCGTGCCACTATATGTCACGTATATGTCTAGTTTGTGTTTCGTAAATACAAGTATATGGCCTTTATATACGACCTATAGTTTCAAAAGTATAGTGCAACCTTTATTATCACATATATCAACATCATTGTGGAATCTTGAGCGTCTTAATGTCCATTGAAAAACACGGATGATGTTCATGAACAGTTTTGCAAAAGTATCCTGCCATCCGAATGTACCATGGATACGTTGAATACAAACGGTTACAAGATGTTATATGCATGTCATTTACAACATTTTGCAGGTTATTTATAATTTAAGTTACTTTCCAGACAATACTGGATGAATAGCAACATCATGTTTTATATATGGTTGTTTGTCAAAAATCAATTACCCTCATTCTAGAAGCGACAAGACAGTTAACAATTTAATAAGTCACACTAATGAAAATACGTAACTGAGCTAGATTTCTATACAGACATGTTATACATATTTCTATACGACGACATTAGAAGATCCCAACCAGCATAACGTTACTTCATTGTTAGTTTTATGTAGGGATATGTACAAATTAGGTCTACTATATATTGTCATTTACTCGCCTATGTACAACACTGATCTTACATATGCAGTAATAAACATCAAAACTATACATAAATTTAAGCAAAATACAGAAACACAACGACGCCACGAGATCGTTGTTACTTCTCGATTTAAAGAAGTCTTTGACTCAGGGGACTGGCTTTTTAAATGCCTGTCAAATCTAAAACCCACAACGTTCAGTTTGGGAGATGAGTTCATAATATACGGGTTTGTCGCTTTGTCTTGATCATTACAGCTAAAATTGTATTTAAATAACAAAGAACGATTGTATGAAAGACTACTGCATAAAAAATCCCTTGATAATGCAGAATACTTTTCATTTCCATAAAATGAGTTGTTACCTCACATGTTATCGCTGATGGCGATGGATATACTTTACCAACAACTTCACTCTCAATGATCAAGCTGCCGCCATCTTGGCCCGGCTGGATAACCCGTACACTGGATAACCCGTACACAGGCAGTATTTTGGATACCAGACCATAACAATTGGATTATCAACATTAGTGAACAATCTCAGCAAAATCAACAGTTCGTGATGAATCTCACCCCGGGAAACAAAGCTGTGAGTAAACGCCCCTACGCAATCCTGTCCCCAGAGTCGCCAACAGAAGCAATCACGCAAGCATCCAAAAGACTAGATATGGAAGAAGAAACTGCATTAAACCTTCCGCCAGACACTCCTAAGTGGGCAGTTTGTATGGCGATGGTCATTACCTCGAAAATTGATAAAATCGAACAATCATTAGGCCAAAGTATTGCTTCGTTGAACATCGAATGTCAAGAGAATTCAACAGCGATCAACGGCCTTCAAAAAAAAACGGTGCATTTAACGACTGAGCTAGAAAACCCTAAAAGTGAAAACAAGGTATTGAAGGATCGCATAATTCACAACGAAGCTCATGAAAGAAGAAATAATCTGTTGTTCTTTGGATTTCCCGAAAAAGAAGGTGAGACTGCTAAAGACTGAATGCTTGATTAAAAAAGCCATAACAGACGATCTAGAATTAAATGGAGCTAATATGTTGATCGCACGACGCCCATCGCAACCCGCCCGGCCCTCCCAAGCAAAACAAGCCAAGGCCAGTTATAGTATAGTTTCACTATTATGGTGACCGAGCTGACGTCTGGAAAAATAAGCATAAACTCAAAGGCAATGTGAAGGTCGCAGAGGAATTTCCACCTGAAATCATGGCCCGCAGACAAAGGCTAAAACCAATACTCCATGCCGCGAAAAACAATGAGCCCTTCAAGGAAAGCTCATACCTGTCAGGTGACAGGCTATACATAAACAAGGTTGCCTACACCGTGGATACGCTCGACAGGCTGCCCAGTGAACTTGACCCACTGATGATTGCCACTCTTACCAAGGGCAATGTGACCTGCTTCTGGGGAAAGGCATCCCCGCTATCGAACCACCACCCTGCGCAGCTCAGAGTTCAGATGGTCGACTATCGCTCCGTTGAGCAGTGCTACCAACACCGCAAAGCTCTTACTCACGGAAAAGACGACCTAGCACGGGCTATATTGCAATCACGCGATGCTGGTCATGCCTGTTATCTGGCAAAAGACATCAATGACGTCTGCAATGAGTGGACAATTAAATCATTAGCTGTCATGGAGGGAGCCGTAGAAGCCAAACTCTCCCAGAACCCAGGGCTCAAGAAATTTCTTCTGGCGACAGAACACCGCACACTGGCAGAGGCAGCCTCGAACAAGTTCTGGGGCACGGGACTGCACCTCGGACACCCGCACACCTTCATCCAAACAGACTGGACGGGCCAGAATCATCTGGGACAGATCATGGAAAAGGTGCGCAATAGACTCGGAATAAAATTGGTGTATAAAATTGGTGTAGTCACCATTTCAGAGGACAAAAATATATTGTACGATATAAGGATTAGTGGCGTCTGGTAACGGTATGTTTCACACAGATTGCAATTAACTCACAATGGGAGATATGCTAATCGGCATGTCGTATATTTCACTCGGAAACGGTTATCGCAGACGTTGTTCCACCGGCAACAACTTCAGAAAATGAACTCACCAGGTGATGCAGATGTAGATTGCATCATGATTGGTACCCATGACAATCGTACTATAGAGCATTGGTGCATGCTTCTATTGTTTCCTCGGAGTCGTGTTTTGCCGTCACAATAATAACCCCTCGCTCACATACCCCATGCCTTCGCCGCCTCCTCGGAGGAGACAGTGGAAGTAGGCATTAAGCCTTATAAGGAATGAGTTGTGGGTCATGGTTGGGATCTCACAACGTCTCTGCTACGCCTCGAAGTTCTTCGATCCCAATGGTGACCTACAACTCATTCCTTAGCTAATACTTAATTGACATGCTTCAGTTTCCCATCGTTCAGGGACTTACAAAAGCACCCTGCATAAATAGAAAAACACTTGATTTGTAGATGTTACCTTCACGGTTACAATTTCCTGTTACTACGTGTATATCGTTATTTTTTCGGATAATCCAGTTGTGGTGCTGGTAAGAGATTGGTGTTGTATGTTGGTAAAATTAACTATATGCACGATGCGGCACCGGTATTAGGTTTGGGAATCTTGTTTCTCTCCCACGCCAGCCCAAAGCTAATGAATATTTTACATAACTGTATATGTTTACGCCAAAAACCTTCAGCATATGAGAGCACGCCAAGTGACACGGATCCACCATGTACTTTGATGGCTAACAATGAACCCAATTAATATAAGTAGTTTCAACACACGAGGCTTAGGAGAAGCTATAAAACGCAAAATGATGTTTGATCATATGGCATATCACCATCCTGGGATAATGTTCTTTCAAGAAACACATACTGACAAAAAAGCAGAAATTTTATGGAGAAAACATCTGAAAGGACAGTTATTTTTTTCGCACGGGACCACTAAACGTTGTGGTATGGCTATATTTATCCCTGTCAATTATAATATAAAAATGCATAATCAAGTATGTGACAAAGAAGGACGATATATCATCTTAGATGTAGAGATATGTGGCCGAAGATACACGCTTATGAATGTCTACGCCCCAACAAAAGACTTTCCAAAAAAACAGATGGCTTTCCTAGAGGAAATATCACAAGCTCTTCAGGAGCATGCAGAAAACTTGATAATTATCGGAGGAGATATTAATGTTTGTATTAATCCAGAACTGGACAAAACTGGGGGAAAACAGGAAAAACAGAGCGATTATGCAAAACATATATTAGAATTCATGGAGACGTTTGATCTCCAAGACATCTGGAGAGTCCGTAACCCTGATACTAGGCGTTTCACGAGAAGTCAAAATACAAAATCTGGCCTTGTACATTCCAGATTAGATTTTTTACTCACCTCAGCGAATCTGGGCTTGATATAAGAAAAACTGATATAAACTATGGGCCACGCTCTGACCACTCAATCATTGACATCCAAGTTATAAATAAACACCAGTCCCTAAGGGGAGGAGGGTTTGGAAATTTAACTCATCGCTGTTAAAAGACGCCGAATATGTGAAAATGATAAAAACGTGCCTGGACGATTCTCTACATAAGTATTCAACGCTCGATGATAAAGGGGTGTTGTGGGACCTTATTAAATGCGAAATGAGAGGTCGGAGTATAAGTTACGCTTCATACAAAGCAAAACAACGACGTCAATATGAGCAAGAGCTGAAAGAAAAACTAGAAACCTTACAAGTTCAAAGTATAACAGATGATGCAATACACGGCGTCTACGAACGTGCCAAAACAGAGTACGATGAAATTCAAAGCCTGAAGGCTCAAGGTGCACTAGTGAGAGCTAGGTCACTGGAAATTGCTGAAAACGAGAAGAATACTAAATACTTCCTTAGCTTAGAGAAACATAGAAGCGCAAAACAAAATATAACAACACTCATAGGTCCTAATGAGAAGCCAATTATCGACCCAACAGAGATTCTACCCAGCAGGCACACAACGTCGTGACGACGTCGGGTGTTTGTTGAACTTCGACGTCGAGTTTTGGTCGGCAGATGGTTGCTTTTGCACCATGGTCTGACGTCATATTCGCGACGTCATAACGACATATTGTACCAGACGTCGCATTTTGGTCGGTAGGTGGTTGTATTTGCACCATGGCCTGACGTCATATTCGCGACGTCATAACGACGTCTTGAACCAGACGTCGCATTTTGGTCGGTAGGTGGTTGTATTTGCACCATGGTCTGACGTCAGATTCGCGACGTCGTAACGACGTCTTGTACCAGACGTCGGATTTTAGTCGGCATATGGTTGTATTAGTGCCATGTTCAGACGTCAGATTCGCGACGACGTAACGACGTCTTGTACCAGACGTCGCATTTTGGTCGGTAGGTGATTGTATTTGCATCATGGCCTGACGTCAGATTCGCGACGTCGTAACGACGTTTTGTACCAGACGTCGCATTTTAGTCGGCAGATGGTTGTATTAGGGCCATGTTCAGACGTCAGATTCGCGACGTCGTAACGACGTCTTGTACCAGACGTCGGATTTTAGTCGGCAGATGGTTGTACTTGCACCATGGTCGGACGTCAGATTCGCGACTTCGTAACGACGTCTTGTACCAGACGTCGGGTTTTAGTCGGTAGTTGGTTGTATTAGTACCATGGTTCGACGTCAGATTCGCGGCATCATGACGACGTTTTCAGGAAGTAACAGCGATACATAGACCTTGTATTACACGAATCATGTATTATCTTCAATATAACATGGATCTTGCTGGTAGGTGGTCTTTATGGTAGTCTACTATATACTACGGCTATATACTAGGGCTATATGCTCAGCCATTGGAGGCTCCGATCGCCTGGGCCGGGTATTCAAGCCCATCATGCGACAACGTTTTCAGTCACTCGTATGACGGAACCATGAGCCCGTTTTGGCCTCCACCTGATGCTTAAATGTAGTCTACTTCTTGCGTCCCCCGCCGCCGCTTCTGTCCGGGGCATACTTCAAATGCTGCGACATCGCAGTACAAATTTCGGCCTCTGTGGCCGAAACTTGACTGATCATTGTGCTGTCTGAAACAGTTGAAAATAACCCTATATATATACAATATGGTCTACAGTATACTGCAGAGATTCGACAGCAATTACGCTTTATCAAATATTTCACAAAAACCCTAAAAGTACTAGTAATAGGTCAAATCTGTTTCATTCTGGTATTCCCTAAAACTTCTTATTGTCACAATGTCTTCTTTAATGTTCAACTCCTGGACTTTAAACTCTTCACTTCAAGACATGAATCCCCATACCCTTTGCCAACAAAGTAAAATACCAGTTAATTTCATTCTGGACCAATATTAGTATTTATTAACCATTATCCCAAATTACTATATTATAATTTGGCACTTGGAACATCTCTTTTGTAAAAGAATCACATTGATCTGAATATTTAGATAAATTCTTCGCCTGACAAATTCAAGCATCCAACGTCATTTTGCACGAATTTACAACGTCGATCGTTTGATGCCTGATTTTTTTTTCAAATTTCGTGATTTGAAATTGCTTTAGATACCAAACTATGCGCCATATATTCTATCTACAGCTACATGTTGCTTGCTTCGATATCAATTCTTCAGTGGTAAATGCTCTTCAATGAGTATATTAAACTTTATGAAATAATTTACCAATACGCTGATCTTTAACACTGGTCAATAACGTGCAAACAAACATTTAAGTAAATACAAAGTTATATAGCAGTTGTAAAATTTAGAATAAGCATGGAACAAAAAGAAAATGGATGGCATGAACCTCACATTTTCTGAAATTTCTTGCCTTCATGTTTCTTTTGTAAAGTATATCAATACAAAGGCAAGCAAGGCATTTTCCACTTACCGCGGACAACTTTGAATAGGGCTGTCCCCATGAAGGCCCTCTTGCCATTGCAGCCTTTTAGATTGAAGGTTGCCATGACCTCGTTGGTCATAGTCCTGCGAGGAAAGGTGTTCGAAAGCCTCATAATGTTGCCTTTACAAACTTTACATGAATGTTTCCTGTGTATGGAATATGGGAGTTACTTTGTTTAATTTATCGAAAATTGCCGACATTTAATTATAAACATAATCATTAAGAAATAAAGATGGAGTAGTGATGACTTGACTGGCAATAGAGCAAACTTAACAACTTTGCCACAGTACAGACACATAGATATCACATACGTTGTGTAGATTCTGGCAGCAACGGTTTTTAAGCTTGCGTACAACCACTTGTATCTTACAAACCCTTTATGAAACCACGAAGCTTGAGTTAGCATTCACCTTTTCATGATCTCCTGGACCGTGTTGGAAACCGGTTTTCCTCTTATTAGTGACAGCCTCTGCACCTGGAATTTATCATTAAAGATGCGATACATTAACAAAAACAATGAAATAAACCCATCCATGCTGCAATTATGGTTTTTTTTTAACCTTTTCAAAACACATTATATAGGTATTTTACTTGTACTATTCGATCGTGAGCACACAAAACGCAACTAAAAATGGAAAGAGGAATCAGACAGCTCCGTCAAACAGCTGAGTGCGGCCTTAGGTAGCAAAATACGATTCTCTGATGCACAATCGAATCGCATGTCAAATCTCACTTCGTGACCCGGGAAACAGTTTAAAACGGCCTGAGTACGGTACACTGTAATTTTGTAACGCAATTAAATATACTCATATCCTAATTCTCATATCAAATGAAACTGTATGATCAGCAAAACAGCCCACTGTGGCATCAGTAAAATATAATTCTTTAACACATACAATCAAATATCATTCGTTTCACCGAAAAAACGCGGACTGCAGCCTTGCAAGCAACACATAATTCTAAGCTTACACAATTAAATATTACATCGTGACCCATAAAACAGTTGACTGCAACCTAGTACGGAACATAGGACACAGCTGACCACAGTCTAGTGAGCAAAATATAATTATGCAACACAATTATATTATATGCCTCACGGTAACCCGTAATACAGGCTACCCCGGCTGGGCACAAGGAAATTCTCTTATACTTATAAAATCAAATAACACTGTGAACCGTACAACAGCTGACTGCGGCCTAAGCACCATACAATAATGTGATATTCACAGCTTTGTTAAACGATTAAAGCCCGAGTGGATGCAGGGAAGCAGTGCCTTTCCGCTCGGTGTTTGTATCATGTCACCAGGTGACAGTGAGTGATATGTTATATCATCCTTTTCAAACGTTGATATCAAATGGAATTAACAGTCAATAATTATTGAGACCAAAGTGGTAGCTTGTCAGCGTAAAAATTTGAACTAAGCAGCCAGTAAAAGGAGCAACCCATATGCAATGTTACTATGGTATGACCATGGTATATACACCATGGAAAATGTACCATGGGGTTTTTGACACATTTACCATGGTATATGGTTAATGTGAATCACAAAGATACCATGGTACATTTACCATGGATAGACCATGATACATTTACCACGGATAGACCATGATACATTTACCACGGAACATGTACCATGGATATACCATGGTACATTTACCATGTTTATACTATGGTACATTTACCATAGTATATGGTAATGTATACAATGAAGATACCATGATGCATTTACCATAGTAATACCATAATGTAATACCATAATGTATTTAACATTGAAATACCATGGTAGAATTATCATAGTAAATGCATCATGGTAAATTACTATAGTGTATTCTAGGTAAACATACCACGGTAAATTTACCATGGTATATTTACTATATGCCTACTGTAAATTTTCCGTGGCCATGGTAAATTTACCACAGTAAAAGTACCATGGTAAATTTACTATAGTAGGCATTTACCATGCCCATGGTAAATTTACCATAGTAGGAGTGGTAATAACTTACCATGGTGCATTTACTATGCCTTCTATGTTAAATTTACCATGGGCATGGTAAATTTACTATAGTAGGCATAATAAATGTATCATGGTAAATTAATATGGTATTCAAGGTAAACATACCATGCTAAATGTACAATGGTGATACATTGATAAACATAGGTATATATGGGTGGTCCATTTGCCATACATAAAAATACAACGACATAGTTGTTCATGGAACCGATACATTATAACAATTGTTCGATCACAGCTACCAAATGTATCCGGTATAGCATGGTAATTTACCATGGTATACCAAGTACCAGGGTATGCTAATTTACCATGGTACTTTATTACATGGATACCATGGTACACTATGGTACTAATCACCATTACATATAGCAATATATATATAATGCTATGATATATATATATATAATACCAGTCTGTAAAATACAAAAATAAAGAGATTCACAATCCCCTTTCATATATATGTATTACTATAAAAAAGTCCAGTATGTCAACATGTGATGTATGCGCATTATATACACATAACTAACTCAAGGTTACATGACACAAATTCCAAAATATTTATATAACATTCTAGTCATATAGATATATTAGAGAAACATGATACCATTATGTGAAAAAATGTTCATTGCTTCTATGTATACTGACATAAAATTAAACAAATACTATTAATATACACTATATAGCAGCATCATAGTTACATACCTTCAAATTTATATTTCAGATTAAATTTCAAAACAATGCATACATTTCAATTTGTAAAACAAGTAAATCCTTCAGTTTTTCTTCTTATTATCTAGCCTTTACAACATTGCTGATCCTCTCTCGCATTGCATTAACATGCAAATTTCTTTTACATCTTTGCCAGGGAATCCTCTCCGGACTTGATCTGTAACAAAGGATACACTTATCGTCTTAGTAAATTACCCTTCACCAATGCTGTTTAACATTGTAAGACATGGGTACTAATATGTTGGAAGGCTATCTTATGAAACTTTGTACCACATTTATTATTACATTATGCAGGAAGCAAATTAAATACCAAAGAGAATGTTGTAGACAGTATAGCCTGAAAACAAGCCTATACCGTGGTACAGTTTCCACATAAAATATAAAAACAATTCACTGATTTTTCCCTAAGCCATTAAAAGTTTCCCTGAGAAACAGAAACACCACTAAATATTTGGGGGGAGGCATGCAACAGGGCTGTACCCTAAGATAGGGTTGAGGCACTCACAGACACATGTACAAAGCCAAAGGAACCAATAAAGTATGTTAACAAGGTGTTAACAAGAGGAATGCACAGGACATACATGTCACAATCTTTGTACGAAGGTTTATACACATAAGAACAGACAAAGGGTTTCATGAAACTGGCTTCAGGCTAGTGCGGTAGTGGCAGTACCATAGCCTATGGCATAGGGAGGCACGTACAGGAACCACACAAACTCCAGAGAGAGGGTGGGGAAAAGGGGGGGATGGTGGGCAGGTTGACCCCTACTCCCCCTGGCGTTTGGGGTTACTTTAGTGTAGATGGTTTCCGCTGTGCCAGTGGCTGCACAGGCGCCGTAAATCAAGGCTGAAGGTAAATCACCGATGTACTTCCGATCTGCCGATCCCCTTCCAATCTAAACTTTACGGTGGGGTGATGTTAAAAAGAGTGGTTTATATAGATAGTGTATGTTAATTGCTATTCTGGGCTCGCGCTAGGATATTTTTTTCATTAGCCAAATTGGCTAATTCCATGGAAAAACATTAGCCAAAATTAGCCAAATATATTGGTTATAAATTGGTTATGTGTTTGTAGTTGAAATTTTATATTCGCCACGTTGGCGAGTGTCAAGGAAGTTATCGCCAAATCCTGAATTTTCTCGCCAAATGGCTATTGGCGAATGCTAATACGAGCCCAGCTATTATACTCTATTTTCAAGATGATATGGTGTATGCATTTAATAAATATTATAACCATTTTTATTCAAAGAGGTCACGCGCAGCAAGATTTGAGCAGTGTCATGGCGGCTGCATCGGCACAAAAACATCTGGCTGGTTGTAAAAAGGCTCTAATATTCAATAATTCATTTTGGATACACAATATCATCCTGAAAACGGAGTCTGATGGCAATCAACATGCACTCTATCCATATAAAGCACTCTTTTTTACATTGCCCCACTGTAAACTGTAGATCGGAAGAAGATCGGAAGGATCGGGAGTACATCGGGCATTTACCCTCACCCGTGAATCAACTGACAGAGGGACAGGCCGGGGGGTGGGGGGGGGGGGTAGCCCTGAAACATGCCTCTCTGGGCACGCTCGGTCTCTGTCGCTCCGGTTTACCGAGCGTGCCCAGAGAGGCATGTTTCAGGGCTAGGGAGGGGGGGCGGAGCGAGTGGTGTAACAACACTAGCAACAAGTTTCAATTTATAAAGGCTTATGTTCACCTCATGTTATGGTGTCACGCTCGAACCTTGGTGTCTTCAGGTTCCATACAGTATAGTATTTATAAATTCTTACCTTTCATTTATATACATAAGCAAATATTCGTGAATATAAGCTAATCGTATTCATATGCCGTAGGACTCCTCTCGCCTTTCCGCAACATTTTTCAAACTTCGCGCATGCGCCTTGCGATCTCCGCTGCACTTCACCGCTAGGTGGCAGCTGCCACCTGGTGGCGCACTACTCACTTTGTCTATGTAGTTGGTGTTTTAGGGCGGGGTAAAGCCAGCCCTACTTCACCGCCAAAATACGCTCGTAAGGGGCATTTCACCTTGAAAATCGGCTCTAACGTTAGAACGCGAAAATATGCACTTGGAAGGGAAATTTACCTTGGACCCGCTCGCTTCATTATTTTCCCCGGCAAACCCCGCCTATTAAAGCACATTTTCAGAAGCCCGCGACCGAGTTTGGTGGTGCATAAATGGCGTTTTGACGTCGTAGTTTCGACATTGTTCTGACGTCGTATTTCAGTCGTGCTTTGTCGTGACCAAAGTCCGACGTCGTCATGACGTTGGTTACCGCTGTCGTTTTGACGTCGTAGTCTCGACTTTGTTTTGACGTCGTATTTCTGTCGTGATATGTCGTGACCAAAGTCCGACGTCGTGATGACGTCGGTTACCGCTGTCGTTTTGACGTCGTAGTCTCGACTTTGTTTTGACGTCGTCTTTCTGTCGTGATATGTCGTGACCAAAGCCCGACGTCGTGATGACGTCGGTTACCGCTGTCGCTTTGACGTCGTAGTCTCGACTTTGTTTTGACGTCGTCTTTCTGTCGTGATATGTCGTGACCAAAGTCCGACGTCGTCATGACGTCGGTTACCGCTGTCGTTTTGACGTCGTAGTCTCGAATTTGTTTTGACGTCGTCTTTCTGTCGTGATATGTCGTGACCAAAGTCCGACGTCGTCATGACGTCGGTTACCGCTGTTGTGTTGACGTCGTAGTCTCGACTTTGTTTTGACGTCGTATTTCAGTCGTGCTATGTCGTGACCAAAGTCCGACGTCGTCATGACGTCGGTTACCGCTGTCGTTTTGACGTCGTAGTCTCGAATTTGTTTTGACGTCGTATTTCTGTCGTGATATGTCGTGACCAAAGTCCGACGTCGTGATGACGTCGGTTACCGCTGTCGTGTTGACGTCGTAGTCTCGACTTTGTTTTGACGTCGTATTTCAGTCGTGCTATGTCGTGACCCAAGTCCGACGTCGTCATGACGTCGGTTACCGCTGTTGTGTTGACGTCGTAGTTTCGACTGTGTTTTGACGTCGTATTTCAGTCGTGCTATGTCGTGACCAAGGTCCGACGTCGTCATGACGTCGGTTACCGCTGTCGTTTTGACGTCGTAGTCTCGACTTTGTTTTGACGTCGTATTTCAGTCGTGAGATGTCGTGACCAAAGTCCGACGTCGTCATGACGTCGGTTACCGCTGTTGTGTTGACGTCGTAGTTTCGACTGTGTTTTGACGTCGTATTTCAGTCGTGCTATGTCGTGACCAAGGTCCGACGTCGTCATGACGTCGGTTACCGCTGTCGTTTTGACGTCGTAGTCTCGACTTTGTTTTGACGTCGTATTTCAGTCGTGAGATGTCGTGACCAAAGTCCGACGTCGTCATGACGTCGATTACCGCTGTCGTGTTGACGTCGTAGTTTCGACTGTGTTTTGACGTCGTATGTCAGTCGTGCTATGTCGTGACCAAGGTCCGACGTCGTCATGACGTCGGTTACCGCTGTCGTGTTGACGTCGTAAATTCGACGTCGTGTCTAAGTCAGCTTTCTGTCATGACCGAATTCCGACGCCGCACTGACGTCGATTTCCCGTGTCCATGTTGACGTCGTGGTTGCGACGTCGCGTTGACGTGGGATTTCAGTTGTCGACGTTGTGACTCAAGGCCGACGTCATAGCGACGTCATACCGACGTCGTGTGCCCGCTGGGTATCTGCTGAACAAACCTTCTACTCACAATTATACTCGCAAGGGCCCGTAATGGAAGAAAACGATCCGGTAATGGATACATTCCTGGATGAAGCTATTAGTAAATTAAGCCCACAATCGACGCACCTCTGTGACCAAGAATTAACATTAAAAGAATGTACTCAAGCCCTAGCTCAAATGAAAAACAACAAGGCCTCCGGAAGCGACGGTTTTTCCACCGAATTTTATAAATTCTTCTGGCGAGATATTGGACATCTCGTACATAACAGCTTTATATATGCAGCAGAAAATAAGCATCTGAGCATTGAACAAAGGCGCGGTGTCTTAACGCTTCTCCCGAAAGCTGACAAAGACCTTCGCTATTTGACATCGTGGAGACCGCTAAGCCTACTAAACACTGACTATAAAATTCTAACGAAAGCACTTGCCAATAGGATGCAAGATGTCGTCAACGACCTAGTTAATGTAGACCAATGCGGGTACATCAGAGGTCGCTACATCGGCGAAAATGTAAGAACTATCGCAGATATCCTTGAATACTGTAATATGAACAACACTCCAGGTTACATAGCACTTCTTGATTTCGAAAAAGCGTTTGATACCATTTCTTGGCAGTATTTACACAAGGTACTAAAACATATGAAATTCGGCCCATATTATAGACAATGGATTGACATAATATATACAGACATCACCAGCTGTTGCATAAATAACGGTCACTCAACCGCATTCTTTCCTATTACGCGAGGCATCAGACAGGGGTGTCCAATAAGCGCCTTACTTTTCGTTCTTGTTGTAGAAACATTTGCAACAAGGATTCGCAGCGACCCCAACGTACATGGTATAACAGTGTGTGAAGCAGTGTTTAAAATATCACAACTAGCAGATGATGCCACATTGTTTCTGAAGAATGCAGAATCAATATCTAGAGCACTTAATATATTAGAACAGTTCGCGTTATGCTCAGGGCTAAAGCTCAACAAAAACAAAACATTCGTGGTTCCTTTACATCCAAACTGTAGATTAGACACTATACACGGCATAGAGGTTAAAAGATCGACTTTCAAAACCCTGGGTATCTTCTTTGATATAGACCAAACGGCTATGTGCCACAAACATCTGGAAGACAGATTATCTAAATTTAAAGCTGTACTCACCACCTGGTCCGCTCGCCGACTATCCCAAAAAGGTAAAATAACCATATTAAAAAGTCTGGCACTCCCGCTGTTGATCAATGCTACCGCTGTCATTCACGTTCCCGAGAGCTTTATCAAAAAGGTCAAAAGCGAAATAGCAGATTTTGTGTGGAATGGCAAACGCCCCAAAGTGAAATATTCCACAGTGATATCAGACATACCAAATGGGGGTCTGAAAATGCCCTGTTTCAGCTCAATTATTGCTAGCCAAAAGGCACTATGGATTAAACGAGTAATATCGGGTAATGAGCTACAAACGAAACAAAGCAAGTTAGCCCTCTGCCTAATTGGTCTTACAACACAATAAATCTCAAGCAAACTCTGCATCACACATATAAAGCCCCCTAAGAGTCTTTTTTATAAACAAGTCATAAAAAACTGGTTTGATGTTTTTTCGGTTGAGCCCGAGGTGGAGAGCGTGAGATATGAAAAACTATGGAATAACAAATACATACTAATTGGAGGAATTCTAAGTAATACCTTTTACCCAACCTACAAGCGTTGGGCAGATCATGGAATTACACACATACATCACCTGATGGATGAGAACAGGGGCTTTTTAGAAAAAGCTGCTTTAGAAGAAAAATACGGAATTCAAATAGACGCGCTAAAACTAAACAGCCTCATACACGCTATTCCCAAACAATGGCGTACGTCACTACGGCGAGAGATACAAACAGCGCAAACATACAACAATCAGGAACAGCTACAGATAAGAATTAACGGACAGTACATCAATGTTGATAAAATACAGAATCATCACATATATTGGGAACTTATAAAAAAATCACAATCCCCACCCACTGCTATTGCCACATGGCTAGAAGAGTTCCCATTTCCAACAGAAAACAGTTTCAAAACATACTTTTCAATAGGTAATAGTGCAACACGCAACACTCAGATACAAACTTTCCAGTACAAAATCCTCCATAGAATCATACCTTGTAATTACAATCTGGTGAAATGGCCCATAAAAGACAATGCAGCCTGCGATGTATGTATGGAAACTGACACAGTAGAGCACTTTATGTATTACTGCCCCTCTGTCAAAAAGATCTGGCAAAATATTGAACAATGGATTACAACCTTATACAATGTTCATGTGAGTCTATCAATAGTAGACGTCTTGTGTGGTATTTCTGGTGATAAAGGATCTATTGTACTGAGTATAAATTTCATTGTGATAATGGCTAAATGGTACATCTACAAAAGTAGATTATCGGAGAGTAAGCTGTTAAATTTCGAATTATGTAAATATTTCATCAAGAAACAGGTGCAAATGGAGCATCATGCTGACATCCTTACAGGAAAATCATCCAGATATATTGCATTGTATGAGAAAATATAATCTTGTAATGTAATTATATAATTTTATATAATATTCCGGCACATATTAATACGATATTCGCAGACCTTATTTCAACATTGCCATATTTGAGTAACCAATAATTGTTTATGTTATCGGCCTCGACCTATAATTGCATTGCCTATATTTATATATGTATGTAGCTCTCGTTGCTGAAGGAATAACAAATAAAAAAAAAATAATAATAATAATAATAATGCAGAATACTGATACAACAGAATTACAGAGAAGTTAACCAAAACAATGAATATGTCGTTATATCAATATATATGCATTACAGAGGTATTGAAGGTTAGAAGACACTGACTAGGAGATAATAGTTAATCGCTAACGCCTGGCCACTTTTATATACACCACCAATCGCTAACGCCTGGCCACCTTTATATACACTACCAATTCTTGGATGACGGAATACACAAGTAGAACATAAAACAGGCAACACGTATCATACAAAGGGGTAGCAGTTTGGATTAAATTCTGGTAAAACTACAGGCTAAGTAAAACGTATTGAGGGAGAACATGTCCCAAGACTATTCTGTTCATATGGCTGTCTCGAATTTGAGTTGTATCATAATGCAAACATAAAATGTTCATGTTGTGTACGTCTGTTAAGACCCAAAACGTCAGTGACGAAAACGTCATACCACACGGCCTGCGCCACCTGGGAGCAAATGTACAGTTTCACATTTCATTCTACCAAGGTATGACATTTTCATCACTACGACTCTTTGGGTTCTAACATACCTTTTACGAAAGCTGGTTAGGCCGTACAGTAATAGTGTACGTTCCGGGGTCCGTTTTTTTCAATCGCCTGTTTAAACAATAAACAGTGTGACGGCAAATTTGGTGGACGGGCTTTTTATGCGACCGGTCAAATAGTGTCAGTTATAAAGTTCTTCATGACCTTTCAACTGGCACTATAGTACGAGGCATAATCACCTCACGACTAGATACATCAGAGAATCACGATGAATGGACCTGTTCAATATCTTGTTTAATGACTGATCACGTTGCACAATAGTAACGCCTATATGCAATGCGACCATGGCTCGAAGTTCTTAATGACCTCTGGTACGACCTGTGAGCAATGCTTGAATCAGTGAATCGTGGTAAATGGATCTGTCCGATATCTTGTTTTCATACCCAATCAAATTAAAGAGTATACCACCATTTTTGTCGTCGTCTGGAGTTCTTAATGAACGGTGCATCATAGTGCAATGTATATAATACCTGAATCAATGTAACATAGTGGACAGGTGTGAACGGTGGAGAAGTGACGTATAGGACATATAGTGACGTAAGCTCAGTGACCAATATCTTGCGAGCCATTGTCACATATGATATATGTTTGGGGGGTGGGAGAAATTGGTGGGGGGGGGGGGGGGGTTCCCAGCTCACGAAGAATAAGTTGCTTTATTCCCAGGTTGAGATGAATTAATAAGAGAACTCACCGCCTACAAATGAAGGGCGGATCTAAATTGGCGATTTCCGGATTCACGGTGACGATGGAATGTCAAAGGTCACAGGTCAACGCTATCCGATTAAAGGAAAAACGTAGAGGTACTAATGCTTGCATAATATTTGTCAATGACGTCATAGTGCATCTTTTCCTTATGTTAAAACTAGATGCACGTTGTTTTTCCACTTTAACTTTCTCAATCGTCGTCAACCTCCAATGATGTATTAATAAAGTCGGTATGACCCATTTCCCGAAAAATTCGCCGTCAATGACGTCACATGACGTGAAAAAAATGAAATATTTAAATACCCATTAAATTCACTTTATAATTAATATTGGGAATCGAGAGATCGGATTCGGGTCACAGGACGTCTAATTTTACCACCTAGTTGTTTCTTAGTTAAAAAAGATACTTTCTATTTGACTTTTCCCGCTAGAGGGCCAAACATTCCTTATGGGGATTCCCATGTTAAACTCGGCGCCGGATCCAGACAGCGTGGGCTGGGGAGGGCAGTGAGTCAGCGGTTCGCGATAAGACACCGTGTTGTTTATATATTATGATGTGATTTATCGGGAGAGGCGATCAGGCACAGTCTTGGGGAGGGCGGGGAGCAGGTAGCACACCACTAAATACAGCGCATTGATATTGTGTTCAAAGAGTTTCGAAAGAATCCCCCCCCCCCCGCAGCCGCCCACCAGCCTCACGGACTCCTGTCTCTCCGCCCTACTCCCATCCACCAGGCTCCTGCACTCATCCGTCCCACCGCCTTCACCCTCACAGATTAGAAACACACATTCCTGACCCCCCGCCCCCGTCCATCCACACCCACCGTGCATGGGCACAGGGAGCACATTTCCCCCCTTTCAGACCCTTAGGTATACCTGTGCCCCACACATAATTGTCCCCCCCCCACATTTCAATAATTCCTGCACACACCCTAGCGGCACCAATATCATTGACACCTCGCCCCACCCCCCTCCCCCCCCCGCCCACCCGCACCAAGCAGGGTTAATGCATTCCCCACACCCATCCAACTCCTGCAGCCCCCCAGCCCACCGACACTCATCAGATTCCTACACTCATTCATTACAGTCATTCACTACAGTCATTACAGTGCTAGTAGAGGGGGTGAGTTGGCTGGTATGATCCGTTCAGCGTAGGGAGGGGTGGCGCAGTCTAGGCCGCACAAAACCCGCAGTCAACCAGATGGTAACTTTCGTGGTCGTATACGATACGCCCTCCATACGTCGGTTGCACGACGTGGTCGCAAATCGTACGCGGTCGCAAAAGGGGGCGTAAATATACGACCATACGGGGTAGGTGTACCGTGGTCGTATATCGGTAAAGCCACCAAGACCATCTCATTTCTACGCTCAAGCTCAACATTTACATCAATAAATAGTTTCAAGCTTACCTTGTATCATTTGTGCATTGACTAAAGCATATTTAAAAAATAATTTGAAATATTAATATATTGTTAAAAAAAATCGGGATTATTTATGCAACTTGTTTGTGCATAATTTAACGATTACTTAATGTTATTGGTTGACCAATACCTTTGGTATTAGTCTACACAACTAAGAAAGCAATACATCAGTCGCACAAGATGCAGTTTAATTGCAACAGCAGCCACAGTACGGAATTAAAAGCAGTAATTGTAATAATTTATTGGATATCGATGCCAGTAGTGCCCCTAAGTCATCAATAGATAGATGTTTAGCATAATAAGTGTTTCCATCAATGGTTCAATGTTATAAGCGCATTTTACCATCAATACCATAAGTTATTCTTGTCATGGCCTTCGGTAATGGTGCATAAAATGATAGCTTTGATTACCAGGTTTTGTTTATTAGATAGACGTAAATTATAAACTAATAATCTGATGTAAATACGTTTTAGTTGCTTAACATGTCACTGTAACGGAAGCGTGAAAGTGTGTGTAAAGGTAAGGAGAATGCCCATGTAACAGTACATTCTTGAAAAAAGAAAAGAAAACAAAATGAACTGTTACAAAATGAGCCTCACCTGGATCTAGTGGAGTGAATAAGACTTCTATTAACATGTACATTGCATCTCTTGCTTCCGAAAGCAATAAAATAGCTGACTGAAGTCGGTTCATATTCTATCTGAGCAACCACGAAATGTATTATTGTAGCAATGGTATACTTGAGTCATGCGTGAGCTAAGCTGAAACAGTGGTTCGCCCTGACATGGAAGAACGTCGGACGCTGCAGCCACAAGTCAGTTTAGTTCATCTTCAGATTGCAAGAATGAAGTCGTGTTTCGGGTCAATGCGCGTGGGCTATTTCGAATGGATTATGTGTCATTATACAGACGAGAATGATCATTTGAATGTGGAATATGATACAATCGTTCAAATTATTGGATACTGAAAGGATATGATACGCAGCGATGTTACCATAGTGTTTGAAACAAGTAACACCCAGTGCGTTGTTGATGGATAAGATACGCTTTGTAAACTGAGTTTCGTGGGATTCACGAGAAAGAAAACTGACTTCTAGTGTGATTATAGGATATAAGGAAATGTCGGTATGTATTTTGCATATAAATTACATATTATCTCAGATTCAGTGTCTAAAAGTGGATTTTGTGATCTACGCTTGTTTTGATGAGAAATTTGTATGTGTTTTTGTTGGGGCTTTCCATCGGGCGTCAAGCTTTCAGTTCATCGTTCATTGTGGTTGTGCCCTGTTTCAAGCTCACTTATTGCTCATGATTGGCATTGACTGCGATTGTCGATTTCGTTACAGAAGGACGATTGTTCAACAGAAAAATTGTTTGGTCTCGTTGAGTCAATCGCAATTTATCAGCCCGCTAGAACAGTACATTCGTGAAAATTAATGTACAGTTTAGACAATAGAATGACGTCATAGCAGTATTTTAAAAGACTGTTTTTCGCGGCCAAACTGGCAACGGTAGTTCTTTGACTTTATAAATGAGTTTCACCGATGTGGAACCGTCTCTTGCGCGCGAACCGTCCCCTCAAGCGCTGAGTGTATTGCTCCGCTCAGCAAGGTGAAACGGCTCTGCGGAGGTCATTTCTTCGCTCCACGCAGCACATTACTTTGCTCCGCGCAGTACATTTCTTCGCCGCGTGTACATTTCGTCGCTCGGCGCAGTACATTTCTCCCCTCGGCGCAGTATATCTTTCCGCTCCGCGCAGTACATTTCTCCGCTCCGCGCAGTATATCTTTCCGCTCCGCGCAGTATATTTCTCTGCTCCGCGCGGTACATTTCGCCAGACATCCGGGGACCCGTTTCACCACGCGAAACGAAGAAATACCCTCATTGCCACCGTTTTACCAATGGGCCACAGTACCTACCACAAACAGACGGCAAAGCGACGGGCATAACCTCACAACAATATGCCGTTTGGGAAAACCCAAACAATATTCCCTCGGTCAGCCCCATGGTATCTGGTATGTTAGAGTACATATAGATGTCATGGTATTCCATTGGTAACGAATAATTGCGTGAAACTGCGATCTGCCGATCTGCAATCTGCCGATCTGCAATCTGCCGATCTGCAATCTGCCGATCTGCAATCTGCCGATCTGCAATCTGCCGATCTGCAATCTGCCGATCTGCAATGATCTGCATTTTAGAGACGCCCATGCGCCCATACTAAAGTATTGAGATTATGAAGCAATGCGTCTCGGAACAGCTGGTCGATTTATCGCGTGGTCACGGCCCCACACTACAGCGTGGCTTATCAACACTTCATAAACACGCTCTGCTGTCTTATCTGCTAATGAGGGAAACAACAACGGAGAGGCGGTGGAAGGTCTCCAGCGTTGACAGGGCCCGCGGTGTGTGTCTATGGGGGCGGGTGGGTTCAAGCTGAGGTGGTGGGATTATTGAGCTGCATGGTTGCTATGAAACTAATGTGCATGGTAGGGATGTAGAAACCAGAAACGCTTTTTTTTTTTTTTTTAATGATTTTATTCGTAAATGTCAGATGAAGTGTATGTGCGAGTATACATACAGGGTTTCTTGATGAACACAGCGAAATATTCCATTACATTAAATTAATGCGACCCCACCTTTTCTCATACTTGTCTAGTTGTTGCTTGGCTAAAATAATGTGTTTTTCCAACATAATATGGTACCTGAAGACGACCTTAAAAATGTGAAAGCTGGCAGGTGCCGCCTTACACTTCTGTTTATGAAGTTTCTTGCAACAAGTAAACAGTTATTGAGGGCGTAATCTGCCGCGATATCTCCCAATAATAGTTGCAATTCATGTCTTCAGCGACGTTACATTTCCACCAAGAAAAAAAGTCGTCCCAGAATGTTCTTACAATAGGGCATGATATAAACCTGTGGATGACCGTATCAATTCCATCGCAGTAATCGCAAATGTCGTTTTCAACCAGTCCCATTTTAAACAACCTACTTTTATATGGTACGAACCGATATAGAACAGAAAATTGGAAGGATTGCAATTTTGTTTCCAGACAGTTGCTGAAAGGTAACAATATTGGGACCATTCATCTTCTGAACTGCCGAAAAACGACCGAGTCAGATCGTTGCATTTTAAATCCTGCGCTACAGGTGAACCTGTGAGCGAAACGGAAGGGATAATGTTACAAACAGCTATCGTTCACCTACTTTTATGGAAATGTGGCATGTCCTAAGCCTCTACAATTTTCAAGTTACGGACTTCCCAATGCCAAATTGAAAGGTCAAGGCCATTTGATTAAAAGAAAAACGCAGTGTTAAGGTTTGCTTAATATTTCTCCTAAAGAGATGCGACCAGCGTCAAAATGTCAATTAGGGGACAAACATGATGCACGTTGTTTTCCCACTTTAACTTTGCCCCCGCCTCCACGCACACTTGTCTGACACTGTTTTGTTTATGCCCTCCTGCCCCTCTGCGCCATTTCCCCAGGCCACCTACACCCATTCATCACACATATGTACTAGACATCCGCCCGACTCCTGCACTCCTGCTGCACCGCCGCCCCCACCCAGACACCCACCAGGGGCATGCTTTCAGCGGGGGAGGAGTGGTGAGATCGAGGTCATGACCGAGCCCGACTGAGTCGATACAACGCTTATGCAGAAATAAGGGTAACATCATAACCATTTCAGGCTGTGTTAATGATATATATTATTTTAAGGATATAGAATTTATGGTGGCAAAACAATGACGAATGTTAAAATTCCATATCGAGAGGTGAAAAGGGTTCAGCTGAGCAGAGCAAACCCCACTGTGTACGTGTTTTCTGTGTACGTGTTTTCTGTGTACGTGTTTTGTTTCTGTTTTTTTTTTTTTTTTTTTTTTACTTTGTGAAGTTATGACTGATTTTTTTTTCTTTTCCGAATGTGCCGTCATTGTGGCGTTATTATGTACCAATAGGCGAATTCTCGCGATGTCAGCCATGCTTGCTCAATCTGTTCCGGAGTTGGTTGTTGTCGTTGCATAATTCTTTATTTGTCGCGACTACACGGCAGTACAGGTCTCGTTTACTTTTTGATGAAATAAATAAATTACTTAAAAATCGGACTTTTACGGGCATTTACGGGGCTCGTCAAGCGCGGTAAAGGTGCGATATTGGGGATTGAAGCGGGTGCCTGTCGCTCAGTTCCAGCGGGAGTTGGACACCTTGTGTGTTTAGTATACGTTGTGGGGCCCCCTACCCCCCCCCCACCGGCCTCCCTCCACTGATTTACTGTGCCTGTGTTATGTACTGTCCTGTAATGAAATATTAGAAATAATAAAAAAAAATCTAAAAAAGAAAAAAAAAAAATCAACATCTCCAAAACGAAGAGGGATCACTCTATTTAAGTCTATGTATTGGTTTTCGGGGTCAAAGATTTCAACAAATTGTCTCCAAGAGTAAGGCGCCCTCAGTTTGCCATAATGGCGGTTATTAATTTCAACAATAACACACACTATCTGGTAACCTAAACACTTAAATTGGTAAGCCAAAACACAACAGGCTACAGCTATCGAGGTTCGGGATGAATTTGCTAAGATCTCGTGGCGTTTGCTCGCAAAAATATCGTAGTCGCTGGGACCATGCTTTGCATGAAAGACGTCGGTCGTGAACAGTACGGTTTGTGATCGAAAGTATTGTTGGTAGAAGGCACTGGACATGACAATTACCAAAAAGCATCCTGCGCGTACGTGTTCAGGACTGATCGATAGCAATCTTTCTTCAAAGGGTTTACATTGCGTGTCAAATTGGCCACGGAAACCTGAAAGACTTTCTCAAAAGAATCATCCGTGTCCGCCATCGCTACGAGTAGATGCAATGGGGTGACTACAACTAGAACGCCATCCCAAGCAATTTGGGGAACTCTCTGACGACAAGGCAGAACCCTGGGTGTTGAGGTTTAGGCTGTAGATATATGTTTTAGCCTACAGATAAACAAATCATCCATAACGGTTTTTGTGGCATATTGCGAACTCGAAAATCTATGGATAGACATAAAAATAACAGTTTTATCCTTCTCAGTTTCAAAACTACTACGGGTTTTCCCGTCATTTTGACAAATGGCCGCCATAGCCGTTAGGGGTCAAATCTGAGTTGACACCACAGCTCAATTTGATTAGACATGAATTTCGAACATGTGTGCCAAATTTCATGCTTTTACCAGAACATGCACAGTTTTTTTAGCTTATCCGCGGGACTATCAGCTATTATACGGTATGGCAACTCCCGGTTTATTTGACGTTACACGTCTTTTTCAGAGACTCCTGATGGCGAGGGTGATAAGTGTGCGTCGAAGTCATAGCTAACGTGCTCCTACGAATGGTTGGGCTTGCTTGATGTTCAGCTAATTTTGCAATAGCTACCATCACCCGAGTTCATAAGTAGGCATATTTAACAAAATAGAAGCCATCGCGAATATTGCCGTGAACGTCAAATGACGCCATATGTGACGTCACGAAGACGTCATAATAAAGAAAAGTTAAAAGTCATAGTACCGTTAATATTGCTTCAAGAAAAGCGCCCCTGACTTCAAACTGGATGCCTACAGATGCCCACATTGCCTGTCAAAGGTAGTATTTAGCCCAAATCGCCCCTTAAAGGCCCTTTGGCCGAAATTAACCCTGACAACCAGTGGCGTCGCCATAAATACAGCTTCCACATTTGCCCATGATGTCATCGTGTCGTTGTTTTGCAGTTGTTGACATGTATTCCATAAGTTATACGATCATTCGAGCCAACCGAACTGCGACAACGCTTATGGATTTTCGTCCTCGACCTCGGGTCGAATATCTCTTTTTTGTTCGTGAGATGGCATACAATTAGTGTCAGCGTAAAAAACGGTCGACAGCTGGCAGTGATTTCAACAAGGTAACGCTGCCTGATGTGCCATTAAACGACAAGAATCCACTTTTTCAATATACTTTATTTGAACACGATACTACGAGTGATTATGTCACCTGAGTTGATATACAATACCGGTCTAAGTTAAATACGGGTACTATACGTACCTCGTCCTCGTCTTTGTGAAACCGACCATTGCATGGATACTTAATTGACATATACAAAGACTGTTTACATTTAAAACGAAAATACGGACAACTTACAACAGGCCAACGCCTCTTAATTGTTTGGCGTTGCATTGTAACTTTAATCGACATCGTCGTGGTCTGGCTCAGTGATGTTGTCAGGACTGCCTTAATTAACCTCTAACTTTGGGTAAGCTATATTACAACGGTTTAATGTTGTACATGCTATTACATTTCACCGAATAAATGCTTCTTCCTCGTTTGAAGACTTCGATTATAAGCACTATATATATAGATATCCAAATGGCAAAGTTGTACGTCCGCCTTGCCGTTGTTCTCTGCCTTAATTGCGGGCGTTTTGTGTTTATGTAACAAATGATCGCTTTAGTAACTATACGACTCGTCAAAACGACTTTTATCTCTTTGAATTCGATCAGCTCATTTACGAATGAAATAATTTGTTTTGCAACTATCTTGTATAGTATTTGCATTAGTAATTGCATTTGCATTGGTTATTTTTACCTGATATATAACGTCGCAAATAAAACATATATTTTCCATTTGCATGTGATTGTTAAGAATGTTATTAATTAAGCTACTTCAGCTGATACAGATGAGCTTGCAACTTAATATCAGCGTTAGAAGGTTAGTTCCATGTTCCATGTATATGTCAGTTCCATGTGGGGCCATGCCTATCTGTTTCCCGTGATGCCTGATGGTCATATAACTTAATTAGAGCCATTAACAATTGATCTTTACGTCATTACATAGCTATTGCAATTTATTATATCTAGACATAGCTATGGTATATAGACCTATATATGAGGCGCTATAATAAGTCAACGCACTCGCAATAACTAGGTAGCGGATATGACATGTGAAGAACAAACTTTGTGGGTGGAAATTAAGTAACCACATCATCTCGTTATACCTAACATACGACTATTTTCGGTGTTTGGTATCCCTCACTCGACCTTCACCTTCAAATCCAAACATTAGCGGCATGACCAGATGACTTGGGGTCATCACTGTTTTCTGACTGAATTGGTAATTCACCTTTGTATATGTTGTTACCAGAGCTTTTAACGTACAGCTAAACAAAACGATATAGCAGATCTACTTCAATGAGTGCGGCCCGAGGCATCTTCCATCTTTTATGATTTTTATTGTACGGACTCACTGCATGGTCCGGTGTCCCTTACCACTACCAGTACCAGGCCTGGCCTGGTAACGGTGTCCCATGCCATGGCATGGGCCATGCAGAAATGTCCCCCATGGCCATGCGGAAATTTCCCCCATGGCCATGCGGAGATGCCCCCTGTGTATCTATCATAATGGCACCGTACGAACACATGGCAGCATATAGCCCTGGTACATGCCTCTCTAACCATTGCTAACCACGCTGTAAACGGAGCAAGAGTGAGATCCATGCCGCTCACCAGGCCTAAAAGTAGAAATCGCGGACCGGTGGCTCAAGTTAAAGGTCCTAACAGAATAAATATCCAGTGCCTACCCGTCAAGTTGCTCCATTAGATTCCTGAAGCTTTTATGACTTTCGTCGGACAGTCATTTCTTTGGTCGATAGTGTATTTTCTTGTACTCCGGCGATTCTACTTTTACGTCTGGTGAGCGGCATGGCTCTCACCCTTGCTTTACGACAGGCCACTTCATCACTCACAGGCTCGCACTAAAGTTGCAGCAGACACCAGCCTTTTTGCTGGTGAAAGGCTCCTGATGGCATAAAAAATTACAATTTCACACTAACATCTTTGCTGTTTTCACTTTTCTTTAAAACCAACATAACCACAAATCATTTGACTTTTCATTTGTAGCCTGCTTTTCTGCCAATAAATGCCTTGTGTGCGAATCGCTGGGCTTCATAACGAGAGTCCAAAGTCTATGCGGACCGCTTAGGTGCCATGATTGTTTTCAACAGTTGATCAAAGTGACTTTTTTCGTGGGCCTGAAAGCAGGCCATTGAAGACCATATGTGCTACACGGATTGGGGCCACTAACATTTGCCACTTTGGACTTCAGAGCACAACAGCAATGGCGGCCGAAAACAGTTCTTGCGACAGGGTGCTCTGAAAAAATGAGCGCTGAGTCTTTTACAAGAGTCACTTGGACTATTGGACATATATTTTTGAATTATGAAACGTTTTCAGTTATGTAGGTATTCATATATATAGGTGACAAACACATGACATAATTAAGCTTGTGGTGATTTTTTTTACGAACTCTCACGATTGCTGACTTTCTGCAAGCTGTCGGCTCTGGCCTTTAGGCCAGCTCTGGTAAACCCTTGCTCTGTTTACTGGCGTAGTTAGAGAGGCATGTACCAGGGCTATGGCCAACCACGGCACAGTGACAGAAGCACTGGTGCTCAGATCTGCTGACAGCACCCCTGAAGTAAATAAACAACGCCCCCTCTCAGGTACAGGGTAATACAGTGATGTACTGCCTACTGGTACTTCCAATTTGGTGATGCAGTACTGATCTACAGTGTTATGATGGGGTGATGTTAAAAACAGTTATATATATACAGTGCACTTTGGTTTATTGCAACTTCCGTTTGTCAGCAAAAAAGTTGCAATTAACCGAATTTTGATGGGTCAAAACGCACTACATGTTCATGTATGTTCGTATTGGGTTTATATGCACTTCAGATACATAAGTGTACGCTAAACATTCATTATAAAACACTGATCATCATTTAAATTTTTTATTTTTATTACTATTTATTTATTATTATCAATTTATGCAGCCAGCTGTCTGTAGCGTTGAATTCACTGTTCCTCATGGATGTTGCCAACTGGTTGGCCATTTCAATCAAGACAGGCCTGCTGATTGGCATGTTATGACCTCTAGATCTGACCTCTGTAAACCATTTTCATAAAGCATCTTCCACAGATTTGGCTTTGCCAATGCGCCTACACTTGTCCCTATCTGCAATGATGCAAGAAGTCTGGGATTTCGAACAGCCGAACTGCTGGGATATCTGCATTTGAGAGACATCCTGGTCTTTGAGCCTAATGACTTAAACCTTTTCTGTGAGAGGGAGGTCTGTCTGCTTTTGTTTGGCCATGATCGTATAATGAAGCCATGTTTGGTGCCTGAAGACTTTTTAGGGGACAGCAGCATCTCATGTTATTAAGTTTCACATCACAGTGAGGAACAAACAACCCAAAAACAAAGGGATTAGACACATTTCATTGCACATGCAGCTAACTTTCATGCATGTTACAATGAATTTCACATACGCAACATCTCAAGTTCCATCATCTCCATAATCAAACAGAGGACCTGAACAGTTTACAGGTTGAAGGGCAATGAGATGAGGCACACTTCTTTGATTATGAACATGATCGCACTCATCACGTCTCTTGTTCAAACATGCCACACGTTGCTCAATGCCAATCACCCTAACATCAAAGAGACCAAAAGAATGACAAAGCATGTGGCTTGTTTGTTGGTGCAGCCTGTTAATCCAGGCAATAACAATAAAGCTATAAAGGTGTTAAGTGTCAGCTGATAGCGCATTGTCTGTACATGCAGGCTAACAACACCTGGGTTTGACCTCGAATGTTGCAGTTATCTGAAGCTCCCACCCATTTTCAGGTAAATTTGCATTGCGATTTAGCGGAATTTGCGATTAACCAAAGTTGCAATTAACCGAAGTTGTTAACATGGGGATGTATAGGAAAGGTGTTTGGATTTGAAATCTGTTGTGATTAACCAGAGTGTGATTAAGTGGCACGCACTGTATATGGGTGGAGTAATTGTTTATTGCTATAATATTCTGTTTTCAGGGCAATATTATGTATCTAAAATGAATATTAGAGCCTTTTGCCACCTATCTAGACAATTTTGTATGGATACAGCAAACCCTCCCCCCCCCCCCCTTACCCTACCCACATCGCAAGATTTGCACCTCTGTGGGGGAAACTTTAACATGCATACTCAACCATTTGAGCAGAGTCTATGAAAAAGCATTATAAATGTTTTGGATATACCAAAGACTTCAGATTTATCTTTTTCTGTTGCATAGTAAGGTAAGGTCTTTCACCATGTAATCACATACTGATCCTTTGTAGTGATCTTCTACTACCCCGACACTACTTCAGAGATTGAGCAGGTACTTTGGGATTTATATACCAAGCCTGACTGGGTGCTGTTACAGATGCCTACCTCTAAGCAGCATGTATACCCACTCTGTAAACACTAGATCAAAATTTATTGGCAGATAGAAACTGTATCAGTGAATTACCTTGTCCCTCACTGATTTACTGTCAATCTCTCACTTACCGGTACTGGCGGTAGTCTTAGTTGGCTTCAGACTCCTGACCCCAAGCCCTGATTAGTGAAATTCACCCAAGAGAATTATGAAATATATCAGTAACATATATGCAGCCAGAAATTTAGGGGGTTTCCATACATTTCTTATTTCATCCTCAGGTTTTTCCCGTTCAGCTTTTTTGCCCTCAGACTATGTAAGAGTGTTACCAACCATGTTGTACCCAGTGCTGTACTGGCTTGGGGGAGAGGGCGAGAGGTAGCAAGCTTCAGTTCTGATGCTGTAGGAGGGGAGCAAATCGGAGAAGACCCATCTGCAGGACCATACTACAGAGCCACATGCATAATATAGACAATTTATAATTAGTTCAACGGCACAATCGCGCCGGCCCTTTCACCTCTATCCTGTTAAGGTAAGCCACCCATTATGAGCCTCGGCGATTTTGAGCACACCTCGTCCTCGGTAAACATCGGCAAACATCGGCGGGCTGTAGCCCTAACTCGTTACGTCATTCACAGGGAATCCCCAATTCGTGACGTCATTCACAGGGAATCCCCCAATTCGTGACGTCATTCACGGTATTTTCCCGAGAAAGGCTCTTCGTGATAAATTCCAAATATTCAAGAAAAAAACATGGAGAAAACGTGTAAATAGTTCAGAAAACATTCGTGTAGATCATAATTATTTCGGAGACCATTATATATAACCAGATTTATTAAAATGTGAGCACAAGGCGTAAATTACTGATAATTGGTGTGAAATAAGCTGCTCCAAAAAAAAAATTTGAAATAACATTTTCAAGTTTCAGGACGTGTTTCTCGGGAAATTTGCACGGCTACCTATATTTTTATTACAAGAACTATTTTAGAAGTTTTTAAACGTGGTTTGGTGTCAGGATTTTCATCTTTGATGAAATTATAGCCAATTTTGTGAAGGTGGTGATTTCGAATTTTGGCAAAAACGGTCCTGTTTTTGCATAACTGCACTTTCTTGTTGCCATTCTGTTTTTTTTTGTGGCTACTATTTACATTGTTGAATATCATTCCTGTATTGCACTAGGTTAAACTTCCCAAAGAGCTATTACTGATGATAATGATATTGAGCTGAATTGTAGCAAAATTACATATTTGTGGTAGGTGTCAAGTTTTGGTCATTTTGTGAAATGGGGCTATACTTGGAAAATGGAGAATATTTTTTTAACGGGACTGTAAAGTATTCTAAAAATTCACCAGAAGGTGTGTAATTGGGTATACTTTCATAAAATAATCACAAATACAGAGTTCTTTTACCTTGCTATTATGGGTGGCTTACCTTAAGGTATCTGTAACCAGATATCTGAAATGTTCTCACTCATCAATCAAACTTGGGTGGCCTAAGGATGGCGTTTTTGTTACTAGTACATATATATGTGCCTTTATATATATATATATTTATTTTGCAGGCATTTGTGCAGTAAGCACAAAGCATGTCTGGGATCAGTGTTCCTGCTGTGCCTCATGGGGCATCTGTCCACCAACTGTCAGCAAAAGACCTACCTGAAGGTGCAGTCCCTATTTCAGACAATGTCCTGCTTAATTTGCAATGGCGCATGATATCAAAGTGGCAGCCACAGCATGAAATGTAAGTTGTTCAAATACATGTACTGGTAACAAATTTTAATAATTAGTCTACTAGTCATACTGGAGACGTGGGAATTATCGAATACATTTTGAAGTCTTATTCATCATCAATGGGTAATCAGTTTTGTTGTTGTCCAGATAGGACATATGTGGCTTCATGGTTATTTTCTAGATTTAATGGTGCAATAGTTTAGAAAACTACACTGCACTCCACTATGTATTAATTCAGTAGGGAATGAAGTTTATATAAGGCCACCATTGGCTTTTATCCTGCTTGACTGATAATGTGTTGATGTTGTCATCATTTTCCTAATTTTCCCATCCAAGTGGATATGTCAAGGTGGTATCAGGCGTTACCTCTGCAATGAGTTTCAAGTACACTCTCTCAATAATTGGTCGCTAGGTAGATGTTTTAAGGTGTTATCATTCGTTACCTTTGCAATGAGTTTGAAGTACACTCTCTCAATAATTGGTCGCCAGGTGGATGTTTCAAGGTGGTATCGGCGCGATTGGCGGAGGCGCCGTGCTCAGCGGCGTCGTCTTCAACAACCACTTCCGGAAGAAACTGCAGCTGGTGGGTCACGGCCGGATTATGAGCTTCGTAGCCGCAACCGTGATCCCCGCGACCCTCAGCATGCTCACCTATTACACGTTCGTGGGTCAGAAGGTGTTGCTTGGTCGCATCTCGTGTCCGGCGTGTGCCCAGGTGCGGGCCGCCTGTATACAGACCGTCTCGGGCGTCGTCCAACCCTTCTTCCTGGCGATCTTCACCTGCTCGGCTCTGGCCAAGACCAATTTCACGTACGCCTTGCCTCAGATCAGCAACCCGGCTGGGCTGCTCAAGGTGTACAACAAGATGACTCAGCCCTTAGCGATGACGGCCACGTTGCTATTGGCCGCCAATCTCATCACAGTAGTTGTCGTCACAGACCAACAGATGAAAGGTTCCCTCAAACTCAAAGATAGACTAGTCTCCGGCAGGATATATCAATGAGTTGGGAGTTTGACTCTATGTAAATAATGTAGAATATTTGTGATAAATTGTATTTGTGGATATGATTTCGTTAATATTGTGTCAAATTGGTTAAATATGCAAACATACATAAAGGAAAGGCAACAAAAAGAAAACTGTTTGTGGCTGTTTTCATTATCACTGTACGTACACATGCATATATCTTGGTTTATGCGTTTCCGACACTGGATACACATACATGTAAATGTACGATGTTAATAACTTATTTACCACGTGTTATTATCTGAATCTAAAGTCATTAAGTTGCGTGATGCCTACATCTTCGCTCTCAAAATATAATATACACTCGAAAATTCATCTTTCAGCGGTTAAATAGTCTTTTGTAAAAACATAACCATCATTTGCTGTCGCCACTTTATTGCTAAACCACATTTGCTCACAACTAGTGAACATACATTCCATCGACGTTCGATTGTGTGATATTTTAACTACATTGATGCCCACAGACAAACCATCAGTGATAATGAAATCAAAGATACATATGATTTCCTCAGATATATTCCACTGATAAACACCCTACACAAAAAATACACGTGCGAAGCAATTCTTACCTAGGTTGGATCGATGAAAACCGTTGGCAGGAATGTCGCGAAGAAGGTTGTCGCGTAAATTAAAAACAATGTTAACTGTTTTTTTCATATATATATCTAGTATTCTACCAAAAACACAATATAACAGCGGAATGTTACAGTTTATTTACTATTACAATGACGATATTCGTAAAATATACATTACTATTATACCTAACACACAATAGCTGATGTTTAGAAACAACTAGTAAGTATTGTTTAATTTATGTAACTTTGTAAGCTTCGCTCTCCAAAGGAACAATCGCAGGTTACAGACTATTCCATATTCACTTTGCATATCGTATGTACAGTCCTGACTGTTTTTGTTCGTACTTTGGCTGGAGGTAGTATAAATAAACTGCTACAATCCGCCGTTATCAAAAACAGTATTCAAGCTATGCGACGCGTGGCACAAAATTGTGACCTAAGCACAAAAGCTGGCATGTGTAAATGCTGAGATTCCTATCATCCGATAAAAGAAATAACTTTCAGAAAAATTACGAATATAAATAGCATGCAAAATAATAATGTACCCCACGTCTACACGTCCACCGAATATCCATTAAATACCTAGGACAACTCTATTCAACGCTATTTTCATAACATTCCAGTTCGATATTTTACAGTTTGTACCTCGTTTCCAGTTTTGGCGCTATGTCCTTTCACGTTGTCACTATACCAGATCGCGCCTGACCCTGTTGTTGCATCAGGATTGTTGTTACAGTTATTGGTGTTGTAGTTCCAACTGGTGCTCGGCTGCCTGGCCACTAGTCCCCGGAGGCCATACTGTAGCTGCTGTTCGCCGGATGACGCGTGCAGGCTGCGCGAGCTCGAACCCAGAGAGTCTTGTCCGGAAGCGAAGGAGCTGGTCAACGATTCTGAGACCATCTTGCCCAAGGAAGAATCAGTAGACTTCACCAGATGACCCAGATCCGTGAAGTGACATTTTGTGACGTACTCCAAGTCTTCTAGCACTGTGAACGCCAAAAAGAGATGGTTAGAAACGATGATATGACTGAAAATTATCATAAGTGCCGTGAAATTATATACCGTAGTATGATCATACGTTATAAATCATGTTATCAGTTATCAAGTTTTTCTCTCTTCCAGATCAAGATCATGAAAGGAACCTTTTCTGTATTATGTCAGCCAATAATTATGAAAACTAAATGCAAGAGATAACATTTTTTTCTTTTGTAGCAAATAAAAAACAGGGAAAAGATAACTATCACTTAGCTAAGGAGAACGCACCTTTGGCTGTAAAAGATCGGTCCTTCTTCTGCATTAAGATTACTTTATGCAAGAAAGCTGCCATGGCAGCGGTTGCTAAGAGACGCTCCTTGCGGGGTAAGCCATCAAAGTACTCCCAATCGATGGCGAACGGGTTTAGAGGCGCTGGGAATGTACACAATTTCACCAGCTCCGCAACAATATCCCATATTTGAATTGCTGCAAAGAAGAAGTGAGAAGTGTCATTCGTGCATTGTGCAACATAAAATACAGACTGGTTACGACAAAGTTCATATTTCAGCAGATCTCCTCCGTTGATATCAGATTTAATAACTTAGCTCAGACATCCGTGACTAAAAAGAGTCCCATAAAGATACCATCGGGTCAGAAGAAACTGATAAGGGCTATATGTTACAGCTTTGTAAGCGTTTGTGTAGAAAGAGGAACGCCGATTAGACGGTTCCTTCTCACCCTGTTCAGGCCACGCTTTTGTGGTCTTCAGCTTGAGAGGGCAATCCCTTTCCTGGGCCGCTTCCCCAGTTAGCCGCACCAGTCGCTCGTGATTGGAACGCACCCAAACATATGGGCAACTATACCTTCCATACCCGGCCAATAGAAAGATTGTCTGGTTGCCATCCTGCAACATAACACCAGGATTTATTTAATAGGATTAACTTCAATGCACCACAAAACGTTAACTGGCATTTCATCAGTATAAAACAGCGAAATAAATGAAACTGAATCATAATGAGTTTCACCAAAACGGCCATATAATGAAATCAATATTTGTATGTGCAGACCTGTTGTTGATAACTGCCTTTAGACTTACCCGGTTCACCGTTTCGTGCTCACTGGGCGATGCAGGAGGCAGGCCCACTCCCTGATGACCTAAGTTGCTAAGCAACCGCTGAGTCTGATTTGACATCAGCAGTGACTCCCTGTAGACAAATGTCACACTGGCATCCATGACATACAAAAGTGCAACGCAAATAAATCACTACAGGGATGATCAAAATGACCGAAACAGAAGAGTTACTTAATCCATAAAAACAAATATGATTGCTACATTAGATCCTGTATCAATCCATCCCAAAATGTGTGACTAACTAGTTCCACATTCTTACAACAGCTGACCAATAAATGTTACAAAGTGTGCGCGAAAATGCGACTTGCTTCTGATGCCAGACTGGTCTTATCTTGGTCAAATCTCTTATCAAGCCTATGTCCAAGAGATCGGACATAAATTGAGAATCGGCTGATGCCGGCCAAATAAGGCCACAAAGCCTTACTTGTCATAGGGAAGGTTGCCAGAAGTGAAGCTACTGCTGTGGGAGGCTCTCCGAGCTGTAAGCCTAGACTCCTCTTCATTGCGAGGCCTGCTGTCTTGAACCTAAAGATGCATGATGTGTACCATCTTCATTTATATGTTTTATAAGAGCAATTAGATAACTAGATATAAAAAATCTGATCGCTAAGGTAGACAATAGATTTACCTCATATATATATGTTCACAAAATATGAATATCAACATATATATTACAGCATCAAACATGCATGTTGTTCTGCTATACAAATATGCAAATACATGTACTTGCTATTTAGTTATGAGATACAGGTAACTTATAGCAAATGCAGACATGTAATGTATATGCATATGTTTATCATAAAGTAATATCTCTATGAAATATTAACTATTTTCTAACAGTACAATAAGGGAGGTTAGTTTAATACCCCAAGCTCATTGATCACGCTAAGGACCAACTCTTCTCGTCCCCGCAGATAAGTAGCGAAGTATCGGAAGCCCTTCAATGCACTAAGCTTTGGCAGCTCTTGTAGGAATGAATGGAGCTTCTTCTTCAACTGCTGCTCCTTAGCCTATGAGTACAAAAAGTAATATATAGAGAATGTTACAGCTGACCATACACCAACATTTCCCATAAGGTAGTTAACCACCCCCCACCCCCTCAGTATGCAGGGTGAAATTGGTCTGCAACCTAGTCCAAGAACCAGACTCTACTACGGATGCCCAGTTTCAGTTAACAAACCATCATGTCCCAAAACAGAGGGTGAACAATGGTTATGAATTTGACTAAGATTTGTATCTATAGGCAAGACTCTTTGCATCATAATTCTAGTGATCCTGGTTCAGAAATTATGCGCTGGACTGTAAAGATGGAATGCAGAAGCAATGATTCTGATAGGTACGTGTTCTGAGTGATTCAAATGACATCCAAACCAAGTAAGCTTAAATTTGCATATCAAATTTACCAAAACTAAAGAGGTCAAAATACAAATAAGAATTGGTTCTTAAATCATTCAAGATTTCTTTATCTATACTCCACCTATGCCAGACTGCCGAAGTCTTTTAGTTTTGCCCGTGCAGTTTTCAACTTAGTGCTAAATGTCATCAGTTTGTGTGCTTCGTGATGCTTTATTAAGTGGCCTAAAACACCAACATTCAATTCCTCGTGATGCTTTATTATAAGTAGCAGTGCCATAGCAGAGTTCTGTTATGTCCCGGGATAGACATATTTGCTACACCACATCCGAACAAGCGATGTTTATCAGGTTTCTGAATTTATAGAATGAAAGAATCTTTCTGCAAATGTCGATATAAATTTCGCCTGGGCTTAGTTTTGCAGGGAAAGAGTTCGATATGCAACCTTAAATTAAGTATCCCCCCCCTTTTACTATTCTGTAGTGTGCACACTGATATACAGTCTTGTGACATACCAGTGTTAACAGGAATATACGTCCCTCCCTGCCTGACAACAGTTATTGTTCATGGCAACAATACCACAAGTTTTGGGCTAACTGATGCAGGCGGCCGGTGTAGCATGATAACCTGTCTGCTGTGATAAAGTGTCCGGCTGACATGTGCGCATATGCAACGAATGGGGTTCCTATGTAAATATCACATGTATGTTAGGTTTAAGGTTAGGTTAGGATTAGGTTAGGGCCTGGGTTAGGATTAGGGTTAGGGTTAGTGCTATGAAAGAAGCGTGGCCGGACAGGTTATCACGGCCGGACAGGTTATTATGTTACACCGGCCATTGAGCAGCTTTAGCGCCAAAGGATTAATCTTTACAGTGAGATCATATTTGACCCACAGTGTCTCCAAACAAATTAGGAGTTGTAAATGCACCTGTTCACTTTGCAAATCCCCGTACAAAATACAAATAACTTCTAGGAGTCACCTTTGGCGCAAGTGCCCCCAGGCAAGCGCGGGTTTGCCTGGGGGCACTTGCGCCCAGTCACTTGTGAGCTGACAGTACTGTATTATCGCTCACAATAACAAATATCATAATGCATATTTGCTAACGCACCTGCGCCATCCTTTTTAGTTTGTTCTGATTCCAATAAGAATGACAACTTAATTTAAACGTTCAACTCCGTTTGCCAGGAAATGGGCCCCCAGGATATCATTATAAATGTGATAATGGGCGAGGCTTGTGTTCCACGAAATTTTGGGTTGTCAGCTGCGAGATCGACTAACTACTGAAAGCAATATATGGAGCCGAGTTACTGCGCACTTCGCCATTTGTCGTCCATGTGTGATATCTCTCGGCCCGGCCCTCCGTGGACCCCTCCAAGGACCTACCCCTGTATACGGGGATCAAGGGTCACGAACTGACCCGGAAAGTTTTTTGGTTCCCGCCAGGCTCGAACCACCGATCTATCGCCTCCAGGACGTTCGGAGCGTAACGTCAAACGCGATGCGCCAAAGGGATAATCCCGTTGGCGCAGTTTTTTTTTATTTTTTTATTTATGTCGCACCGGACCGGTACCGAGATACTACACAGTTGTCTCCTTGTCTATCCCGCAAACATATTTGAGGCCCTACAACGCCGCAAAACCCATCGCTTTGACAAGCGATAGGATTCCAACAATAAGACAAAATCAGTCGCTTCGATTATATTGATTTTTTAGCATTGTGTAGAGATTCCCATGGAGAACAGAGGCGATACATATTATAGTAATCGAATGGGCAGCTGTTTTCTTTCCTACAAAGCGTTGCTTACTTTGGTTTAGTCGTCCGTGGTGAAGGTTGCTCTTCTGTACTCGAACTAAACTCGGCCTCTTGTTAGTTGAAAACGTTCTCAACCGGAGTGAATTTATGTCAGAAATTGCGGTCCGGGTATCCATGACAAGAAATCAGCTGTTAGGCCTATAGGGCTGTACAGTCACTTCGGGATCTTATCGAGACCCCACGAGACAGGGATACCTATGCTCTACGTCAATGCCTAGCATCAACGGCCTATACGTGCTGCCTACCTTCCGGTTGTTTGCCTTCACTCACCTCACACACAAGATCGCCTAAAGCTATCCTTGGAAGCACAAATAACCACTGAAGTTATGTGCATATCCGAATTATAACCATCCGAGTAGATTTATGTAATGTATGAGCGGTTATAGGCAGTTGATAAACCAGAATGCGGTTGTCTCATGAGTGACTGTCAGTATCAGGCGATCTAACGTGCTGCGCCGGGTTTTCCATGTCGTATGACGTAATAATCGTCATGACGCGCGTGTCTGCGCGCGGTATCTATGGGTACGTAACAACTCTCCTTATATGGACTGAGCAAGTGAGCACAATGGTGCTCCGTTTGTCATAGAACTGTTAGTGCTAGCCTAACGCCCACTGGACGCGTTTGCGGCGCGGCGACGGAACTGACGCGGTGCGGAAAAATAGGACAGTTGAGTTGCGCTTGGCTAACGCCCACTAGCGCTGCACACATCAGCGGAACGGCACCGTCGCGGTGCCGTCGCGGTGCCGTCGAGGCTCCGCGGTGAGGTAGGACATGTTCTATTTTTCGGTCGTCGGTCGGCGCGCCGAAATTCAGCGCGATGCACACTCTCCAACTTGGCGGCAAAAGCCTTGGTTTCGGACACAAAGACGCGCGAAAGTTGGTGGAGACATGATACCAGATCCAGCAACTCCTGAAACTGCACTGGTGTCAATATGAAGCAAATTTAGGTCCGAAACCTCTCATCGTTTGCAAGTTTTAGCTCCTGTATGAGCTTGCATGTGGTATTCTCCCAGCGCCAGGCCTCTTTAAAGAGTGCAAAACATCCAATAGAGGTCTACCTCTTCCTTCTGCGACGTCTTCATGTGGCTAACAGCATGAGTGCGTCCTCATCAGAAGAATCTATCTTTCATTTGTTTCAAAATACCGCCAATATCTAAAAATAGCCTAAGCCGTTAATTCAGACAGCTGCTATACGGTCACTCACCGCGCGCCCACCGCGTGCAGTGGGCTATAGCCACCGCGACCGAACCGCGCCGCCTCGGTTCCGTCACCGCGCCGCGAACGCGTCCAGTGGGCGTCAGTACTAACATCGATGATTTGGCTCAAAATACAACGCTTCCAACAGCCTCATCGAAGGGACCACATGCATTATGGAGAGATAAATGTCTTATCTTTAATTATATTATGATTTTATAGTTAGCCATGCCTGGACCAAAGCAAACATAAAATAGTTTCACACCCACTCGATTTTTCACGCACAAACCGCGCAGCTGGCCGGTTCCCAACACTAAAACGTTGACTACAATGAGTGCGAGTCACGCAGCTGCAGCAAGGCACCAGCGTGATGCGCACTCGTTCTAAGAGCACGTGTTTTTTGTTGGTCCCCAAAAGACCTAAACCGGAAATAGAACCCACAAGAACTGTACAGCCCTATAGGGCTATACAGTTCTCGCGATCGGGCCGCGAGACTTCAGTTTTGGGGACAAACAAACACACGTGCTCCATGTTGAAGTATAGGCAGCTATAAGTCAATTTCTTTCCAGGTTTATTCTAAAGATTATGAGTACCATTTCACTAAACATGGCCATGGGAGATATACGTTAAAATATTTGGAGGCGATGAAGCGCAGAACTTTGGGAATATACAAGGAAAAATCCGTCTTCAAAACACTCGAAAGCTAAAAATAACGTTCTAAATTTAGCCCTGCACCCGGGCTTTCGCAAGTTCACCAAGCAGAGAGTGACGTCACAGAGTTTCGCGTGCCTCCGCGGTAACAAAAATGGCGAGAGCAAGTGATCGACTTAACCATTCCGCTGTCAAAATGTGCAGTGCATGGAGTAAGAACACACGGGTGCGTCATTAAACCACATGGTAAAGATAAAATAAGACCAGTTGGATGTTTTCGTATCACTTTTGGATCCCGAAAAGACCAAGTTTCTTCATTTTTTTTCAAGTTTTCTGCTTGAAGCGCTGCGCCAACGTTGTCACCGGGGAGAATCCGTGTGACGTCATAATGCCTCGTTTTCGTAGAAAATGCAAAAAAATGTTATTTTCTCAGTCGTATTGTCCCGTCGTAACAAATATTCGTCATTGTGATGGCGCAAACGAAGAAAAAATATGTCATTATCCGTTTTGTGAAGCTATATTTCTTAAATATTCTTAGTCATAGCGCTAGGCCTTCCGCAAGGGACCCACCCCTCGGCGCCTGGCTTTTGCGCAGGTAGTCTGGTTCCCAGTCTCTCTCTTTGCGTAACATACACGTCACCCCTACGTCACAGATAGTCAGGATACCAGTGTGCGCAGAGATTCTAAACACGTTCCGAACACGTGCTTCGTTTGTTTGTCCCAAAAATGATTAAACCGGAAGTCTAATCGAACGAGACTTTATAGCCCTATTCGATTACATGTTATATATGGGCTATTTTGCTTTATGATAAAGCCAAGTGATGCGCGTGAAGTGCGCTCATCATGTTTACAACATTGTATCGTTCATTTCTTTATTGACGTCATTTGTCATGGATACACGCACTGACCGTGGCGAGGGAGCACACTGTCTCCTTTGCTACCCCCAGTTTGTACTTTTATTTGGCTAAAGTAGACACATAACCTGATAATGGCAAGTTCAAACTGGTATCCCAGCTGAACGATTAACCAAGCCCCGAAATTTGGCCGTCATATCTGCCAGGACCTGCCCGGTTACAGGCGACAAAGCCTAAATAGATCTACACATCCGGATGCGAACTGGTTAACATGGATTAAATCGGCAAATGTACGTCGAATTACCTTTTATAAAACGCACACAAATTCATTTGTTACGTAATCCCTAGTAGTGTTATAAAACCGGCCAGTTAAGCATCGCACTCAAGATGCATGCTGTACCATATGTACCCTGCCACAGCATGATCGCGCGTGGGACGGTGCTGACGGTGCGGGCGTATGGGACAATGAGGACTTATGGGACGGTGCGGACGGTGCAGACGCATGGGACGGTGCGGGCGTATGGGACGATGAGGACAGTATATTAATACCGAATCAACTATATTGTGTCTCATTTTGATCATTTAGGTTTTGCAAAGGCGACGATTTCAGGACTAGCAGGAGCACCAAGATAGCCTTGCCGAAAAACACCTGGAGATGAGCCTAAGCCCTATTTGTCCTCGTTTGGATGACATGACAAAGGATGAAATATGTCATTGTCTGTGCCGTGTTTTGCTAGATGTGAAGAAGCAGAACGGCGAGGATTATCCGGCGGAAACGCTGTACGAAATAGTTAAAACGATACAGGCTTATTTTAGTAAGCTTGGTCGATATACGAAGCTATTAAATGACTCGGAATTTACATCGCTTCGAAACACGCTGAACTCGCGCATGAAAGAGCTCATGCAGTAGTGAAGGGAAGAGAGTACAGAGAAATCAAGCTGAGATCATCACATTGGATGAGGACAATATACTTGGGCAGTGTGGCAGTCTGGGGGGTGGCAGCCCTCAGCAGCTTCGGGATACCATGTTGTATCTCACCGGGTTACACTACGCCATGCGTGCCGGACAGGAACACAATAATCTAAGATGCGGCCCCATCTCCCAGATATCCCTCCAGCAAGCTTCTGAGGGAAAGGAATATTTACGATACACGGAGGATATAGCCAATTAAAGATTAAGATTCATCTATTAAGATTAATAGATTAAAACACCGACGCATCAAGCCTAAAGTAGTTCACGCCTACCCTTCTCCCTCCACCCCTGAGAGTTGTGTTATACGGGTTTATAAGGAGTATATGTGACATCGTGCCGAGTGTGAGGGATTTAGCGCATCCCTTTACGGTAAGGAGAAAGCACGAAAAAGTGTTGATTCGTTGTTCAGAATATTGAACAACGAAATCAACAATTTTCGAGTGTTTTCTCTTACTTAACCTATTACGTCACCTATTGCAATAGACCGATCCAGGCGTCAATCATTCACTGACCTCTTGTTTTTATCCAATCGTGTGTTATGTCGGACAAACAAGTCGGATGAACAAGCGTGGATGGGGCTTATTATCGGAGTGTGCATCGGTCTATTTTAGACTTCCCATAGGTCTACATGAGTCATAGTCGTATAGTCGGTTGAAGTCTTTAATTGCGGCGTCCATGTCCCGTCTGTCAATATCATCATATAAGTTTGCTACAAAGGTCTGTGCAACAAAGTCTGTAAGTTTGTGTATAAAGAAAGCTTTACAGTCATCACGCCACTTATATCGCTTTCGTTCCTTCAAAAATACGGCGTCTTCCCCTTGCATCATAGCTTTGCATTTAATACTAAAACTCAGAGGAAAATGATCAGATAAGGTCATCGGTAAGGACAGTGAACGGGCGAGAAAGGTTATTAAAGAGAGATGTCGAACATAGAACATAGTCTACCAGGCTTCTCCCATTATGTGCAATACAGGTGAATACCCCTTCCTTGTCGTTAGGCGACCTCCCGTTCAACATATGGATATCATGGTCTTACATAGACGCGTTTTTGTAATTCACACCCGGTTGGCGCTTCCGGTTCCGTGATTATGCAGTTCTTATGAATATTCAAACATGTATCTGCATGCCGTCGGAAACAGTAAACGTAAACGGTTTTGCAGTCATAGTATGTGTCAAAACGCCACTGAGTGAGTGTGTGTGGTCAATGACTGTGAAGTGTGATTGCAGAGACTGCCAGAGTGTCGTCTGTCCACGCAGACTGCGCTGTCAGTGAATCGTGGGTCGGGCTGCATAATATATACAATATAAGCAGTGGCGTGTGCATGAATCCTGGGGGGGGGGGGGGGGGGCACAATAATACCAAAAATGACAACTGGCGGGGGGCCTTTTTGAGGATGAATGCCATTTTTCAAGGCAAAATATAGGCCATCTCAGGCGTGTGCCCCGCATATACTGGGAGTTAGCAGGTCCACGTCAAATGCTGCAGTTATTGGTGAGTTAGGGCGATTGCCGGTACGCTTTCACTGTGAACTTAAAGCTTTCAAATATTGGGTCAAATTACTGCACATGCCTCAAGATAGACAGAACAAAACTAAACTGGGCATCGCAAGTGAAGAATTCGCTTTTTAATACGAATTTGGTTTTGTCTGGTTAAGCCAAGAGGTTGGGGACCATCTGTACTTCATGAGGGAAGTTAAGCAGAGACTAACAGATGTTTTATCGCAAAATTGGTATGTAAATGCGTGTGAAAATACTAAACTAGCTGGTGAATATTGTCTGTATAAAACCCTTCTAAACCCAGAGAAATATCGATCGGTGGTAACGCGTGCAAGGTTAAGAAAGGTGTATAGCTGGTTCAGATATAGTAGCGGTAACTTATGATTGAGAGAGGCAGACAACTTAAAGTTGCATGTGGAGCTGACCGTTGCAACGGCTGTACCAAAATAAACATAAGCAGGAAATGTTACCTTTGACCACAAGCAGTGTCAACGGCCACCGCCAAAGAAAAAGTGGCGCTCCGGACGCTTCTATTGTCTCTAATATTTTAGCGCTTGGGCACCCTGTCGGTGGCACCGGTAAACGACTTGTGTACACACGTTTATGACGTTTTAAATCAGCACATTTCCTATTTGCCGTGGATACACCTTTGTGACGGAAAAAAATCTATACTTGTCTAGTCATGTAATAATTGAGCAACATTTGACGCCCAGCCTCAGGTGGCACAAAGTCGACTCATGAAAATATTGGCTGGCCCTAGGGACGCAATTAAAACATTGTTATGACGTCGTTTTGTTGTTACAAGTGTTGATTCTTATCTACGTAGCTAGAAACTGTGGATTCTTATCACCGAATGACTTGTAACAACAGAATGACTTCATAAGAATGTTTAATTTGGGACCCATGGACGGCGGTGGCCATCAATACGATTACAAGCCTCGGTTTCTAATCAAAGACTTGTCCGGAGACGCTAGCCAGACTCTTGATGATTTCCTCCAGCACATCGACGAAGTGGCGATATTCTGCCGTTGAGATACGTACGTGTCAGCAGGCACGGGTGCATTTGTACGGGGATGCTCTGGCGTGTGTGAGAGGCGCGTTCTTTGTGCCGACCGATTGGGCCGCTCTCCAGGAGGTGCTGTACGCCCGCTCTCAGCTACGGGGACAGGCGGGCGTATACCTGGCGGCACTGCTGGGCATGTCGTCTCTGGGTGAGGCACTGATAATAGCCCAACAGATAGAGGCTTTTGAGACGGCCATCCTGCAACAAGAATGACGCAAACCGCAAGTGCGCATTATGGATTCCCCGGATACCACGGCGCCGAAACTGTCCCCGGCACTGATGCAACAGTTCGAGAGACTGCTTCGACGTTACAGTGACTCTGAAGGCAGAGATAATGCGGACTGGGAGGATCATCGGCCGAGACTACCGACTTCTGACGCGCAGCGGGACGATTGGAGAGGTCGTAACCCGGATAGGGAAGTCAATACAATAGTTTCCAGTAGCGGTCGGGCCTCACCTGGTCGCTCACGGAACCGGGATAGGGCTCCCTCGTGCTGTTTCCGTTGTCAAGGTCTTGGTCCCACCATGGTCACACCATGGCTTCAGGTTCATCAGGCCCCGGATTCTAGGATGAGCCGTTCGGTCGTGTTCGTCGCTCCTCGAGCCAGCAAAGGTTAGATTCATCCCCAAGCGGGAGAGGGGTCCAGATCGGCTCCATCTGGACCCCTCTCCCGTTTGGGGATGAATCCTACGCCTTACTCCGGTGACCACCTACGACACGATGCAACACAAACAAGGACATTACAAGGAGGCGAGGCTGGTACTCATACGCCAGTGACCCCTATGCCAGAGGCAACAGCTGAAGAGACTGGCAACGCGGAAGATCACAAGCGCCCCCTCTTGGTTCTTACGGTAGATTTGAATAGTGTTTCTGCGGGCATGTTGCTTGACACCGGCTGTACAGCCATGATCTAGTAAGAGCCGCTCTGTGTTTGAACAGATGACTAGCGGTGAACATTCTGACAGTCAGGTTGTAAGAGCGAGAGAGACAGGACTAATAAACACTACAGAAGGGTATTTAAGAAGAAAGTTATTAATTGGATAACGTCATGTCACATTTCTCCTTGTACAGTAAACTCATTGAACCATGCCTAATTAATCCAAATGGTAACTCCAGGTAGCGCTCCCTATAAAACGAATTGTAGAACCGTTCCTTTTTGCAGCAGCTCGGCTTCATGCGCAATGTCATGTGTGTCGCTATAGATGATGCTTTGACAGACAATGACATTCTTGCACATAGTGACCCCGCTGAGAGCGATGATGACGACGACTCACCAGCTCAAGTCCAACCATCACATAAAAAAGCACGGATGGTAGTAAGTAGTACTGCGTTGGAGTTCGCCGAGTGCAATAGGTCTAAAAATGTGTGTGCCAAACACCTAGCATATTGAGGTTTATCCACACGTGCTCAATGTCATAGACGTCATTACCGTTGCCGCCTGTACGCAAGGACTACACAATCGGCCAATGCCGAAGGGTCATGCAGATCACACAAACACCTAGGATTTCTGAACTCGTTAATCCGACATATCCAGAAAGTTACCGTTATCGCGTGTACGTAACTAACGTTACACAAACATATTCGTTATCCGACACACATTTGGGTGTAACCAAATGCGTCAGATTAACAGGCCTGACTATATAAAATATAAATAGATGTTATGAAAGAAAACAATGAAAATGGAGAGTTGGAATCGGATGAAATGTGGAACTTAATTACGAAGAGTAATAGTAGACCTTAAATATTTGTATTTGTATTATTAGTATTCGGATTGATGCATCGAATTCAACTGTTTAGACATTTTAGGTGAGAAGACACTTGAACAGCGTTTAAATCAGATGTGACGTGTGTGTATGGGTGCAGGGGGGGGGGGGGGGGCGGGGGGCGTTTTTGACGGCCCGAAGGGACAATTTCATTTCTATGCTATGATCATATTGCAATCGCGAGAGGTGCCAAACAGTGACTAATATTGCCCACACCATGTAGTCTTATTTTATTCTTAATTGATTCTCATAATTTTAGAACCTTTTACGACTTTACTACAACGTTGACAACGCTTAGAAATGAACATTGGCATGGTCAACCAGACTACCCTTCCGGCTTTCGACATGTCTGACCCACATGCACTTCTAAACAGTTCTGATGAGCATGCAGTGGCCTATTTCACGTACCTGATCTGTGATCTGTGAGCTCGTAGCCGGCTAACCCTCCGTAGCTGACTAAACTATGCACGTGAAAAAGGCCACTGATGAGACTGGAAGAACAAATACGGTGGCACACGCCAGGATAGGTTAATATAACATTTTTTAATATAAAATGCCTAACGCCATGCAAAACTGGGGCTGTTACTATCATTACGAGTTGAATCAAAATTTAAGGCGTTATCTTGTCTTTTTGGTCTCTAACTTTGGTTTAATTTCCACATATATAAGCTTAGCCTAGCACTGCTGGGGGTTGGCATCATACTTTGTAACCACAAATTTCCGTCAGTGTATATTTTAGATGCCTATTTAATCACAAATTACTGTCCATGTCTATTTTATTCGCCTTTTTATGCATTTTAGCGCCCTTCAGATTTATTGCCGCCCCCTTTGGTAGGTTGAACAAACGTGCGTAGCAAAATTAAAAACTAACCATTCGGACCAAAATTCTAATCTACAGGGCGTGTGTTCTAAGTAGCTTGCTGTAAGGCAGTGAAACTTGGTGGCCAAGAAAGGAAATTGAACCATTTCCATTTGCGTTGCTTGCGGAACATTTTATGCTTATATTGGCAAGACAAGGTAACACATGCTGAAGTGTTAGCCCCGGCCAGCCTAGCCCCAGTTTTGTGGCTGTAAAAACGGGTGAAAATCTGCCAATCTAGGCATCCAGTTAGCATAAGCCTAGACCAAACGACAGGTCACATATATAGGTTTATTTAGTCATAGGCGCAAATGCCGCGAAACAATTCTTATTACTCAAACCAAACAAAGCTATAAATCCATCGTCTTTCGCAGACGGACGGATGCCAACCAACGGTTAACACGGCCATCAACTCGTAATAATTGGAGGTAGTGGGAATATTAGTTAGAATGGAAATGCGGTTGATAATGAGTTAGAAGGACCACATTACATGTCTCACTAATCCTTCATACATGTACGTCGGCGGTTCTTGGTCTAGATATGGATAAGCTCGGCGTATTCTACCAAGCGAGGTGTTCGCTTTGGTTATAGTCTTATACAATGTGTGTTTCCAACGATAGTTTGTTGTTGACATGTACTCCTAGGTCTTTTTAGAGTTTTTTTAGAGGTTGGCGAGCATTCTTTAAGTCATCGCGCATGGTGTAGTTATACTCTCAATAGTTCGCATTTACCAATCCTGGAGTCGGTCTATGTTCTCCTGGAGCACTCTGCATTCGTCCTGGCAGTTGAATTTTCTGTATGCTTCTGTGTCATCCGCGAACAGTTTGATACCGCTTTGTCCCACACTTGGTACGTCGTTAATGTACGGTACGAAGAGGACTGGCCCCACGACACTGCCTTGCGCGATGCCACTTGTGACCTCTGCCCATGGAGAGTAGTCAATATCTATCCTCACTCAGTGCATCCTCCTTTGTCTAGGATCTTGGTCCACTCATCGATGATCTCTAGCAGTTGGGTCACACATGACCGTCCGTTAACAAATCCGTGCTGGTCTTTTGAGGAGAGGTTGTTAGCTTCCATATCTCTCACAGGTTGTATGTCATATGTCTGGTTCTCGCAGGTTGTGAGATTATTTAATTGATCAATTTTCTCATCAGTAACTCGCTGCTCATCAGCGATTTCCTTATCTGAAAGTGGGACTTCTATGTTTTTATGCTGTAGACATGTTTTAGCTGAGATGTTTGGAACTGTGATGAAACCCAACAGGTCTGGAGTCCCTTGCTCTTTGATCTGTTATTTGAAGTCCAGCAGTTCCTGAAATATCTCGGTACTTGATTTACTGGATGCCTTCTGAACTGTTTGCTTCTCTTGCTGGATTAGTTCAGTCACATCATTTATGCACAATTACAATTTTACCAAAATGGACTGTTTAGGGTTGTTTCTCCTTTTACCTTCGCACCTCTTTGATTATATAGTGTGGTTTGAGGCGGATTGATCCCGCAATTAACTTGCATTTGTCAAAGTTCAATGCCCTTGAATCTGCCTCCAATATAGCCTCGGTTTTCATTAGATTGATGCGACAGGCCTTGTCAGCTTTTGATTGAATTGGGTTTTCAAAAAGAATGGTAGCACGCCACTGACGCGAGTAACAGCGATCAGCCGTGTCAGACAGACAGCGCAATCACATTGACATTGACAATACCTGACAATATTAGTCAGTCGGTATCAGACAGACAAGTCACTTTTAGGCTTCTTTAATGTCTTGATTTGTTCGGCTCTCGGCGTCACGTTGACGGAGGATGGCTTTCCTCTAATACTAAGAGATTATCCGTGTGCGGCTTTCTGTGCGCGTATACATCAAAGACATTGATGAATTGCAAGCGTTTGCAGTCTCCGGTTGGGCTTTGGCTCACGCGCACAGTATAATATGCACATTATTTGTAGAACACATGTGTACATGACAAGCAAAAACCTATTGTCCTTTTGACGGTGAGCCCCAAACGTTATAGTCAGCTTCTGGGTAATTTAATTAGCAAAATTAACATAATATACCAACAGAAGAATAAATGTTGAAGCAATCTGGGTACTTGTGCAAATTATGTGGGTCATATTTTGCTTAGTGTGGCACGTGTTTGTCACGAAATGTGTACACACTCTGGCTTTAATTCTGAACGATCAAAGACATGCTTTTCGCGCCAAGTGACGTAGATGCAGGTTTCTGTTTAATTGCTAAATATGGAATATAGATATTTTTGAGAAAGGAGGTAACCGTGTGTTCGATGGGTTGAATTTGACATATTTGGAATAGCCTTTTAAAATGTGATGTTTTGACCTGTGACATTTTGTAGCGGAGTTGTACCGTAAAATGATCATCTCTGACATTTCTTGACGTTTTAACGCGTCCTGTGGGATAATGGCCAATATTTCTAATGGTGTTCCTGAATGAAATTAACGAAATTAACGAATTAGGATTACTATCTTGAAAGTCCAATGATACTTTACTTTAATAGATCACATTCTTATACAATGTCGATCATCACCGCGTTATATTCCAGTCGGCTACAGTACTGATGATCATGAGCTGATAACTTACCGGTCGATAATTGCAGGATTTACAGTTAAGTATTTAACAGGTGAGACAGTGCGTCACCTACGCCTACCGTTAAGTGCAAGAAGTTGGACACTATATTTTTCACCGATACACGCGGGCCCCTTAACATGATAGACCGAGCCTCTCGGCGATTGCGGGATTAAATATAACATTGAGATTGAGTCCTACTTCTCACAGCTGGTTAACATTTTATCTGCATCCGAGGCCGGGATTCCAAAAGCATCTTACAAAGGCTTTCTTAAACCATTCTGGAAAATTGATCGGCATACCGATTGTATACGGCTCAAAACCACACAGGACATTCGAGGAAAGATGGCGGCTGATTGAAAGGTGATACAAACGCTTTCTAAAACCATTCAGGAAAATTGATCTGAAAGGTCATCTTCAAGTCAATGTACGATGCTCGCAAACAGTGGGCGCATTTCTTTTGTAGCCCGGCATATCCCTGAAGTAACCCTAATACGCACATTACGCATCGGGGTACCCCCTGACACTTCCTTCGCCGATGTTTTTTTCGCACGGGTTGGTTGTGCGCGCATTCAATCGGCATGCAATGGCCCAAAACCACCACTGGACATTCGGGAAAAGATGGCGGCTGATTGAAAGGCGATAGCTAGGCTAGGTTGGGTTCAGTGGCCCTGCGTGCACCCGGCAGCCGTGAACGCTGTGTATATGTATATCCCTATCGGTATGCCGGTGCCTGGAAGATCCATGTGACGTACATGGGGTATCGGCGGGATACCGATCATGGCAAAAAACAAAGTTAGCCTCTGGGTTGGCCATGGGCGCCCCGGAGACCCCGATAATGAAGATTACAAACGGTATAACAATTTGTAGCGTCGATTTAGGTTTGAAGTACAACAACACCCCCACCCCTCACAATGTGTCTTACGGCTCATTAGGATTATAGTACATGTATATGAATGACATTGCCAATTAAGTGTTAAGCGGGAAGTATTTCGAGCAAGAAAACGCCTTGCTTACCATGAGTCATGTCAAATCGGGGGCTTGTGGTGATAAGAGTCGTTAACAACAGGAGTGCCTTCTTGAGTACTCTAGAAGAACATAAGTGGAACAGTCGTACATACGTCTATATTTTGTTGTGACAGGAGCGATGGACTGATGAGTAGAAAACAATACATGGCAACGGGACAATGTTGGTAATTTTCAAGAAGAAGACGTTGTGGCTATTCGTACGGGTCCGCATAAATAAACCACGGGACAATGGTCCCATTACGTACAGATTCTAGGGGTAATTCTCATTGACGCGCGAGTAATTATTCACCGCAATCTACGTGGAGACAAGTACGGGTGTGTGGGGGGGGGGGGGCGTTAAAAGCGATGCAAGTGTTCAGCCCCCCCCACATTCCCCGCTCGCAAGGTTAAGTTTAAGATTCAAAACAGTCTAGGGCCTATTTCGACACGGCTACACCGCGATCTTTAAAATCGACAACACGACATCGGGGCTGCCTTACAATCGACATGGAAACAACAACATCGTCTCGTATCTACACGATGTATGGCACCCCCTCACCCCCCCCCCCCACCTCTCCTTCTCGATCCCGGGCCTGGGCATGTACTCCAGGCGCGTCAGTTCGGGGAACCAGCGAACCACTCAACACTATCCATCGTCGTGAGTCAGGCTGTGATCATCATCCATTAGCGAGTGCCGTTCCTAGTCCAAGCAGTGCGGCGCTGTCAGCTTCAGACGAGGAAGCAATTTAGCGATATATCGTGCCGACACGGCTTTACACTTGCCACATAGATCTCTTCTTAAAATCGCCATGCGACATGCGACCCCCCCCCCCCCCCCACCTCCCCATGTGGGCGCTGAGGAGTGGACATCTAATCAATAAGTCCGGCTAATGAGTGGCACTTACCCGTTATCAGTTATCTATTGGCCTACGGAGGTCGATAGGCGCATCGAGATAATTCTTGTATAACTATATCTGTGTTTTGTCGACACTAGTCACGACAAACAAATTCCCAGTGTGAAAAGTATCCGGTGAGTCATTTTCTAACTTGGAGCAGTAATAAATAACTTGTTATAACTTGCATATCTGGAAATTATATTTCTGCATGTATGATATCTCGGCCCAGGTCCGGTGGATACAAGACACCAAAGAGCCTCGGGCCAAACGGGACATTCTTTTTGGCCTGATGCGTTTGGTGCTCGCCTGGATGCAAAGGATCACCGGATCGAATCTCTTCAGTTCGGGCTGTAACCTTTCGACGACCTCTTGGGCCTGAGGTCAGAATTAATTACAAATATACGGACACCGTCGGAGATTTACACCTACTATCATGAAATAGAATACGCATTTCTTAAGCGTTTAACACGAACAAAGGAAAAAATATATCTGAATTATATATAGTAACAGGGGCAGATCCAGTGGGGGGGGGGGGTGGGCAAAATTTATACCATTTAACATATAGAAAATAAAACCGCCTCCCCCCCTATCCAGCATATCTGGATCCGACTCTGAAACCGGCTCCTCCTATTCAGATTTTCTGGATCCGCCCCTGAGTAATATCTTAAGTACTAGTTAAACGTTCTTTAACGTACTTATAACATTGTTGCAACAAGGCATTAGTTCTGCTCATGATTTTGCGTGGTTCATCAGAAATCGACTATTGTATCCATTACACTGCACGACTAATACGTGCATGGGTGACCGTTAGGGAAACAGCGGTGTGCTTAAGATAAAAGAACTGCCGAGCAAGTAATGCACCAGTCAATGTGAATCCCCATATGGAAGGTGGAATGGGAAAGGGGTAGTAGATATTTTGAGTCGTCCCGTCTAACTTTCCTGAAAACAACTTCGCCTGAAAAGCAGTATTAGGGAATCAACGCTTTTACTGTAAAATAGATCATCCATTTATGTCACGCCTTTTGTAATAGGATTTATCCTGCACCATTAAACACATATGTGGCACCGCCAGTAGACGGTCCACCAATCATAGGCGGCACTGGAAATATATGCAATTGACAACTGTGGATTTTTTATATTTTCTGTGCCTTCTGATTTACCCCCCCCCTCCCCACCCCCTGAAACTTAACAGTGACACTTCTTTGTTATAAGAAGATCAGACCATCTATATCGGCTCATCTCAGCTCGGTTGGTTACACCGTGACACTTAGCGGAGTCAATATTAGCAACAACTGTTTCTTTGTTTTAATAATGCCCAGTTTTGGCATTCATTATAAAAATAATGCACTGTTTTGTCGTTCTTTATTTGCACAACGCACACTTACGTTAATAAAACCCGGCTATGTCTGTTTTCCGGTGCATTCTTCTCGATAATGAAGACTTAAGACGTCACAATTTTTTTTGATCTACTACTGAACCAAAAGGAGTACAACAATTAAATGAGATATATACTGGTTAGGTCTTCACAGTGGCCTCTACCTCCACAAATATTGGGGTCCGTAGTTTATCATTATCGGAATGGTATATGGAATCACATTTTACCTTCAACGATTTCTCTGCCCATTAAGTCTAAACTGTAGGTCAAAAGATATCACGGGACCGTTATATGAATTGGGGTTGGCCTTAACACGCCCAGATGCAGAGGCAAAGGTGTGAACCTACAGCCTGTTGATCTGCAGTTCAACCTACCAACTGAGCTAGAAGAGTTCCTCTCGAATGCCATGTAAAATATGAGCAAAGGCAGATACTTTAGAAGAATCGACCGGGTAAAAATTTATTCGTTAAGCACCCTTCAATTTACTCGTTATCAGGCACAAGTAACGCATTTAAGCAAGAAGGAAGGCAACTAAATATACCGCCATAGTTAAGTGTTTGGAAAAATTGAAGAAAAAAGGACGGAGAATACTAGATAGAAGATGGTTGCCACGTTGTGCCGATATGCCCACTATGTAAAATTATGCGCCAGATGTACCTGCCCTACTTTGCAATGTCTAGACATATAAGATTGACCAGAAACAACTTCCTTAATGACAGCAATGATTAGGGAATTTGCCGCCGTCATATTTGGAGAGTGGGCGTTGTGCTAGTGTCTGTCTGCGCACGAGAGCCAATCAGCAGCAGGGTACGTAGGCCTACTCAGTGTCTCAAGAGAATCCTTGACTTCCTTGTGCCAAACCTATATAACCTGGAGATTACGCTGGTTATCATTATGCATCGCTCCACGGTTGAGGACGAGCAACCATCACGCCACTAACAGACAGAGGACCTGCAACTGACAAGAGCTATCCTAGTCAAGGCCAAGGCAACAGCGTAAAGTCCGTCCAGATCCATATCTCCATCTCGGCTCAAGGTAAGGAAACACAGATTATTAAAATTATTATAAGTATTATAGTTTTAATCTTATTACAAATCATAAATTACCAGTAATTACTTGTGTATAAGTAAGTGTATCATTTATACATAAATAAATTACATTTAAATTCTTGTAAAAGTTGACTGAAATTTTTCATTGACAACAAAGAATGTTGATGCTTTATTTTTGATCTCGCAACCATTCCTATGGCATTTCTCTACCAATTATAGTAAGATATTATCAATGACATCCTTCCAAAATGCAATGTTCTATGAATGTCGATGGTTGTAAGGATTTGTGTTTATCTTTCTCTCACATATCCCAACTGTTAATCTAAACTATCTGAGTTCATTAAGATAGTGGCTTTGTAGTTGATTCTTTTTGGCTACACCTCTGGTGGGAACTATGTGGCTTAAGACCATACAAACAACTAAAGACACCTTCCATTGGCGGATCCAATGGGGGTCCGTGGGTTTCGCCCCCCCCCCGCTACGCTTTGGAGAAAGAATGCCATTTTTTCATGCAAAATTTAGGCAATCTGAGGCGTGGACTCCCTCCCTCCTTTTTGGGAAAAATCGCTCCCCCTTAGTTTTTCTTGGAACTGACGCTCATCGGGGTTTGGTTTTTACAATGAACGTAAGGTAAAATCAGTAACGTTGATCAAGTTAAAAAAGAAAAATTATCAAGCCAAGGTACTTGGAATTCAGGAAAACTCCAAAGTAATCTATATATGCCCCACCCCCTCCTGCATCTGACTTCCCTGTGGCCCAGCGGGTTTAAGTGTGTCTTATATACATATACTCAGCAACATTCATACGCAATTGCTTAATAATAATGTTGAGTCTCTATAATACTAATTATGTAACTAATAACTAGTTTACGGAATATGAAGAAATGGGTGAATGAACGGCCAATGACACGTGACGGATTGTTGATTGGTGTGTTTGAGTGATGATAATTCCGTGATCACGTGGTCCATACGGGTTCCTCTCTGGCATGGGGGTCGCAGCACACTTCATTGTAAATGGCGTCTGCCACTTGCACCCACAGCGCCAAATATGTTAGAAACGGAGGTGGGGTTTCGCCACCAACTGCGCCAAGTCATACAAACAGTGATAAAATTACCGGTGTTTTATTTCCATTTACCGTCTTATCCCCCTGGGGGCATCCTATCCCGATGGCGGTATGCATTAAATAATATCGTTATTATACTTGTAATCAGCTTCTTTCCTATACCTTTTCTTCTATTATGGTCCTAACCAACTTTCTGTAGGCGGCGGCACAATGGAAATACCACTTCAAATCTTGAACTTGGTCGCCCTTCAACTCTGCGTCGTTCTGCCAATGTCAGCACGCGCATCTCACTTCCGGGGCGGCTTGATCACGTGGCGACCAACGGGAAATCCCAACCAGGTTGGAGTCTATTGATTATCAAGATCTATCAATAATCTGATCACTACCATTGTCTCCTTGGTCAGCCACTTTATCATGTGTTACTCATGTATTAACAACAGTATATTGTAGCTTCATTCACGCGATGGAGAGGCGGTCGGGGGCTTGAATAGCAACTCTGGGCGTGTTGGGCGGTTTGAGGGGTGGGGAGCTAGGGCAACACATGTTGTTGCTGTTAACCTGAACAGTGCTAACTACAGTGACCAGGAGGGTGGGGCCAAGTCAAGTCACTATCTGAGAAATTTAGAGTGTCCCTCATCGTAGTATATGTAAAGATGTAAGGTGACATAAATACAGTAAATATTACGTTGTAAAACATGATACACCACCATGACCATAAGCGCCCCCCACCCCCGTCCAATGTATACCTGTATATACGCTGCTGCATACATTATGATATTGAATTGAAATATATTTACATGATATATATGACTCGCATGCCCTTTTTGTTTGTAAGAAATTTACAATGTAACTATAATCTTCTCCTTCTCAGTTATAGAGCGTGCGCTCCGTTAACCATGACGCATGTGGCTTTAGATTACAGTGGACTACAGGATGTCCTGGCGCCGATCCATGGTCATGTGTGATGACGACACGATTGCTAATGGTAACCTCGTGGGAAGTGGAAGTCTCAACTGCATGAACAATGGTGGCAGCCCTGGTTGCGACCCTGGTTGCTATGGCACCATGGGCACAATGTTGGTCCGGTGCACGGATTACAGCGAATCAGAAGACTGGATGACTGGCGTCAATTCATATGACATCACATTCGAAAGCGACGGTTGTTTTGAACTGGGGTGAGTTATCAATGTGATTTTTTTTTTAAAGGGTAATGTTAAATTAACTTTGTGTGTTTACCCGGACTCGGGTAATCACAATCAAGGTCAAAGTAAAAAATACCACTGTCACGTGGTATTTAAAATATTTTACAGTGCAAGAAATAAAACTTGAAAGTAAAATATCCATTGGGCTACTTAAAAACATAAAATTAAAGAAACAATTATGCAAATCTAAACATTTTGACAAAATTAGTCATTAGTTACGAGTGTTCATTTTAAATATCTTAATGCTCAGTCTGTATATTTTTAGTATTAATATTGATGCAATGGTGAAATAATGATGTTTATTTATCTAATAATGCATTAAGTCAATTTATAATTGGCGGGTAATAAGTGAACGGGTGTTGGGTCATTTATTTGTTATGACATTTTTAAAAAAGTATCCATTCGTTACGAAAACACCCATTTACCACAATGATTTGTAATTGGGTGATATAAATATAATAAAGATATTGTATTAAAGAAACAAATAATCAGAATCTACTATTACAAGCAAAATAACCATTATAAATGACTAATATCAATTCTTCAGTGACATAATAATTCGCTTTGATAACAATAGCCAAAACATGCTGAACATTATGCAGTGTACCCCCTCCTGAATTCGCAAGATAAATGAAGTAATTTTTTTATTTTATTATGGCCTCTGTTTTATTTTACAATGATGTTATTATCCATGAAAAAGATTGACTTCAATATTGTTATATTCCACTAGATACGTACTCCCGCCTACCCTTCAAGCCATGGTAAAGCATGTATTTTCACCAATACATGCTTGTGCCATAAAAATACATATTCTGAAGTCTTGACTGATATGTTGTAATATAGTCAAATTTTAATGGGATACAAGTTTCATTTTTCATCATATGTGACTGCTAATACTCACCTTGATTGTAATTCACCCTTACTAGGCTAAAACATGTGAAAATTCATTCTAAACGTTTACCCTGATTCGGTTAATGTTTTAAAACAATTTCACATGGTCGGTGCAGATACGACGGCTGCTGCTGGATCACCTTGGTGTACGGTGGGGGCGATTGGTCAGTCGTGACTCGAGTAGACCTCACCCCGAGAGCAGACACAGGCACAGTAAACATCTCCCCGGTTGCTGCCATGGCCCCCATAGTCAGGATGCAGTACGGCTGTAACGACACCATCACCATCCCAGGTAAACACGCTGGCAACACTACCTTCCAGAAGGCTATCGGGCAACTGGAGTTTGAGTAGCCCTAAGTACTTAAGGTGTAAATGGTAGTAACTGTAACATTAACGTTAGAATTCGAATAGTTAGTGGTAGCATTAGTATTTTTCATAATATCTAGTTACACTAATAGGAAGGTTATTGGTGATTATTTGCTGGTTGTTTCACCCCTTACGCCCGCAGTGAACGATGCCGATGGGGACCACGTCCGCTGTCGGTGGGCTGTTGGTAACAAGGAATGTGGCGATATGTGCAATGGTTTTCCGGCCGCAGTTCTGGATGAGGTATTTGAGAAAATCGGCCACATTGCTCCCTTGGTTAAAATTATGTCGTTTTTTGACATGATACATAACAATACCATAACAATTACACGATGACTTACAAGCACCTCATCGGGGGTTTTAGCCAGGAAAAATGTACTTCCCGGATTTCGAAAATACATTATTTATTTTAAGCATAATGCGATGCTAATTCCATTTAGGTAATTTTACAATTCAAACTCGTTCCTGGTATTTAGCGTTCTTTCTTAAGTTACAATATATTGATGTATATATGTGCGCCTAGCGTGCATGCGTGTTGCACGTGGGCGGGGCCGCCATCAGTCGCACCGGGTGGTACGGAGTGGCCGTGCAGATAGAGGACTTCGCCGACCAGAGCTCCACGGACGCCCTGAGCTCCGTGCCGCTTCAGTTCCTCGTCGAGGTCTTCTCCGCGTCCGACGCCTGTCATGCCAACAAACCATTCTTCGTGCCCGACACGCCGCTAGATGGCGCCTGCTACGGCGTACCGCTTGGTGACACGTTCGTAACCTCCCTGGTGGCACAGGTCGGAAGTCCGGAGAGGAGGTAGGGAATAGCCGCGATATGGTTAAGAGCATGCTGCTGCACCAAGTCAAGCCGAATATAATTTTGTTTAGATGTACACAATGTTCATATTTATCGTGATAATGATAATACATAGTTTAACGCAAGGTTTACCTTCCATAGAAGATGAATTTCATGCTATTTGTCAATGCCCATTGTATCATAAGTTAAGAAAATTATATATAGATGTAACTTACGGATCGAATAACTCTTCACAACTTTTTTAAAATTAATGAAATCCCACAATAAGCAAGAAATACTGAACTTATCTATTTATTTATTCAAGGCAGAGATATTGCACCAAACAAACGTTGAAATGTTACCCTATATATACCCTATTACACCGTATTAATTATGTTATACCCTGTATGTACTATGGGCCTGATGGCCTCTCATACTAAATAAACTTACTTGCTTACATAGTTTAACCGTCATTGCATGGCTTCAAACTACAATTACAATGAGGAGAGAAATACATGTGAGGCTTTTTCTTTCAGTATCTCCGAAATAACGACGCTTTCGCCCCATGGCTTCGTCAAGTCACCCATTGAAGTTAATCCCGATAACTCGGAGCAGTATTACGTCAACATCACGTGGACACCCATTGCCACGCAACAGGGACCCAACATATTCTGTTTCTACGCCGTGGACAGTGTTGGGTAAGTCCCTCTATCAATTGGCTCTAAATATACAAATGAATAACGTTATATCACGGAAACAGTTGCATTGCTAAGTTACTGCCTGTCAATTGGTTACGTGTGCATGGCTCCCACCTCAGGCCGTATTCTGCAGGCATCACAGTATATGTATTTCGTGCGCGCATGCGTGTTGCACGCGAGCTGGGCAGCCAGCCAGGCTACCGTAGAACGCCGTTACGTGTTAATGTGGTGTGCGTGAGCAAGACCCAAAGCCAGCCGTTGGGTTATTTTTAGAAACGTTTTAGCACGCACTGGCGGTTCCAGGGTGCTCAGGCCACCGGCCTCCTTGGGCCGCAATGCATTAACAACGCAACAACGGTTTACATGACATGCTCTTAAGTCGGCTCGCATATCAGCATAACATCCCTGAAAGGATTAACTCAAAGGATTATTCAAACTTAAAGGATAGCATTAATGTCAGTCTTATTTAAATGTTTATCCCGGCGCTGCTCCTTACGGTGTGTGATATACGAGATCACTGAATAATGTCCTAAACTCGTCTTCCTTTCAGGCTGACGAGCAACCAGCGTTGTGTCACTATTGTGGTCGGATGTAAGTAATAGTATTTCTCAGTCGACGATGACACCTATGTAGGCTCGTTTTGTCACTATCAGTGTTACAACAAGTCAGTGGTAGTTTCATCAAGTGGACAGTGATAAGATCTTTCATAAGAATCTCGTAAATCGTTGACCTAAGGAAAAAGCAAACGTATTTAATCGTAACAATTAGAAACATATATTAAAATAATACGAATGACATTACGATCGTTACTGTCCCAATCTGATTGCATAACGCTTATTGTCGCTGCAGGTAATTATGGTTGATTAGCAGCCATTTGTCTGCGTAAGACGATGAATTTGTACCTTATAAAGATGAAACCCAGTGAAATTAACCTGTACAGATTAGGTTACAAGCTGGTGTATTATGTTCCCGCATTGTTATCATGTAGCCGTATATTGCTATCTGGTTGTGGTTCACAGCTGAGGCCATCGAGCCCTCCGTCCGTGGTGTCTGTAGATCCACAGGGGGTCGTGGCACCCAACACCTCCACCTGGACCGTCACCTTCAACAAGGCGGTGAGTCACTGGCTGGTCCATCGGGGAATAAATATTAATCACAGTATCGATGGACTGAAATCCATCGTTTCATCGCGGGTTGGTTAGCCAGGGACCGGATCAGGATTTGGGATTAGGGTGGGGGGTCAAAGGGGTAACGTTTTCGCAATTATACCATTTGCCCTCCCATGCAGTCCTCGATTTATAACATGAGTAACTTAATCTCAGGTAACGTCGTTAAATTATCTCTTGGAGTATAACGACTGACGTGTCAGAAACGTTGCAGTTCGTCCGACCGCACCAAACGACGATGCTGCACTTCATTGATGAGGCCACAGGACAGTCGGTTCGGTCGCTAGATGTCAGCACCTCCCAGGCCGTTGAGTACCCTTTGTCCGAAAATGACACGACGCTGGTCATCCACACGAGCGTATCGTTTGTGGAGGGGAACTTCTATTACATCCTGTGGGAGGAAGGTAAGTTAACTCTCTCGGAATCATGCCATATCTAGGCTACCAACGCCATAGCCAGTCATGGTATATGATCACCATGATATACATGTGATCTGCTATATGGTCATTAGACAACTCATGACATGAATTTAACTGTATCTCGACGTAAACCTGCATATATGTCCAGTTTTTTGGCCTTTGTTCTGTGCAATGGGCGGTTTAAGTATGACTATGGAGCTTTGGCTTCCTTGCACCTGCTGTAGGTCTGGCTACTGGCACCAGTGCCTGTCTGGAGGGCTCAACGGCAGTCACAGACCCAACGTTTTGGCGATTCCAGATCGGTATGTGAGCTTATAATATACATATTTACCCGAGACTGATTCAGTACTTAGGTAGAGGTCTAAATAAAGCGGCCAAAGGGCACATATCCTATTAGATAACCGCGCACCGAGTACCGACGTATGTCTAAGTGTGGCTGTTTTGTTTGTTGTCCTCACGTATAAGATATGTTTGCTTTAAGAAATAAAACAATATGAACAGAAACAGGCATGTGACTAAAGAAATATAAACCGCCTTGTTTTGACAGCTGTTCCCACCACTACGACAACCACAACCGTTGCCACGACGACCACCACCCGACCCCTGGACTGCTCCACGTGCGACTACTTCCAGAGCGTGTGTTACATGGTGGACCCCGAGGACTGCCAATGCTACTACCGCTGTCAGCAGTACCCCGACGGGAGCCACATTCGTCACGACCAGGAGTGTTGCCCGACAGGACTCCTCTGGGACAGCGCCGCCCTCACCTGCAACTGGCCAGCTAGTGTCGTCACTTCCGGTTGTAAGACCGCGCCGGCCACGCCGCCGCCTCTGGGACATAGCACGACCACGACCCTCGCTCCTGACAGTGAGTCAGCTTTTGTAGTCCGAGTGATTGGTCAGCTAAAGGTGGGCTAAAACTGCAAACAAATGGAACTATGCGTTCGTCTTTATGTTATACTTTAGTTATACTGTCTCAGAAGCCAGGCTACCGAGCCTGAGGAGGGGAGGGGTATGGCGTGACCAAGCACATAAGGCTGTATGCAAAACTGTCACTACAAACGTCTTGTCGATAGTCTCAATGCTCTCCCCAGTTAACAAAGAGATCAAACTCAAATTGTGCCAAAATGCTCATCAATCATCTCTTGACTCTGCTGTGGACCATGTGATCCGCTATTTGTAACTAAGGTTACAGGGATATCTGTTATAAATATATAAATTGTTATGTACCATTTCGCTTTCAGACAACTGCCCCTACCCTGTGGACCCGTCCGACCCCAGCAGATACATCATGTACATCCCCCCGACCCAGCAGGTCTCCATGCCGTGCGGTGACGGCATGGTGTGGGACGAGGAGGCCTGTATCTGTGACTCAGGAAATTCACCCCCCGCTGGCGGTAGGCTGAACAACTCACCACAGTCAGAAACTCATGCTATTTGCATAGAAAGTTCACACTGAAAAATTTTCAATATATTCCTTGCATTTCATTGCCGAATTATGTATAACGCATTACGCCATGTTGCACTGTCCGTACATACAAAGTCACATTCAAAGTCTTTATATGTACGTTCTTTCTTAACCAGATTCTAATTTCGGGGTCAGCACCATAGCTTAGAAGAGAGAGACACCACATATATCTAAATATCCGAGCAATTGAAAGCACTGATTACACCAATAATGTGGTCGACACTTGATTCGCTAGGTGGCTGCTTGGACGAGTTCCTGCTGTCCTTCACCTTTGACGAGACGTTTAATGACGTGGGGTGCCAGAAGGCATACAGTGATCAGTACGGTAATCCGCAGCTGGGATGGGACGCCAAGAAGAACATGGCACTGCAGCTGGACGGCCGTAGCAGACTGGCTACCGAGTTCCTCACCAACTGGTACGTTGGGTCCCCTGGGCTCCTTCTATTGGATTCCCTGTCCCCATCCCATTGCCCTCAGACTGGCTGCCGAGTTCCTCACCAACTGGTACGGGGACTCCCCTGAACCCCTTCCATTGGATTCCCTGTCCCCATCCCATTGCCCTCAGTCAGGTTGCCGAGTTCCTCACCAACTGGTACGTTGGGTCCCCTGGGCTCCTTCTATTGGATTCCCTGTCCCCATCCCATTGCCCTCAGACTGGCTGCCGAGTTCCTCACCAACTGGTACGGGGACTCCCCTGAACCCCTTCCATTGGATTCCCTGTCCCCATCCCATTGCCCTCAGACTGGCTGCCGAGTTCCTCACCAACTGGTACGGGGACTCCCTTGAGCCCCTTCCATTGGATTCCCTGTCCCCATCTCATTGCCCTCAGACAGGTTGCCGAGTTCCTCACCAACTGGTAGTGGACTCCCCTGAACCCCTTCCATTGGATTCCCAGTCCCCGTCCCATTGCCCTCAGACTGGCTGCCGAGTCCCTCACCAACTGGTAGTGGACTCCCCTGAACCCCTTCCATTGGATTCCCTGTCCCCGTCCCATTGCCCTCAGTCTGGCTGCCGAGTTCCTCACCCACTGGTACGTGGACTCCCTTGAGGCCCTTCCATTGGCTGCCCTGTCCCCGTCCCATTGCCTTCTCACTGGCTGCCGAGTTCCTCACCCACTGGTATGTGGACTCCCTTGAGGCCCTTCCATTGGATTCCCTGTCCCCGTCCCATTGCCTTCTCACTGGCTGCCGAGTTCCTCACCAACTAGTACGTGGACTCCCTTGAGCCCTTCCATTGGATTCCCTGTCCCCGTCCCATTGCCCTCAGTCTGGCTGCCGAGTTCCTCACCCACTGGTACGTGGACTCCCTTGAGGCCCTTCCATTGGATTCCCTGTCCCCGTCCCATTGCCTTCTCACTGGCTGCCGAGTTCCTCACCAACTGGTACGTGGACTCCCTTGAACCCCTTCCATTGGATTCCCTGTCCCCATCTCATTGCCCTCAGACTGGCTGCCGAGTTCCTCAACAACTGGTACGTGGACTCCCTTGAGCCTCTTCCATTGGATTCCCTGTCCCCATCCCATTGCCCTCAGACTGGCTGCCGAGTTCCTCACCAACTGGTACGGGGACTCCCTTGAGCCCCTTCCATTGGATTCCCTGTCCCCATCTCATTGCCCTCAGACAGGTTGCCGAGTTCCTCACCAACTGGTAGTGGACTCCCCTGAACCCCTTCTATTGGATTCCCAGTCCCCGTCCCATTGCCCTCAGACTGGCTGCCGAGTCCCTCACCAACTGGTAGTGGACTCCCTTGAGGCCCTTCCATTGGATTCCCTGTCCCCGTCCCATTGCCCGCAGACTGGCTGCCGAGTTCCTCAACAACTGGTACATTGAGTCCCTTCAACCCCTTCCATTGCAATGAGACTGGCTGTTTTCTTCGACGGAGGACACTTTTTCTCTTGCGGCAGGTTTGCTGGCCAGAATATCCGAGACTGGTCCGTGAGCCTCTGGTTCAAGTCAACCTCTGCAAGTGGGACGACAGGGCTGGTCACCAATGACAACTGTGACGGTCAGCCTGGGTTCACGATGTACCTGGATCCCTCCGGACACCTTGTCGCCAACATCAACACCGACAGCGGTCATTTTCAGGTCACCTCCCCAAACACGGTGAGTGAGAGCGGTCATTTACAGGTCATTCCCTACCACGGTGAGTGAGAGCGGTCACTTGCAGGTCACCTCCATTACCACGGTGAGTGAGAGCGGTCACTTGCAGGTCACCTCCATTACCACGGTGAGTGATAGCGGTCACTTACAGGTCACCTCCATTACCACGGTGAGTGAGAGCGGTCACTTGCAGGTCACCTCCATTACCACGGTGAGTGATAGCGGTCACTTGCAGGTCACCTCCATTACCACGGTGAGTGATAGCGGTCTCTTGCAGGTCACCTCCATTACCACGGTGAGTGAGAGCGGTCACTTGCAGGTCACCTCCATTACCACGGTGAGTGATAGCGGTCTCTTGCAGGTCACCTCCATTACCACGGTGAGTGATAGCGGTCTCTTGCAGGTCACCTCCATTACCACGGTGAGTGATAGCGGTCGCCTTCAGGTGATTCCTTACCACGGTGAGTGAGAGCGTCACTTACAGGTAATTCCCTACCACGGTGAGTGAGAGCGGTCACTTGCAGGGCACCTCCCCTGCCACGGTGAGTGAGAGCGGTCGCTTTCAGGTCACCTCCATTACCACGGTGAGTGATAGCGGTCGCCTTCAGGTGATTCCTTACCACGGTGAGTGAGAGCGTCACTTACAGGTAATTCCCTACCACGGTGAGGGAGAGCGGTCACTTACAGGTGATTCCCTACCACGGTGAGTGAGAGCGGTCACTTACAGGTCACCTCCATTACCACGGTGAGTGATAGCGGTCGCCTTCAGGTGATTCCTTACCACGGTGAGTGAGAGCGTCACTTACAGGTAATTCCCTACCACGGTGAGGGAGAGCGGTCACTTGCAGGTCACCTCCCCTGCCACGGTGAGTGAGAGCGGTCGCTTTCAGGCCATTCCCTACCACGGTGAGGGAGAGCGGTCACTTACAAATCTTTTCCTACCTCGCTGAGTGAGAGCGGTCACTTCCAGTTCATTCCCTACCACGGTGAGTGAGAGCGGTCACTTTCATGTCATTCCCTACTACGCTGAATGGGAGCGGTCACTTACAGTTCATTCCCTACCGCGGTGAGTGAGAGCGGTCGCTTGCAGGTCATTTCATAGCACGGTGAGTGAGAGCGGTCACTTACAGGTCATTCCCTAACACGATGCGTATTAGCAGTCGGTTACAGGTGGTCGACCCCTAGGTTAATACGTATATAGTTTATTTCAGAATATCAGGTTTATGTGTGACTACGAGCAATTATGTGCAGTGTATTATGCAGTATCATTGTTCCTCAAATCTGACCTTCACGGTCACCGCTGTTACCCGAAAGTATATATAATTATCCCGAAATGAATTTCGGGAAATAAAAGGTTTGCATTTTCTTACACCATGGTAGGAGTTTATACCTTAAATCTAAAATTTACTGATGACGTCACTCCATTGTCCTCCCACAACATTATTTTTTCTGAAATGCATTGTGTTTGAATCATGAGAGCTTGTTACATAAGTAACTCTTATCCACCTGTCTGTTTTTCTATCTCATATTCTAAGGTGATTTAAATGGTTATGTTGATCAAAGTTGATGCTACATTAGCAGTTCATTTTCTTGCCCCTAGGTGTCGTCCTATGACTGGCATTATGCCGCCATGGTATACAACGGGGACACGCTGGTTCTCTATCTGAATGGCGCAGAGGTCAGACGCACCACCGCCAACGGTACGTCTTAACACCGCTCATACAACACCACAGCCAACGGTACGTCTTAACACCGCTCATACAACACCACAGCCAACGGTACGTCTTAACACCGCTCATACAACACCACAGCCAACGGTACGTCTCAACACCGCTCATACAACACCACAGCCAACGATACGTCATAACACCGCTCATACAACACAACAACCAACGGTAGGTCTTAAAGTGTTCGTGCCACGCCAAGGCAACTTTAGGTCATATTAATCCTCTGTGTTTCCACGCTTATATTATCGAGCTGTAACGCCCCAAATAGTAGGATGGCATACTTTTTCCACTTGTTTTCGCACTTACCAATTTAACTCCTGCGAGCGAGGAAAGTGACGTCAAAGGGGAATACAAAAGCATGTGCTTTTATATTGAGACTCAGATATTCTCTCTGCTCATTGGGTTGAACTCAACAAAACGCACCCAACCATAAAAACAATACACGCCCTCGACCACAGATGTCTACGCACTGCATCAAAGCTCACCTGTCAATCTTGTGACATCATTGGGGAATTTTTAAATAACGCTCAGATGGGGCCCATTTCGGTCACCGGCGGGTGTCGAACACACGATCTCGCGTCAGCCACTCTACCAATTCGGATAAAAGTGTGATACCTCTAGCCGAATTCGGTAGGAATAGTTTGATTCACTGTTACTACTACTACAAACTTAGCTCAATAGGAGTGTAGTAACTGTACTGATCACACAATCAGATAATTTGACCTACATGCTATACATGTGCATGGGAAAATCTAATGACGTTGTTTGACATCTTGGTGTACATGAAAACTCAGTGGAATCGGGATATTGGTTAAAGAGGCTCGGGTAAAACTGCAAATTCATGACCAATTAAGTTTATGGGCTACAAAACGGCGTAAGGACACATGCATTGTCTACATCAACCTGCTTCCCATTCTAGGCTCCATGCTGAACACGCATTGTCCGCTTACCATGGGACAAGCTGGATCGGATCCGGAACAGGGTTTTCTGCTGGGATTCATGGACCAGGTGAGTCCTAAAACGTATAAATTACAGCTACCAGACGTTATGCGTCTTCGCGTTATCTTAAGGTAAAATTATGTATCTAAAAAACTGAGTGACTGACCAAGCAGTACCTGACAAATCATAACTGATGTTAATTTTTAACCCGGATAATCAGAGAAACAGTTTATTTTTTATAATGGTCGCCAAAGTACGCATTAACGTCATATAAGATTTTTTATAGTTGAATTGGACAGGGTTGAAACAATACCACGTTGATACTTGTTGTAGCCATTAACATATGATCTGATACCCGAGGTAAAGCCATTCTCTTAATGTTTCATGCTTGAACACACATTAGTCTGCAGTATGTCTACTTCTAATTGTACTGTTCTAGGTGCTCATCTATGATGAAGAACTACCTGCCTCCGATATCACCAGTCTGTACAATCACCCATAGAGGTGATTGGACGCATTCTGTCTGCCCCATCACCCCAACTCTACCCGGGTGGCTGCAGTCTTACAATCCCATATAGAGGTGATTGAACGCATTTTGTCTGCCCCATCACCCCACCTCTACCCGGGTGGGTGCAGCATGTATCATCACCCATAGAGGTGACAGGACGCATTCTGTCTGCCCCATCACCCACCTCTACCCGGCCGGGTGGCTGCAGCCTGTACCATCACCCATAAAGGTGATTGGACGCATTCTGTCTGCCCCATCACCCCACTTCTACCCGGTGGCTGTGGCCTGTGCCAGGACCCGAGGATGACTGCAGTCTATATATATAAACAGAAATTAACTACATTAATATCGTTGCACTAAATTACAATAGCACATATTTTTCTACACAGTAATAATACGTAATGAGAACAGGGATGAACAACTTCAGATCAGGTCAAAATAACTTTATACATTAAAGAAATTAGCAGCAATTTGTTTTGCACGTATTTATAAAGGTCATATAATTTGTGAATACCTTATGTGCTTTTCATTGATCAATAAAAAAAAACATGCAGTATAACTAGCTCTCTTTGCGTCATTTGTGCCAAATAGGTGGCCCAATATTTTCCCCGAATTGTCCAGCATGTCTAATTCCATACTGTTTAAGTCTTACATATATCTTTGGAAGCTATTTGCTCTCGAATCTTGGATAATTGTTCGACTGTCTGAATCTACTATTATGCGTTCCTTAGTCGTTCACTTTGATTGCTATTTATCGTTCCTGGTTTGATAAGGTCTTATGCAAGCAATATCCCTTCGTAATATACCGTTTTTACATACGTTCGGGTACCAGATTTGTATGTGGATATCCTTCACTCGTTGAGACACTTTAATGTGACGGTTTAATCCAATATTTGATCGTTTTGAACACGCTATTATATTGAGTTAATAGACAGCATAATTCACCGAGAGCAGCCAGATTCAACTTGGATTTGCCAACTCCCAGCATGTATTTGCAATACTTAACATGAATCTTTTCGATGTCCTCTATACAGCTAAGCCCCACATTTTCTGCGCCATGCAATAAAACAGGAAGCACCATGAAATTAAACAGTTTTAACTGACCTCCTGTTTGAATTTCGGTGCGTCTTATTTCTGTAGCCGTCTTATGTGCGTGATCTCATATTATTGGACTATGAATAGTCATATATCTGTTAGCGGTAGTGCTCACAAACTTTCGGAGCATTATACCGAACCGATAGACATTCCCATGTTACGTAATTGTAGGGCTTAAGTAGTAAAATTAACCCAACATATTTTGCAGTTAAAACAGTATTCAATATGTGGAAATTTAAAAACGAGTGCTTTCATCGTTTGTTTTAATTTGTAGATTTGATCGCTAGGAAGAATATCAAATAAAAAGCTACTTGAAAGAAACGGTTGGTTGTATATTTAGGACGCTTTAACAACCTTTGGTCAGATCGCGTCAATGATAGAAGGGCGGGAGAGCGGAGCCGTGTCCCCCGGGGGTAACCCGCTACTCTTTGCAAAGGACATGGTATCTTTATCTTGCGACAACACAGACATGGCTGCAGCGGGCCGCGAATCACCGATCCACGTGCCGTTAGGCTCTCAGGTGATCAGAGCGCTGAATGCCAGCGCTTTGACCCACTGAGCTATCGAGGGGGTCCCTGAGGGAAACGGAAGACCAACACAAATGCCAACACAACCACACAAATATGTTGTCTGGGCTTTTCTGTCGTTGTCTGCCATATCCACGTTATGTGCGGATCCATTGGAACACAATCCGTTTGAAAATAAAGATATTTTAATGCATATTTCAACTTATTACAGCCAGTAAAGCTCTTATTCGCAAATTTTACACTACTGCGATGTTATATGTCGCTCACACGATAAGCAATTATCTCTATAATAACTGAGATAAACCACAAAACCACCATCCCGTCGGATGTGTGTAGCGGTACAGATTTCAATGGCGACCCAGGTGGGACGGCTGAAGGGGGCCTTCACGCCTTTATGGTGGCAGGAACGTCGGTGCCTTGCTCCGGGAAACCTGATCACAAACTACGTTACTAGCCTGCGTGGGACCAAGCTGTCTATAGTTTGTGTGTTGACTGATGACAGTCAGGCCCATCCACCTGGCCGGAATAGGACTGTACAGTCACTACGGGATCTTATCGAGACCCCACGAGACAGGAAAACTTATGCTCTACGTCAGTGCCTAGCATCAACGGCCTGTACCTGCTGCCTACCTTCCGGTTAAAGCTGTCCTTGGCCGCACAACTGACCACTGAAATTCTGCGCATATCAGAATTATAACCATCCGAGTAGATTTGTGTAATATATGAGCGGTTAGACAGTTGAAAAACCAGAATGCGGTTGCCTCATGAGTGACTGTCAGTGTCAGGCGATCTAATGTGTTGCGCGGGGTTTTCCATGTCGTATGACGCAATAATCATCACGACTCGCATGTCTGCGCGCGGTATCTAAAGTTACTTAACAACGCTCCTTATATGGACTGACCAGGCGAGGAAAATGGTGTGCCGTTTGTCCAGAAATGTAAACATCGGTGAATTGCCTCAAAATACAACGCTTCCAAGAGTCTCATCCAACGGATCACATGCATGATGGAGAGATAAATGTCTTATCTTTGATTATATTATGATTTCGTAGTTAGCAATGCCTGGACCAAAGCAAACAAAAATAGTTTCACACCCACTCGATTCTTAACGCCCAAACCGCGCAGCTGGCCGGTTCCCAGCATTCAAACGTTGACTACAATGAGTGCGCGTCAAGCAGGTGTAGCAAGGCACCAGCGGGATGCGCACTCGTTCTAAGAGCACGTGTTTTTGTGTTGGTCCCCAAAAGACCTAAACCGGAAATAGAACCCGCGAGAACTGTACAGCCCTATAGTGATGTTCTCCGTGTCAGTGTAACACAGATACCGTTGAGTTACTATGAATAATATCTTCTGTTATCCGTTATGCTATATTAGCGCATTATGTTTATTACCTTATGAGAACAACTATAATTTCATGGGACCATTTCACTAGATGTTTTTAAACTTGCGTTGTCAATTTTTCAGCGTATTAAAAGGCGGCGTTTCACCATACATGTCTTAATTAGTTACAGGTGTTAATTGGAAAATCATCAGCAAACAAGATGCAATTCTTTGTGATGGCTTTTTATAACGCTATCAGAACGTAGTTGGTAAAGTATATCCATTACGAACTTTCAGTGAACTCTTCACAATGATTATGTCAATAAAATGATTTTCTTTTCAGTGCCAGCATAATAATAGACGGTAGGCCATATTATGTTGTTATGTGAAATTATTCGACAGAAAGAACGACGTATTAACCTCTGTCTTGTGAACTAAAGCAGACTGTCATGAGGCCAGGCGCTTTCTTCATCCTCCTCGGAGCGTGTCTGACTCCGCCATGGATCTCCGTTGCCATGGCAACTTTCAAAACACGAAAGCTACCATGCATTAATCAGGTTGTTTGCTTTGCTTCTGTGTAACTGATAAACATCTTCGCCTGCCCCCTCGGGCATACAACCAGTATTCTGACGTGGCCGACCATGTAATTCGATTGTCCTAGGCAGTCGCGCAATTGGTTATGTCTCTTTCTAGCCTGCTACTTGGTCCACGTGCCCCATGGCCTCGCATTAACCCGGCCGCTCATTAAGTTGGCTGCCGGGGGGGACGCGAAGGGGGAGGGGCGGAGGGGGGTCTAGGGATTAGCCGCATTAGCAGGATGCAATAAAAAGGCAGTGCATTGTGTAATCGTCCTAATCGTGTACTGTTATTGTCAGGGCGTGAAGTGGCAGAAGTGAAATGGAAGAATTGACAAATGCACATCAAGGCAACGAACGTGTACTGTTATTTTCAGGGCGTGAAGTGGCAGAAGTGAAATGGAAGAAGTGACAAGTGCATATCAAGGCAACGACCGTGCACGGTTATTTTCAGGGCGTGAAGTGGAAGACCTGACAAGTGCCAGTCATGAGCAGCTTTAGCGCCAAATGATTAATCTTCACAGTAAGATCATATTTGACCCACTTAATGCCTCGATCCAAACAAGTTATGAGTCGTATATGCACCGCTTCACTATGCAAATCCCCGTACAAAATACAAATAACTTGTCGCACATGTAGGAGTCACTTTAGCCGCAACGTTGTGGGGTTGTTGCCAAGAACAAGCAGGGAGGGAGGGAGGTACGACTGGACGCCTGTTAAAACTGGCACGTAACGGGACAATTTATTCACTTGCGAGCTTACAATACTGTATTATCGCTCACAATAACAAAGATCATAATTCATATCTTTGCTAACGCACCTGCGCCTTCATCTTCATCTTCAGAGATTGTTCTAATTTCAACAAGAACGACAACTTAAACGTTTTTCAACTCCGTTTGCCAGGAAATCATTATTATAAATGAAAATGTGATGGTGGGCGAGTATTCCTAGCTTGTGTTCCACGAAATTTTCGGTTGTCAGCTGCAAGATCGACCCTAACTACTGAAAGCAATATATGGAGCCGAGTTACTGCGCACTTCGCCATTTGTCGTCCATGTCGCACGTTAATCATGAAAACTATAAATGTTACTTAGGGTACCGGTTACTTAGGGTACCGAGTGTTGGGATTTGTTTCTTTAGAAGAATAAATGTGTTTTCAACACTGACGTCAACCTGGGATTTTACCACAAGAAAAATACATGTAAAGTGGTGAAGGTAAAAAATTACGGACTCTCGTGTCCAAAAGTCAATCGTCACGCCAGGCGACCTTATGTCATCAGGGCTTAAGTTCATCATATATGGTGTTTGTGGGGTTCTCTTTGTCAACAACAACGGTCGGTCCACTTGGTTCCCACCGCCCTTCCCACCCCCCAACCCGGCCGCTTGCCCATTAGCTGTTGTGCCGTGCACGCATGCCAACCCCCCTTCCCCTGGCCCCTCCCCCCGCCCCTCGACCATCCGCCGCCCGCTACCCACGGCCTCCTGCTTTCTTATTGGCTCTCGATCGGCGGCCACATCAAGCGGCGACCACATCGGGCGTACACCGTTAGAGGCATCTTCATCTGGTTCTTTATCCATTTTTTTAATCTTCACATATTAATTGACGTATTTCTTACTGTTCAACAAGATGTCGGACCACTTTCATTTTAAATTTGCTTTATTTATCAGACTGTGCCAAGTCACTCATCTGTTTTGGGGTAATAGATAACACCGGCTTTAAGGAAAAAGAAAAACCCGCGTGAAATTTCTTCCTAAGGAGTGTCACTAAACGGCGTTTGACTATGGCCATACAATGCCTTGGGCTTCTACCCATGTCCCAAGAAATTGCCTATAAGCCATGTGAACCTTAACTATCGTTCTTGTCGGCGGCGCATGTAAGATGGTTCAGCACGTAACGAAATGTAGACGGGAACGAATACAAAGTCCTCTGGCGTCCTGGTCTTTTAATGTCTGGCTGAACGATGCCAATGGTTTCGGTTTGTCAACCACGTATTCCGTTGTCAGTAGGATGTGGTATCCATTTTTTTCCGGTTTGCAGTAGTTGATCCATACGGCCACTCTCTGCTTCGACTCACGCCGCTAGGGCTCCGTTATATCTTTTTTGTCGCCTGCGTCCTCAATGCATTTTCACACTCGCTCGCCAGGGCGGCGCTGCGCAAATGGATAGGAACCCATGGATAACCCTAATAACACATGAAATCAGGTGATGAAAAGAAATAGTTTTGTCACAATTATAACTTTTTCGAAAGGGTACAAGATGCGTTTGCTGCATTAAATACACAAAGCTCGTTATTTTTATGTTTGATTCTTGAAAATTATAATGTGGCAAGAAATTACAGCTGATTTGACCGTTTTTCAACAATCTTGAAATTTGTCCCCGGCCGACAGCAGCGGTCAAAGCTAGCTTGCATAGCGCCACCGAGCGGGGAGCTTGCCACACGGCGTTGCGTTCAGTATTACTCCGACGGATAACCTGATGGTGAAGGAAGTATAATTGAACAAGAGTTCAGCCATCTGACATGACGGTAACTTCAGCCTCTTTTCTGCATACCTAATATTCTGCACACCAGCGCGCTTCCAGAGAGGCAACACAAACAATAAACATTGCATTGTTGGTAGAGATGGAGTTTGCAGCAAGGTAATGACCTTGAGCCAAGAAAGTGTCGTCCAGATAGGCTTCGTTGTGAAGCGCCGTTTCAATAGCTGGACGGGCCCTGATCTCTGCATGGTGGTCCTGGCCGTCAAACACTTCCGGCTCAGCGAAGACAGCTGCCATCGTGGTAGAGCTTTAAATGTATGAGGGAAACATTGGCCAAAAACAGCGACGAGGTTTCATCTACTTGTCCAATCAAATACAAATCACCTACTTGTCCAATGTGTCAAAGAGCTTTCGCACCTTGTTTGCAGACTTTGATAATAGTCGCTCTCTTCTCGTCTCCTGTGATATGGTTTTAGAGGTCACAGTCTCGTTCTCCCAATTTTCCGCTTACCAAGTCGATGATGGGCATTGCTCCCTGGTGGGGTCAGAACTTTTGCCAAATTAGCAGGAATAACACCAGTTAATACTAGAGGGTTCTGGGTTATCAAAATTGGTACCTAATCACTGACGTCGGTTGGTGCAAGCGGCCGCTTCAAGTATTGCCATGTGACGTGGACAGGATCCCCTTGCGTGGAGTCAGTGATCTTTCGATGGCTTCTATTGCAAGACTGAAGAGAGAGAACAAGACTGAATAGCATTGTCATCTGGCGCACTCACAAGGACTGCATCTGGGGGACCGTGACTTGGAAAAACAGCTTCAGCTGTCAAGTGGGCCAGGTATCTATGGCGCTCCGTGGACTGACACTTGTGCGCATGTTGATGGTGCTGCACTCTCATCAGGCGACTAAGCATCTCCAGCTGGAACGTTTTGAACTTCAGGTGCTTGCATTGCCGGACGCAGGGGATCTTGGCGGAGAGTGCCTTGTTCAACGGGTAACTTCCGCTTTTCCTAAATGATTTAGTTATGACTCCAGGAGCCATTGTTTTCTAGAAAAAAAACATGAAACACAACGGGAACTATTTACTTGCTTATCCATGTATCCCAAGTAACATTTTTGCACTGTTTATAGCCTCGCTTAATTGTGCTTTCATTGTCCTATAAATCGCGACGTCACATGATTGCAGGATGTGCGTTAGCTTAGTGGGAATAGTAGCGTAATAAGTTAATAAGCATTATTTGCTATAGCGAGATATTGGTTGGATATGTACGGGCGCTCCATCTTTAAGGAGTAGCAGTGGCCTTTCAGCAGAGACTTGTCTGAGGAAGCTCTTCTTACGTTGCGAAATGTCCGCCCGCAAATTTCGTTGCAAAATGTCCGCCCAAAAATCAATTCATCGTTGCAAAATGTCCGCCCGTTGCAAAATGTCCACCCAAAAATCGATTCATCTTTGCAAAATATCCGCTCGTTGCAGGGTGTCTTTGTCGCGTGATCAGCTCTATATGCCTATCATTTCTTGCTATATCATAGAGCGCTTGTCATGAGCGCTCTAGAAGTGAGACCATATAGGTACGCGAGTCGGATGATTCAAGCCTCGCTATGGTCATGTCTCTTTGATCGCAGGATAAAGATCCCATTACCTCATTCGCAAGGGTTCCCCGAGCAACTCTCAGCATTATGGGTGCCCTGCGGCGACCCCCCATCCCCTTTCTCCAACCCTCTCCACCCCCATGTCCCCACATACCCCCTCTCCACCTCCCACCTCCTTGCTATAAACATTTTAGCATTTGATGTTTTGTTACGTTACTTCACAGTTTTTTCATTAAGTTATAATAGCGACTTCAGTTTGTTTGCTATTATTAAATGTTAACTTTTAAGTGAAGGAGGAACAGATGCGGACGAGTGACTTCACAATGGATGATGCCGATACCCAGGGGCGGGGGGGGGGCGGGTACTTAATACATTGCTGGGGTAAAGGAGGTTCCGCGGTAAAGCCCCTCCCCCCTTTTTTCACCTCCAATATCCACACTCGGAAGGGGTATTTTTTCCCGGCAACCAGCTCCATGAACGTACATTTCCAGACCGCCCCTCCCCCCCCGGTCAAGTTTTAAAATATCCGCGCTATAGGGGTATCTTTTTCATCACTAGATGGGTATAATAATAATAATATGTCCCAATATGCACTGTAGTCACAGCGACATGCTGGAGCCTTTGCAGCGTCCAGCCGTGGGAAAGATTACAAAGCCGCGCGGATACGAATTATGTATGTTATCATTCCTTTGAACTCCCGTTGCATGAGTTCGTGCTCAAAACTAGACTGCCCCTTACGTCATCATCCCTTATTGTAAGCCGTTCGCCGATAAGGGATTTTACCTTCTGATATGTGTCCATTTGTACATGTAGGCTACTTCCTGATGGCATTTACCGCGATAAATATAGATATTTATCGAATCAAATCGGAGTCGTGTTTCCAAATCACACAAAATCTATTTCTTTATTTCCAGGTCGCGATGAATAAAATGGAACACTCTCCGCATAGAATGGAAGGGGCGGATACATGATATAAATTGACGATTTTGCAATTCATGATTATTTAATATTAAGATTTTTAGTTCACAATTAATGAAAATTCTTGATAATGACGATCTGCTAATAACCCATTCCCAGTTCATGGTGAAATGAAAAGCCCATTCACGAGGAACGGAAATCCCCCTCCCCCCCTCATTATAACATAATATATTACATGTTACTTACAGCTGTTACTGATGCAGCATCACGCAAGGGAAAAGGCACGTACATTAATGTTCGAATAGCCTTTGCTTTAGAAATAAAGAAATATGTGTCTTTTAACCTGGATCGATCTATTTAGCCGGCTCGATCAAAATGAGCAATCGTCAATTTCTCGATTCACCAATAATTATTGTCTCTGTTATGCTGCATATAAATATATAATATAATTGTCCATGTCGATTTTTTGGGTAGGTGCCACCTACCCAAAAAAATCCACATGGACAATTATATATTGCTTTGTTGCCAACCACGCGAGGGCTGGACCGGGCCAAGAAGCCCCACGAGGCTATGAATAATGGTTGAAACAAGCCCCAGTGTCAGGGTCCGACACATTGTCATAGTTTACAGATGGCATGTTTTACTAAATCTTACTTTTGCATACGCTTTATGCTTGGAATATTGGCGTAGTTCATTGCTCGATTACCCACTTAGTCAAAAGCATTCCGACTTCAGCGGCAAACCCGCCTAGCTGTTGCCTGTGCACCCCTGCCTCCACCCCTCCCAATTCTCCTCATTCCAAGTAAATGTTATTAGGTGATAAAAAGGCGCCCCAGTCTCCGAGTCACCCTACCCCAACCGTCTTTCTGTGGAGAATCCTTGAAACCGCCACTGGATCCCACCCGGGGATCCCAAGTGTGCCCTCATCCATTCTATGTATCTGCCTACACACACGAAATGTAATGGAATGTTCTGTCTGCGATTGTATATTTGGGCTGCGTTGAAGTTTCCTGTAGTTCACGTTGACGTTTATCCAGAAGCTCGTTAGGGCCCTTCAACTTGTTTTTCATTTTCATCAAAATTTGTTCGGCTTTTCAACCAGGAGTTAAATATTCAAACCCGGAGTAGATGTTTTTAACCGGAAATAAATTACTATAACCGGGAATTAATGATTCAAACCAGGAGTAAATGATTCAAACCGGGAATAAATAATTAAAGCTGGGAATAAATAATTAAAGCCGGGATTAAATATAAAAACCGGGAATGCAACGGCGAAGAGATGGTCGGGTGGACATTTCGCAAGGATAAATTGTTTTTTGGGCGGACATTTTGCAACGGGCAAACATTTTGCAACGATGAATTGATTTTTGGGCGGACATTTTGCAACGAAATTTGCGGGCGGACATTTTGCAACGTAACACACGGTGACCCTGACAGGAGAGCCGGAAAGAGCGACTGGTGCCATCGTCGAGTTTTTCTTCAATATAACTAAAGCCGTGGGCAACGAGCCATTGAGCACCAACAAAGGGCAGCCAATTGAATATGTATAGCCAAGAGATACGGATTGGCAGTATATGAACGCTGAAGCGGCTAGCCTATAACAGGTTAGGGCCAAAGTAAGCGAAACTAATTTCTTTCCTTACAATTTGCAAGTGGCGGGATTGGGTGAGGATGTGGACCTGCCAATCGTTTCATCCGTTTATGTATGAATGTCATTATATGCATAGCAAAGTTGATTTTATCGAAAAATGAGGAAAGTCAGGAATTTAATTTCGTGATTCCACCCACGCTGGCAGTGCATGATTCCGGTCTGGCATTCTCATTTGTTCTCAGGGAGATGCTGTGTCGTGCCGAGTGTTCCACTTGGTAGCGGAGCGGTACACAGATCTGACAAGCACCATGTTGTCAGATCTCTTCACCCTTGTCACGACAGCACACACTGCAGCCCCGGACACACCCGTTGTCTTGGTGTCTCGGTAAGCGCTGCAGATGTTTCGTTGTTAAATACATATTGTATAAATAACAAAAAAATAATCGTCAGTTGACCATCATAGATCATAGTTCGATCTGGATACGGATTGCATTAGAGTTGATCGATGGTGACCTGAGTTATTTTAATGGATTTCAGACGTAATATATATATTTCTGAAAAAAGACCCTTCAGGTAGTTAAATGGTGGTAAAATTCATGTAAATTTTAGTATAATATTTACCCGTGTAAGTTTACTTATTCTTTCCTTATTCTGCAAGTTAACTAGAGTAAAAGGGCAGTTGCTATCATATTAAGAGACTATGACAACATATATAACGTAGACATATATTAAGTAATCAAATGACCGATATTATAAAAACACTACGTAGCGTATATCTTGTATATGATTGGAGTCTTTATAAGGTGTGTATGTATATAACGAGGCACATGTACACTTTGGTCTGTGAACAGTGACGGCGCCGAGCTCTGTGTCATGGTCGTTGTCTTCTTCTGTCTGCTCGAGATGATCCAAAAGGAGCCGGAAGTGGATATTTTCTACATGGTGAAGCAAGCCAGAGACAGCAGACCGCAGTTAATAGCGAGCCAGGTAAACAACGGTCACCCAGACCTGGTGCGTTCCAGGCATGCGTTGCTTCGTATTCGGAGCAAGTCTAATTACTTTTAAAAATGATACGTATTGTGGGAAGTTGGCCAATGATACCTAAATCCTTACAGTTAAATTGTATTTTCGACCAATTGTGTGGAACAAATGCAATAAACATTACTTACTGCTATTTCTCTGCGCCTATATTGCTTCAGAATTTATATACTATGTGTTCATTAGTTGACTCAGGCGATAATGTCTCTGTAATAGTTCAAGCGGAGTTCTGGAGAACCTGCTGCGCGATGTTGATTTCTTTATGGACGCTAACTGATACAGTTCCAGGTCTTTCCACCTAGGTCAATGTGTATATTTACACCACTTTTCGCCCTTGGTTTGCAGGCCCAGTACAGGTTTATGTACAAGCTCCTTGAAGACTACTTAAGATAAATCGTCAAGCAAGGCGCATTCATCTAAGGGTAATCGACATTGTAACGTTGCAACGTTTCGGTCTACGCTTACAAGTTGTTTTCACTTACGTTGTTATTCGTAAACTGAACATAATTTACCTACAGAAGAGACAATATTAAAGCAATCTGGGTGGTTGTGCAAATTATGTGGCTCATAGTTTGGTAAATGTGGCGGGTTTTAATCACGAACCCCGACTCGGGCATCATCTCTGAACGACCAGAGCCTTAATTTTCATGCCAAGTGATGTACGGGCAAGTTCCTGTTTAATTGCCAAATATAAGGAGGTGAATGCTTTATGCAAATATTCAGATCAATAGGTGCTTTTGAGAAAGGAGGTAACTATTAGGGGTTCAATATGTGATGAATTTATAACATCTGGAACAGCGTTTTAATCGGGGATGTTTTCTAACGGAATTACACATCGAAAGAAGTGGTATGACTGCCGGTACTGCCGGTCTTATGCGTACAGAGCACGAGCTCGTCGGAGGGGAACCTACATTTACGTCACGAAACGTCGAATGATCCGCCTATGATTATGTTTTGACGTTTTAGCGCATCCTATGGGATAATGGCCAATATTTTTAATAGTGCTCCCGAATAACATTAGCGGGTATTATATTTTGATGGCGTAATATATTAAAAATAATACCGCCGTCCAGGAGCTGGACATTAAAGTAATATGTTTTGTAATTTGTTTTATTACCAACCTTTCATCCATGTCAAATAACTATATTTATATTGAATTTAAATCCTGGAAACCTGTGGGTTATCTAGAGAGAAGCAAATTTGTTCACTGGAGCAGAAGTTGGTGGCCGGCTTTATATCCCTGCGCGCCTGTTCGCTGTTCGCCCAGCAGGCATTGCTAGTTAAAATTGGAACTTGGTCGCGACTTCGGGCGACGCAATCGCGACATAAAAACGACGTCACTTTCACGACGCAATGTCGACCATCACAGCCCGACGTCGATACGACGTCGTAATTCCGTCAGCATACGACGCATATATAAGCCCTCTGATCCCGACGTCGATATGACGTCATAATGCCGTCAGCGAAGTTAGTAAAAAAAGTGGTGGAGGGGGGGGGGGGGCGGGGTTACGCGGGTGCCCCTCGATGCCTGAGGAAGCGACTGAAACTTTTCGTCCATAGAGCGGGTTTGTCCGAAAAAAAACCCCAGGCGGGTCTGCATGGAGCCGCGACACAGAGAGGGTCAATGGAAAGAAGAAACCTTCCCGAGCGGATTCTGAAGTTGAAATACCCCTTCCGAGGTAAAAACAGACCACTCCGAAACCCAGCAATGACAATGTATTACGTCCCGCGCCCCGCGGCCTGAACACTGCAAAACTGAAAATTGACGTGATTTAATGCGCGTTGTCTCCATGGCAACGAATTCGCCAACTGCCACCACGACAGTTGGCGCGACCATGTTGATATTTGAAAGTAGGCAAGAGACACTTCTGAAGTTCTAGTATCCTACGGACGATACTCCATGACTTCGTTACTCAATATTGATACAGAGAACCTTCTGAGAGTGCTCGAGCACATGGGAATCATAGACATATAATCGGTAAGCGGATTGCTTCGAGTTTTCATTATTAACGTAGCTTTATTTATTTATTTCTACTGTACCTGTGCTGTGAGGAGCGGCCATTCGGTGATTCGAGCTCCACTTACCAAGCCTGCCTCTAAGCAGCAGTTGTGCCGTTAGCACTTCGTGATAAGTTAGAGACAGGCCTGGTAAGGGCTGCACATGCCATGGTTCTTTTTCAGTTGACCGACCTACCAGCCCATATAACAAATAGAATATTTTAGTCACCAGTGTAGTTAAAGAGAGTTGTGCAGAGAGCCACTCTTTAGGTTGTACACATGGACCCGCCACGACTCAGTTGAGTCGCTCCGACGTCGTTATTTCGTCAGATAAACGACGTCGCATGTTTTTGCAAGAACATCCAAAATACGACCAAATTACAACCAGCGATTTCGACGTCGTTTCACCGTCAAAACGACCATAAATGTCTGCTGGGCGGTATTCTGTGTGAGGTCGACCGAAGTTGTTGTTTTACAGATTCAACGAGATATAAAACATATTAATAATAATTTTGAGATACTTTTAGTCTGGGTTCTAAAATTTTAAAAAATCTATGTAAGTGGGCTGCTTTAAGGCATCGACATTCGTACTCAGTTGCATGTGGCCCGCTGTGGTAGCCGGCTGGAGAAAAGCCCAATTTACACCATATTTCCACGCATGAATTTCGTACCGCTTAAACCGTACAGGATATTCGTGCGAGTCAGACATTGCGAAATGCTAGCAATGTTCACTTTTGGTTGGCTTATTTATAGAATCAGAGAACGAATATTTGTTCTCCCACGAGATTGCTATAGATACCATGAGAATGAATGTAACCAATGACTGGCATGGCTTGCTGATTGGCGAGGGCGGCTCCAAGAATTTATCAGTGGGGTTTACTTTGGATGAAATATACTCTCTGAATCAACGGGTCGGGGGGTCGAGGTATCATCATTGGGTGGTTTGGGTGAGGTATCGAAAAAGCTTCGATTTGGGAGACCGCCTAGACACCCCCTCGCTGTAAATGCACCGGCGCTGTCAATAATCCTGTTATGACGCCTTACATCATATTCGGCAGAATTGATCCTACGTGTTTTTGTCCCTTATGTCTTCGGTTAATGCTGTCGATTGTCTTTGTTGATGGTTGAAGTAAGGACACTATTAACTGTAGTGTACAACTTGTAAGTAGATACGATCCATCCTGCAACCTTGTGTGTGTACATTTTCCTCCCACTCTGAGGTTACGGCGGTAGATTATCTTGAATTTGAATCATAAATATTAAATATATATACTATGGCAATCTTATAGTAAAGTTCGATGGAGCAATATGTTGAACGCCAGGAATGTAACTAATGAGTAATGTTATGAAACCTTAAATGTACATATAATCGATAACAGAAATTTTGAAGGCACAAATGGTATGCTTTTTTGTATTAATAAATATATTGGTTCTTGTATTTGTTGCACTTCTTGTTTATCTGATATGACATTATCACATGCAAATTCGCTGATGCCTTCTCGTTGTTTTATGAAGAACAAGGACTTTATCATGTTAATCCCTGTTTGTGGAGAAGTGTAAGAGCTAAGGTATTCCCCAAAACAGAGTTTATAATAGTTAAATGGCGGGATTGAACTTAAATAAAAAAATATAAATAACTGTCCATGAGATATAAACACGAAATACAAAAAACATATCGCAAACGAAATCGACGAAAGTGATGCTTGTTGGCAAATGCAAAATTCAAATAAAATATTATGCCTTTATTCGAACGCTTAGCTTTATACATTTTCGCCGCAACGCATCTTGATTCAATTGTTCGTGATATTTTGTTTTGCACGCTCTATTCATTATTGTCTTCCTGTCCAATTTAGTTAGGTCGTCAGGTGGCACTGCAATTCTTCTCATTGCTCCCCATCGCCTCGTCGAACGTTGGCGGGGGATCGTCCGCCATGGCCGCCGAGCACACCACGTGATCACTCTCCCCCAATGGGGCGATAAGCGGCGGGTCGTTTAGATACAGAACGCGCAGTTCGCCTGTCCAATCGGCGTCTTGGTTACGTTTGGAACTCTTACGTCGATTGTGTCTATAAACGGCCAATAGAATGGCCAGGATCAAAACGCCGGTCAGTGGGGGAACAGCGACCAGCGACACAAACCGCCTTTTATCAGTAGCCGCTTGGACACATTGGATTCCATGAACAATTGATGAGGCGGGTTCGTTTTTGGCGCCTTCCCCGATCTGAAGACAGACATTGTAGGGACGAATCATCTTGAGGTTCCATAGCGTCGCGTGCCCCAGACCACAGGGTAACTTCTTCCGGGTGATCTTCGCGCCACCTGTAAGGTGGTATGACAGGTGGCAGTCCAGTGCAGTTATATTGGCCCCTTGTGCACCCCATGCTATGGTGAGAGATGTGAGATAGTTGTCCACGGCGACTGACAGTTGGGGACGCGGCGGGGTAGTCGTCCCAGTTTCCCATTGGGTCGTGGTACTAACATACCCCATGGCGCCACGGGTGGTAGTCAGAGGCGCAGGGGCTTGGATCTCAGGCTTCGAGCAATAGTAAATATTACTGTCAATACTGTCATCGCCGCATAGATCATCCTTAGTTATATTCACCAAACGCCTTCCCCTCAGATTAAGCGGTGGCGAGCACTCCATGTCAAACAGTGAACTAGTATCACGGCCCGCAGTGATCCAATGCTTTAACGCTAACAGCCGGCAGTCACACAAAATTGGGGTTTCATACAGATTAAGTTCCTCAAGGCTCGTCATGCTATCCAAGTCACAGCCGTAGATCGCTCGTACTCCAGATCCCCGAAGATCGAGCTTCTTCTACGTCGCCAACCCGACATATCTGGCAAGTATGTGAGGTATTGAATGTTCGTCAGCTGTAGAGATGTCAAAGTGGGAAACTCCCCGAAGAAACTAGGATCAAATAATCGTAACGGATTCCCGCTGACATCCAGCGTTTTAAGGGTTTGACAAACGGGAAATGAGTCTCTCTGCAGGATGCGCAGACGGTTGCCCGACAGAAACAATTCTCTTACATATTCCGCGCCGTTCGAGAATTCTGGCTTAAGATCCACCAAGCGATTGTCGGAGAGTGTTTCTACTATACACGTTGTGTAGATACTGGAAGGTATTAGCGGAGAGCGTGGACAATAAATTGCCGCCCAGATCCAGATATACCAGTTGATCCAGGGCGGAGAAGGCGCCAGGTACGGCTGATTGAATCCGGTTGCTCTGGAGGTTCATCTTGACGATGGATGACGCGTTCCCAAACCATTTCGCTCCCACGCATGTTATGCGGTTATTGGCAATATTAAGGTCCTGCAAGCGCGGTGCGCCAGCGAATCCACGGGAAGGCAGTGTAGTTAGATGATTATTAGATAACACCAACACCCAAAGACTATTAAGACCGTCGAAAGCTCTGGCATTCACATTTGAGATGTGATTGCCAGTAAGATCCAGTTTGTCTAGGTCCTGAAGTCCCGAGAACGCACTTGAAGGCAAGTCTGTGATTCTGTTATACTGGATGGATAATACCGCCAGGTTAGCCAAGCTTTGGGCCATGAATGAAGCCGTCGGTAGGTCGTTCAATGCGTTATAATCCAAGTAGAACTGCTCAACGTCAGATACACCGTCAAATGTATCAACAGGAAAGAAATCGATGTTGCTATTGACAATTGAAAGTCGTCGAATTAGACCGCTGGTGATGTTTGTAATATGTAACGTCACGGACATGTGCTGTCCACCGCCAAGCACCAACCGGATGCCGACTGACTCGCCATTTGGTGTGTGCAACTCAAATCAACTGTCACCGCAAGTCAGTTTAGTTAACCTTCAGATTGCAAGAATGAAGTCGTGTTTCGAATTGAGGCTTGCAGGCTACTTTACATGGATTATTTGTCATTATACGAATTGTCATTATATCACGTTCATTTGAAGGTGGAATATGGTGCAATCGTGCAAATTATTGGATACTAAAAGAATATAATTTAAAGTGGTTTTGCGATGGTGTTTGAAACAACGATCCCCACGATAAGTGCGTTGCTGATGGATGCAAAATTTACGCTTTGCAAAATGAGTTGTGGGATTCACGAGAAGAAACATTATTTCTATCATGTGATTACTGAAGGATATAAAGAAATGTCGGTATGTATTTTGCATAAGAATTACATATTATCTGAATTTTGTGATCTACGCTTGTTTTAAAGTGCAATCTGTTTTTGCTCGATTGCCAGCAAATAACGTAATGTAAATATAGTCCGCAATATGTTTAATGCCTTAGAAAAAAGGTAAATATATTTCAGCAATTTCGCGAGAGCATTCCATCGGGCGTCAAGTTTCCCGTTCATCATCTATTGTGGTTGTGATTTGTTTCAGAGAAGCTCACTTATTACTCGTGATTTGCATTGACTGCGATTGTCGATTTCGTACCGTTAGAAGGGAGGTTGTTCAACTAGAACCTCTTCAATCTCAATCTCAATTTCTATTTGGGGAATGTACGACAGAGAGTTTTTAAACGTGCTTATACAATTGTTATAACAAGGCATTAGTTTTGCTTATGTATCGATTGGACTGCGAATGCGTGAGAGAATTTTTGAAAGGAAGACATTTTGAAAGACCTGTTTTCAAAATCTCCACACACGGGTCAAGTCATCCCGTGTAAATTCCCTGAAAACAACTTCCCTTGAAAAGTAAGTTTTGTAATAGGATTTATTCTGCATCATGAAGCACATGTGGGACACCTGCTGTGGCAATGACATGGCATGACAGTGTCAGACGGTCCCCCGTTTACAGACGGCATGAGAAATACAAATGTATATGCAATCGATAGCGGTCGAATTGCTATATCTGAGCTGCATATTGAGCTCTTTCCCGACAAAACTAAGCTCAGGTGACATATATATCACAATTTGCAGAAAACTCTATTGTTTCATTCTATAAATTCAGTAACCTAATAAACATCACCGTTTAGGCTGTGATATTTCAAAAGTGTCTATCTCGGGACACCACAGAACTCGTGGCACTGCTACTTTTAACAAAACATCGCGAAGCATTTACACACTGATGACGTTACCACTAAGTTGAAAACCTGGTGGTAAATTGATATCACGGGCAAGGCTAAGAGATTCAATTTTGGCAGTTTGGTATGTGGAATATAGACAAAAGGAATCTTGGATGATTTAAATACTGATTCTTATTTGTATTTTGACTTCTTTAGTTTTGGCGGGAAATAGCTCGATATGCAACTTTAACTAGTACATATCTACTCGGCTTGCGCCTCGTAAATTCTTTTTCGAGAATGTACTGTCACATGGGCATTCTTCTTAACATAGACATGTTACAAATTCTACGGTTCTTTTCACCAGCATTGAATAATTCCTAACACTTTGCACTCCTATATGAAAGGGACTTTTTAAAGGCACGGACATTATTTTTTACACCAGACATTACATTGTGATATATTCAAGAACTTGTTCAATATGTGAATGTATCATGATCGGATGTTTCATGTATGTTAAGAGGCAAACGACGGCCGCCATGTCCGAATTTGGATGACGTAGTACACAAAAAATCCACACGATCACAAAGAAAAGGTAATCCTTACAGTCTAAAAATTGTGGCTAATCCCTGTTATTTATTGCATACCGTGTAGGGGTTCGTTTAACCTTAGAACCTAAAATACATCACTTTAATTTAAAACCTTTTTGACTTATCCTCAGCGAAAATATTTCTAATTACTGATGGGATCCCCCCTCCCCCCCCCCCCCCACCCCTACGAACTCATTAAATATTAAACAAGTTTAGTCCTGTGTCCTCTAGCTGTGGGTGTGCAGTTGAGAAAGTAATAAAATGAATGGTTCATCTTCCATGTCAGAGCCCACAAAATGGACTGTTGCAGTAAGTGGCAGGTGTGGGTCATACGTGAGCTATGCTGAAACAAACATTCGCCTTAACACCGAAGAACGATCAAGAGAATCCTTTAAAGCGTTCGTGCCACGATTTTGTCTTGTTCAGAGTTAACTTGGTTTAGGAAAGATAAACGTAACAATTTTGTTTTAATGGGAGTTTACATTTTTTATTCCATGATATCACTATAAACGCGTTCGCCAAAGTAGCAAAAGTGAGATACGGCGGGTTTATTTCTGGGAACATTGCATCTGAGCGTTATTTGAAAATTCCCCGATTTTGTCACAATACTGACAGAGCTTTGATGCAGTGCGTAGACATCTGTGGTCGAGGGCCTGTATTGTTTTTATGGCTGAGTGCGTTTTGTTGAGTTCAAGCCAATGAGCAGAGAAAATCTGAGTCGCAATATAAAAGCACATGCGTTTGTATTCCCCCTTTGACGTAACTTGCCTCACCCGCAGAAATTAAATTGGCAGGTGCAAAAACAAGTGGAAAAAGTATGCCCTTCTACTATTTGGGGCGTTACAGCTCGGTAATATAAGCGTGGAAACACAGAAGATTAATATGAGATAAAGTTGTTTTGGCGTGACACGAACACTTTATACTCATAATTGTATATTTAGTAGAGATATTTGTCACCAGTAATCGTCCCATGAGCACCTGCAGGGCGGGGGCACGGGACACTCGTCTGCCATGGCAACGGAGATCCATGGCTGAGTCAGACACGCTCCGAGGGGGATGAAGTAAGCGCCTGGCTTCATGACCGTCTGCATTAGTTCACAAGACAGAGGTTAATACGTCGTTCTTTATGTTGCATAATTTCACATAACGTCATAATTTGGCCCCCATTATATTTTTTGTTTGGCACTGAAAAAAAAATCACTTTATTGACATAATCATTATGTGAAGGGGTCATTGAAAGTTGGTAATTATTATACTTTACCAACTACGTTCTGATAGCGTTATAAAATCTTGTTTGCGGGTGGTTTTCCAATTAATACTTGTAACCAGTTAAGACATGTATGGTAAAACGCGGCCGTGTGATACGCTGATAAATTGACAACTCAAATTTGACAACATCTAGTGAAATGGTCCCCTGAAGTAACAGTTCAAGTGCCGTTGGCTGTGGTGTTGTATGAGCGGTGTTAAGACGTACCGTTGGCTGTGGTGTTGTATGAGCGGTGTTGAGACGTACCGTTGGCTGTGGTGTTGTATGAGCGGTGTTAAGACGTACCGTTGGCTGTGGTGTTGTATGAGCGATGTTAAGACGTACCGTTGGCTGTGGTGTTGTATGAGCAGTGTGAAGACGTACCGTTGGCTGTGGTTTTGTATGAGCGGTGTTAAGACGTACCGTTGGCTGTGGTGTTGTATGAGCGGTGTTGAGACGTACCGTTGGCTGTGGTGTTGTATGAGCGGTGTTAAGACGTACCGTTGGCTGTGGTGTTGTATGAACGGTGTTAAGACGTACCGTTGGCTGTGGTGTTGTATGAACGGTGTTTAGACGTACCGTTGGCTGCGGTGTTGTATGAGCGGTGTTAAGACGTACCGTTGGCTGTGGTGTTGTATGAGCGGTGTTAAGACGTACCGTTGGCTGTGGTGTTGTATGAACGGTGTTAAGACGTACCGTTGGCTGCGGTGTTGTATGAACGGTGTTAAGACGTACCGTTGCCTGCGGTGTTGTATGGTCATAAGGTATTAAACATAGTACGGTAATATAACATAACGGATAGCAGAATATATTATTCATAGTAACTCAACGGTATCAGTGTTACACTGACGCAGAACATCACTATTCCGACCAGGTGGATGGGCCTGGCTGTCATCGGTCTAACATAGAAACTATAGATAGCTTGGTCCCACGCAGGCTAGTAACGTAATTGGTGATCAGGTTTCCCGGAGCAAGGCACCGGCGTTTCCGCCACCATAAAGGCGTGAAGACCCCCTTCAGCCGTCATCACCTTGGTCGCCATTGAAGTCTCTATCCTATTTTCAAACAGATTGCGTTCCGATGGATCCGCACATAACGTGCATATGACTAATATAATTAAGAGTGTAAGAAATCCATAATACATATAGTAGATTCAGACAGTCGAACAATTATACAAGATTCGAGAGCAAATAGCTTCCAAAGATGTATGTAAGACTTAAACAGTATGGAATTTGACATGCTGGACAATTCGGGGGAGATATTGCGCCACGTATTTGGTACAAATGACGCGAAGAGAGATGGTTATACTGCATGGAGTTTTTATTGGTGAATGAAAAACACATAAGGCGTGCACAAATTATATGACGCATAAATAAACGCGCAAAACAAATAAAATAAATTAAAAAAAATAAAATAAAAATAAACGCGCAAAACAAATTGGTACCAATTTCGTTGATGTAGAAAATTATTTTGACGTGATCTGAAGCTATTAATTCCTGCTCTCATTACGTATTATTACTGTGCAGAAAAAAATAAGTCCTATTGCAATAAAAACGAAAGCCACATATTCAAAATCATTGCAACTACACACACTTAGCACGCTGAAACAGTAGTGTCATAAATGTAATTAAACACATTGGTCACCCTAGATATAATCCACACAATTTTAGCCATACGTATAGCATTTAGCACATCACACGCATTTCTGGTTGCTTCAAGTGATAATCGAAAGTAATTTAGTGCAAAAAATAATAATGTGGTTAATTTCTGTTTTTATATATAGACTGCAGTGATCCTCGGGTTCTGGCACAGGCTGCAGCCACACGGGTAGAGGCAGGGTGATGGGGGATACATGATGCGTCCAATCACCTCTATGGGTGATGGTACAGGCTGCAGCCATACGGGTAGAGGCAGGGTGATGGGGGAGACATGATGCGTCCAATCACCTTTATGGGTGATGGTACAGACTGGTGATATCTGAGGCAGGTAGTTCTTCATCATAGATGAGTACCTAGAACAGTACAATTAGAAGTAAGCATACTGCAGACCAATGTGTAGTCAAGCACTAAACATTTCGAGAATGGCTTTACCTCGGGTCATTGACCTCAGATCATATGTTTATGGCTACAACAATTATCAACGTGGTATTGTTTCAACCCTGTCTAATTCAACTATAAAGAATATCATATCGACAATTGACGTTAATGCGTATTTTGGCGACAATTATAAAAAATATACTATTTCTCTGATTATCCGGGTAAAAAGCATACATCTGTTATAATTTGTCAAGTACTGCTTGGTCAGCCGCTCGGTTGCTTTGATAAATCATTTTACCTTAAGATAACGTGAAGATGCATAACGTCTGGTAGCGGTAATTTATACGTTTTAGGACTCACCTGGTCCATGAATCCCAGCAGAAAACCCTGTTCCGGATCTGATCCAGCTTGTCCCATGGTAAGCGGACAGTGTGTGTTCAGCATGGAGCCTAGAAGGGGAAGCAGGTTTATGTAGACACGTCATGTGTCCCTACCCCAACGCCGCTTTGTAGCCCATACCTTATATTGGTCATGAATTTGCAGTCTTACCCGCGCCCCATTAACAAATATCCCGATGCCACTGACCTGAGTTTTCATGTACATCAAGATGTCAAACAACGTTATTAGATCTTCCTATGTATCTTCACATGTATAGCATGTAATTTAAAATGTCTTGTTGTGTTATCAGAACAGTTACTACACTCTTACTTCGATAAGTTTGTAGCAGTTTGTAACAGTGAATCAAACTATTTATACTGAATTCGGCTACACGGATCACCATTTTATCCGAATAGGAAGAGTGGCTGACTCGAGATCGTGGTGTCGACTCCCGCCGGTGACCGAAACGGGCCCCGTCGTCACAATGAAGCCCGACTTTACACATGTTATGGTGGCAATATGTCATTATGAGGTCTATTGACCGGTAATGGAGGCATTTATCACGGTAGGTCGACAGGTGTTGTGTGAGCGGCGTTAATTTAGACCTACCGTTGGCTGTGGTGTTGTATGAGCGGTGTTAAGACGTACCGTTGGCTGTGGTGTTATATGAGCGATGTTAAGACGTACCGCTGGCTGTGGCGTTGTATGAGCGGTGTGAAGACCTACCGTTGGCTGTGGTGTTGTATGAACGGTGTTAAGACGTACCGTTGGCTGTGGTGTTGTATGAGCGGTGTTGAGACGTACCGTTGGCTGTGGTGTTGTATGAGCGGTGTTAAGACGTACCGTTGGCTGTGGTGTTGTATGAGCGGTGTTAAGACGTACCGCTGGCTGTGGTGTTGTATGAGCGGTGTTGAGACGTACAGCTGGCTGTGGTGTTGTGTGAGCGGTGTTAATTAAGACCTACCATTGGCTGTGGTGTTGTATGAGCGATGTTAAGACGTACCGCTGGCTGTGGTGTTGTATGAGCGGTGTTAAGACGTACCGTTGGCTGTGGTGTTGTATGAGCGGTGTTAAGACGTACCGTTGGCTGTGGTGTTGTATGAGCGGTGTTAAGACGTACCGTTGGCTGTGGTGTTGTATGAGCGGTGTTAATTAAGACCTACCGTTGGCTGTGGTGTTGTATGAGCGATGTTAAGACGTACCGCTGGCTGCGGTGTTGTATGAGCGGTGTTAAGACGTGCAGCTGGCTGTGGTGTTGTATGAGCGGTGTTAAGACGTACCGTTGGCTGCGGTGTTGTATGAGCGGTGTGAAGACCTACCGTTGGCTGCGGTGTTGCATGAACGGTGTTAAGACCTACCGTTGGCTGTGATGTTGTATGAGCGGTGTTAAGACGTACCGTTGGCTGTGATGTTGTATGAGCGGTGTTAAGACCTACCGCTGGCTGTGGTGTTGTATGAGCGATGTTAAGACGTACCGTTGGCTGTGGTGTTGTATGAGTGGTGTTAAGACGTACCGCTGGCTGTGGTGTTGTATGAGCGGTGTGAAGATGTACCGTTGGCTGTGGTGTTGTATGAGCGGTGTTGAGACGTACCGTTGGCTGTGGTGTTGTGTGAGCGGTGTTAATTAAGACCTACCTTTGGCTGTGGTGTTGTATGAGCGGTGTTAAGACGTACCGTTGGCTGTGGTGTTGTATGAGCGATGTTAAGAGGTACCGTTGGCTGTGGTTTTGTATAAGCGGTGTTAAGACGTACCGCTGGCTGTGGTGTTGTATGAGCGGTGTTAAGACGTACCGCTGGCTGTGGTGTATGAGCGGTCTTAGGACGTACCGTTGGCTGCAGTGTTGTATGAGCGGTGTGAAGACCTACCGTTGGCTGCGGTGTTGTATGAACGGTGTTAAGACGCACCGTTGGCTGTGATGTTGTATGAGCGGTGTTAAGACGTACCGTTGGCTGTGGTGTATGAGCGGTGTTAAGACGTACCGTTGGCTGTGGTGTTGTATGAACGGTGTTAAGACGTACCGTTGGCTGTGGTGTTGTATGAACGGTGTTAAGACGTACCGTTGGCTGTGGTGTTGTATGAGCGGTGTTGAGACGTACCGTTGGCTGTGGTGTTGTATGAACGGCGTTAAGACGTACCGTTGGCTGTGGTGTTGTATGAGCGGTGTTAAGACGTACCGTTGGCTGTGGTGTTGTATGAGCGGTGTTGAGACGTACCGTTGGCTGTGGTGTTGTATGAGCGGTGTTAAGACGTACCGTTGGCTGTGGTGTTGTATGAGCGGTGTTAAGACGTACCGTTGGCTGTGGTGTTGTATGAGCGGTGTTGAGACGTACCGTTGGCTGTGGTGTTGTGTGAGCGGTGTTAATTAAGACCTACCGTTGACTGTGGTGTTTTATGAGCGGTGTTAAGACGTACCGTTGGCTGTGGTGTTGTATGAGCGATGTTAAGACGTACCGTTGGCTGTGGTGTTGTATGAGCGGTGTTAAGACGTACCGTTGGCTGTGGTGTTGTATGAGCGGTGTTGAGACGTACCGTTGGCTGTGGTGTTGTGTGAGCGGTGTTAATTAAGACCTACCGTTGACTGTGGTGTTTTATGAGCGGTGTTAAGACGTACCGCTGGCTGTGGTGTTGTATGAGCGGTGTTAAGACGTACCGTTGGCTGTGGTGTTGTATGAGCGGTGTTAAGACGTACCGTTGGCTGTGGTGTTGTATGAGCGGTGTGAAGACGTACCGTTGGCTGTGGTGTTGTATGAACGGTGTTAAGACGTACCGTTGGCTGTGGTGTTGTATGAGCGGTGTTGAGACGTACCGTTGGCTGTGGTGTTGTGTGAGCGGTGTTAATTTAGACCTACCGTTGGCTGTGGTGTTGTATGAGCGGTGTTGAGACGTACCGTTGGCTGTGGTGTTGTATGAGCGGTGTTAAGACGTACCGTTGGCTGTGGTGTTGTGTGAGCGGTGTTAATTTAGACCTACCGTTGGCTGTGGTGTTGTATGAGCGGTGTTAAGACGTACCGTTGGCTGTGGTGTTGTATGAGCGGTGTTAAGACGTACCGCTGGCTGTGGTGTTGTATGAGCGGTGTTAAGACGTACCGTTGGCTGTGGTGTTGTATGAGCGATGTTAAGACGTACCGCTGGCTGTGGTGTTGTATGAGCGGTGTTAAGACGTACCGCTGGCTGTGGTGTTGTATGAGCGGTGTTAAGACGTACCGTTGGCTGTGGTGTTGTATGAGCGGTGTTAAGACGTACCGCTGGCTGTGGTGTTGTATGAGCGGTGTTAAGACGTACCGTTGGCTGTGGTGTTGTATGAGCGATGTTAAGACGTACCGCTGGCTGTGGTGTTGTGTGAGCGGTGTTAAGACGTACCGCTGGCTGTGGTGTTGTATGAGCGGTGTTAAGACGTACCGTTGGCTGTGGTGTTGTATGAGCGGTCTTAGGACGTACCGTTGGCTGCAGTGTTGTATGAGCGGTGTGAAGACGTACCGTTGGCTGTGGTGTTGTATGAGCGATGTCAAGACGTACCGTTGGCTGCGGTGTTGTATGAGCGGTGTTAAGACGTACCGCTGGCTGTGGTGTTGTGTGAGCGGTGTTAAGACGTACCGTTGGCTGTGGTGTTGTATGAGCGGTGTTAAGACGTACCGCTGGCTGTGGTGTTGTATGAGCGGTGTTAAGACGTACCGTTGGCTGTGGTGTTGTATGAGCGATGTTAAGACGTACCGCTGGCTGTGGTGTTGTATGAGCGGTGTTAAGACGTACCGTTGGCTGCGGTGTTGTATGAGCGGTGTGAAGACCTACCGTTGGCTGCGGTGTTGTATGAACGGTGTTAAGACGTACCGTTGGCTGTGGTGTTGTATGAGCGGTGTTGAGACGTACCGTTGGCTGCGGTGTTTTATGAACGGTGTTAAGACGTACCGTTGGCTGTGGTGTTGTATGAGCGGTGTTAAGACGTACCGTTGGCTGTGGTGATGTATGAGCGGTGTTGAGACGTACCATTGGCAGTGGTGTTGTATGAACGGTGTTAAGACGTACCGTTGGCTGTGGTGTTGTATGAGCGATGTTAAGACGTACCGTTGGCTGTGGTGTTGTATGAGCGGTGTTGAGACGTACCGCTGGCTGTGGTGTTGTATGAGCGGTGTGAAGACGTGCCGTTGGCTGTGGTGTTGTATGAACGGTGTTGAGACGTACCGTTGGCTGTGGTGTTGTGTGAGCGGTGTTAATTAAGACCTACCGCTGGCTGTGGTGTTGTATGAGCGGTGTGAAGACGTACCGTTGGCTGTGGTGTTGTATGAGCGGTGTTGAGACGTACCGTTGGCTGTGGTGTTGTATGAGCGGTGTTAAGACGTGCCGTTGGCTGTGGTGTTGTATGAGCGGTGTTAAGACTTACCGTTGGCGGTGGTGCGTCTGACCTCTGCGCCATTCAGATAGAGAACCAGCGTGTCCCCGTTGTATACCATGGCGGCATAATGCCAGTCATAAGACGACACCTAGGGGCAAGAAAATGAACCTGATCATGTACATGTACAACTTTATCAACGTAATCATTTAAATGACCTTACATTGGGAGATAGGAACACAAACAGGTGGATAGGACTTATACCTCTTTGTTCCTGATTTAAATATCTTCTACCGTTCTAATTAGGAACATGATTGGCTCACACTGTGTAAGCTAATGTCGTTTTCCGAGGACATTAACTTATGTAATATCTAAGCTATCATGACTTAAACACAATACATTACAGAAAAATAATGTCGCGGGAGAACAATAGAGTGACGTCACCAGTAAATTTTGGATTAAAGGTATTAAGCTACTGCAATGGTGCAAGAAATTTGGAACCTTTAATTTTCCGAAATGCGTTGTTAACATACGACGGTGAAATGGAGTTCGGAATAACGACATATGCTCTCGGGTAACAGCGGTGACTGTTTTCCCGTCAATGTCAAATTTGAGGAACAACTATACTGCATAATACACTGCACACAAGTGCTGGTCGTCACAAATAAACCAGATATTCTGAAATAAACCATATACACATTAACCTGGGGGTCTACCTAGAGCTGACCGCTAACACGCATCTTGTTACTGATCTGGAAGGGACCGCTCTCACTCACCGTGGCAGGGAATGACCTGTAAGTGACCGCTCTCATTCACCGTGGTAGGGAATGACCTGTAAGTGACCGCTCTCACTCACCGTGGTAGGGAAAGAACTGCAAGCGACCGCTGTAACTCACCGTGGTAGGACATGACCCGTAAGTTACCGCTCTCACTCACCGTGGTAAGGAATGACCTGTAAATGACCGCTCTCACTCACCGTGGTAGAGAATGGCCTGTAACTGACCACTCTCACTCACCGTGGTAAGTAATGACCTGTAAGTGACGGCTCTCCCTCACCGTGGTAGGGAATTACCTGTAATTAAGCGCTCTCACTCACCGTGGGAGGTAATGACCTGTAAGTGACCGCTTTCACTCACCGTGGTAGGGAATGACCTGCAAGTGGCCGCTCTCATTCACCGTGGTAGGGAATGATCTGGAAGTGACCGCTCTCATTCACCGTAGTAGGGAATGACCTGCAAGTGACCGCTCTCACTCACCGTGGTAGGGAATGACCTGTAAGTGACCGCTCTCCCTCACCGTGGTAGTGAGTGACCTGGAAGTCACCGCTCTCACGCACCGTGGTAGCGAATGACCTGTGACCGCTCTCACTCACCGTGGTAGGGAATGACCTGTAATTGACCGCACTCTCTCACCATGGTAGGGAATGACCTGTAAGTGACCACTCTCATTCCCCTTGAAAGGGAATGAGCTGCAAGTGACCGCTCTCACTCACCGTGGTAGGGAATGAACTGTAAGTGACCCCTCTAACTCACTGTGGTAGGGAATGACCTGCAAGTGACCGCTCTCACTCACCGAGGTAGGGAATGACCTGTAAATGACCGCTCTCACTCACCGTGGTAGGGGAGGTGACCTGAAAGTGACCGCTGTCGGTGTTGATGTCGGCGACAAGTTTTCCGGAGGGATCTAGGTACATTGTGAACCCAGGCTGACCTTCACAGTTGCTATTGGCGACCAGCCCTCTCGTCCCACTTGCCGTGGTTGACTTGAACCAGAGGCTTACGGACCAGTCTCGGATATCCTGGCTAGCAAACCTGCCGCAAGATAATAAGTATATCATCCATCGACGAAAACAGCCAGTCTCAGGGCAATGGGATGGGGACAGGGAATCCAATGCAAGGGGCTCAAAGGACTCAACGTACCAGTTGGTGAGGAACTCAGCAGCCTGTCTGAGGGCAATGGGATGGGGACAGGGAATCCAATGGAAGGGGCTGAAGGGAGTCCACGTACCAGTTGGTGAGGAACTCGGTAGCCAGTGAGAAGGCAATGGGATGGGGACAGGGAATCCAATGGAAGGGGCTGAAGGGAGTCCACTACCAGTTGGTGAGGAACTCGGCAGCCAGTCTGAGGGCAATAGGATGGGGACAGGGAATCCAATGGAAGGGGCCCAAGGGAGTCCACGTACCAGTTGGTGAGGAACTCGGCAGCCAGTGAGAAGGCAATGGGATGGGGACAGGGAATCCAATGGAAGGGGCTGAAGGGAGTCCACTACCAGTTGGTGAGGAACTCGGCAGCCAGTCTGAGGGCAATAGGATGGGGACAGGGAATCCAATGGAAGAGGCTCAAGGGAGTCCACGTACCAGTTGGTGAGGAACTCGGCAGCCAGTCTGAGGGCAATGGGGTGGGGACAGGGAATACAATGGAAGGGGCTCAAGGGACTCCACGTACCAGTTAGTGAGGAACTCGGCAGCCAGTCTGCTACGGCCGTCCAGCTGCAGTGCCATGTTCTTCTTGGCGTCCCATCCCAGCTGCGGATTACCGTACTGATCACTGCATGCCTTCTGGCACCCCACGTCATGGAACGTCTCGTCAAAGGTGAAGGACAGCAGGAACTCGTCCACGCAGCCACCTAGCGATCAAATGTCGACGACATTATTGGTCTAACAAGTTCTTTTAATTGCTCGGATATTTAGATATATTTGACGTCTCTTCTAAGTTATGTTGAATCGTAAATTAGAATCTGGTTAAGAAAGGACGTATATATAAACATTTTGAATGTGACGTTGTATGTTCGGCCAGTGCAACCTGGAGAAATGCGTTGTGCATAATTCGGCAATGAAATTCAAGGAATATTTTAAACATCCTTCAGTGTGAACGTTCTATGCAGACAGCATGAGTTTATGACTACGGTGAGTTCGGCCTACCGCCAGCGGGGGGTGAATTTCCGGAGTCACAGATACAGGCCTCCTCGTCCCACACCATGCCGTCACCGCACGGCATGGATACATGCTGGGTCGGGGGGATGTACATGATGTATCTGCTGGGGTCGGACGGGTCTACAGGGTAGGGGCAGTTGTCTGAAAGCGAAATAGTACATAACAATTTATATATTTATAACAGATATCCCTGTAACCTTAGTTACAAATAGGGGATCACATGGTGAACCGCAGAGTCAAGAGATGATTGGTGAGCATTTTGGCACAATTTGAGCTTGAGCATTGAGACTATCGACAAGACCATTGTAGTGACAGGTTCGCATACAGCCGTATCTGCTGGGTCACGCCATACCCCTCCCCTCCTCAGGCTGGGTAGCATGGCTTCTGAGACAGTATAACTAGGGGCGTGTTTGATTTACCTTAAACCGACGGAAAACCGAAACCATTTTTGAAACTGGTTTCAACCGTTTGCCCTCATAAAGACGAACGCATAGTTCCATTTTTTTTTACAGTTTCAGCACACCTTTAGCTGACCAATCACGCGGACTACAAAAGCTGACTCACTGTCAGGAGCGGGGGCCGTCGTCGTGCTATGTCCCAGAGGCGGCGGCGTGGCCGGCGCGGTCTTACAACCGGAAGTGACGACACCAGCTGGCCAGTTGCAGGTGAGGGCGGCGCTGTCCCAGAGGAGTCCTGTCGGGCAACATTCCTGGTCGTGACGGATGTGGCTCCCGTCGGGGTACTGCTGACAGCGGTAGTAGCACTGGCAGTCCTCAGGGTCCACCATGTAACACACGCTCTGGAAGTAGTCGCACGTGGAGCAGTCCAGGGGTCGGGTGGTGGTCGTCGTGGCAACGGTTGTGGTTGTCGTGGCAACCGTTGTGGTTGTCGTAGTGGTAGGAACAGCTGTCAAAACAAGGCTGTTGATATTTATTTAGTCACATGCCTGTTTCTGTTCATATTGTTTTATTTCTTAAAGCAAAAATATCTTATACGTGAGGACACCAAACAAAACAGCCACACTTAGACATACTTCGGTACTCGGAAATCGGCTATCTAATAGGATATGTGCCCTTTGGCCGCTTTATTTAGACCCCCACCTAAATACTGAATCAGTCTCAGGTAAAGATTGTAAATTTTAAGCTCACATACCAGTCTGGAAGCGCCAAAACGTGGGATCTGTGACTGCCGTTGAGCCCTCCAGACAGGCACTGGTGCCAGTAGCCAGACCTACAGCAGGTGAAAGGAAGCCAAAGCTCCATAGTCATACTTAAACCGCCCATTGCACAGAACAAAGGCCAAGAACTGGACATATATGCAGGTTTACGTCGAGATACAGTTAAATTCATGTCATGAGTTGTCTAATGACCATATAAAAGATCACATGTATATCATGGTGATCATATACCATGACTGGCTGTGGCGTTGGTAGCCTAGATATGGCATGATTCCGAGAGAGGTCACTTACCTTCCTCCCACAGGATGTAATAGAAGTTCCCCTCCACAAACGATACTCTCGTGTGGATGGCCAGCGTCCTGTCATTTTCGGACAAAGGGTACTCAACGGCCTGGGAGGTGCTGACATCTAGCGACTGAACCGACTGTCCTGTGGCCTCATCAATGAAGTGCAGCATCGTCGTTTGGTGCGGTCGGACGAACTGCAACGTTTCTGACACGTCAGTCGTTATACTCCAATAGATAATTTAACGACATTACCTGAGATTAAGTTACTCATGTTATAAATCGAGGACTGCATGGGAGGGCAAATGGTATAATTGTGAAAACGTTACCCCTTTGACCTTCCACCCTAATACCAAATCCTGATCCGATCCCTGGCTAACCAACCCGCGATGAAACGATTGATTTCAATTCATCGATACTGTGATTAATATTTATTCCCTAATGGACCAGCCAGTGACTCACCGCCTTGTTGAAGGTGACGGTCCAGGTGGAGGTGTTGGGTGCCACGACCCCCTGTGGATCTACAGACACCACGGAAGGGGGCTCGACGGCCTCAGCTGTGAGCCACAACCAGATAGCAATATACGGATACATGATAACAATGCGGGAACATAATGCACTAGCTTGTAACCCAATCTGTACACGTTAATTTCACTAGGTTTTATCTTTATAAGGTTTAAATTTATCGTCTTACGCAGACAAATGGCTGCTAATCAACCATAATTACCTGCAGCGACAATAAGCGTTATGCAATCAGATTGGGACAGTAACGATCGTAATGTCATTCGTATTATTTTAATATATGTTTCTAATTGCTACGATTAAATACGTTTGCTTTTTCCTTAGGCCAACGATTTACGAGATTCTTATGAATGATCTTATCACTGTCTACTTGATGAAACTACCACTGACTTGTTGTATGACTGATAGTGAAAAAACGAGCCTACATAGGTGTCATCGTCGACTAAGAAATACTATTACTTACATCCGACCACAATAGTGACACAACGCTGGTTGCTCGTCAGCCTGAAAGGAAGACGAGTTTAAAAAGAAAAAGAGGACACTATTCAGTGATCTCGTATATAACACACCGTAAAGAGCAGCGCCGGGATAAACATTTAATAAATAAGACTGACATTAATGCTGTCCTTTAAGTTTGAATAATCCTTTGAGTTAATCCTTTCAGAGATGTTATGCTGTTATGCAAGCCGACTTAAAAAAAAGCATGTCATGTAAACCGCTGTTGCGTTGTTAATGCATTGCGGCCCATGGAGGCTGGTGGCCTGAGCACCCTGGAACCGCCAGTGCGTCCTAAAACGTTTCTGAAAATAACCCAACGGCTGGCTTTGGGTCTTGGTCACGCACACCGCATGAACACGCAACGGCGTTCTACGGTAGCCTGGCTGGTTGCCCAGCTCACGTGCAACACGCATGCGCGCACGACGTACATATACTGTGATGCATCCAGAATACGGCCTGAGGTGGGAGCCATGCACACGTAGCCAACTTACAGGCAGTGACATAGCAATGCGATTATTTCCGTGATGTGACTTTATTCATTTGTATATTTAGAGCCAATTGATAGAGCGACTTACCCAACACTGTCCACGGCGTAGAAACAGAATATGTTGGGTCCCTGTTGCGTGGCAATGGGTGTCCACGTGATGTTGACGTAATACTGCTCCGAGTTATCGGGATTAACCTCAATGGGTGACTTGACGAAGCCATGGGGCGAAAGCGTCGTTATTTCAGAGATACTGAAAGAAAAAGCCTCACACGTATTTCTCCCCTCATTGCAGTTGTAGTTTTTTTTTGAAGCCATACAATGATGGTTAAACTATGTATTATCACTATCACGATAAATATGAACATTGTGTACATCTAAAGAAAATGATATTCGGCTTGACTTGGTGCAGCAGCATGCTCTTAACCATATCGCGGCTATTCCCTACCTCCTCTCCGGACTTCCGACCTCTGCCACCAGGGAGGTTACGAACGTGTCACCAAGCGGTACGCCATAGCAGGCGCCATCTAGCGGCGTGTCGAGCACGAAGAATGGTTTGTTGGCATGACAGGCGTCGGGCCCGGAGAAGACCTCGACGAGGAACTGGAGCGGCACGGAGCTCAGGGCGTCCGTGGAGCTCTGGTCGGCGAAGTCCTCTATCTGCACGGCCACGCCGTACCACCCGGTGCTACTGATGGCGGTCCCGCTCACGTGCAGTACGCATGCGCGCTAGGCGCGCATATAATTTTACATCAATATATTGTAATTCAGGAACGCACGCTAAATACCAGGAGCGAATTTCAATAGTAAAATTACCCATTATCCGAATTAGCATCGCATTATGCGTAAAACAAATAATGCATTTTCGAAGTAAGGGAAGTAAACGTTTCCTGGCTAAAACCCCCGATGATGTGTTTGTGGGATTGTTATGGTATTGTTTTGTATCATGTCAAGGAACGACATCATTTTAACCAAGGAAGCAATGTGGCAGATGTTCTCAAATACCTCATCCAGAACTGCGGCCGGAACACCATTGCACATATCGCCACATTCCTTGTCATCAACAGCCCACCGACAGCGGACGTGGTCCCCATCGGCATCGCTCACTGCGGGCGTAAGGGGTGAAACAACCAGCAAATAACCACCAATACACTTCCTATTAGTGTAACTAGATATTATGAATACTAATGCTACCTCTTAATGTTACAGTTACTACCATTTACACCTTAAGTCCTTAGGGCTACTCAAACTCCGGTTCCCCGATAGCCTTTTGGAAGGTAGTGTTGCCAGCGTGTTTACCTGGGATAGTGATGGTGTCGTTACAGCCGTACTGCATCCTGACTATGGGGGCCATGGCAGCGATCGGGGAGCTGTTCACTGTGCCTGTGTCTGCTCTAGGGGTGAGGTCTACTCGAGTCACGACTGACCAAGAGCCCCCACCGTACACCAGGGTGATCCAGCAGCAGCCGCCGTATCTGTACTGACCAAAACAAACATTAGCCGAGTCTGGGTAAATGTTCAGAATGAATTTGACATGTTTTAGCCGGGTCTATGTAAACACACAAAGTTAATTTAACATTAACTTATTAAAAAAATCTGATTGATAACTCACCCCAGTTCAAAACAACCGTCGCTTTCGAATGTGATGTCATATGAATTGACGCCAGTCATCCAGTCTTCTGATTCGCTGTAATCCGTGCACCGGATCGACATGGTGCCCATGGTGCCATAGCAACCAGGGTCGCAACCAGGGCTGCCACCATTGTTTATGCAGCTGAGACTTCCACTTCCCACGAGGTTACCATCAGCAATCGTGTCGTCATCACACCTGACAGAGGATCGGCGCCATGACATCCTGTAGTCCACTGTAATCTAAAGCCACATGCGTCATGGTTAACGGAGCGCACACTGTATAACTGAAAAGGAGAAGACAGTCACCGATAACACATCTTATAGTTACATTTTAATTTTCGTACACATTAAGTGAACGATAAATTTCTTACAAATTGACTGGACATGCGAGTCATATATATCATGTAAAGATATTTCAATTCAATATCATAATTTATGCAGCGGATATACAGGTATATGTGGGACGGGGTGGGGAGGGGGGGGGGGCTTATGGTCATGGTGGTCTATCATACTTTACCATGTCATCTTCACTTTATTCATGTCAACTTACATCTTTACATATACTACGATGAGGGATACTCTAAATTTCTCAGATAGTGACTTGACTTGGCCCCACCCTCCTGGTCACTGTAGTTAACACTGTTCAGTTTAACATCATCAACATGTGTTGCCCTAGCTCCCCACCCCTCAACCAGCCCAACACGCCCAGAGTTGCTATTTAAGCCCCCGACCGTCTCTCCATCGCGTGAATGAAGCTACAATATACTGTTGGTAATACATGAGTAACACATGATAAAGTGGCTGACCAAGGAGATAAAGGTAGTGATTAGATTATTGATAGATCTTGATAATGAAGGGTCTCCAACCTGGTTGGGATTTCCCGTTGGTCGCCACGTGATCAAGCCACCCCGGAAGTGAGATGCGCGTGCTGACATTGGCAGAAAGAAGCAGAGTTGAAGGGCGATCAAGGTCAAGATTTGAAGTGGTCTTTCCATTGTGCGGCCGCCTACAGAAAGTCGGTTAGTGCCATATTATAAGAAAGAGAATAGGAAAGAAGCACATCACAAGTATAACAACGACATTATTGAATGCATACAGCCATCATAGGATGCCTTCAGGGTGATAAGCTCACGGTAAATGGAAATAAAACAGAAACTGCCGTGCATGCAGTAGTTGTCTCACTGTTGTGTCTGACTTGACGAAGTTGGAGGCGAATCTGTGGCGCGGTGCCTTGGGCGCGGTGGGTGCAAGTGGCAAACGCCATCCACAATGAAGTGTGTTGCGACCCCCATGCCGGAGAGGCCCCCCCGTATGGACCCGGTGATCACCGAATTATCATCACGCAAACACACCAATCAACAAACCGTGACGTCGCATTGGTCGTTGGTTCACCATTTTATCATGTTCCGTAAATTAGTTATTAATTACATAGTATTATAGAGACTCAATGTTATTATTAGGCAATTGCGTATAAATGTTGCTGAGTATATATATGTATATATAAGACACTTAAGCCCGCTGGGCCACAGAGAAGTCAGATGCAGGAAGGGGTGGGGCATATATAGATTACTTTTGGGCTTTCTTGAGAGAATCATCTTTTATTTCGACCAGGAAAACAACAACAATACAATACATCATACAGCAAAAACGGACAAAATATAATCCCTGGGCGAGGAGACCACCATTATGACATAGTCGCTGGCATGGTGGCCACCTCAAAAATATAGCAAAAAAACCCCCAAAAAACGGAGAACAATACTTCAATAAGGACAAATTGGGTAAGCAATTATCGATAGACACCATTAGAATTCAATAAAACATATGATATTAAAATAATAATTTGGGGGATTTGGCGCTAAAAAAATTAATAAATCCATTTGCTATAGCCGAACGGTCAGATGTTGGCTTCCCATTAATATTGAAGAGCTCAGGGAATTTGTCCTTTCGGTTTGACCTATTAATAACGGATCTTATTGCTTTCCAAGTTGCCTTGATGTCCCCTTTATATTTTTCGAAAGCATGATGATAATACGATCTTTTGGCCAACCGAATACTATTTTTCAGTAGGGTTTCATACGTCTTAAATTTTGCATTAAAAAACGGCATTCTTTCTACCCCCTTGAATACGCCCATGGAAGGTGTCTTTAGTTGTATGCATGGTCTTAGGCCACATAGTTTCCACCAGAGGCGTAGCCGAAAAGATTCAACTAGTAAGCCAATACCTCAACGATAGTTTATATAATTAGTTGGGATATGTGAGAGAGAGATAAACACATAATAATAATCACTGACGTTCATGGAAAATTACATTTTCGAAAGATGTGATTGATAATGTTTTACTAAAATTGGTAGAGAAATATGGTAGGCGTGGTTGTGAGATCATAATAATACATGGCGCCACTTTTTAAAGCCTTAATTCATCAGTGGACATCCATAGATTAATGCTCAATCTCCCCATATATGTCAATCAAATAAATTATCAAAGCGGGAAAGTATTATTTTTTTTCAATTCAAAACTGCGGTATCGTGCCTTGTCCCGCTGCGCGGTGAAAACACGTGCTTTTGTTTTGATTGCGGGCTTCAGTCTTTGTGACGTCACTCGAGGCACCCCGCCCGCACGCTGCTCGCACATCGCGTCGGGTTACCCGTAAACGCATTATTATGAACGGTTCGCTGGTTGTCCTCACTTGTTATGTTGGGTTAAATACTGGTCAATGGGGACTCTTATTTAACTGGACACACGGTTCATTTGTTCCCTGATCGAATGAATAACAGAAAATCACGTCTGCATAAGTCCTAGCCCTGGTAATATGGGCGGGCCCTGTCGGAATCTGCCACTTGCTCGGTACTACAGCACAGAACGGGCTACTGCCGCTCTAGCTTTGAGCCATGATAAGGTCTTTGCTCTGACATTAGAACTACCCTCGCCTTAGCCAAGAGCGGATCCAGGGTCGAAATGTACACCATTTAACATATGAAAACCAAAAGCTAAGCCATCTCTCGAAACCTCCCGCCCCCCCCCCACACCCATCGAACATATCTGGATCAGACCCTGTTAGCCGACATGAGGCACGGTTAATCTTATGAGGCTAATGACCAACCATAATTTAATTTAAAAGCACATGTTGTGACTTTGAAACTCCGAGCATTCACCCTTTACAAGCTGTCATCTGTGAAGCACATTCCACCCCCAAATCATACCAACACGAGTAAGGAAATGGGAAATGGGAAAGTTTTGGTGTCATCCCTGGGGCACACAACAGTGTCTCTAGGATGGGTTTGCCGGGAAAGAAAGAATACACCAAGCTGACTTGCATGGAAATGCGACATAAAAAAAGATCGGAATTTAAAGGTGATAATTAATGGGTGGACTTTTCCGCAAAACACTGTTTTGTTTTTTGTTGTGCCCCAGACCCCCCCCCCCCTCCCCCCTCCTACCCCGCTGATTATCGTGCAAGTTTACATGTAAATGTAAATTTTGTAATATTTTGTTCAGAATATTGAAGATATCGACAGGGGTGCTGGGTGGATAAACGTGTGATATTTATGGACCCTGGCCCCAGCGGAAATGCAAAAATCCGAACCGACCTCATCAAGGATCGAGCCCCGGTCACTCCGGTCAAAGGCGAACGCTTAAAGTCCAGCTCCTGGGTCCAAAAGGACTTTTAAGACCTGATTCCCAATATATGGGCAATAAAAATGTAATACGTGCCAATTTTATACTTCATCATTATTGAAAATGTTGACATTTTGCACACATGACTTGATAACATGTCAGCAGATTGGAAACAGCTTTTTGGGATTTTATGACGTATAACCAGGTTCCGGTTATGAGTGAGCTGGTACCGCATGCGCTTGTCTACCAGCCAGCGAACCAGGCACTATTTTGGTGCGCACTGGCAAGATGGCGTCTGAGTCATTTGGCCAGCTGCTTTTCGCGGGTGTTATTAGTGAAAGTGAATATGAGCCAGAGACAAACGGAGCAGACGTTACCGACAACGACTCTGGTCCCCAACCTTTTCAATTCGAGCCATCTCGTCGACCCGGCCCAGGCACCGTGACTGTGTCTGTGCCAGGTGAAGGCAAAGGCCAAGAGTCTCAACAACAGCCTTAACAGGCTATGCCTATGGCTAAGGACACAGCAGAAAACTTGCGCGCAGGGAATGTAGAATGGTAAGTTGGGCCAACGATTTGGATAACAAAATCTACAATTACACGCAAAATATCAATAATACATGACTAATATCAGGCAAAATCTTCCGTAATATGAACATTTGCAATAGTGGAGGAGGGGGGGGGGGGCAAGGGGTATTGCCGTTCCTCTGGAACAGACTTTTCATTTCACCGTCAAGTCGGATTGAAAAAAGTAATTCTTTGTGATCTGGCAATGAGATATTAGCCGACCGTCTTGATAAATAATTTTCATATTACAGAAGATTTTGCTTGATATTAGTTATATATCATTGTTATCTTGCCTATAATTGCGGATTCTGATCATTACTTTCTTTAATACAAAGTGGTCATTATATGGATATCACTCAATCACGAATCAATTGTGTGTTTTTTTTGTAGCAAATTGATATTTTGTCATGAATGTTGTAACAGATGAAGCGGTCGACACTCATTAATTATTTGATCAATTAAAATCGTTACTTTACTAGCACATCAATATATTAAATAAGAATATATGCAGATATTCAGATATTTAAAATAGATAGTTGTAACATAAAATCAAAATTAAAGTAACTAATTTTGTCCGAAATGTTTAGATTTGAATGATTTTTTAAAGTTTTATTTTAGCACTCATGATAAATTGAAGATATTGTGCTACTTAATTTATCTAGTACAGGGTATCTGAAATTGATAGTTAGTATTTTTTTATATATTTTTTCTATCATTTTGTTCTTCTTGAATTCATGTGGATTAAAGTCCAAGTCTTAACCTGGAATCTTTGCTCATTATCTTGAAAACAGCGTAACCTCAGGATAATTTTAACTTAAAAGTTAAAAAAAATATTTCATTTCTGTTTTAGCTGCTTCCAAAGTATGCGTAAATATGTAAGCTATTATATCCATGTGTGCCTTTGTCATGTTTGTGTTACATAGTAACCCTGACAACTGTTCATTTATTGTCATTGTATTCAAATGTCACTGAATGAAATATCAGAAGCTATATATTGAGAGAGCATATACCCTACCTATTAATCTTCAAAATATTATTATTCTATTTTAATGTAATTTTAGTCAGATGCTAATTTATACCAGTAATGTTAGCAATCCGTGACTAATATCAAATAACAAGAGCAGTCAGATTTACATCACTTGAAGTAAGTGAATATCATTGTCCTTCCAAATAGGATCTGTTAAATAAGTTTTTTTTGTTTATCTTATATGGTGAACCACATTTCTGAAAATATGGTGACATTCAGTGTCATAATTTTGGTTTTACCTGATAGGTGTCAATGTGGGAAGTGCATGGCCATGGATGACGAGAAATCTTCCAAATCTTGCTGTATACAGCTCATCGGCAGTATCGCCAACATAATGGCCGAGTTGATGGGCAGATTTACGAGTAAGGCATATAGTATAGTGCGGAGATAAAGAAAATATAACAAATGAGTGATATATGGCCACCCGTTTATGCATATGTTTATCGCGATCTTTGGCTGTGCAGTAGTCCGACGTATATTATTATTACATACGTTTCCGGAGTCAAATTAAGGTGGTTCCCAGTGCCTGTAAGACGATCGACAGTTTTTATATTGTCATTGCAGGAGGTACCACCGTTACATTAGCTACCGGCAGCTTGTGCAATGGTGCTGGGGCTGGTTAGGACGCCACAACCGCATTGTCCTACCTGCGTGTGCAGTGACAAATATCCGCGCAGCTTTCCCTTCAGCCTCCGGACATTATACTGGTGTCCATTTACCCACCTGTGCGTGAGATAACACGGTTATCAGATAGGCCACTGTTATCAGATGACAGTCACTGTTATCAGATAACAGTCACTGTTATCAGATAACCGTCCCTGTTATCAGATAACAGTCCCTGTTATCAGATAACAGTCACTGTCATCAGTCATATCAGTCGCGTCACTTTCCATCCCGTAAGACGCAATGTTTTTATCGTCATTTGTACAGTGCGTAGTTGCTCAAGCCTCGCGTAACTCCACATGCAAAATGATTCTTAGCTATTGGGGTCTGCTGTGTGTGAGTGGGGGGAGGAGGGATACCAAAAGGAACGGACTGATGTACACCTTGTATGCAGGGGCCTCCACGCTCAACGAAAAACCGCGACCGAAAAATGAGCTCCTACCCCCAATGCTGTGTCCGTATTCGTGGACAATCCACCATGTCGTCAACGTTAGATGTTTGCCGTTGAAATTATTTGGTTCAGTACGAAAGGATGCGGCCTACGATATCGAACATTCGAGAATTTAGGTCTTGAACTAAACCAAAATCTTAATTGATTCGTTGCCATGAAAAACACACAAAAAGAAGCCTACGCTTCTGGCTTACGACCTCAGTAGATATGAAGAGGTGCCGCCGCCTCCCCCCCCCCCCCCCCCACTCCAATACAAACACACATTCACCATTTCCTCTCTTGCGATTGGCATTCAGTCGCTATTTAATTCACATGCATGTGAATGTTTCGAGAAGACGGTGGTCGGAGCCTGGTTTACGTAAGTCTTTCCCGGATGAGTGCCTCGAGTGACGTCATTCGCACGGATTCCCCGGAATCCCCCACGTTTTCAGACCGAATCGGGCAACGATGCTTAAACTAATTTGTTCGGCTTTTATGATAGAGGTACAAAAATAGTGTTTTAGAATATTGAATAGTTATCAACATTCTTCACAAATAGCCACAGTTACCCTTAATGCCGCATCATAGACTTTAAATGAAAAATTATCAGTCAACTTTTAAAAGAATTTAAATGTAATTGAATTATGTATTAATGATATACTTACTTATATACAAGTAAACACTGGTAATTTATGTTTCGTAATAACATTAAAACTATAATACTTATGATCAGGTCGAGGACGACACTAAAACGAAGTACAGGCCTTGTTCGAAGGCCGTCCTCCAAACAAGGTTCGATCGTACTTCGTTTGTACGGCGCATCCAACAGACATCTGTTTCCGTACAGTGCCTTTATTCAACTCCGCATATTATTTATAACGCTAATTCTTATAATACAGTTTCGAGAAATCCTTTCATGATGTCACCCTTCTCACTTAATACGCGTGTGATCACTGTGGAGGAAATAACGGGATTCCCTCGCTCATGGCAAAGTGAAAAATGTGCGGCGATTTTGATTTTCTGATCGTTATTTTGTTGATATTTAAGTCATCGATATAGGCCGATATAATTTATAGGGAAATATGAATATAGAATAGTTTGTTACAATATTTTTAGAATTGTATGTCAGCTACTGATGTAGTGGACTGCAGAGTAACAACACCCAGGTCATCATAATTCCCACTGCTGACAGCGTACTTCGATCGATTGAGTCAAATTCGTTATATATTTAGCTGTAACCAGCAACCGAGTTAAGAGAATGCACAGATAATTTTAGGATGAGTTTTAGCTTTAGTTTGAAATTGTAGGTGCTTGTGAGGAGACTATATCATGGGAGATATTTTATGGATATATATATTAATTTGCACATTAGTCAATGACAGCGGGATAGACCGCTTCACACATTAGTCAACGGATATACTTATTTACACATAAGCAGCTCTTTTAAAATTTCCCTGCAGACCTTGATACGTTTACAACACTATTTGGAATGTTGCATTGTTGCCATTAGCTATACAAGACCACAACAGGGAGCGTATTAGTTGTATGAAACATGTTGAATTAATTCTGCATGTGATCAACATTGCTTCTTTTTTGATCAGCTAACACCGCAGCGCTTTTGCTCTGTTATGCTGTCATTGAATGTTTCATCATTCGTTGCAGTCTACTTCAGACGGTATGTAATAAGTTTTGGTTGGAATTGGCATGCAACCAGAACCTTTATGCCTAAATCATTTAAAACAACTGAAGGACAAGATATATACAATGGAAAAACAATAAATTTATTTACATATATATTCATGTAGGCCTACTTCATCTTAGACATCAAATATCTTCTTTCAGTAAGTCTCTGTGACTTTTACTATTCATGCAGTCATTCTTAAGATTGCAGCATTCTCTGAATGGGCTATTCCCCATTCTTCATGCATTCCGGAGGAGGGGCACATCTATGTGAAAGGCCTCTTATCTGACCTGTGAGGGACCAGATAAAATAGAATGTAAAAGCAGTTCATTTTTTCTTCTTAACTGTAGTATCAATCAACTCAACCTGATAACCAACCACGCATTAAAAGTAACTCATTGGCGGATGGCTACATATAATTAATAAAGGCATATAGATAAGAGGAGATTATAATATAGTTTTGCAACATTTATCACACCTTTTTGAAGGGATACTTTCATATGCAACATAACTTGTTTTATACCTGCGCCAGTGGTATGAGACCTATGTGTGGACCGGCGCGTTGCTGCGTAGCCCCCGTCTCGTGTGTCTCGTATTATCGCCGGTCGTGAGTTTATTAAACCAATCTATATCTTTGCATCAGCGTTTGTGCTTTTGTATCGGGTGTGGAAGAGGCGAGGCATCTGCCCATAAGTGGCGCTGACACAATTATTATTGATTAACTCATATTACTATTATTATTACTATTATTACTATTATTACTCATATTATTATTAACTCATAGGCTTATCTATAAATTTATATGATTATATACCCACCCTCTAGTGACTGTAGTTTTCAGTAAAAAATGTACTCTTCCTGGTAGTATACCCTTATCAGAATTGAGTCAGGAAACTTGCATACATTCCTTACATGGAAAAACTTCATGTTTGAAATTATGCATGCATATATCTGTAGAGAGGCGTCTGTATAGACATTTGGTCTGCAAACTGTAGCCAGTTCAAGATTGGTTTATCACCTTCTTTTCCAATTAATTCACATGCTGACCCCTACAACACTCTCCTCCGTGACCCACTGTATTGATATTTTTCACTGTGCTTTCCAGTTGGATTTGAATCATAGAGACAATTTACAATTAAGACTCAATCGGTAGCTTAGAGAACCCTTGGCGCAAGTGCCCCCGGGCAAGCCGGCTTCTCTAGGGGCACAACGGTGTCCATGCAAAGTTATTTAGACGCGAGTCAGGAATCGACTGTAGCTTTTATCATAATGTGTGCGCGTACAATCATAGTGTTTACGTATTCTATATACCTTGCACTATCTTCTGACATCAAGAAAGTGTGTCAACACTAGGTTGTTTCGGTTATATTTTCGCGAAGAAATGTTGGAGCATAGTCTTTTCCCGACCAAGGCTCAGGCCAGATCATTTGAATTTTGATCATGCACAGAACAGTAAATGTTCACAGCGTCAAGCGGCTGATAGACTACAAAAGATGCACATTTCTTATCCTGCCTACTTTATAAGCAACTTATCATATTCTTTAAAAGGTGATCGTATCGCTGATGTGTATATATTCTAACTTACCTTCAGTTTGGCCTTCTCTCTTTCGAAGAAAACCCATGCGTTCAACTTTCGCCGGTTTCAACTTTCACTCTCCGACAGAGGGCGCTCGCTAGAGCTTTGAGTGAGTTGAGCGAGCTCCCTCTGTTGGTATACATGTGTATATTGCCGTCAATCAGCCGCTGGCGCCACAGCAACGCCCGGCGGGTGGGGGGTTACTGAATACATTGCTGTTTTGTTTTTTTTTCACCTCAAAAATCCGCTCGGTCGGGTCGATTTACCGCAAAATCCGACTCAGAATTTTTTTCACTGACCCGATCTATGTTGTAGTTCCATGCAGACACCGCTCGGCTTATTCTTTTTTCCGGGCATACCCGCTTTATGGACGCACATTTTCCGAGCCGCCCACCCACCCCCGACCCCCCTCCCCCCCTATCGGGAATCTTTTTCATCACAAATGTCCGCTCTCTCAGGCATCAAGGGGCACCCGCGGACTCCCCCCACCCACCCCCACCCCCACCAGATTGGTATAACAGTGCCCCGTATGAGACCATTTATACTACTTGGCAGATCTGCAAAGACATTCCCGTCACAATATGGGTCATCCTGACTGTTTATTTTAGCAATTTTTACAATTTGAAAAACTCGCGCCAAAACATTATTGGGGACCTTGGCCAGAGACCGAATCCGGATATGACGTTTTTTACTGGAATACGTTGAAGGGGGTTCGGGCCGTTGTGTACAGTACAACACGAGTCTGTCTCTCCGATTGTCAGGGATTCAATTGCCATCTAGGCTATTTCATGAGCCTTGCACCTTATTACTTTACGGACAAAGTGGAATGGCCAAGGAAATATTCATTTATAACTGTAAAGGTCATGTAGTTAACATTTCAAGCTCGGTCAATGTTTCACCCGCCCTCAACTCAAAGACAACGAGGAATGTCCGGCGTGAAACAACGCAAATGTAATTGTCTGCACAGCAAATAGTTCAGCCGGAGGCTGAAGGTCGAAGCGTTTTCTTGCCAGATTGTCTCCTACCCTCTTTGTTTTCATTGTGATTAAAGAATTAATGGATGGACTCTAATGACATGTTGTCTTCACTTTATAAATGTATCAAGAATACATAAGGTTACATTGGGAATAATATACCGGTAAGTAAGTTTATATGGCCGCTAGAGTTCTGGATGAAATAGGGAGAATGACCCAAACGATATAATTGCAGTGAAAACTCAGGTTCTAGACTTTTAGCCCTCAGGATTATTCACTTTCAGTTCTTAATTTTAATCTCGCTCCAAATGATCTGTTGAAAATACTGTTGAAGTTATCCACAAGGAAGGTATAAAAAAGGAAACAATAACTGGAGGAAAAATATACTTTGTCGATTCAACTAAATCGGGTGGCATAAAACATAATCATTCATATGTTCCATTCGCTTTAGAAATACACATTCGTGGGAGGGGGGGGGGTGGTCATGTTCTCAGATCATGAAGAAGAATTTTCTTTATTCCCAGGTCACGATCGAATTAAAAAGAGAACTCCCCGCATGCAAAGGAAGGGTGGCTGCATGTTATAAGCTGGTTATTTCCCGATTTATAGTTATTTAATATGAAACTCCTTGATCACAAAGGGCTAATACCCCGTTCCCAGTTCCCAATCCCAGTTTATACGTAAACAATTAGATACATTATTCCACAGATTTGACATGTTCTTCAAGTTATGCAGAATACAACTGTCAATGAACAGGGAGTGACAGTATCAGTGTTCAGCAATCTGTAGCCTCTCCGGAAGAGAATTTCAAATCAATGCAATAATGTCTGTTTCTTTACATACAAAACTAGAGTACATCAGAATATATATAAAGAAAAAATCATTACAGAATATTAATAAATTCAGACGGCCTACCCAATTTCTGTGATTTTCAGTGATTGTGCTGTCAAATAGAAATGTTTGAACTGTATCTCAATTATTTTTAGTGATAAAGCTATGATTTTGGCTGCATATCTTCAGCATTGTATATCACAACATGTAACACTAATAATTATACGAACACATTATATTCGTAATTTATTTAAATTTTAGTTACATTTTTTATATTAAAAATTTAAAATGTTTACTGATAAAATTAGATTATTTAATTCGATTTCTTTTATTTTAAAAGCTATTAGTATTTCATTTTTTATGTATGTTTAGTAGTATATATCACAATATGTAAAACTACAAATTATGCCATCAAATAATAATTTATTTTTATTTTCATCAAATTATATATAGATATATTTTGGGTTAATAATCAATTATTTTGTTAAACTATATATTTTTTCAAACTAAATTTAAGAAATTGGCTATATATATATTCAATATATATATATTACAACATGGAAAAACTGCCAATTATACCAACAATTAGATATATTGACTTTATTTTATTTAAATTGTATTAATTTTGTTGTTTATATATTTTTTACTGATATATAATACCGGTGCATATTTTAAACTATATTTTACCTGAATGCTAAAGCTAAAATGTTCAGCATATATTTAATATATTATATTAAAACGTATATGAAACTACCAGTTATATACTTTATCTTAGATTTGCTTAATTTAATTTGCATATTTAAATTCTATTTTAATTTTATTTATTTGTTAATATTTGGGTTGGTTGGGAGGTTGGGGGACTTCGATGAGTTTTCTCATTGCGCCCCCTTGTCTACCACGAGCAAATGGAGAGTGAAAGAAAAGGACGCGATTCTGTGGTCATCAAGAGAGAATAATTTGGTAAAATAATAACCTTCATAAGTAGACATTGACGCACAGTTATGCATTCTATATACGGGAAGAGGCCAGCTGATTGAAATCTCCGGGCGCGAGAATCACGGGGAGGACAAAAGAAGAGAAAACAACTGTTCAGTCTCAGTTAGGCACATTGAGAGAAACTGTTTCTGCTCCGGGGAAAGAGAGAAACATGCGAAAAACGGAAAATTTGGGCGACACAAATATGTATATCTGCCCCCTAGTGCCCCCTCCCCACCTCTCCCCAGCCGCCCTCCGCCCCCCGCACTGGCCCGGATTTTATTGGAGGCAGCCCACTGGCCTGAGTCCTAACTTGTACGGGATCGGGGACTTTGTTTCCCGATAGCGATAACTTGTGCGTGTAACGAGCATAGATCGCGCTATACGGATGAGCTACTTCATCTGACGCATTCGATTGTTCAACCTTCTAGTTATTTTGTTATTTTGTTCGATATTCGACATTCTAGCTGCTAGGTCCTATGATTTCCATGTTAAAGAGCCTGATGTCTACATTTTTCTGCCCTGCTTACGCAGGCACACGCGCGACCTACTTCCGTTTGTTGCCAAACATCGCAGCCCCGAATTTTGCGAGTTCACTACAAAACGTCATTTCTGGTATATTCATGAGATATTCATGAGCTTGCGAATGGTGCGAAATCGGCGCTGGTCCTACCGAAATATCGTGTTTTAAGTGGTGAAATGAAACACCCCGGTAAATAATTCGGCCATACAACAAATTTTAATGTAATTATAGACCCCAAAATTATTATTTCTGGTATTAATAGTGCGTGTAATGCCGTTCTCATGGGATCTTTACCTAGTTTAAGTCTGCGTGCGACCTGATGATTATTGTAAGAATCTTTGTTTCCTTACCTTGAGCCGAGACGGAGATATGGATCTGGACGGACTTTACGCCGTTGCCTTGGCCTTGACTAGAATAGCTCTTGTCAGTTGCAGGTCCTCTGTCTGTTAGTGGCGTGATGGTTGCTCGTCCTCAACCGTGGAGCGATGCATAACGATAACCAGCGTAATCTCCAGGTTATATAGGTTTGGCGCAAGAAAGTCACGGATTCTCTTGAGACACTGAGTAGGCCTACGTACCCTGCTGCTGATTGGCTCTCGTGCGCCGACAGACACTAGCACAACGCCCTCTCTCCAAATATGGCGGCGGCAACTTCCCCAGTCGCAGTTCCATGCAGATACCGCTCGGTTTATTCCTTTTTCCGGGCAAACCCGCTTTATGAACGCACATTTTCTGAGCCCCCCCCCCCCCCCCCCGACGGGGTGTCTTTTTCATCACAAATATCCGCTCTCTCAGGCATCAAGGGGCATCAGCGCCCCCCCCCCCCACCACCCCCAGATTGGTATCACAGTGCCCCGTATGAGACCATTTATGCTACTTGGCAGATCTGCAAAGACATTCCCGTCACAATATGGGTCATCCTGACTGTATATTTTAGCAATTCTTACAATATCTACAACAAAATTTATTTTTGAAGAATTTGAACTCGCGCCAAAAAATCTCCAGGTTATATAGGTTTGGCACAAGGAAGTCACGGGTTTTCTTGAGACACTGAGTAGGCCTACGTACCCTGCTGCTGATTGGCTCTCGTGCGCGGACAGACACTAGCACAACGCCCACTCTCCAAATATTGCGGTGGCAAATTCCTCTATCGTTGCTCTCGTTAAGGAAGTTGGTCCTGGTCAATCTTATATGTCTAGACATTGCAAAGTGAGGTAGTTAAATCTGGCGCATAGTTTGGCACAGTGGGCATATCGGAAAAACGTGGCACCCTTCTTCTACCGAGTGTTCTCCGTCCTTTTTTTATACAATATTGACAAACACTTAAAACAGCCTACTTACATACGCCATAATAGATTCTTTACATTATGGAATCAAGACTAAAAGTATCTCAAAATTGTGATGCATGTATGCTTTATATCTCTAAGAGTCTGTTAAACAACAATGTCAACATTAAACTGCGCGGTTGATTTATATCGCGCGCGGACGGATTTTATGTCGAAGTTTTCATTGATCCATAGTATAGTCGCCGCTCCCAGACGACATTCATTTGGTAAGGCTGAACACGCATAGCCACTTGCAACGCAAATATTTAGAGTTTAAATGACTTTCAAAATCTGCCCACGTATAGCCACTTGCAACGCGAATTTATGGAGTTTAAATGACTTTCACTTTGTGCTTTTACAATAAAGCTTTTATAGTTTCAATGTAACTCATCGGTAAATCTAAGCTTAACCTGCACATGTTTTACGAATATGTACTGTTATGTCTATATGATTTTTGGGCGTGATGGACATGAAAATTCAATGAACTCACGCTCATAAAGAAACCAAGTGTTTTTCTTTTTACTGATGCTCAGCATACATCGAGCCCACCTACTCCAAACTAGGATAGCAGCGCATGAAAGAAAATGGTGGTGTCTTAGGCATTCTGTGCGCACATTGAAGTTAAATTAGACCAAGAAACCTCCTGGGACAATCAAATGGGGATCGACCAAATCTTTCATTTATGATTGTGTATGTACGTTGTGTATGTGTCAGTATTACCCGAATGTGAGATGAAGCGATGATACACTTCCGTTAACTCGACCCCACACCCCCGGCTTGCCATTGTGAAACACGGCATTTTGCTTTGCCGCATTTTGACATACGGTGGGGCCACTGGTATGGAACAGAAACAAAATCTGTAGTCAATAACGGATCCCTCGTCTGCGACCTTCACCTTGCACACCGCGGGAAATACTCGATCGCTCTCTGCCTTAGACTCACTCCGCTGGGGGCCCCGTTATATGGCGGGAGGGGGGAGGAGGATGAAATCTCTGGGGTAAGCCCAGAGGGCAGAGGGGGTGGGGTAGTTTGGAGGCATGCGCATATGCGTTTACATATTCTCTGTTGTGTAGACTTCCATTATATATATTTCGTGCGTGAAACGGCATCAATCCATTGGCAAGCGGATTTTGGCGTTAAAACCCCCCTTCCCAGCGCATTGTTGCGATAAACGCTACTTCTGAGCGGATTTTGCGGTGAAATGTCCCCTACCTAGCAGATTTAGGAGATGAAAAAGGACCCCCCGCTCAAATCCCGGAATGTTTTAAGTACCCCCCCCCCCAAATCCAGCAATGTATTAAATACCCCCCCGCCCCCAGTCCAGCAATGTATGAGGTACCCAACTCCCCTAATCAAGCAATGTATTAAGTGCCCCCTCCCCTAATCGAGCAATGTATTAAGTACCCCCCCAAATCCAGCAATGTATTAAGTACCCCACCTCCCCCATCGGGCTATCATTATTTTAGCCAGTACAGTGTCTATAATCTGTCAGTGTAGATTATTATGATATAAATAAGAAACATATCGATCTATAAATTTAGATACGGGAGTTTTATCGCAACCTCAAAGTCCCCACCAAATATGAAGGAATTCATCCACTTTGGAAAACAGTTTGGGCCATTAATTACAATAATACCAGGTATTAACAATCAGCAAACTTCAAACGGTATAATTAGTCTAAAAATGGCATCTGCCATCATTCTAGAGCCATGCATAATCAGCAAAACTAAATGTGGTGCATAAAAATGTAATGAATATCAGTCTATTATGCTGAATACATGTCTATATAGAAATACCATATATATTTCAGGTTCAAAATATAGTGTATTTAAAAATAAAAATGATTCAGTTTACTTATTATATAACTTAATGTGATAATTTCATCAAGCTACATAAGTATATACTATCGGTAGTGTGTTGTGAAATCAGCAAAGAACTAAGCAGGTAATAAGGGAAGCAGGATGCTTTATTGATACATATGGCCTCAGGCCCATTTTACAATAGATACAAAGTTGAGTCATAGAAATTAATAGATATCATAACAATATCAATAAAATATACCGGTATGCAACTGTATTGCCATATTCGAGATAACATCACATGATACAAATGCTATATTCCAATTGGACGGCCTCTAACATAAACAAGTAAAAAAAAAAGAAAACAATTACTAAGTTACTAGTTACAAATTACATAACAAAATTAAAAGTTATACATAAAGCAAGACATATTCCTCTGAATAATATATGAAGATACATGTACTGGTCTAGTGATACAACTACCGCATGTTATAATTGTAGTTGTTAATTTTTATCTTCCATAGACAATTTAGCACAAGACACAATACAATCAATTAACAATCACTTAATGACATGAGACAAAGAGACTAGGAACATGTACATGACATGGTAAATAACTTTTTCAAGGCAGGATTACATTCTTTACCTTGTGTATGTATATAACTTGCATACGTTTATGAATGCAGCACATAACACACTTTATATTATCATAGGTTTTTGTTTGTCTCTTTCTAATTGTTGTGTATGTTAGTAATTTTTCTATAGTGGTAATACTTCTGAGTGTGATACTCCCAGTGGAATTCTCAACATCTAACCATACTTTGTGTGCTTTTTCACAAAAAAATTATATGTTCTGTACATTGTTTCATACAGGACACTCGTCCGACCATTTAATTTTCCATACCTTTTTGCAAATCCAAATACTTGCACACATTATGGTGTAGAGTATGTAATCTAGAAATATGAAACCTCGTGAAATGTTTTTACCACACAGGTGGAATAATTAATCTTAATGTGATAATGTCGACTATTTATTTATTTATTTATTTTATTTTTTGCGATTTGGTTTGCCATATCTTTAAAGTTACGGTTTTCGGAAATTTGTGTCAATTAATTACTCATTTATTTCTTTTGGCTTGCCATGACCATAGTGTGGTTCTGCTGTTGCGAGCGCCATCTATTTATTGAATAATTAGGCGTCGTTAACAACAACCAATAAAAATCTAGCTTTCAAAATTAGCGTCAAATACACGGATTTACACTTTGCCTTATGAGGAAGTCGCGCGGCCGAATCAGAACGAGGCTTGACCCAGTTGTGAGTAAACAGTCCGCACGTGCTGCACGTAGTAGGCCTGAGCCCGGGGCCTGAGCATGCGTTATCAAAGTTGTTTATGGCACAACCACACATACAATTTAGTCACAAAGTACTAACATGTCCCGTTATATATTTATATCAGATTAAGGAGGCATATGGTTGAAATCTCCAGGCTATTAGAGACAACATTAGTTGATTGGTTGAGGGGGTTGGGGGGGGGGGCGTCGTTTACGGGCGTAATTAAGTGGCGTGATAAGAAGGGCTCTAAAACTGGCAATGAGGTTCCAAGGAGAGGGGGTCTCGGGAGGTTGAGGAAAGTGACCACCTGATCAGAAGACTGTTCTTCGCATTGCCCCACCGCGCCTTGACTAAATGGTCACCACCACCCCACTCGACGAAATCATCATCGTCCGTCGCCCCCCCCCCCCCCGTCATCCTTGGCGATGTCGTGGACCATGCAGGGCATGTACGTACCGCTTTGGAGGCACCAAAGCTGTCGGCCGAAGGCAGGGGCTTCTAAGGCCGTTTTACACTCTGTATTGTAACTGGTTATACCCAGAAAGCTGGAATATCCTCTCCCCAAGCAATGAAGATTCAAAAACATAATGCATGTATGTTTTATTGTAAAATCACATTTATAAGCAAGATGAAAAGGTCTCTAAATAATTTCACAAAAGATTTTAAAAAACAGTAACATAAGACAAGTGAACAATTCATGACAGATAATTTGATACTTTATCATTATATACTACCTAACTCTACCAGTAGTTACTTAAATTGATTTTATAATACAAACATACATATGAACTTAAGGAAAACACAGCTTGTGTATATTGTGTATATATTGACATATTCTACCACATATGTATCTTCCATGAGACTGACAATTTTTCTCATAATATTAAATATGTAGAATTCATAAATTGTACGGGTATTCGATATGTACATGAGTGCATAAGAAGTTTGGCTACCATCATGTATACTGGGCTAGATCTCCTTGCAAAACATCTTTCACATTACAACATTAATTTGCTCTGTGTGAAGTAGATATCTGTGTATACAGGTATATAATATTGGAATGCCTTTGACAGATTGTAAAGTCAGCGATGCTGAGGGTCTCTTACACTTCTTGTCATGCAGTGATATATATATAGCTTCGCGAAACTGTTTCCTGAGTGGGTCTCTCGAGGCTGGCCGAGGCTGAGACTGCTTTCATAACTCCAAATCAAAGCTTAAAAATGGATGGATGGCTGTATATCTGTTCTGAAACCATTGGCAAAACATTTTAAACACTAATTTTTCAAATAATGCAAAAGTAAGTCACCTTGAACTGGTTTACATGCAGAAACAATTCGAAGCGCACTCACTTCAAGCTGACGGTCAATGGCACACGTGCTTTTGTTTACTCACCATCTAAAAGTAGGTCAAAATGGCCGCGGAAGGGTAAACCCGTGTATTTTGCACCTGGGCAAACTGCATTCCGTGCAGATAACTTTTACTTGTACGAGAAACGAAACGTATCTGTCATGGAGGGGAACTTAGCACTCTTAAGGTTGGTATTTTGAGGTATACTATTAGTATATTTATAATACTTATTTGATTGATTGTAGTGTATATGATTGTTGTGTAGATAAATTATGGGTGATATCGTTATTATAGTAAGTAATTTTAATGTTATAAGAACTTATATGTTTGGCTTTCAACAAAGCCGGCTCCTGTGTTTCGCGATATATACATACGGACTGAACTTTTTATTGTGCTTTTTGAATATATAATTAATTTAAACATTTACATGAAGTGTAGCGGCATAGGCCTATTAGTTTGTGGTGAGATAGAGCCGTCGATGTGGCTTAGTGGTAGAGTGCTCGACTGCAAACTGTAAGGTTGAGGGTTTAAATCCCACCCGGGTTTTGTAGCAGTTTTTCCATTTATTTCATTTGGCTTTCATAGCCAGTTTAAAACGAATATCATCTCCGTCAATATCCAGTAGTTTGTATGATACATGTTCCTAATAATTGTTTCATTGATGGTATTCGTAATTACGTTGGCATGCCTACCATTTGCCACAGTAATTCTATTTCGTGGGCTGTAACATGGAAGATGGACTCGCTCCGTTGCAGTGTATAAGTGCACTGGGAGTTCTGTTGTTCGTATTAGTGGGGAATGAGATGACTCGTTGTAAACAACGGTAGTCTAGTAAGATATGTAGTCACTAATATATTAAGGGAATGTCAGGCGCCGACTGGTTAAAACCGTCTTTCTTTTTCTTGGTGACTGTTGCTATGAAAGTTGAATTGTCTTATTTTTTATAGGAGGCTTCACGGTGTTTAACAGACTGCTGCATACAAATTAACACCCGCAGAGGACACTGCGGTTCGTAGTGGCAAGTGATTCACATGTAATACGGATTGATAATTATGTATTGTGCTGTAGATCCATATGTATTTGTTATTATCAACGGACTTGTGATTAACTTAAACTGAAACGCATGTCTAGCCTATTACCAGATAACGTAATTTAACTGTACTGATGTATATACTCTAATATTATAACTAATGATCAACAATACTATTCTAATATAACGGTAATTGTTAAGTATTATATTTTCATTTACTTACTATTTTTCCTGTTTTTCACAGAGTCTTAAAGAAGGATATAAACAACACAAAAGACTCGCCCACCTAGTTGAGACCCGTATTACATTAATAATAAAGGATTAGATGTTTGTAACATCTACCGGTATTACCAAAGCAATATACAGCAGACAGCAGACCTTGACATTGACTTATTGCTCTACATTATATGATTTCCAGAAAAAGATTTTCTCATGTTGACATTCTGCTTCAAACCAACAGGTTGTTCTGCAGTTACACAACCTGGCTAACAGTAATAACCTATGCAGCAATATACAACATGCCGCTCACTATGCAGTTGAATTAATGACCAGGCACACTACTGCATTGGATGATTATTACATCTTATTACAATCATTGACAAAGCAGTGTAATGAGTGGGGCATTTGACATTTGACAGTTAACAAATAGTAAAGTATTGTCTGGAGACTGATGAATTGATGAAAATAAAATTGTCAGTGACAGGAAAAGCACTTCCCAGCGACTTTCTTTGACATTCATTGTTTACACCACCGGCACAGTAAATCAGTTGGAGGGGGAGGGAGAGTAGGGGACCCATACAGGGAATACCTTGTGGGGGCCAGGGACGGATCTAGGAATATGAGAGAGGGGGATGGTAGGTAACCTGGCTGAGTATAGGCGAGACTCTCTGCGCTTAGAAAACGTGCGACTGGTAGGGGGCAGGGTTGTTAAAATGACTGGGGGGTCCACCAGTTTTCTTACAACCGGGGGGGGGGGGTGGCGGGTCCACCTCAGGAACGCTTCAGTTGGCCTTAGAAAAACATGAAAAAACAACATGAAAATATCTGAACATTGCCTTGCTTGCAGGGGGAGGAAGGGTATGTTAGCCCTGTAACATGACCCAACGGCCGTATTTTACGTGTCCGGTGGGCCATGTTACATGGCTGGGGGGGGGGGGGGTAAACTCCCTAAATCGCCCCCTTGGATCCGCCACTGGGGGGGGGGGTGTGGTTTACACCCTGAGTTCCTAACCAACCCGCGATTGAGGCTTCGGTGGCTGCTGATGTCTTATGTCGAAGTAAAGTATATTTTCTGGATTTCACTGTTCATTGGACTCTCTTTATATCATAATAATCTCGTTATATCATGTTAACTGTAAAAAAAATGTCAAATGCTTGAATCGCTCCACCGCGGTGTGGGCCCATATCCTCTCCTATTATCGCTCCTGTTCGCGGACACGGTTTTTTTGTTTCAGGCCAATAGAAGAATGCTATGGTGACGGCCTGGGATGCGCGGCGACGAGCTAAATAAGAACAGGTTATACGACTCAACGGCTGCCACTTCAACGCCTTATGTTTGCAAAACTAAGGTCTGAATCTCCAAATCAGTCACCTACCTACCTGCCTTCTACGAACTTTTGTGAAACATTTGCAGCTACTTTTGAAGCAAGACCTACCACTATCCAATGTTACAAGGCAACTTTTGGCACACGCCGCGCAAATTTACTCGATTAGCTAGTTTTCGGTGTGAGAATTTCACAACTCTGGCGCTATGGGCGCTGTTTCGTTGCTCACTCTCCTTCATAGAGGGGGTTTTGTAGCTCTCTTGCGCAACGGTTCACTGTCGAACTGTCGATCAGGTGATCAGCGCAACATATTTCCATGCATAAATAACAAAGTACAGAAAGCCAACTGAGCCATATCCTTCTATGAAATATACACGCCATCAGTGGTTTGGTGTAAATTCAAAGGCCCAAGAGGCACAAATATCGGTCATACTCTCCAACGTCCCTCACCATGGCTTCCATCGACGTTAAACAGAAAATGTCGGGAAGGCCGCCAGGAAGTTAGGTGTCCCAGAACAAACTTTGAGAGATCGTGTTCTGGGACACATTTCGACTGATATAGTCAAATCTTCGTTTTTTTCCAGTTGATCGGCCGTCCATACCTCTGTGACCGACTGGGCGTGCCAATGACGTAAGCCCACGAAATTAGGTTATGCGGTGCATTTGTGATCATACTTGCCTACTGTGTCTGTGACATGTCAACAAATGTCTGCTAGTTAGTGACCCGTTCTTACATGTAACCGAGAACGTCAAGCGTAGCTTGAGAAGGGAGAAGAAAATCTGCAACTGGAATATATATAGCGCCGACTATGTGCATGCATTACTGACAGAGTATAGGCCGAAACGTCAACGTGCCGTGAGTCATTTGGCGTTTGGAAGCTTTATAATGGGATCGACCATGTTAATTTTTTTTGCGTGCAAAGCACTGGTCTGATTTGAATGGTATTTGGCACACATGATGTCAGTAATATTGGTACCTGTTCCACCACATATAGGTAATCTACCTGTATTCATGTAGTCAAAGCGTTTTTTGTTTTCATTTTGATTCGGGTCAAATTTAACCATCCAATAGCTCTAAAGCTATAAATGTGAGGTGAAGAATACTTTGAGACAAACCGCGGATCTCTAGAGACAATATTAACGGAGCTACGAACAAAATCGTGATTAGTGACCTTGACCTTGGATGCGTGACCTCCAAATACTAATGTCATGTAATACGCAAGGCACCGTTTGTCTGACTTGTCCCCATCACGGAGAAATGGAGGGTTTTTTTTCCCGCCAAAATTCTCTCATACCGTGCCATGTTAAAGGTATTGAATTTTTTGCACAAAAACTATACGGGCGATTTGCTAAATTCTACAGACCGTATACAAGGTACCCTCAGACCCAATACGTGAAATAATCTGCAGTGTGATTAAATGCAAAAAAAATGGAACGCTATAGCTATTTTTTTCGACTTTTGGTCCTATCTGCCAATGGTTAAGCGAATTTCAATTCGATTCATATTTGACCATCGAATAACTCGCAAACTATTAACGAGAGGTGAAATCTGAGACCACATTTCCTTTGCGCCTCACTCTGAAGAATACTGTGATACAAGCCGCGGATCTCTAGACCTACTATTAACGGCGTTACTGCTAAAAACATGTTTCGTGACCTTAACCTTGCCGTGACCTTGACCTTTGACCTACATGGCCCGTCTTCGAACTTAATATGACAGTGGGATGTGGCATTATCTCTGCAGAGGAAGATGCAAGTAGCGCGAAAGATTTTGAGGAGCTGAGTATTTTGACACTAATTGCGGATCTCTAGCTGTAATATTAGGAGACCTAGGGCGAAAAATGTGTTTTGGACGTATGACGTCACCGTGACGTTTGACGTTTGAAGTACGTTGCCCATCTACGAACTTGACCTGATGATGGTCTGTCGGAATGTTTTGGTAAAAGGGGAGATCGGTATCTTTAGGCATTCGACAGATATGGCACGACAAGACAAACAGACAGACAGACAAACAGACTCACAGACAAACCGAACACACCGACATAAGACGAAAATCGTAGACGAAGATCGTGAATATTTTACAGCGGATAAACAAAAACCAACCAATTTTATTGCAAACAGAAATTCAGGGGATATGAGTGATAATTCAGCCAGATATAGAAATACATTCTTACGTCCACGAAAATAGGTCACACGAGTGTATAACAAGTTGTCGTTATATGTTATATTGTATATGCGCCCCCCCCCCCCCCGTCCTGTGTCAGTCGATCTGCGGCGTCTGTGGGTAAACCATGCTGCCGAAAAACACTGTCCTCGTGCAGTTGCAACGAAATTTGTCTAAAGTACAAACCTTAGCTGGGCGAATATGGAAATGTCCAACTTTGCCTAGGGCACAGAAGGCTTAGCGGGGTGAGGATGGAGGGATCGGGGGGGGGGGGCGGTAATAACCATTTTTATGTGTCCCTTTTTCTGAATGGTTCTGCTGCCCCCCCCCCCCCCCCCGGCACCCGCCAACGAGTCAATACTTTGCTTAGTGGCACAGCTAGAAGGCTAAGTCGGTTGGGGGAGCTGGTCTGCCCCTTTGTCAAATTGTTGTGTCCCCCCCCCCCTCACCCCCCCGCCCTCCACACTCTTAGCCCGAGCGTAGCTTGCGAAGCGATATGGTGCGAGAAGCGTGCATATACGCAGTGACAGAGGCGAGAGAAAGCCCGGGACTTTTCACTTCATCGCTGTGCTCTCTTTCTCCACGCACGTCCCCCTACACAGTGTAGTGGTCTCGCCCGGGACTTTCACGCTCACTTGCCGTGGAGAATGCGACTTCAGCTCCCTCTCTACAGTGCAGTGGTGCTCGTATATTTCACGGCTTGCTTGCTGTGAAAAGCCCGGGACACCCTCCCTAGTCAATGACTGTGCTCTATTTCTCCACGCTCGCCCTCCGGTGTAAAGGCGAATCCGTTCTCTCTCTGCACCACATAGTGCAGTGGTGCTCGCATACTTCACGGCTTGCTTGTCGTGAAAAGCCCGGGACTTTCACGCTCGCTCGCCGTGGAGAAGGCGAGTCCGTTCTCCCTCTAGATCACACTGTGCCTTGTAGCTCTCGCCCAGTCCTGCAGGACTTATAAGTGACTTAAAATTAACAAAAATGTTGGCAACAGCCATCAGGCCGTATTAATATGGGGAAACATAACATAGAAAGTAAATTTAAATAAAGCAAACAAAACAAAACAAGTTTTGTGCAATAACCCTCTTTTATATACCCACGCCTCAGTTAAATATCGCGCAACGTCTGTACCAGAATTTTGCATAAGATGTATAGTCCTCTAGAGATAGCTTTGGAAAATTGCTCATTTGTCCCATGACTTGGCTGTAAAGTTTTTCTCTAAATATATGAAACTTACTACATTTACAAAGAAAACGAATTTCGTCTTCCACTTCCCCAATGTTACAAAACGACATTTGCGTTCGTCGACGCTCAGTTTCCTAGTTTTGCAAGTATTCACATCAGTTTTGTTCGTAAATCGACCCCGTTTCTATTTCAAGCAGTAAAATTCCGCGCCGTACTTGTGCCAATAGATACCGTTGTGACCTAGTTAAAAAGTAACGAAGGTATGGTTCCGTGCCGAGGTTCCTTTTGAATTTTACAAATGTCCGTAATTTTGGTTTGCACTCAGTCTCGTTCTGCCACTCGGTGTTTTGTGCCTCGACCAACAAGTTGGCACATTCTCCTACGTCACACATGACCTTATTTTCATACACAGAAGACATTTTTATATCGCTCAATACTTTCTCTACCTCTGAGCACCACGTGTCACAAGTGAGGTCGTAGTCCCAGTTAAACACCTTTTTCGGCAATGGATAATTATCCAGCTTAATTAGATAGTTCCATAACTTTAACATAGATAATAACCTTCTGTATTTCGGGGACATCCAGCCCATATCCCCTGTTATTGCTGCTAGTGGAGCGAATTTATGCACCCCTAAGAAATACCTGATATCTCTGTTCTGAATATGATTACACTTAGGATGCCGACCGTATCCCCAAACCCCCGCACAGTAATCCATGATAGGAATTACCCCTGCTCCATACAATTTTCTAAATGTGTCATAACCGACGTTTCTGAGAGTTTTAAAACGTGCTATGATAGAGCCTAGAGCTCTGCCACTAGATTCCGCCAATACTTCAGAACATTCCACAAAATTCAAATGTTCATCCAATATAACCCCTAGGTACTTGCATTTAGAAACCATCTCAATTTCCTGATCACCAAAGGTAAATTTGTAAAAAGATCTAATTCGTCGACGGGGGCGAAAGTGAACAACCTTAGATTTGTTGACGTTTAATCTCAGTCTCCACTCCGTGCACCAATGATACATGGCGGTCAATATTTTCTGTAAATCATCTTCACTTTCCGCAAGTAATACAATATCATCCGCGTATAATAGGATAGACACCACCTCATCATTTATCTTAACCCCATACCCTAGCGACTTTAAATAAAGCGCAAGATAATTAACATAGAGACTTAAAAGCGTTGGTGACAAACAATCACCTGGACGTACACTATCCTTAACCTTAAACCAATTTGTTTGTAGATTATTGACCTTCAAGGCCGATTGCATCTCCGTATACATGGCCCTTACTGCATAGTACACTTTGCCAGTTATATTATAATCTAAAAGTCTTATCATCAAAAGATTACGATTAAGATTATTTTAATTATCGTGCTTAATGTATATATGTGTTCTAAGCAATTTCTCCCGCGTCGGAACCCATTTTGTTTCTTCTACAATGAGGTCCGTAAAACTCACAGTAATCAATTATTCTTATGCTAAGAATGGCAGAGTATGACTCAGACACGCATGAAAGGAAGCTCGATAATTAAGTGGTACACATGGATCAACTAGTGCGTTTTTCGGGATGTCGGATAAAAGCTTTTGACCAGGCAGTTGGTGACGGACCACAATTAAAACATTTTTGAAGTAATACATGCAATAGTTCCATCACACGACCGTTTTTTAACACCTCGTTCGGGCTCTGATCGACGCCGACCGCCTTGCCATGTTTTTTAGCTTTGAGGTGGCAGCATCCACTTCACTCATCTCTATATCACGGTTAATATATTCGTTAGAAGTGTGACCATTGCCTTGCGTATTACTTTCCATAAACTCTTTATAACTCAGTGCGTCGGAGTAAAAGGTTTCATCAAACTGGGAGCTATCGGTATCATTGTATAGAGATAAAAACTGTTCCTCCCATATCTTCAAGACTTTATGTGGGTCACTACAATATTGCCCGTTATCAGACTCGACCTTCGTCGGAATCTCGTCGAACTTTCTGGGACCCAGTTGTCGAAGGGTATTCCAAAACTCCTTTGGGTTGTGGGTGTTAAAGTTGCATGTCGAGTTCTTTCCCGCCAAAACTAAGCCCAGGCGAAATTTATATCAAAATTTGCAGAAAATCGATTGTTTCATTCTATAAATTCAGAAACCTGATAAACATAGCCGTTCGGCGGACACCACAGAACTCTGTCGCGGCACTGCTACTTATACCAAAGCATCGTGAAGCACACAAACTGATGACCTTTACCACTACGATGAAAATTTGTGGTAATTTGATATCACGGGCAAGGCTTAGAGACACTACTTAGCAGCCTGGCATGGGTGGAGTATAGACAAAAGAAATCTTGTATGATTCAAGGACTGATTGCTATTTGTATTTTGACCTCTTTGTTTTTTGAGGGAAAGAGCTTGACATGCAACTGTAACTTCCAAGTTTCTTATTATGCCCACGTTATATTGCCTTTTTTTCTTTTCTTAGCGTCTTGTCGAAAATATTTCGTGCATGCTGAAACTCTAATCGAAGGTTTTTCTTCTCAGACGGACTCCCTTTGCACCGAGTAAACGCCTCTTGTTTACACATGTTCTTCCAAAGTTCTAACAGCCCGTCATTCCAATAAGGTTTGTTAAACTGATATCTTTTCCTACTCTTCGCACCTGCTCTTGCAGGCGACAGATAATCATCCATTTCTTTCATTATCATACTACATATCTTATCATACGCATTGTCAATATCGGACTGGCATTTCGTGAACGTTCAATGTTTTCGATTAACTCAACCACTGCTATTCGCCACGTTAACGAGGTCATGAACTCAGGGGGGGATATTTCTAACTTTGTACCTCGGGGTGCTTGAGTGCCCGGTATTTGGGTATGCGTCAGCATCCTGTAGGTTAACTGACTCACTTATGCGGAGTTTAACTGTGATTAATGCATACTTCTATTGTTTCCTCGGAGTCGTGTTTTGCCGGTAAGGACCTGCGAACCATGAGCAGGAGGTCATTATTGTACCAGAGCGGGTCATTATACTTCCGTCACAATAATGACCACTCGCTGACATACTCCATGCCATCGCCGCCTCCTCGGAGGAAACAATAGAAGTATGCATTAAGCCAGATAATGAATGAGTTGTAGGTCATTGTTGGGATCTCACAACTTCTCGGCTTCGCCTCGAAGTTCTTCGATCCCAATAAGGAGCTACAACTCATTCCTTATCTAATACGAACTGAGTGATGTGTCATTCTACATTGATCCGTTATCAGCTGGCACAAGTCATTTGCAGCTACCAGTGAACTAGTTAACTGTTCGTTAAATTCCACACACGAACGTATACAGTCGTGAGGCAGCAACTAATAGTCAACTACAGCTTTTCCTTTCGGTGATATAGAGGTATAATTATTGTTTTCATTATCAACTCCGCCATTCAACACACAAAATTTAACATCTTGCAAAAACGCCAATAACGAGTCACCATGGTTATTTTTGCCTCCGTCAATATGACATTTCTGTGCAATATCGTCAATATCACATATTACATCTTGATCGCTGCCGACCCTTGCGTTTAAATCGCCACAAATTAATACAACATCCGCTTCACTATGAATATTATATATTCATAGCATATGGCATTACGAGGAGATTCGTGAAAATACCGGAACTTTCACTGACACGATCTCTGTCTCTACGTTTTCACGCGTCCCTCGCGTGACAAAATGCAGCCCTCGGAAACAGCGAGTCGGCCTTGGCTTGTGCAGTGTTCTACAGCCTCTTCGCCTGCTCTCTGGATAAGGTGAAGGTCGCACGGGAGGGATCCGTTGTTGTCGGGACAGTCGAGTCAAGCAAAATGCGACAACTTAGAATGTGCAATCTGCAGTTTACAATATTCACATTGCATTATGCAATGTGCATAATGCATTTTATAATGTTCATTGCGCATTATGTAATATGTCTACTGCATTTTACAATGTTCATTACGCATGGCGCATTGTGCATATATTGCATTGGGAATTATGACCCTATTATCATTCCATAAACCCCATTTCATATAACGGTCCCGGGACATCTTTTGACCCATAGTTTAGACTTCCTGTGCAGAGAAGGCGTTGGATGCGTTGAATCGCTAATGCGATTCCATATAGCATTCCGATAATGATAAACTAGGGACCCTAATATTTGTGGAGGTAGAGGCCAATGTGAAGATTAACCCGTATATATCTCATTTAATTTCTCCAACGTGGTTGGACCGATAGAAAATGGCAGAATCCACTAAAAACAGATCACAGGAATGTTCCACAGTTATAATACTTGTATCTCACTTCACTTTTGTCAAACAATTGTCTTAGGTCTGCATTATTTTTATAATGAACGCCAACACTGGGCATTACTAAAAATGTCAAAATACAAAGTCAAAATACAAAGAAGAATCAGTCTTTGAATCATCCAAGATTTCTTTTGTCTATATTCAACGCATGCCAGACTGCCAAACGGAGCCTCTTAGCCTTGCTCGTGATACTAATTTACCACAGGTTTCCAAAGTGGTAAACGTCATCAGTTTATGTATTTCGCAATGCTTTGTTATAAGTAGCAGTGCCGCGACAGCTTTGTGGTGTCGCGGGATAGACACGTTTTCTGTTTGTTTATTACGTTTCTGAATTTATAGAATGAAACAATCGAGTTTTCTGCAATTTGTGATATATATGTCGCCTGGGCTTAGTTTTGGCGGGAAATAGCTTGATATGCAACTTTTAAATAATGAACAGTTGTTGCTAATATTGACTCTGCTAAGTGTCACGGTGTAACCAATTGAGCCGAGCTGACCCGAGCCGATCTAGATGGTCTGGGGCCGTATTCATAATTACGAAAATACCGTGGGTAACTTACGAGGGGATTATGAATACGGCCTCTTGTGTTGTTGTAACAATGGGGTGTCACTGTTATATTTCAGGGGAGGGGGGGGGTTAGATCAGAAGGCACAGAATATATGGAAATTCCACAGTTGTCAATTGCATATATTTCATATATTTTCGGTGCCGCCTATGGATGGTGGACCGTCTACTGACATCTTATTGATTAGACGTCAACTCCTCAGCGCCCACGTGGGCACGTGGGGGGGGGAGGTCGTGTCGGTACGATATATCTCTAAATTGTTTTCTCGTCTGAAGCTGACAGCGCCGCGCTGCTTGGACTAGGGACCTCTCGCTAATGGCTGATGATCACAGCCTGACTCACGACGATGGGGTGTTGAGTGGTTCGCTGGTTCCCCGGACTGACGCGCCTGGAGTACATGCCCAGGCCCGGGATCGAGAAGGGGGGGGGGGGTGCCTTACATCGTGTCGATACGAGACGATGTTGTTTGTCGCATGTCGATTTTAAGGCAGCCCCAATCTCGTGTTGTCGATTTTAAAGATCGCGGTGTAGCCGTGTCGAAATAGGCCCTAGACTGTTTTGAATCTTAAAAATTTAACCTTGCGAGCGGGGAAGGTGGGGGTGCTGAACACTTGCATCGCTTTGAACGCCCCCCCCCCCCCACCCGTACTTGGCTCCACATAGATTGCGGTGAATAATTGCTCGCGCTGTAACAAGAATTACCCCTAGAATCTGTACATAATATTACCATTGTCCCGTGGTGTATTCATGCGGATCGGTACGAATAGCCACTACGTCTTTTTTGTGCAAAAACATTGTCCCGTTGCCATGTATTGTTTTCTACTCATCAGTTCATAAGCCTGCAGCTCGCTTTCCAAATCATATTTGTCCAAACAACCAGGAGTTTTCTCGAAGAAACGTTTTTCTTTCCTGTCACAACACAATACAGACGTATGTACGACTGCTCCACTTATGTTCTTTTAGAGTACTCAAAAAGGCACTCCTGTTGTTACAGACTGATTTCATCACATAAGCCGCCGATTTGTCATGACTGATGGTAAGCAAGGCGTTTTCTTGCTCGAAATACGTCCCGAAAACTCAATTGGCCATGTCAGTCATATACATGTACTATAATCCTAATAAGCCGTGAGACACATTGTGGGGGGTTAGGGTGAGATTGATTCTTTTTTTGTGACACTTGTTGATCATGGACCAAACTTCTTTTGGTAAATTTCACAATCTTTCACAGTCTTGCTCGTATAGCAAGTTTTGTTCTACTTCAAACCTAAATCGACGCTGCAAATTGTTATACCGTTTGTATTCTTCATTATCGGGGTCTCCGGGGCGCCCATGGCCAACCCAGAGGCTAAATGTTTTTTTTGCCATGATCGGTATCCCGCCGATACCCCATGTACGTCACATGGATCTTCCAGGCACCGGCATACCGATAGGGATATACATATTCCAATGAAATGCGCACAGCGTTCACGGCTGCCGGGTGCACGTAGGGCCACTGAACCCAACCCAGCCTAGCTATCGCCTTTCAATCAGCCGCCATCTTTCCTCGAATGTCCTGTGTGGTTTTGAGCGGTATACAATCGGCATGCCGATCAATTTTCCAGAATGGTTTTAGAAAGCGTTTGTAAGATGCTTTTGGAATCCCGGCCTCGGATGCAGATAAAATGTTAACCAGTTGTGAGAAGTAAGACTCAATCTCAATGTTATATTTAATCCCGCAATCGCCGAGAGGCTCGGTCTATCATGTTAAGGGGCCCGCGTGCACGTGATTATTCGACGTCATAAATACGTGATTATTCGACGTCATAAATACGTGATTATTCGACGTCATAAATACATGATTATTTGACGTCATCAATACGTGATTATTCGACGTCTTAAGGACGTAATTATTCGAAGTCTTTAAGCCGTTGTCTTTCGACATTGAAAAAGGGTGATCACTTGACGTCCTAAAGACGTGATCAATTGACGTCGTGAAGACGAGTATTCGGAAGTCAGGAAGACGTGTAGGTATCCGAGGTCGTAATGAATTTAACCAGTTCGTGGACGTAACATTCGTCACTCTTCGGTCATCGATGTGACGTTGAAATGTAATTGGTCAATAACTTGACAAGATTATTTGACCCAAAATATGACTTCATTATCTAATGAACTCAACCAGTTCGTCGATGTAAGACTCGTATGTCATTCTTCGATCGTCAATTGACGCCAAAATGTGGTTGATTAAAAACTAGACGAGATTTCAACTAGAATATGACGCCATAATATGAATGAATTCAACCAGTTCCGAGACGTTAGATTCGTCCCACTTCGGTCATCAATGTGCCGTTGAAATGTAGCTGGTCAATAACTTGACGAGATTTCAACCAAAACATGACGTCATAATCTCGTCGCGAACTGAACCAGTTCGTCGACGCAAGATTCGTCCCACTTTGGTCATCAATGTGCCGTTGAAATGTAGTTGGTCAATAACTTGACGTGATTTCAACCAGAATATGACGTCATAATCTCGTCATGCATGAACTCAACCAGTTCGTCGACGTGAGACTCGTCATTTTTCTGTTGTCACTGGACGTTGAAATGTGGCTGATCAAGAACTAGACGAGGTTTCAACAAGAATATAATTTTATGAACTCAACCAGTTCGTCGACGTAAGACTCGTACGTAATTCTTCGGTCGTCAATTGACGTTTAAATGTGATACATTACAAAACAGACAAACTTTCAACAAGAATATGATGTCATAATCTTGTCATGAACTAAACCAGTTGGTCGACGTAAGATTCGCCACTCTTCGGTAATCAGTGTGACGTTGAAATGTGGTTGATCAAAAACTAGACGATATTTCAACCAGAATATGACGTCATAATCTTATCATGAACTCAACCAGTCTGCCGACGTAAGACTCGTCATTCCTTGGTCGTCAATTGACGTTGAAATGTGGTTGATCAACGAGTTGTGTTGGCATCGTGATAAGCCAAGTGACGAGGCCCCGGCCACACATCGTTGATGTCGGCCAGCTGTTCCTAATAGTTAATAGCTCGCGTAGGCTCCTATGTTAAAGTTTAGAACGTTGTTGCAAAAAAACTGCTCAGGCGATTTGCAAAATTCAAAGATGTGATACAAGTTACCTACGGGCTCAATACGTGACATATAGTACATATAGTGACATGTAGCGTCATTAAATGAAAACTGTGAACGTTATAGCGACTTTCCCGATTTTTGGTCCCATCTACCAATGGTTAAGGAACAAACAAAAAAATCTTGTGACCTTGACTTTTAACCTTCATACCCCGATGACGAAATTGACCGAACCATGTCGGTTACCTCGATGGGTAAAGTTACAGAACGAAATGTTGCGTTTTGCGACCTACAGAGCGCGCACACACAAACACACATACACACACACACACAGACAAACCAACGTCCTGATAGACGCCGGACAAATCGAAGATTTTCCGTCATAAAAATACCGGTATGTAAACTGTCGAAAGTGACAGGGCATCCGCTTCATACAATAGGGCTGATGCTACACAGCCACTAGACAAACGAAACGCACGGGTGGATCTAGGATGACAAAAACGTTAGGGGGGTGGTGTACTTCAGGTCCAAAGAATGAGAAGGGTGCTCTTTGAAAAACTTGGAAGACGTCCGGAGAGTGCTTGAACACTTCAAAGAGCTGCCGACCGGGGATGTGAGTCTCCACACGTGTGGGGAAGGGGCGTCCATACAAAACATGGGGTGCCGACCAGGGATGTGAGTCTCCACAGTTGTGGGGAAGGGGCGTCCATACCAAACATGGGGTGCGGACCAAGGATGTGAGTCTCCACAGATGTGGGGAAAGGGGCGTCCATACCAAACATGGGGTGCAGGAATATATTATACCAAGGGGAATCTCCACGCTCAAAAGTAGATGTCTGTGTGTGTGTGACGAGGGGGGGGGGGGGCTCTAAAGCCACCAGACTGGCGCATGGGTTTGCCAAGCATCATCCGGGCTCTGATTATTGATGTAATAATGTTAGTTGAACTAACGTAACAGGTTCTGATAATCGGTAGGTTAACTATTAACATGTTTAATGATTTCTTCGCTGAGCCATAGAATGACATTGAAGTACGGTTTCGTGAATGACATTTCACATTACACGAGGGTTGTGTAGTGAACTACCTTAAAACATGCGTAGCTGCAAGTACCTGTTCGCAGCCACGGGGCGGTAGATAGTACCTTCAATGTGCATTCTACCATGCATTATAGGCCTTTATAGGCGCCTGGTGACGAGGATTGAGGGTCGACCGGGCGTCGCTTACCGGTTGCTGCTAGATAGATAAAAGTCGCATCCAGTTGAGTGCCGAGGGGGTTCGCTTTCTGATACAAACCCACTGGGGCGTGGTATCAATGCGACGGGACGTCTTAAAAACCTACTTGGCCCGGAATAGATGCTTCAATAAAACTATGAGACGGCTGTGGCCACGCAGCACATCATTCTCTGCATGTACAGTGTGCGCTGGGAGAGATAACGGGGGTTGCAGAAATACGTCGCATAACCCTAATGAAGTCGGTAACACTGGAAACGACCGCATGCCTACCCACTGGCTAGAAATAAATAATAACCCCACCCCTCTCCCAAACCCCATCGCTACCGCTTGTCTGTGTCTAAAATATCAGAGCATTATGTTGAACACAGGCACAGATCTGCGTGCCCCCCACCCTCACCCACCATTCCTGTTGCTTTCTCTTTGTGTCACGGAGCCCGTACAAGATATTATCATGTTTGTTTAACACATTGGCAGCGGTATTCGTCCCGGAGCCACTATAGGCCTTTGTCTCGCATATACGAAAGTATATGAAGCTTTATCGGTCGCCTATATCGATGCCTATAATTTGCGGACACTTGTGATGAAACGGTACCCCTATAGAGCGGATATATTAAACCTTGCGACCGGAGAGGGGGGAGATGGGGTATGAAAATGTGCATTCATAGAGCGGGTTGCCGCGAAAAAAACAGCGGATTGTGGCCGTAAAACGCCCCGACCGAGCGGATTTTGCCCACAGCAATTTAAGGCCTGCACAAACACATACAGATAAACGTAATACCAAGCTTATTTGATTTTATGGTATACAATAAATTTAAACAATTCATTTTGTAATAATAATTATGGTAGACATAAAAAAACACTAGATCTAGGGTGGCTAAGGTAGTTTTTATTAAAAGTAGATATATTAAGGGAAAAGTGTAATCCTGCTGGCTTCTGGTCTGAGAAGCGACTCGGCCCGCACATCTCTGATGGAAAGCAATGAGACATCCAGCACCGTTATATTCAAGCATTAAATCGTAAACATGTCTTCGTTGGTAAGACAATCTCGCTGAATATCAACCACTTCTCTGCAACTAACAGATTCCTCTTCGGTGTCCATGATGACGCAGTGACTACAGACACACCAGTGTCTGTTTTGCAGTCTTTCATTAAAGCCGGTCCGATATCACTGTCACTATCACTGTTTTGTTCTCGACCAGACTCGGTTGTTAAGTCGGAATCCCGTTCTTGCTGGTGATTTGCATCACAAATGGGTTCAAAAGCATAGGCAGCAGGACAACTGACTTGTTCAGCGAATCTATCACTGTCAGTTACAATGTATTCCATAATTGATATTTCCATGGGGTGCCGTTCCAGATGTTCCCCATACGCTGTGGATTGCGGAGGAATCACTACTTCACGTGACGTCAGTGCGCGAAGGCCTCATAACGCCCTACTCACAGCAAAGAAATAGTCCCTTCTTTAACAACCGTTTTTTAAGCTCTCGTCATGCCTAAAAATATATAGTTTTTCGCCAATAATTATTATGATTCGTTATAATACCGCATAGAATATTATGTCTGTCTATTGTGTTCCAATTTAATCGCACTTCGGTTGATCGCAACTTCCGCTTAATGGCAACAATTTTCCAATACAAATGCCATTTGCTATGCATTCCTATGTTAGCAATTTCAGTTAATCGCAACTTCGGTTAATCGCAAATTTCGCTTAATCGCAACACCATTTTTTCTGAAATTGGGCGGGAGATTCGGATAATTGCAAGTTTCGAGGCCAAACCCAGGTGTTGTTAGCGGGCATATTGAGACAATGCGCTATCAGCTGACACTTAACACCTTTATAACAGTGTTGTTATCGTCTGATTAACAGTCTGCACCAACAAATACAAGGCACATGTTTTGTTATTCTTTTAGTCTCTTTCCGTTCGGGAGGTTGGCATTGAGCAACGTGCGGCATGTTTAAATAAGAGAAGTGATGAGTGCGATCATGTTCATAATCAAAGAAGTGTGCCTAATCTGATTGCCCTGCAACCTGTACACTCGTCGGGTTCTTCCTTGGATTATGGAGACTTGAGATGTTGCTTATGTAAAATTCATTGCAACATGCATGAAAGTTTGTTTGTCCCTCGCTGAAATGTGAGACATAATAATATGTGAGATTCTGCTGTCGCCTATAGAGTGCAGGCACAAAATACGGCTTCACTATACGATCATGGCCAAGCGATATGGAGGCCACGGCGAACTCGAACAGTTTATAACTTGGAATCTGACAGACATTTACACGTCAGTAGCAGCCAGAACCAAACAGAGGTTGATTACAGACTGTTTGGTCGATTGAGCAAATAGTGATTTTTTTTTTATGATGAGCAATGTTTATAATGCATCGTATATAGACCGACTACGTGTACGTGTACATGCATGTAAAGGTAGTCCATTCTGATGCGTCAAAATCCCAAATTTCGGTTAAGCTAAATGGGTAAATTGTACATTGTGGAGACCGCTCCAAGCATGGATCTCGCTTTGTCCATGTTAGATTGCGCACCCCAGTTTAGAGTGACCCTGCAGCCAAAGCAGTTCTAGATACATAGTAAGTGCTTGTCCATGATTAGGTTGCCCCATCCCTGCACCCATCATATATCTATTCATATTGCAACGCGCACTGTCACTGTTATGGTGACATACTGCTACAGCGGGCATATTGCTGCAGCGTTGACATGGTCGACATACTGCTGCGGTTGACATAATGCTAGGGCAACATACTACTGAGGTGGATACTGCAACGGTAGACATACTGCTACGGCAACATACTACTGAGGTGGATACTGCTACGGTAGACATACTGCTACGGCAACATACTACTGAGGTGGATACTGCTACGGTAGACATACTGCTACGGCAACATACTACTGAGGTGGATACTGCTACGGTAGACATACTGCTACGGCAACATACTACTGAGGTGGATACTGCTACGGTAGACATACTGCTACGGCAACATACTACTGAGGTGGATACTGCTACGGTAGACATACTGCTACGGCAACATACTACTGAGGTGGATACTGCTACGGTAGACATACTGCTACGGCAACATACTACTGAGGTGGATACTGCTACGGTAGACATACTGCTACGGCAACATACTACTGAGGTGGATACTGCTGCGGTAGACATACTGCTACGGCAACATACTACTGAGGTGGATACTGCTACGGTAGACATACTGCTACGGCAACATACTACTGAGGTGGATACTGCTGCGGTAGACATACTGCTACGGCAACATACTACTGAGGTGGATACTGCTGCGGTAGACATACTGCTACGGCAACATACTACTGAGGTGGATACTGCTACGGTAGACATACTGCTACGGCAACATACTACTGAGGTGGATACTGCTACGGTAGACATACTGCTACGGCAACATACTACTGAGGTGGATACTGCTGCGGTAGACATACTGCTACGGCAACATACTACTGAGGTGGATACTGCTACGGTAGACATACTGCTACGGCAACATACTACTGAGGTGGATACTGCTACGGTAGACATACTGCTACGGCAACATACTACTGAGGTGGATACTGCTACGGTAGACATACTGCTACGGCAACATACTACTGAGGTGGATACTGCTACGGTAGACATACTGCTACGGCAACATACTACTGAGGTGGATACTGCTACGGTAGACATACTGCTACGGCAACATACTACTGAGGTGGATACTGCTACGGTAGACATACTGCTACGGCAACATACTACTGAGGTGGATACTGCTGCGGTAGACATACTGCTACGGCAACATACTACTGAGGTGGATACTGCTACGGTAGACATACTGCTACGGCAACATACTACTGAGGTGGATACTGCTACGGTAGACATACTGCTACGGCAACATACTACTGAGGTGGACATACTGCTACGGTAGACATACTGCTACGGTTGAGATACTAGTAAGGTGGACATACTACTACGGCGGACATATTGCTACGGGCGACATACTACTGAAGTGGACATACTGCTACGGTCGACATACTGCTACGATCGACATACTGCTACGGTTGACATACTGCTACAGTGGACATACTAATGAGGTGAACATACTGCTACGGTTGACATTACTGCTACGGTTGACATACTGCTATGGTCGACAACCTGCTACGGTCAACAAAATACTGACGTAGACATACTGCTACGGGCGACATACAACTGAAGTGGACATACTGCTACGGTCGACATACTGCTACGGTCGACATACAACTGAAGTGGACATACTGCTACGGTCGACATACTGCTACGGTCGACATACTGCTACGGGCGACATAGTTCTACGACATACTGCTACGGTTGACATACTGCTACAGTGGACATACTAATGAGGTGAACATACTGCTACGGTTGACATTACTGCTACGGTTGACATACTGCTACAGTGGACATACTAATGAGGTGAACATACTGCTACGGATGACATTACTGCTACGTTGGACGTACTACTGAGATTGACATACTGCTACCGGCGACATACTACTACGGGCGACATACTACTGAAGAGGACATATTGCTACGGTCGACACACTGCTACGGTCGACATACTGCTACGGTCGACATATTGCTACGGGCGACATACTACTGAAGTGGACACACTGCTACGGTCGACATACTGCTACGGGCCACATACTACTGAAGAGGACATATTGCTACGGTCGAAAAACTGCTACGGTGGACATACTGCTACGGGCCACATACTACTGAAGTGGACATACTCCTACAGGCAACATACTACTGAAGTGGACGTAGTGCTACGGTCGACATACTGCTACGGTCGACATACTGCTACGGGCGAGATACTGCTACGGTCGAGATACTGCTACAGTGGACATACTAATGAGGTGGACATACTGCTACGGTCGACATACTGCTACGGTGGGCATACCGCTACGTTGGACATACTGCTACGGGCGACATACTACTGAAGTGGACATACTGCTACGGTCGACATACTGCTACGGTAGGCATACTACTTAAATGGACATAGTGCTACGGTCGACATACTGCTACGGGCGATATGCTACTGAAGTGGACATACTGCTACGGTCGACATACTACTGAAGTGGACATACTGCTACGGTCGACATACTACTGAAGTGGACGTAGTGCTACGGTCGACATACTACTGAAGTGGACATACTGCTACGGTCGACATATTGCTACGGGCGATATGCCACTGAAGTGGACATACTGCTACGGTCGACATACTACTGAAGTGGACATACTGCTACGGGCGACATACTACTGAAGTGGACATACTGCTGCGGGCGACATACTGCTACGGGCGATATGCTACTGAAGTGGACATACTGCTACGGTCGACATACTACTGAAGTGGACATACTGCTACGGTCGACATAGTACTGAAGTTGACGTAGTGCTACGGTCGACATACTACTGAAGTGGACATACTGCTACGGTCGACATATTGCTACGGGCGATATGCTACTGAAGTGGACATACTGCTACGGTCGACATACTACTGAAGTGGACATACTGCTACGGGCGACATACTACTGAAGTGGACATACTGCTGCGGGCGACATACTGCTACGGGCGACATGCTACTGAAGTGGACATACTGCTACGGTCGACATACTACTGAAGTGGACATACTGCTACGGGCGACATACTGCTACGGTCGACATACTGCTACAGTGGACATACTAATGAGGTGGACATACTGCTACGGTCGACATACTGCTACGGTGGGCATACCGCTACGTTGGACATATTGCTACGGGCGACATACTACTGAAGTGGACATACTGCTATGGTCGACATACTGCTACGGTAGGCATACTACTTAGATGGACATAGTGCTAAGGTCGACATACTGCTACGGGCGATATGCTACTGAAGTGGACATACTGCTACGGTCGACATACTACTGAAGTGGACATACTGCTACGGTCGACATACTACTGAAGTGGACGTAGTGCTACGGTCGTCATACTACTGAAGTGGACATACTGCTACGGTCGACATGCTGCTGAAGTGGACATACTGCTACGGTCGACATACTACTAAAGTGGACATACTGCTACGGGCGACATACTACTGAAGTGGACATACTGCTGCGGGCGACATACTGCTACGGGCGATATGCTACTGAAGTGGACATACTGCTACGGTCGACATACTACTGAAGTGGACATACTGCTACGGGCGACATACTACTGAAGTGCACGTAGTGCTGCGGGCGACATACTGCTACGGGCGACATACTGCTGAAGTGGACATACTGCTACGGTCGACAAACTACTGAAGTGGACGTAGTGCTACGGTCGACATATTGCTACGGGCGATATGCTACTGAAGTGGACATACTGCTGCGGGCGACATAATGCTACGGGCGACATACTGCTACTGTAGGCATACTACTTAAATGGACATAGTGCTACGGTCGACATACTGCTACGGGCGATATGCTACTGAAGTGGACATACTGCTACGGTCGACATACTACTGAAGTGGACATACTGCTACGGTCGACATACTACTGAAGTGGACGTAGTGCTACGGTCGACATACTGCTGAAGTGGACATACTGCTACGGTCGACATACTACTGAAGTGGACATACTGCTACGGGCGACATACTACTGAAGTGGACATACTGCTGCGGGCGACATACTGCTACGGGCGATATGCTACTGAAGTGGACATACTGCTACGGTCGACATACTACTGAAGTGGACATACTGCTACGGGCGACATACTACTGAAGTGGACGTAGTGCTGCGGGCGACATACTGCTACGGGCGACATACTGCTGAAGTGGACATACTGCTACGGTCGACATACTACTGAAGTGGACGTAGTGCTACGGTCGACATATTGCTACGGGCGATATGCTACTGAAGTGGACATACTGCTACGGTCGACATACTACTGAAGTGCACGTAGTGCTGCGGGCGACATACTGCTACGGTCGACATACTACTGAAGTGGACATACTGCTACGGGCGACATACTACTGAAGTGCACGTAGTGCTGCGGGCGACATAGTGCTACGGGCGACATACTGCTGAAGTGGACATACCGCTACGGTCGACATACTACTGAAGTGGACGTAGTGCTGCGGGCGACATACTGCTACGGTCGACATACTACTGAAGTGGACATACTGCTACGGGCGACATACTACTGAAGTGCACGTAGTGCTGCGGGCGACATACTGCTGAAGTGGACATACTGCTACGGTCGACATACTACTGAAGTGGACGTAGTGCTACGATCGACATATTGCTACGGGCGATATGCTACTGAAGTGGACATACTGCTGCGGTCGACATACTGCTACGGGCGACATACTGCTACGGTAGGCATACTACTTAAATGGACATAGTGCTACGGTCGACATACCGCTACGGGCGATATGCTACTGAAGTGGACATACTGCTACGGGCGATATGCTACTGAAGTGGACATACTGCTACGGTCGACATACTACTGAAGTGGACATACTGCTACGGGCGACATACTACTGAAGTGGACGTAGTGCTGCGGGCGACATACTGCTACGGGCGACATACTGCTGAAGTGGACATACTGCTACGGTCGACATACTACTGAAGTGGACATACTGCTACGGGCGACATACTACTGAAGTGGACGTAGTGCTACGGTCGACATACTACTGAAGTGGACATACTGCTGCGGGCGACATACTGCTACGGACCATATGCTACTGAAGTGGACATACTGCTACGGTCGACATACTACTGAAGTGGACATACTGCTACGGGCGACATACTGCTGAAGTGGACATACTGCTACGGTCGACATACTACTGAAGTGGACGTAGTGCTACGGTCGACATACTACTGAAGTGGACATACTGCTGCGGGCGACATACTGCTACGGGCGATATGCTACTGAAGTGGACATACTGCTACGGTCGACATACTACTGAAGTGGACGTAGTGCTACGGGCGACATACTGCTACGGGCGACATACTGCTGAAGTGGACATACTGCTACGGTCGACATACTACTGAAGTGGACGTAGTGCTACGGGCGACATACTGCTGAAGTGGACATACTGCTACGGGCGACATACTACTGAAGTGGACATACTGCTACGGTCGACATATTGCTACGGGCGATATGCTACTGAAGTGGACATACTGCTACGGTCGACATACTACTGAAGTGGACATACTGCTACGGGCGACATACTACTGAAGTGGACATACTGCTGCGGGCGACATACTGCTACGGGCGACATGCTACTGAAGTGGACATACTGCTACGGTCGACATACTACTGAAGTGGACATACTGCTACGGGCGACATACTGCTACGGTCGACATACTGCTACAGTGGACATACTAATGAGGTGGACATACTGCTACGGTCGACATACTGCTACGGTGGGCATACCGCTACGTTGGACATATTGCTACGGGCGACATACTACTGAAGTGGACATACTGCTACGGTCGACATACTGCTACGGTAGGCATACTACTTAGATGGACATAGTGCTAAGGTCGACATACTGCTACGGGCGATATGCTACTGAAGTGGACATACTGCTACGGTCGACATACTACTGAAGTGGACATACTGCTACGGTCGACATACTACTGAAGTGGACGTAGTGCTACGGTCGACATACTACTGAAGTGGACATACTGCTACGGTCGACATGCTACTGAAGTGGACATACTGCTACGGTCGACATACTACTGAAGTGGACATACTGCTACGGGCGACATACTACTGAAGTGGACATACTGCTGCGGGCGACATACTGCTACGGGCGATATGCTACTGAAGTGGACATACTGCTACGGTCGACATACTACTGAAGTGGACATACTGCTACGGGCGACATACTACTGAAGTGCACGTAGTGCTGCGGGCGACATACTGCTACGGGCGACATACTGCTGAAGTGGACATACTGCTACGGTCGACAAACTACTGAAGTGGACGTAGTGCTACGGTCGACATATTGCTACGGGCGATATGCTACTGAAGTGGACATACTGCTGCGGGCGACATAATGCTACGGGCGACATACTGCTACGGTAGGCATACTACTTAAATGGACATAGTGCTACGGTCGACATACTGCTACGGGCGATATGCTACTGAAGTGGACATACTGCTACGGTCGACATACTACTGAAGTGGACATACTGCTACGGTCGACATACTACTGAAGTGGACGTAGTGCTACGGTCGACATACTGCTGAAGTGGACATACTGCTACGGTCGACATACTACTGAAGTGGACATACTGCTACGGGCGACATACTACTGAAGTGGACATACTGCTGCGGGCGATATACTGCTACGGGCGATATGCTACTGAAGTGGACATACTGCTACGGTCGACATACTACTGAAGTGGACATACTGCTACGGGCGACATACTACTGAAGTGGACGTAGTGCTGCGGGCGACATACTGCTACGGGCGACATACTGCTGAAGTGGACATACTGCTACGGTCGACATACTACTGAAGTGGACGTAGTGCTACGGTCGACATATTGCCACGGGCGATATGCTACTGAAGTGGACATACTGCTACGGTCGACATACTACTGAAGTGCACGTAGTGCTGCGGGCGACATACTGCTACGGTCGACATACTACTGAAGTGGACATACTGCTACGGGCGACATACTACTGAAGTGCACGTAGTGCTGCGGGCGACATACTGCTACGGGCGACATACTGCTGAAGTGGACATACCGCTACGGTCGACATACTACTGAAGTGGACGTAGTGCTGCGGGCGACATACTGCTACGGTCGACATACTACTGAAGTGGACATACTGCTACGGGCGACATACTACTGAAGTGCACGTAGTGCTGCGGGCGACATACTGCTGAAGTGGACATACTGCTACGGTCGACATACTACTGAAGTGGACGTAGTGCTACGATCGACATATTGCTACGGGCGATATGCTACTGAAGTGGACATACTGCTGCGGTCGACATACTGCTACGGGCGACATACTGCTACGGTAGGCATACTACTTAAATGGACATAGTGCTACGGTCGACATACCGCTCCGGGCGATATGCTACTGAAGTGGACATACTGCTACGGTAGGCATACTACTTAAATGGACATAGTGCTACGGTCGACATACCGCTACGGGCGATATGCTACTGAAGTGGACATACTGCTACGGGCGATATGCTACTGAAGTGGACATACTGCTACGGTCGACATACTACTGAAGTGGACATACTGCTACGGGCGACATACTACTGAAGTGGACGTAGTGCTGCGGGCGACATACTGCTACGGGCGACATACTGCTGAAGTGGACATACTGCTACGGTCGACATACTACTGAAGTGGACATACTGCTACGGGCGACATACTACTGAAGTGGACGTAGTGCTACGGTCGACATACTACTGAAGTGGACATACTGCTGCGGGCGACATACTGCTACGGACCATATGCTACTGAAGTGGACATACTGCTACGGTCGACATACTACTGAAGTGGACATACTGCTACGGGCGACATACTGCTGAAGTGGACATACTGCTACGGTCGACATACTACTGAAGTGGACGTAGTGCTACGGTCGACATACTACTGAAGTGGACATACTGCTGCGGGCGACATACTGCTACGGGCGATATGCTACTGAAGTGGACATACTGCTACGGTCGACATACTACTGAAGTGGACGTAGTGCTACGGGCGACATACTGCTACGGGCGACATACTGCTGAAGTGGACATACTGCTACGGTCGACATACTACTGAAGTGGACGTAGTGCTACGGGCGACATACTGCTGAAGTGGACATACTGCTACGGGCGACATACTACTGAAGTGGACGTAGTGCTACGGTCGACATACTACTGAAGTGGACATACTGCTGCGGGCGACATACTGCTACGGGCGATATGCTACTGAAGTGGACATACTGCTACGGTCGACATACTACTGAAGTGGACGTAGTGCTACGGGCGACATACTGCTACGGGCGACATACTGCTGAAGTGGACATACTGCTACGGTTGACATACTACTGAAGTGGACGTAGTGCTACGGTCGACATACTACTGAAGTGGACATACTGCTACGGGCGACATACTACTGAAGTGGACGTAGTGCTGCGGGCGACATACTGCTACGGGCGACATACTGCTGAAGTGGACATACTGCTACGGTCAACATACTACTGAAGTTGACGTAGTGCTACGGTCGACATACTACTGAAGTGGACATACTGCTACGGGCGACATACTACTGAAGTGGACGTAGTGCAACGGGCGACATACTACTACGGGCGACATACTGCTGAAGTGGACGTAGTGCTGCGGGCGACATACTGCTACGGGCGACATACTGCTGAAGTGGACATACTGCTACGGGCGATATGCTACTGAAGTGGACATACTGCTACGGTCGACATACTACTGAAGTGGACATACTGCTACGGGCGACATACTACTGAAGTGGACGTAGTGCAACGGGCGACATACTGCTACGGGCGACATACTGCTGAAGTGGACATACTGCTACGGTCGACATACTACTGAAGTGGACGTAGTGCTACGGTCGACATACTACTGAAGTGGACATACTGCTACGGGCGACATACTACTGAAGTGGACGTAGTGCTGCGGGCGACATACTGCTACGGGCGACATACTGCTGAAGTGGACATACTGCTCCGGGCGACATACTACTGAAGTGGACGTAGTGCTGCGGGCGACATACTGCTACGGGCGGCATACTGCTGAAGTGGACAAACTGCTACGGTCGACATACTACTGAAGTGGACATACTGCTACGGTCGACATACTACTGAAGTGGACATACTGCTACGGTCGACATACTACTGAAGTGGACGCAGTGCTACGGTCGACATACTACTGAAGTGGACATACTGCTACGGTCGACATATTGCTACGGGCGATATGCTACTGAAGTGGACATACTGCTACGGTCGACATACTACTGAAGTGGACATACTGCTACGGTCGACATACTACTGAAGTGGACGTAGTGCTACGGTCGACATACTACTGAAGTGGACATACTGCTACGGTCGACATATTGCTACGGGCGATATGCTACTGAAGTGGACATACTGCTACGGTCGACATACTACTGAAGTGGACATACTGCTACGGTCGACATACTACTGAATTGGACGTAGTGCTGCGGTCGACATACTACTGAAGTGGACATACTGCTACGGTCGACATACTACTGAAGTGGACGTAGTGCTGCGGGCGACATACTGCTACAGGCGACATACTGCTGAAGTGGACGTAGTGCTACGGTCGACATACTACTGAAGTGGACATACTGCTACGGTCGACATACTACTGAAGTGGACATACTGCTGCGGGCGACATACTGCTACGGGCGATATGCTACTGAAGTGGACATACTGCTACGGTCGACATATTGCTACGGGCGATATGCTACTGAAGTGGACATGCTGCTACGGTCGACATACTACTGAAGTTGACATACTGCTACGGGCGACATACTACTGAAGTGGACGTAGTGCTGCGGGCGACATACTGCTACGGGCGACATATTGCTGAAGTGGACATACTGCTACGGTCGACCTACTACTGAAGTGGACGTAGTGCTACGGTCGCCATACTACTGAAGTGGACATACTGCTACGGTCGACATACTACTGAAGTGGACATACTGCTACGGGCGACATACTACTGAAGTGGACATACTGCTGCGGGCGACATACTGCTACGGGCGATATGCTACTGAAGTGGACATACTGCTACGGTCGACATACTACTGAAGTGGACATACTGCTACGGGCGACATACTACTGAAGTGGACGTAGTGCTACGGTCGACATACTACTGAAGTGGACATACTGCTACGGTCGACATATTGCTAGGGGCGATATGCTACTGAAGTGGACATACTGCTGCGGGCGACATACTGCTACGGGCGACATACTGCTGAAGTGGACATACTGCTACGGTCGACATACTGCTACGGGCGACATACTGCTGAAGTGGACATACTGCTACGGGCGACATACTACTGAAGTGGACATACTGCTGCGGGCGACATACTGCTACGGGCGATATGCTACTGAAGTGGACATACTGCTACGGTCGACATACTACTGAAGTGGACATACTGCTACGGGCGACATACTACTGAAGTGGACGTAGTGCTGCGGGCGACATACTGCTACGGGCGACATATTGCTGAAGTGGACATACTGCTACGGTCGACCTACTACTGAAGTGGACGTAGTGCTACGGTCGACATACTACTGAAGTGGACATACTGCTACGGTCGACATACTACTGAAGTGGACATACTGCTACGGGCGACATACTACTGAAGTGGACATACTGCTACGGGCGACATACTACTGAAGTGGACGTAGTGCTGCGGGCGACATACTGCTACGGGCGACATACTACTGAAGTGGACATACTGCTACGGGCGACATACTACTGAAGTGGACGTAGTGCTACGGTCGACATATTGCTACGGGCGATATGCTACTGAAGTGGACATACTGCTACGGTCGACATACTACTGAAGTGCACGTAGTGCTGCGGGCGACATACTGCTACGGTCGACATACTACTGAAGTGGACATACTGCTACGGGCGACATATTACTGAAGTGCACGTAGTGCTGCGGGCGACATACTGCTACGGGCGACATACTGCTGAAGTGGACATACTGCTACGGTCGACATACTACTGAAGTGGACGTAGTGCTGCGGGCGACATACTGCTACGGTCGACATACTACTGAAGTGGACATACTGCTACGGGCGACATACTACTGAAGTGCACGTAGTGCTGCGGGCGACATACTGCTACGGGCGACATACTGCTGAAGTGGACATACTGCTACGGTCGACATACTACTGAAGTGGACGTAGTGCTACGATCGACATATTGCTACGGGCGATATGCTACTGAAGTGGACATACTGCTGCGGTCGACATACTGCTACGGGCGCCATACTGCTACGGTAGGCATACTACTTAAATGGACATAGTGCTACGGTCGACATACCGCTACGGGCGATATGCTACTGAAGTGGACATACTGCTACGGGCGATATGCTACTGAAGTGGACATACTGCTACGGTCGACATACTACTGAAGTGGACATACTGCTACGGGCGACATACTACTGAAGTGGACGTAGTGCTGCGGGCGACATACTGCTACGGGCGACATACTGTTGAAGTGGACATACTGCTACGGTCGACATACTACTGAAGTGGACATACTGCTACGGGCGACATACTACTGAATTGGACGTAGTGCTACGGTCGACATACTACTGAAGTGGACATACTGCTGCGGGCGACATACTGCTACGGGCCATATGCTACTGAAGTGGACATACTGCTACGGTCGACATACTACTGAAGTGGACATACTGCTACGGGCGACATACTGCTGAAGTGGACATACTGCTACGGTCGACATACTACTGAAGTGGACGTAGTGCTACGGTCGACATACTACTGAAGTGGACATACTGCTGCGGGCGACATACTGCTACGGGCGATATGCTACTGAAGTGGACATACTGCTACGGTCGACATACTACTGAAGTGGACGTAGTGCTACGGGCGACATACTGCTACGGGCGACATACTGCTGAAGTGGACATACTGCTACGGTCGACATAGTACTGAAGTGGACGTAGTGCTACGGGCGACATACTGCTGAAGTGGACATACTGCTACGGGCGACATACTACTGAAGTGGACGTAGTGCTACGGTCGACATACTACTGAAGTGGACATACTGCTGCGGGCGACATACTGCTACGGGCGATATGCTACTGAAGTGGACATACTGCTACGGTCGACATACTACTGAAGTGGACGTAGTGCTACGGGCGACATACTGCTACGGTAGGCATACTACTTAAATGGACATAGTGCTACGGTCGACATACTGCTGAAGTGGACATACTGCTACGGTCGACATATTGCTACGGGCGATATGCTACTGAAGTGGACATACTGCTACGGTCGACATACTACTGAAGTGGACATACTGCTACGGTCGACATACTACTGAAGTGGACGTAGTGCTACGGTCGACATACTACTGAAGTGGACATACTGCTACGGTCGACATATTGCTACGGGCGATATGCTACTGAAGTGGACATACTGCTACGGTCGACATACTACTGAAGTGGACATACTGCTACGGTCGACATACTACTGAAGTGGACGTAGTGCTACGGTCGACATACTACTGAAGTGGACATACTGCTACGGTCGACATATTGCTACGGGCGATATGCTACTGAAGTGGACATACTGCTACGGTCGACATACTACTGAAGTGGACATACTGCTACGGTCGACATACTACTGAATTGGACGTAGTGCTGCGGTCGACATACTACTGAAGTGGACATACTGCTACGGTCGACATACTACTGAAGTGGACGTAGTGCTGCGGGCGACATACTGCTACAGGCGACATACTGCTGAAGTGGACGTAGTGCTACGGTCGACATACTACTGAAGTGGACATACTGCTACGGTCGACATACTACTGAAGTGGACATACTGCTGCGGGCGACATACTGCTACGGGCGATATGCTACGGAAGTGGACATACTGCTACGGTCGACATATTGCTACGGGCGATATGCTACTGAAGTGGACATGCTGCTACGGTCGACATACTACTGAAGTTGACATACTGCTACGGGCGACATACTACTGAAGTGGACATACTGCTACGGTCGACATATTGCTACGGGCGATATGCTACTAAAGTGGACACACTGCTACGGTCGACATACTACTGAAGTGGACATACTGCTACGGGCGACATACTACTGAAGTGGACGTAGTGCTGCGGGCGACATACTGCTACGGGCGACATATTGCTGAAGTGGACATACTGCTACGGTCGACCTACTACTGAAGTGGACGTAGTGCTACGGTCGACATACTACTGAAGTGGACATACTGCTACGGTCGACATACTACTGAAGTGGACATACTGCTACGGGCGACATACTACTGAAGTGGACATACTGCTGCGGGCGACATACTGCTACGGGCGATATGCTACTGAAGTGGACATACTGCTACGGTCGACATACTACTGAAGTGGATATACTGCTACGGGCGACATACTACTGAAGTGGACGTAGTGCTACGGTCGACATACTACTGAAGTGGACATACTGCTACGGTCGACATATTGCTAGGGGCGATATGCTACTGAAGTGGACATACTGCTGCGGGCGACATACTGCTACGGGCGACATACTGCTGAAGTGGACATACTGCTACGGTCGACATACTGCTACGGGCGACATACTGCTGAAGTGGACATACTGCTACGGGCGACATACTACTGAAGTGGACATACTGCTGCGGGCGACATACTGCTACGGGCGATATGCTACTGAAGTGGACATACTGCTACGGTCGACATACTACTGAAGTGGACATACTGCTACGGGCGACATACTACTGAAGTGGACGTAGTGCTGCGGGCGACATACTGCTACGGGCGACATATTGCTGAAGTGGACATACTGCTACGGTCGACCTACTACTGAAGTGGACGTAGTGCTACGGTCGACATACTACTGAAGTGGACATACTGCTACGGTCGACATACTACTGAAGTGGACATACTGCTACGGGCGACATACTACTGAAGTGGACATACTGCTACGGGCGACATACTACTGAAGTGGACGTAGTGCTGCGGGCGACATACTGCTACGGGCGACATACTACTGAAGTGGACATACTGCTACGGGCGACATACTACTGAAGTGGACGTAGTGCTACGGTCGACATATTGCTACGGGCGATATGCTACTGAAGTGGACATACTGCTACGGTCGACATACTACTGAAGTGCACGTAGTGCTGCGGGCGACATACTGCTACGGTCGACATACTACTGAAGTGGACATACTGCTACGGGCGACATATTACTGAAGTGCACGTAGTGCTGCGGGCGACATACTGCTACGGGCAACATACTGCTGAAGTGGACATACTGCTACGGTCGACATACTACTGAAGTGGACGTAGTGCTACGGTCGACATACTACTGAAGTGGACATACTGCTACGGGCAACATACTACTGAAGTGGACATACTGCTACGGTCGACATGCTACTGAAGTGGACATACTGCTACGGTCGACATACTACTGAAGTGGACATACTGCTACGGGCGACATACTACTGAAGTGCACGTAGTGCTGCGGGCGACATACTGCTACGGGCGACATACTGCTGAAGTGGACATACTGCTACGGTCGACATACTACTGAAGTGGACGTAGTGCTACGATCGACATATTGCTACGGGCGATATGCTACTGAAGTGGACATACTGCTGCGGTCGACATACTGCTACGGGCGACATACTGCTACGGTAGGCATACTACTTAAATGGACATAGTGCTACGGTCGACATACCGCTACGGGCGATATGCTACTGAAGTGGACATACTGCTACGGGCGATATGCTACTGAAGTGGACATACTGCTACGGTCGACATACTACTGAAGTGGACATACTGCTACGGGCGACATACTACTGAAGTGGACGTAGTGCTGCGGGCGACATACTGCTACGGGCGACATACTGCTGAAGTGGACATACTGCTACGGTCGACATACTACTGAAGTGGACATACTGCTACGGGCGACATACTACTGAAGTGGACGTAGTGCTACGGTCGACATACTACTGAAGTGGACATACTGCTGCGGGCGACATACTGCTACGGGCCATATGCTACTGAAGTGGACATACTGCTACGGTCGACATACTACTGAAGTGGACGTAGTGCTACGGTCGACATACTACTGAAGTGGACATACTGCTGCGGGCGACATACTGCTACGGGCGATATGCTACTGAAGTGGACATACTGCTACGGTCGACATACTACTGAAGTGGACGTAGTGCTACGGGCGACATACTGCTACGGGCGACATACTGCTGAAGTGGACATACTGCTACGGTCGACATACTACTGAAGTGGACGTAGTGCTACGGGCGACATACTGCTGAAGTGGACATACTGCTACGGGCGACATACTATTGAAGTGGACGTAGTGCTACGGTCGACATACTACTGAAGTGGACATACTGCTGCGGGCGACATACTGCTACGGGCGATATGCTACTGAAGTGGACATACTGCTACGGTCGACATACTACTGAAGTGGACGTAGTGCTACGGGCGACATACTGCTACGGGCGACATACTGCTGAAGTGGACATACTGCTACGGTTGACATACTACTGAAGTGGACGTAGTGCTACGGTCGACATACTACTGAAGTGGACATACTGCTACGGGCGACATACTACTGAAGTGGACGTAGTGCTGCGGGCGACATACTGCTACGGGCGACATACTGCTGAAGTGGACATACTGCTACGGTAGACATACTACTGAAGTGGACGTAGTGCTACGGTCGACATACTACTGAAGTGGACATACTGCTACGGGCGACATACTACTGAAGTGGACGTAGTGCAACGGGCGACATACTGCTACGGGCGACATACTGCTGAAGTGGACGTAGTGCTGCGGGCGACATACTGCTACGGGCGACATACTGCTGAAGTGGACATACTGCTACGGGCGATATGCTACTGAAGTGGACATACTGCTACGGTCGACATACTACTGAAGTGGACATACTGCTACGGGCGACATACTACTGAAGTGGACGTAGTGCAACGGGCGACATACTGCTACGGGCGACATACTGCTGAAGTGGACATACTGCTACGGTCGACATACTACTGAAGTGGACGTAGTGCTACGGTCGACATACTACTGAAGTGGACATACTGCTACGGGCGACATACTACTGAAGTGGACGTAGTGCTGCGGGCGACATACTGCTACGGGCGACATACTGCTGAAGTGGACATACTGCTCCGGGCGACATACTACTGAAGTGGACGTAGTGCTGCGGGCGACATACTGCTACGGGCGACATACTGCTGAAGTGGACAAACTGCTACGGTCGACATACTACTGAAGTGGACATACTGCTACGGTCGACATACTACTGAAGTGGACATACTGCTACGGTCGACATACTACTGAAGTGGACGTAGTGCTACGGTCGACATACTACTGAAGTGGACATACTGCTACGGTCGACATATTGCTACGGGCGATATGCTACTGAAGTGGACATACTGCTGCGGGCGACATACTGCTACGGGCGACATACTGCTACGGTAGGCATACTACTTAAATGGACATAGTGCTACGGTCGACATACTGCTGAAGTGGACATACTGCTACGGTCGACATATTGCTACGGGCGATATGCTACTGAAGTGGACATACTGCTACGGTCGACATACTACTGAAGTGGACATACTGCTACGGTCGACATACTACTGAAGTGGACGTAGTGCTACGGTCGACATACTACTGAAGTGGACATACTGCTACGGTCGACATATTGCTACGGGCGATATGCTACTGAAGTGGACATACTGCTACGGTCGACATACTACTGAAGTGGACATACTGCTTTGGTCGACATACTACTGAAGTGGACATACTGCTACGGTCGACATACTACTGAAGTGGACGTAGTGCTGCGGGCGACATACTGCTACGGGCGACATACTGCTGAAGTGGACGTAGTGCTACGGTCGACATACTACTGAAGTGGACATACTGCTACGGTCGACATACTACTGAAGTGGACATACTGCTGCGGGCGACATACTGCTACGGGCGATATGCTACTGAAGTGGACATACTGCTACGGTCGACATATTGCTACGGGCGATATGCTACTGAAGTGGTCATACCGCTACGGTCGACATACTGCTACGGGCGACATACTGCTACAGTGGACATACTAATGAGGTGGACTTACTGCTACGGTCGACATACTGCTGCGGTAGGCATACTACTTAAATGGACATAGTGCTACGGTCGACATACTGCTACTGGCCACATACTACTGAAGTGGACATACTGCTACGGGCGACATACTACTGAAGTGGACGTAGTGCTACGGACGACATACTACTGAAGTCGACATACTGCTACGGGCGACATACTGCTACAGTCGACATACTGCTACAGTCGACATACTGATACGGTCGACATACTGCTACGATTGGCATACTGCTACGGGCGACATACTATTGGATTGGACTTACCGCTACGGTCGACATATTGCTACGGGCGACATACTGCTACGGTCGACATACTGCTACAGTGGACATACTAATGAGGTGGACATACTGCTACGGTCGACATACTGCTACGGTCGACATACTGCTACGGTCGACATACTGCTACAGTGGACATACTAATGAGGTGGACATATTGCTACTGTCGACATACTGCTACGGTGGGCATACTGCTACGGTGGACATACTGCTGCGGGCGACATACTACTGAAGTGGACTTTCTGCTACGGTCGACATACTGCTACAGTGGACATACTAATGAGGTGAACATACTGCTACGGTCGACATACTGCTACGGTAGGCATACTACTTAAGTGGACATAGCGCTACGGTCGACATACTGCTACGGTCGACATACTACTGAAGTGGACATACTGCTACGGTCGACATATTGCTACGGGCGATATGCTACTGAAGTGGACATACCGCTACGGTCGACATACTGCTACGGGCGACATACTACTGAAGTAGACATAGTGCTACGGTCGACATACTACTGAAGTGGACATACTGCTACGGTCGGATATAGCGAAACGGGCGATGTTTACCTACTTCGCTCATATTCAACACACTATAAAAACCGCAGTTTATAGTCTAAGCACTCATATTAGACGGATACAATCTGTCGAATTTTTAGTTGCTAAATCGAAAGTGGTTCTCGGGTCTAATTTCTAGAAAAGATGGTCTACTGTGCGGCTTGAAATTGTAACAATTCCAGCGCGAACCGAAACCACGTTTTGTACTGGACTCGCAAAATAAATAAACGTGTGAAGTTCTACTAAACGGGCTTCCTGTTACGCGCACTTCGTTCGCCAGATGGCGAGCGAGTGGTGCAGGGGAAAACAAACGCACGTACGGCCGACCGATAAGCTTGAGCGAGCAGGCTACTTTAGGTCTGTCAACGATCTCTTGCCATATAAGGTGTTTCCAAGCGCGTTTATTGGCTATAACTAAGCAGTGCATGGTCTGGGGATGTACCAATCACAACCTAGCTGGAAAGACGCTGTCATATTTTGAATTTCCCGTGAATAAAGAGCGGTTACAGCGTTGGCTCGCAGCCCTAAAGCTTAACCATCCCGCCGTCCCCACCATCTCCGCCACTACAAGCATGGTGACGCAATTCTTTTGCATTAGGCTTTTACACAGCGGGTTTGCTGAGAAAAATAAATAAATCGAGCGGTGTCTGCATGGAGCCCCCCCCCCCCCCCCCCTACCACTCAATGGCCTCCACTGTCTCGTCCTCGCACTGGTCCTAAAACATCTGACCAAAAGTAGTCGTTAAAGTCGCAATTCTAATGGACTTTATTATCCAAGCTGACAGTCTTGCCGTCAATTTCAGATTCATTTATTGCATTTTGTAGTAGAAGGTGCTAAAGTAGTAGTTTTCTGCCCAGTAAAATCGGGGCCTATGTTCAGACGTTAAAGTTTGACAGCCTGATGATGTACTGTAACAAATTGTCCTTCCTATTATTCTGTACGGTAGTGAAATATGGGGCTTCGAGTATCAAAGCGATATAGAGACTTAGCATGTTCAGTTCTGTAAAAGGTACTTGCGTTTGCGTTTGCGTCCCCAAACTCCATCTTGTGCCGTCTTGGGAGAATGCGGACGAACGCCACTTAGTACTACCTACATGACAAAGTGCATCAAGTTTTGGTTGCGTGCGGTGCAAAGCGACGCCTCTCGATACACAAAGTCATGCTATAAAAAATTTTCTCGCTTGGCAGCTACTGGAAAACAAACTTGGTCCACAACAATTGAAAACCTTTTGTGTAAATAGGGCTTTGGGCGCGTGTGGCTCAATCAGGGCGTAGGCGATATAAATATGTTTATCATTGAATTTAAGCAACGATTCGCTGATATTGCAATACAAGAATGGGGTGAGCGAGTTAAACTTACATCCAAACTATCCTCTTATATTAAATTCAAGTCACTGTTAGAACCAGAGCGATATCTCACATCGATTCCAAAGCATTAACCATATGGCATTGACTAAATTTCGATGTTCTGCCCATTCGTTACGTATTGAACGGATGAGAGGGCAAACTCACAGAAGTCTCCGCCTATGCAACTGTTGCCTGTCTAAAGATAACGAGTTGGTTGAAGATGAGTACCATTTTTTAATTCAATGTCCGCTGAGAACTCAGGAACTCAGAGAACAGTATATTCCGAATCATGTGAAGACCCAGCATGGGTTTATTTCGTTATTATCTACCTTAAATAAGATTCACCATGTTAATCTAGCTGCATTTGTTTACCACGCCTTTATACTGCACGACAACTTCAGCGAGTAATATGTATATTGATAGTATATGTCACTACAGGTGTTTTTTTATTTTTTGTTTATTTTATGTACCATGGGCCAATGGCCTTTCAGTATAATAAAGTTTAAAAAAACTGTTATAGTCAAAAGAAAAAGTGTCCAGACTGTACCGTCTGAACTTTCATGCTAGGGTGAGAGTAGTTCTATCTCCAAAACCCAGTGGCTCCGCAAGCTTGCTGAGTGGCTTGCGGAGCCACTAGGTTCCGGAGCTTGCGGAACCACTAGGTTTTGGAGCTATAGGGTGAGGGGTGTGACAGTACTGTCAACAAATTTCAATTGATAAAAGCTCCTGTTGGCCTTGTGTTATGGTGTCACACTGAAACCTGGGTGACTTCAGGTTCTGTACAGAATAGTATTTATAAATACATACCTTTCATTCATATACATAAGTAAATATTCGTAAATATATGCTAATCGTACACACATGCCCGTAGGACACCGCTGGCCGTTCCACCATATTTTTGAAACTTCGCGCATGCGCCTTAATCGCTATCTCCGCTGCGCATCTCCGCTAGGCGCCAGCCTGATGGCGCACAACTCACTTCGCGCGTTGTGGCACGCTGCAAATCTGGTTAGGGGGGTGGGGGGGGGGGGCAAGGGGTATTTCCGTTCCTCGGTAACGGGCTTTTCACTTCACTCTGAATTGGGAACAAGAGAAATAATTCTTCGTGAATTGGGAATGTGATATTAGCCGACCGTCGTGTTCAAGGCTTTTCATTGATCGTGAACTGAACATTTTAATAGTAAAGAACCGTGAATTGGGAAATCGCCAATTTATACCATGTATTCGTCCCTTCCATTTTATACGGGGAGTATACCTGGTGTTCTATTTGTAACGTTGCTCTCCCGGGAGGAGGGATCGGTGGAGGGGACTTAGTACATTGTTGGGTTTGTGGGGGAGGGGGAAGTCCGCCGTAAAGCCACCCGTACTTCACCGCTAAAATACGCTCATAAGAGGCATTTCACCTCGAAAATCGGCTCGAACGTTTGAACGCAAAAATATCCGCTCGGAAGAGGAAATTTCTTGGACCCGCTTGGTTTATTATTTTCCCGGGAAACCCGGTCTAGGAACGGACATGTTCAGAGTCTCGCGACCGAAATAAGCACTACCCCCACCCCACCCCACCCTCTGCTGATCCCATGGTATATCTTGTGGTACAATGATTTACTGTATTATTTCATGGTAATACTGCCTTATAACCTGGTTGCATGGGACCTTGGTACAATGATATACCACCATAATATGATGATATTACCGTAATATCATGATATTGCCATAATGCCAAGATATTACCATAGTGCCAGGGTATTACCATGGTATCATGATATACCAGTTATACCATGATATACTAAAGTAATACCATGATGTACCAAAGTAATACCATGATTAATCTCAGTAATACCATGATTAATCTCAGTAATACCATGATAGACCGTAGTAATACCATGATAGACCAAAGTAATACTATGATAGACCAAAGTAATACCATGATAGACCAAAGTAATACCATGATATTACCATGATATATTATGGTACAACATGGTAAACTATGGTATGTCATGATAAACCATGATATTTGATGGTAAACCATGATATACCATGGTATACCATACTAATACCATGGTATATCATGCTGTACCATGGTATATCATAATTTACCATAGTAATACCATGGTATACCATACTAATACCATGGTATATCATGCTGTACCATGGTATATCATAATTTACCATAGTAATACCATGGTATACCATACTAATACCATGGTTTATCTGGCTGTACCATGGTTTATCATGCTGTACCATAGTATATCATGCTGTACCATGGTATATCATGATTTACCATGGTAATATCATGGTATACCATGCTAATACCATGGTAATAACATCATTTACCATGATTTACCATGGTAATACCATGGTATACCATGGTTTATCATGCTGTACCATGGTATATCATGATTTATATATTTTCATACGTGTGGAATTGAATTGTTCGATGCAAAAACCGATATATACAGCACATGATCAATAAACATTTTTACAACGTCATTATAACATTACGAAACGCCAAGAAAAATTAGGTCAAAATATCAATAATTCGAAGATTATTAAAATCTTTACGAAAATTCCATGTGATTTCTTGAATTTCTCATCTGTTGTCAAATATAAAATAGTTGACTCGTTTGACAAAACGTTTCTAAAATGTTAATATAACGTTTCTGATCCTCTGTGGGAATATGGATTGTACGAAACGTTTTCAAAACGGTATCTTAACGTTTTTAAAAAATGTAACGTAAGTGAAAGTTATCACACGATGATAACTGATTTTATGCGATGTTCCGCCGAGGGTGCACCTAGGGGTGGGTTAAGAGGAACTGTTTTAACCTGTTATCACCGTATGTAGTAGCGATCGCTTGATGCTATGTTTTATCTACCTGTTCTAATATAACTGTTTTTAGCAGTGTGCGGATATCGTTGGGTTTAACCTTTTTCTTAGTACACTTCTACCGCGACGTGTACATACAAGCGGTCGTCATAACGTGCGCGTTCTGCCTTTGCCAATATAGTTCCCTAGTGAGTAACTGCCTACGGAACGACACGAGCGCCCTCTGGCGAAGGGCTTTATCTTTTGTTTTCCCCCCTTTCGTTAGATGTCGCTTCATCCGGAACGCCCTGATTGGTTAATCTCGTCTGGAGCTGTTCCGGGGTATACATTTAAGTGGTAACGGTCGTCCGACCTCTTTCTGACAAATCCTGCACCAGAGCCAGGCAAAAACTTCAGCCACCCACCATCCCCAGCCGGCTCCCTAATAGCTTTTGATGTTGGTTGTGTCACTAGTGATCGTTATCTGTTTAAATGTTAGTGTGTGGATTTTGTTTGATTTGTGTGGGGTTTTGTCCCCCACCTTGCCGGACAGTTTACCGGCCGGTTTTACGTAACTTGCGTAATGTGTGTACATATTACGTAACTCTTAATATAAGATTGCGTAATATATTTTATACGCAAGTTAGAATTATTAAAATATTGCGTAACTGTTATCTAGTTACGTAATATTTGTATTGATTGTCATACATATATGACCAGTTACGCCATTGGAGAGTCTTTGTGTGTTTCTGTTCGGTCAGTCACAATTCTTCATCCCTAAGCGAACGGCAAGTATAACTGGAACCATTTTAAAACGTTACAAACATGTTATGTGTTTGCCGGGTAGAAAACACTTACATTTGCCGATTTAATCCACATTAATTATCTAGTCCACCTCCGCAGGCTGGCAGGCAACAAAACGGGCAAGTCTAACTCAGGTAACAAAATGATATTCTCCGAACATTTCGCCAATGTTACTGGAAAATTACCAAAAATATTCCGGGAATGTTTTTGAGGAAAGTTTTCTTAATATTCAGGGAATGGTTTTTCGTCTTCATTATTAGACTGCGTGGTTGACAGGTCAATCCTCCAGAAGCAAGCGCCGCAAAAGTTCAGAATATGCCAAATAAATCGTACTAATGTGCATCGCAACCCATGGGCGGATCCAAGAGGTGCAGGTGCGGAACCCCTGGAACCTCCCCCCGCCCTCTCTTTTGAGGAAGAATGATGTTTTTAAATGCAACATTTAGGCCATCATCTAGCCCCCCCCCCCCCCCCCGCCATTTGGAGGAAGAACGCTATCTGAGGTGTGGACCCCCGCGGTCGTAAATTTGTGGTGGACCCTGGCAATTTTGTTCAGAGACCCCGCCCCCCTCCCCCACCTCCTGTCGCAAGTTTCAATGCATATAACGTAATAAAATTTACTTTGTGCCAGCTTACCTTTCGCAAAACATCCTCGTAATTCTTCCGTAACGTAACACGGAAAAAACACTGAGCGAACATTACGGGAATGTTCGTCCGTAACATAACACTGAAATTATATTCTGCAAATATTACGGGAATGTTCGTCCGTAACACATAACATGAAATAACATTGAGCGAATATTATGCGAATGTTCCGTGTTTGCTGGGAAGCAGGTATGTATAGATATACCATATGACGAATCTGGGTCAGTCGGAATAACATTTTGTACCTGTAATATTAGCCAAATAAAACTTAACACCACACTGCTAACAGTATGCACGCCCGCCCCGATCAGGGCGTGCATCCATGGCTATGACGTCAATAAAATATACAATACAATGTTGCTCATTACTTGGCTTTGTCGGCAATACCAATCTAGTGGGAGGCAAAAAAGCCCAGGGCGAAAAGTCTAGAAACCCATTATTGGCTAGACCAGGGCCTCCTAAGTATGGCTTCATGGTAAGGTGTAGGCTAAAATATTAATTCTGAAATTTTTACTGCAGAACTGGTATTAAATTAGTTAATAAACCGGTTTTCAAACCCGTCCAAAAACCTTAACTGATACATTCCTTGGGCTCAGTTTAATTAGTGACAAAAACTTATGGTTAGATGGGAAGCCAGCACCAGGGATCAATGATTTTTATCGATTATATGAAAACATCCCCAGAAGGACATATTTCGTACTGATTTGATGAACGCTGCAGTGCAGCTGATGATGACGTCACAGAAACTTAGTCTGATATTTCCCACCTCGCCTGCCCGCTGTTGTAGCCAGTCACTAGGTCTCAATTACGACTAGGTCAGCAACAACCCACCCCCTCCCCACACACACACCATCTTCAATCCATCACAACCCAGTCATTAGTTTAAATGTCCGTAATGTAAGGCTAGATCAGGGGCGGATCCAGGGGGGGAGGGACCCACCCCGCCCCCCTTTCAGGGCCGAAACATATGAAAACCCAAACCGGCCCCCCTATCCAGCATATGTGGATCCGACCCTGAAACCCGCCCCCCTCCCCTATCCAGATTCTCTGGATCCGCCCCTGTAGGTGGTCAGTCAGTCGACACTCCAAAACACGTTACCCAATGTGGTCAATGACGAAGGTATTAAACAGTTAACAGCTGCAATATACATTGTTGATCAGGGAAGTCCCCTTATCTGTTCTGGAGTTTTTCAAAGCCACATATGCGTTCCACAGGTGCAACGGTTACCATAAGAATAGAAACCTCTGCCTATCTGCTGCCCTGTATTTACGTGCACATAAAAGGCATCATAATGTTTTTGCCAGGGGGAATTAAATGTCTGCTCCCACCGAAAGTATGCTTATGAATGACCGTAGGTGTTTTCAGCCTAAAATATGTTTTTCTCGGCTAATTCGTAGTTATAATGTTTTTTTTAATTCAATGATCCATGAACGTCAGTGGTTATTAATATGTGTTTATCTTTCTCTCACATATCCCAACTAATTATATAAACTATCGTTCATTGAGGTATTGGCTTAGTAGTTGAATCTTTTCGGCTACGCATCTCGGGAACTATATAGCCTCAGACCATACATACAACTAAAGACACCTTCCATGGGCGGATCCAAGAGGGGTCGCCCCCCCCCCCCCCCCATTTGTTTTTGAGAAAGGATGCCGTTTGTTAAGGCAAAATGTAGGCAATCTGAGGCTTGGACTCCCTCCCTCATTTTTGAGAAAAAAACGCCCCCCCCCCCCCTGGTATTTCCTGGGACTGACGCTCATCGGGGTTTGCTTCTTCACAATGAACGTAAGGTAAAATCAGTAACGTTGATCAATTTAAACAAAATTGTATCAAGCCAAAGTACTTGGCATCCAAGAAAGCCCAAAAGTAATCTATATATGCCTCACGCCCTCCTGCGTCTGACTTCCCTGTGGCCCATCGGGCTTAAGTGTGTCTTATATATGTATCTATATATATATTGTTTTCTTTTGGTTTAATAAAAGTTTATTCACAAAGAGAAATATAATACAATCAGGTGGTAAAGCACGTTGATGGTTCATACGTTACAACTACTATTTTGTGTGTGCTACATTACTTTCTATATTATACCGATAGTTGCTTTAGTAGCGTTATAGTATCTTGCTGTTTAATCGTGTTTGCATACAGTGATGCTCTTGATGCTAGTTCTTGAGTAAAAAAACATTATAGAATTCTCCCATAAACGTGGTTTGTCATCATTGACAGACACCAGCCATTCTTTATATAATCAATATGCTACTAATGTTAATACCAGATCTTTAGTTTTATTCTCGCGGCCCACATATATATCCTGGAGCTGTATTGGCTTAATCGAACGACTCGGGACAGACCACACCTTCCTCGCGTGACAACATTGAAATAGGAGGTGTGGTATGTCTTGGACTCCAGGGCACAAGCCGCAGTTGGCTGACTCGCGTTTACCCCACTTCATAAGACTGGCCTTACATGGCAGTACATTATGCAGTATCTTGTAATTAAACTCAGCCAATTTCAGTATCTGACATGTTGACATTTTCGTCCTATACGTTCTTGACAAATCAAAATCTACATTTAGCGATAACAAACGTTTTAGTTTTTGCTCAGAAAATGTTTATTATTTATTTTAAGGTCTAAAAGCCGGTTATAATAAGGGTTGCTATTCTCTTCGATTTCATGGTATCGTTCCCTTACTCTGTACGATTCTGGGTTCCAAGTACCAATTAACTTACCGTAAGGCTTCAGGGCTTTACGCAGGATGACGCATTGCGCTATGAATTTCCGTTTATCATCTAGGATATTGTAAATGTAGTCCGAGTCTAATTTTCCATTGACAAAGTGCAGTTGCCCAACAAAGAGTATATTGTCCTTGACAAATGTTGGAAAGTATAAATGCTCTGGACCTTTATGGTTTCCGTATTTAAAAAATCTATTTCTCCACAAGCAGTGGTCAAGCATGTCCTGTTTTGATTCTGGGGCTTGTACTGACCGAGACTTTGAAAAGGCGTGGATAACACCCCTATAAAAAGCAGAACATTGGTCTAATACAAGGAACTGGCTTAAATTTGAACAGAAACGTGTACTAGCGTGTTATCTGTAACAAAAGGATGCAGACGTTGTCTGGCTAAAAAGGCACAGTTGGCATTGCTATGTGCACTTAGTATTCTGAATACCCACACCGCTTTCAGCGACATAATGAAACATTCCATATCGGTCATACCCAAGCCACCTCTATCAATTAGCGCTACTAAAACATTTTGTCCAATCCTGTCGCTTCGTCCCCATATGAAATTAAAAAAGATAGTATTTATACGTTTAACTATGTTAAGAGATACTCGCAAACGCTTGACAATAGGTTCAATTTTGAAACACGCATTGTCCTAATGACAGTGACTTTGCCACAAGAAATTAAATTCCTTGCTCTCCATTTCCTTATTTCTTTATCGATTGCTATCAATTTGCTTTCCCAGTTTAGCATTGTACATTTTTGATGGTCTTGGCCTAAACAGATACCTAAATATTTGAGCGGTTCATTTGTGAACCGTATACCGCTTCAGAACGGGTTTACTGGTTACCTGTCCTAAACAAATCCCAATTGTCTTAGATGTTTAGACGTAAACCAGTCTTATATATATATATACTTACAAATGCGCCCATTGGGGGACAATGCTTAAAAACCACCCATTGGGGGACATAAGACATATTCGCGTATCTGTTGGTTATAGCATGTGCTATGTTCGTTAATATGGTGTGATTCGGCTCACAAAAGATTCGTGGTTAGAATATATATGTTATTTAGTGTAAATAACGATTAAATTCAAAATATACTTTGTATGTCCCCCGAAGGATGTCCCCCGATAGTCATGTTCCTTGTGGTCATGCAAAATACTATCCATTGGGGGACGTCCCCCAATGGACGGTATATGTTTTTGCATATGTACACCCATTGGGGGACAACTGTTTACCTGCATTATTTTCGAACCGTTTTACACTTACCATCATGCTATCGAACCGTTTATACGCCTACCAATCATGCTAAGGCCTATTCATAGGTTTTGACAGTTATTAAAACACGTTTTTCAAGATGGCGGATATTTATAACCGGATTAGCAAAAGGGTCAATACTAAGTGTTGATGTTAGTGTCACGGTTATAGTATATATTATTATCCAAAGGCAGATCCATGGGGAGGGGGGATCCAGCTCTCCCCACACCCTCCACTTTTTTGGAGGAAGAACGCTACCTGAAGCGGTGTGCCCCCCCCCCCCCCCCCACCCCGCAGGGGATGAGGCCAAGCTACGACGATGTGAACAATATAAAGGCTCCGGCGGCCATATTGTTATGGCAATAATGTTCTACATGTCGAAAATAACGCTCAGAAACACTAATTTGATGGCTGTCATAATTAACGTTCACCAAACGTCTTGAGAACTTTGATTTCAAGGGTTCCTTTCTGTTATGTCTTTGAAATATAGCAGTCTGCGCCCATAGCAGTAATCCAATTCGTTTCATCCCTCGTTTATATGTAATTATTTAATTGCGCGAAATTAGGCTGCATTATTAGTCAGCTGTTAAAGTTCTGGGTATGTTTAATAATTTTCTCGCAAACTAACATGCTATTAAGGCTGTGGATTTCTTTAAAAATCGTATTCAAAACGCAATCGGTGACTATATTTATTACTGGTATTAAAATTCGATTATCTGTACCCGCTGTATTAACACGACTCCTGCTCTACTGGCCGATGCCCAGCCCTAACGCCCATCACTCATGCTCTCCTGCCCCCTCCCCCCACTCCTTACACCCATCAGCACCCTCTCCTGCCCGCTCCCCCACTCCTAACACCCATCAGCACCATGCTCTCCTGCCCCTTCCCCCCACTCCTAACACCCATCAGCATCATGCTCTCCTGCCCCCCGCCCCCACGCCTAACACCCATCAGCATCATGCTCTCCTGTTCCCTCCCCCCACTCCTAACACCCATCAGCATCATGCTCTCCTGCCCCCCGCCCCCACGCCTAACACCCATCAGCATCATGCTCTCCTGTTCCCTCCCCCCAATCCTAACACCCATCAGCACCATGCTCTCCTGCCCCTTCCCCCCACTCCTAACACCCATCAGCATCATGCTCTCCTGCCCCCCGCCCCCACGCCTAACACCCATCAGCATCATGCTCTCCTGTTCCCTCCCCCCACTCCTAACACCCATCAGCACCATGCTCTCCTGCCCCCCGCCCCCACGCCTAACACCCATCAGCATCATGCTCTCCTGCTCCCTCCCCCCACTTCTAACACCCATCAGCACCATGCTTTCATGCCCCCTCCCCCCACTCCTAACACCCATCAGCACCATGCTCTCTTGCCTCCTTCCCCCTCTCCTAACGCCCATCAGCACCATGTTCTCCTGCCCCCTCCCCCCACTCTTGACACCCATCTGCACCATGCTCTCCTGCCCCTCCCCCCACCCCTAGCACCCATCAGCACCATGCTCTCCTGCCCCCTCTCCCCACTCCTAACACCCATCAGCACCATGTTCTCCTGCCCCCTCCCCGCTCGTAACACCCATCAGCAGCATGCTCTCCTGCCCTATCCCCCCACTCCTAACGCCCTTCAGCACCATGCTCTCCCGCCCCCTCCCCCCACTCCTAACACCCATCAGCACCATGCTCTCCTGCTCTATCCCCCCACTCCTAACGCCCATCGGCACCATGCTCTCCCGCCCCCTCCCCCCACTCCTAGCACCCATCAGCACTATGCTCTCCTGCCCCCTCCCCCCACTTCTAACACCCATCTGCACCATACTCTCCTGCCCCCTCCCCCCACTCCTAGCACCCATCAGCACCATGCTCTCCTGCCCCCTCCCCCCACTCCTAACGCCCATCAGCACCATGCTCTCCCGCCCCCTCCCCCCACTCCTAACACCCATCAGCACCATGCTCTCCTGCCCCCTCCCCCCACTCTTAACATCCATCAGCACCATGCTCTCCTGCCCCCTCCCCTGACTCCTAAAACCCATCAGCACCATGCTCTCCTGCCCCCTCCCCCCTCTTAACACCCACCAGGCTCATGCACTCGTGCACCGCCCCCGCCCAACGACATCCGCCAATCATGCTCTTCTACAACCCTCCATCCCCACCAACAGCTATCAGACTCATGCTTTCCTGGCCTGCCCCTCCACCCTCACCGGCCAGACTGATACTCTCCTGGCTGTTACCCACCCACTGTCCTAACACCCACCGGCATCATGCTATTCTGGCCCCTGCCCCCTTCCTAACATCCACCAGCCTCATGCTCACCCGCTCCCCCTACAAACGCCCACCACTCATGTTCTTCTGGCCCCTGCCCCCCTCCTAACACCCACCAGGCTCGTGCACCGCCCCCCGCCGAACGACATCCGCCACTCATGCTCTCCTACCCCCACCCCCCTGTCCCCACCGACACCGACCAGACTCATGCTTACCTGGCCTGCCCCTTCACCCTTGCCGACACCCGGAAGATTCATGCTCTGCTGCCCAGCCCCTCCAAACACCCACCAGACACGTGCTATCCTGGCCCCTGCCCCCTCCCCCCTTATAACACCCACCAGGCTCATGCGCTTCGGCCCCGACACCCACCACAGACTCATCCTCGCCTGGCCCCTGCTCAGTTGAGGTTCAACCAGTTAAAAACTAACTGTTGAGATTGAACCAGTTAAAAAAATACTGTTCAGATTCAACCAGTTAAAAATTAACTGTTGAGATTGAGCCATTCAAAAATTAACTGTTGAGATTCAACCATTAAAAAATTAACTATTGAGATTCGAATGCAGTTAAAATATAACTGTGTTAATTTGAAGTGTGAATAATCGATTACTCAAGCAATTACACATTGAGAACCATCGCATAATAAAATATAAATTGAGCCATTGTGTTAGCTGTCTCTAGATGTGTATGAACCAGGGAACAAAAAATGTGCATCATAAGTTAACTGAAGTCCAATTAAAAAGGTATAATTATGTACCACAAAAATCTCTGACACTCCATATAACCTGTGTGGAACTACAAATGGTAAAACTATAACGCAATATTTGATCTTGGTCTATCTGATATTAATCACTTATTTTAATTATAATTTGATCAACCATTAAAATTATTTCAAAACTATGATTGAAAAAAAAAAAAAAACAGATTCAGATGTTTCTAAAAGTGTATTTCTTACACTGAGATATCTATAAATATTTACAATGAACGAGACCAAGAACTCGGTATATGTCATATACAAGAAAAACAGTTCACGGGTAATTCATGCAGTTATATTGAATTAAAAGAAAGCTCAACAACCCATTATACATGAACATGGTTCTAGTTGTCACCACATAAACCATATTGTTGTGCGATAAGATCCTTCAAAGAATAAATATATAAATTAGATACAAATAAACGGGCAAGTGTCTATCCAACATGGCGGCAGCCGTACCGATCGCTGAACGGCGTCCGTGTTGAAATATTTGTTAAATATGCATATGAACCCAATTAAAAAATAATTTTTTTCATTCCTTCCCGCAGTAATGACATTACAAACCGAATCAGCCGGTTCAACAGCTTCAAATCGGGGTTAATTGGCATTTGGGCTGTCTTTTCGCGAGATTAGTGTCTTTTCGCGAAAAGACACGTCTTTTCGCTATAAAGTGAGACCCCGTTTACAGTATTATTAACTGGCAAATACTGGCAAATGAGGATTATAAAGTAACCTTAATGCCTACTTATCAGGAAAACATGTGAACTATATTAAATAATTACTGCAAATACCCTATGTTGTCATTATCTCCAACGGCTTAAAGAAAAAACAATATCGACTAATTCAGAACTATGTATCTAAAGATTGTTTGCATGTGGGGATACATACACAATTACAAATATTGCTTTATTTTAGCAAATCATTTACAAGAAATACAGATCAAACTTAGATTACCAAAAGTTATCATGCAGTGTAAGTTCAGATAACATTATGAATGCAGTTCTTTACATTGGTGCCTTGACAAACTATGTAAACTGAGACACAGCTCAATCATAATAATTTTCTCCTCATATATCTCACCCACTTTGCTTATGTGGGTCTGCTTCAAAGACTGCGCTTATAAACAAATACAATATCAATATCATTAAAAGTTATTCACTACAACGGAACATATATTATAATTTACATACTACATGTACTAAGCTTAGCTTCGATTAAGAAATATGGTAGATGCAGCAAATGGCCTAAATAATATACAGCACACTATTATTATTACTGAATTTGCAGCAGTATAGCAATTGGACCAGTGATTGCGCAGGTACCAGTGATTGCGCACCAAGCAAAAGATGGTGAAAATAATATGCAGATCACTTGGAATCTTACAAAATAGACATCAAGTTAGCTGTCACGCATGAAGGTATCTGTCTGGTAAGTTTGGACACAAATTCATATAGATAAAATAAAATTAATGCAAGTGCGCAATCACTGGTCCACCTTCTATACGTATCTCCAGCATTCTTGCATTGCATTAGCGACAAAGTTTGCAGTTGCCAATATGACGATCTCGTGAATAAGTCGCATAGAAGCCGGTATGGGTAAACCACGAAACGGTCTCCGTTTCGCGAAACGGAGTCCGTTTCGTGGTTTACCCGTACCCATAGAAGCCTGTAGATCGATCTATACGGTGGAAAGAGAAATTTGTAGCAGATTATGCATACACTTTGGCGGAAAGTGGCAACTAGCTTTGGGGAGACAATGGGTGATTTTGCAGTTTCTGATCTCATCCGTAGTATAACTCAAGCTTATAAAGTTATATGATAGGGATGTATTCTATCTTGTGTGGGCGATAATAGTGATGAGGTCAGAAAAGACAACAAATATCTCTGCCTCTGGCAAGTTCATACTCTAACTCAAAGCATAGATAATACTTATTATCTATGCTCAAAGTCAGACGCAGGAGAAGTCAGAAGTGAGTGTGGAAGAGAGGTTGCATTGCGATAACTTGTTATTGACACTCACTGTCAGTGTCGCTGAATGTTCGCGCTCCATCCAAAACGTGTAAAACGAGGACTGACTGCCGAAGACTGCCGAAGTAGGAGGAAGTACTTTTAGGGCTGGTGTACGGCAGATTTGGTGGCAGGTACACATATATAATTGATATGAGCTGAAAGACTTACTTGTTTGCATGCCGTACACGAAAATCCAACTTATTTGGTATCCATTTTACCGAGATATATCCACTTCTGTCGAGGGCTGTTATTCAAATGACCAATATCGCCGTTTGTGGCCTCCGGAAGTCTCGTCGGTGAACCGAAATCTCGCGCCCGTGGCTTCAAGCCGGGGTGCGAGGTGTCGGCGTGGGGTGTGACGGGAGGGGAGGGGAGGGGGGGGGGGGGTGGAGAATTGCTGGCCGCGCCGACATGGCTGGCTGTTTGGTGAAGCCTGGTCAAGAGTTGGCAGGAGGGGAGGGAGGTAGTAGGGGGAGGGCGGATTAAGTGCGGGCGGGTCGGGGGTATGGGGGTGGATCGACGCCCAGGGAATAACACATTGGCTAATTGCTGTCTAGACCGGTTGAGCGAAGTGTCGGGTTTCACATCATAATCAAATCACATCAAATCACATCAAATCACATCAAATCACATCAAATCACATCAAATCACATCAAATAATAATAAGGCATGCGTGCGTGCGAGCGATGTTGTTGTGAGTTCTTTTGTTAACTGATCAAGTCGTGTCGAGCGACTGACGGCGTAGGCCTGAATTAGTTCACCAGACTTGTAGGTACGGACATCTATTTTAGCCTCTACTGGGACTACTATTTTTGACGGCCCTGAATTACTAGTGGAAACGGAAATTATTAGCGCTAGTTCAGGTATATTTGGTGGACGATTTTCATCGATGTTAGGTTGTGGTGAAGCTGTGTACCGGGAATTGGATCGGGTGCAATTATGATGCGTTATTTTGTTTCAAGTGTTTCAAATTCTGATACCTGTTACACTGGCTTCAGAGCGAGTCAAGTGCGGTACCTGTGAAACCGATCTTAGGTCGGATGTGGTGAAGCTGTTGACCGTCAATTGGATCGGGTGCAATTATGATGCGTTATTTTGTTTAAAGTGTTTCAAGTTCTGATAACTGTTAAACTGGCTTCAGAGCGAGTCAAGTGCGGTACATATGAAGTGGTTGTTATGTTGCTTGATCTCTCCTTGAAGACTTCTTTGCGTCTTAACGTGTGAATTGGTTGACTGTCATAGTTTTGCTGCAATTATAATGCATATTTGTGTTGCAGTAACTGTTAAACTGGCTTCATAGCTGATCGACATTGATGTTCCCTAGTGATGTTCATATATTGCAATCATCGTGCAAAGATCGTATAAAAGGGTGCATAGACTGGGTGGGTCAGATATATCCTTGACGTTGATGGTTGCATTACGTGTCGCTCTAGACGTCTACGATATTATTTTGGCTGACTTTACGTCTGCTGCGCTTACTTGGTACCCGTTTGCTTAGCTTTGCTGATCTCATCACATTCTCATCACTTCTTCCCTCGTCACATTCTCATCACTTATTCTCTCGTCATATTCTCATCACTTCTTCTCTCGTCATATTCTCATCACTTCTTCTCTCGTCATATTCTCATTCTCATTGGGTCATTGCCATATTGCCATGGCACCTCTATCAGCGATCGTGATCGGCGACTCCATTGTGAAGTACGTCGGTGACTATTTCCCCTCTCGTGTTCTTACGAGATCTTTTTCGGGGATCACGATCGAGGATCTTTGCCAACATTTGTTGGTTGACGATTCTCCGGATGTTTGGGTCGTCCATGTCGGGACGAATGATTTAGCCCCCCGTCACTGTACCATCGCTCCTTTGTTGGAGCGGTACGCCACCCTGGTGGCCATTCTCGGAGAGCTGCACCCGACTTCTCGGGTGATCATATCTGCGGTGTTGCCACGGGGGTTGGACCACTGTCCTGGTGCGTTCAATTCCCCCCACTTTCTGGAGCGATTTCATCGCTTGGCTCGTGAGTTGAACTTTGGCCTCAGGCGCCTCAGTGATACACACGAGTCTGTCTCCTTCATGGAGCATCCCGAGTTTTGGTATGGCGGTCGCCATCTCCTTCCTCGGGATGGGTTGCATTTGTCACCCACCGGTGTGTCGTGCCTCGCTGAGAGGATTATGACGATCATCGACTAATCATATCATCGTCCATCCTTCGCTCATTCTGGTGCACCTCCTGTTCTCTCCTCAGAGGTGGACTGGCCGGTCTTACCTGTACCCGCACCCCGTGTCTCTGTACCTGCACCCCGTGTCTCTATTCTCCCTCCTTCATCACCTCCTTCCCCACCTGCACCCCGTGTCTCTACGCTCCCTCCTTCATCACCTCCTTCTCCACCTGCACCCCGTGTCTCTACTCTCCCGCCTTCGTCACCTCCTTCCCCACCTGCACCCCGTGTCTCTACTCTCCCTCCTTCATCACCTCCTTCCCCACCTGCACCCCGTGTCTCTACTCTCCCTCCTTCGTCACCTCCTTCCCCACCTGCACCCCGTGTCTCTACTCTCCCTCCTTCGTCACCTCCTTCCCCACCTGCACCCCGTGTCTCTACTCTCCCTCCTTCATCACCTCCTTCCCCACCTGCACCCCGTGTCTCTACTCTCCCTCCTTCGTCACCTCCTTCCCCACCTGCACCCCGTGTCTCTACTCTCCCTCCTTCGTCACCTCCTTCCCCACCTGCACCCCGTGTCTCTACTCTCCCTCCATGGTGCAGCGACAAGGCAACGGCTACGACTGTGGAGTTTTCGCTACAGCTAACTTAGTGGAGTACTGTTCAGGCGGCTTTAAGGATCTTTAAGAGAAGGGAACTGTTTCATTTAAGTATAAGCCAGAGGAAATTAGGCCATTCTTGCGTGGCATCGCCAAGTCACGTCACATAGAGCAGTTTCCGAAAGAACACACTTTATCGCAGAAATTAAAGCAAAATAATATCAAGCTGCAATTATATTGCTGTTGTCATATGCCAGAGTGCTATGATGACATGATACAATGCATGTCTTGCAACGTTTGGCTATTCCAAAAGTGCGCACAGATTGTTTCCCTGGACGCTGACTTGATCTGTTCTGTGTGCAACCGATAGGTATAATTCCCCTGGCTTCACTTATGGTTATTTCTTATTGTTATTTCTTATTGTTATTGGTATTATTATTATTTATTACCGTTTACATTATTAAGATGTGGCTGTTATAATTTATTACTATTATTGTTGACTCATATTTTCCGTTATGTTTTCGTTGTTTATGTTATTTCATATCGCATCATTTCATCTTGAATGGAATAAAACATTTCATTATTGTTCACTCCTATTCCTGGTTTAGTTGTTTATTGCGTGAATGTAAGAAGGCGGGGGTCGATGACTCAGTTTCATAACAATCAAATTTGATTTCATAATCAAACAGACCGATACGTCTTTGAACACCAATAGAAACTAGCAATTTGAGAAATGAGTGATATTAATAGGTTACTTGTGAGAGCTTTTGATGTGAAACCTGACACTTCGCTCAACCGGTCTAGACAGCAATTACCCAATGTGTTATTCCCTGGGCGTCGATCCACCCCCATACCCCCGACCCGCCCGCACTTAATCCGCCCTCCCCCTACTACCTCCCTTCCCCCCCCCCCCCCCCACCACCACTACCCATGCCAACTCTTGCCCAGGCTTCACCAACCAGCCAGCCATGTCGGCGCGGCCAGCAATTCTCCACCCCCCCCCTCCCCTCCCCTCCCGTCCCCTCCCGTCACACCCCACGCCGACACCTCGCACCCCGGCTGGAAGCCACGGGCGCGAGATTTCGGTTCGCCGACGAATCACATCTCCTATAAAGCAAGCAAGCAGCTATCGATGGTTGTAAGGTCTGCCTTTAGACCTACATTCCAATCTCAGCTTTAATAGCTTTAATAAGTGCGATATCGATGGAGAAATTGCTCGAGGTACAGACACAGAAAGACCTGTCAATATCGAACGACGGTTTATTGTCTAAGTACGCGCGGACACAAAAGAACCATACTACATACATACAGAGATTATCAGTTGAACTAATCAAACTGATACTTTCCATTGAAAACTGACGAACCAGAATAAAAGCCCTGCCTACAGGTCTGTCGGTTTATGCCGCATTCTAAACTAAAACCTGAGCAGATAGTGGCCGAACCGTGCAACATGGAACTTAATTTAATTTAATATAATTCAAGCCCCCACGGTGACTCAAAAGTGTCGCGTTTGTCGCGCGGCAAATGTTACACATGAGATATCAAATGTGGGAGATTGGCTACTCCTTGTAGCAACATCAGCTCGTGAAGTTTTTGCGGGACTACAATTTTGAGTGAATAATTTTACATTTATTTTAATATAAATGGGAATTATAAAACAATGCGTCCAAGGCTTACAGTTAATAACCGATGGCCGATTGGTTACAGTCCATGTCTAGATTAGATATGAAAAATTGCGCTATCAGCAATGAGCGTGTGTTAGTTAACTGGGAAGTGTATTTTAATTCAACTTCAACTTTTTAGATGGACAGGAAACCCATCGATTCAACGCGAACGGCCAATTATAACTTTTTAACCGTCATTATTATTTGTTTTCACATGAACTTTACAGATTTCCTTGCTTTTTCTTTTCATTTCTTCTGTTCATTGAAGATTTTAGTCCGTACTTTCAGGTACGGCATGCCAAGGTCCTCCGCTTCATGAAGTCTTCCACTTCTGATTAACCTGAAACGACATCAAAGTTAGCAACTAAGTTTCAACCAGATTGCCCACCATGAAACATCTTCATAATATTTTCCCTCTCACACACCACACAAAAAGGGGGTAAATTCAACGCCATCTTCGTGGTGCAAGTCCTGGACTGGGATGACCTGCCACGATATACATGTCACACACACGCTTTAGAAAAGAATCAATCGGTCTCGTCTGTCCATAAACCTGTTAATTAAGGGCTAACTTTGCTCATTTTGTCGTGGGCTCGGCAACTGAATCCAGTTTTTGAATCATTGACCAAAAAAAGAGAAAACATCCGGTAGGACTTGGCGTAGTTCAAGAGTTACATAATTGTATTGGATACTGCGTACGTCTTAACAATGACGTCCTTGGCAAACAGTGTTAGGTCTCTCTGTCTCCACACATTAAGGAGCCCAGTAAAACAACGATTTTCTTACTAGGACGAATTACTTTTTGAAACTTATATCAGCTTTATATAAATCTACATTAACTATTAATCAATCAATAATGTTCACAACTATATGATTCGCAGCACTACCCGTAATTATTATTTTTACATCTTAACTATACAGACATATTAATAAGATTTGGATTTTAAATACCCAGATCGAGTCGCTACGCAGAGCAACAAGCCGGCAGCGAAGTGCACATTACGTACTACACATATCTATATTGCAACAAAAAATGACGCACCGGGCGCTGTGGTCCCACCTTTTAGCACCGGGGATGTTGCAAAAGGGACAGCAGGAGCAGCGTCGTTACACCCAGTGAATCATTTGCTCCAGGACTCTGTGATTCTGGAAACTATAACCACAAAACTTATACATATGTATATGGCTTATGGTAGTATAACAAGTATTACTGAGGAGCAGGGCAGTTCAGTGCTCCTATAAATTTATGGCGATATACCGATCTATATAGACTACCAGCACTAACGGTGCTCGGTGCAAGAACCACAAGAAATATAAGGCAAATATAGATCACATCACAACATTACAGGTACAAACCCAAGATTCAACCTTTCTATTCTACGGACTATTTGGCCTATTTAAGAAAAACATTAACTCCACTCTTCCCTTAGCCTGTTGTGTGTTATCCATCACAGTTTACATCCCCTATTCATCGTGTATAATATAAGTTATATTATCTGGTGATATATCACGGCCATAAAATATGCCCTAGCACGTTAGGAGCCGGGGCAGCTAAACTGATGTGGTTAAGACGGTATTAAAGGCTGAGTTCATAACTGTTCCCTGACAAGCCCCAGCCAGCCAAACCGGCTGATGCTGGGGCAAGTTCATCGGCACGTCGCAACTCGCCGGGTGGTAAGAAAGACGTTGGATTGGTTAGCGAATGAGACCACGAACCGAGGTTGTGAAGCGGGGATAAAGAGATGGGCAAGTTGTAACCCGCATTTCAGTAAAGGAGTCGTGTGATTGGCTGGCGGGGGGTATATATATGAGCGAAGAGAGAACCGAAGACAGACCCGTTGTAACCAGTCGTGATGTACTGATGTACTGTATTGATGTATTGACGCTGCACAAGATAAAAACATTGCACCGAACCAAGGCGTGGAGTTATCTTCCCCTAGTGTACCGCGACCGCTATTTCCCCGCGGACTGAAGGCGCGATACGTGAAAGCTGGTGGAGAATCCGGGTAATTATTCATAATTGTTATATTTGATGTTATGTCAGGTTGCTAAGAGACTTAGAAGAATTTGAGTTTAATTTTGAGTTGACAAGCACCATAAATACTGTGTATGCATGAAGCATATATGGATCATAAGTGTCAATGATGTGATTAGTGGGTGTGAGTGTGGGTTTATAGTAATATTGATGTATAAAGGAGATTTATAGCTAAGGCTGACGATAAGGCTGATGTTAATATTGTGTGTGAATTAGTTGTTCAGCTGATGCGGACGATATATGAACGATATTTTACAACCAATGCTGACGTTATATAAGTGGTGTGCGACATATGGAAATTGCAGCATTGTTTACAAGCGTGGACTGGAATTATAAAAAATTAGAAGTGTAAGTTCGATGTTAATATTGTATGTGAACTTGTTCAGCTGATGCTGACGATATATGAACGATATTTTAGAACCAATGCTGACGTTATATAAGTGGTGTGCGACATATGGAAATTGCAGCATTGTTTACAAGCGTGCACTGGAATTATAAAAAATGAGAAGTGTAAGTTCGATATTAATATTGGGTGTGAAGTTGTTAAGCTAAGGCTTACGTTATATCGGTGGTATGTGTTATATGGAATTTGCAGCGTTGTTGTAAAGCATGCACTGGAATTATAGAAATGGTCACGGTTAGATGAAAGGTCAGGGTTATATTCGACGGGCACGAAAAGGTATTAAGTTAAGCAAGGGACAGAATAGTTTGGCGACGACCCGGAGTGTCGTCTAGACGGGTAGCAGGCAGCTATCACGGCCATAAAATATGCCCTAGCACGTTAGGAGCCGGGCCAGCTAAACTGATGTGGTTAAGACGGTATTAAAGGCTGAGTTCCTAACGGTGCCCTGACAAGCCCCAGCCAGCCAAACCGGCTGATGCTGGGGCAAGTTCATCGGCACATCGCAACTCGCCGGGTGGTAAGAAAGACGCTATTTCCCCGCGGACTGAAGGCGCGATGCGTGAAAGATATATTAGTGTTTCTAAATGTTGTATGTACATATATAGCTATCTTTATTGTCTCAACATTCCATACTAGCATCCTTCATTTTCAACGCAGAGTGTATTTTGTGTACTGACGGTGCCTAGTAATAAGCGGAAGAAATAACAGTATGACAGTATTTAGGTTTATACGTCAAATTTCAACAAATACGATAATTAGAATTGTTTATGTACATCGGTCTTTAACGTCACTGATGTTAAGAGCAGCGTATTATAGGTTTCCTGGGCAGAGTTTCCCGGGCGGAGTTCGTTCTCTTGCTACTAATGGGAAGTTGTGGAAGCGAGACAGTACGGGATTTGTTTGTTTTGATGACGGTTCGGGCGATAAGGCGTTGGGAGAAATATTATTACTGTTGGCACCAAGCCAGGTAGCCCGCCGCAGGCCGCGGGATAAGGTGATAAGCACCCAGCGGTTGTGTTGACACATGCGATAGCTTTGACACATCTAAGAGCGATGGCTGGATATTAATAGGTTCTCATGGCGTAGGTTCTCAAGGTGGCTGCTGGTGCCAATGGGCTCTTGCATGCCGCAGCATAGTGGGACAGACAGCTTCATTTTATTAGTATAGATAGTGAGTTACTGTGACAGATAGGCCTGGTCCCCCTAACTTGGTTTATGCAAAACACCGAAACAGTAAATCAGTGGAGGGCAAGGATGGACGTGGAGGTATATCAGTGTACCTTAGGTGGATTCTCCTGTATTAAAGTGATGTTTATCTTTCATTTATATTCATTTATGTATTAAATATTATCGCTTTGACCAATAAATGATTTTTTTAATTTTTATTTTAAATGTTGAGAGGGAGGTATTAGACTGCACAACATACACATTATGCCCCCAGCCCCTGCCCCATCCACTGATTTACTGTGTCTGTGAAAACGTATGGCTGTCTCCTTTTTCAGTGTAACTGGTAACACTGTCACTGACCACAGGCACAGGCACCTGAAGCCGTAGTTCCATAGATGTAACGTAGTACTGAAGCCGAGGCCCGGTGAGACGGTAGTCTTAGCTTGTACCTAATCCCTATTTTATATAAGGATACATACAAGCTAAGGTTACCCCCCCCCCCCCCCCGCCTCGCCGGGCCTCAGCTTTAGGCCAGTGCACAGAACTTCATGCAAGTAAATAAAGCGGGCGATAATATAGGTCAGATCTGGCAAACCTGAAATCGCGGACCGCTGACTCAAGTTGCAGATCCTTACAGAATAAACATGCAGTGCTTACCCGTCAATGTGCTCCACTATTGGTTCCTGAAGCTTTCATGACATTCGTTGCATGTTCAGTCTTCTGGAATCTTGTTGATAATGTGTTGTCTTGTCGCTTCGTTTTTAATGTTCTGTTATTTGCCGGAAGTCAACAAACGGCGCCTGGCAGCGAGTGATCATCGCGTGCGGAAAATTCTTATGATGCCGCGGTGAAAAAAGTATATGTGTTTAATTCGTTTTATTTTAGCCCCAAATTTGGCATACCACACAAAATAGCTGTTCTGATGCACATATCCAAATTTCAAAAACAATATAACTTATATGGTTGTTAAAAAGTTATTAGCGATGTTAGCATGTCTCCCAAAAGTTCAAGGTCTATAAATAGAACAAATATTATTTCGCTTGATGCAAAATTGTTTGTGATGCATTTTTTTTTTCACGAGTCACATAAGCTGCTGTCTATGTATGTCTGAAAGTGATTGGAAATAATATCGTGCATATAGTTTCTGAGATATTTACAGATGACTATTAGCATACATTTGCCTTGTCAACGAAAAGTTCCTCGCCCACTAAAAGTTCTATGTATGTATCCTAATAGTTCAGTTTATAGTAATATATATATATATATACTCAACAACATTTATACGCAATTGCTTAATAATAATGATGAGTCTCTATAATACTAGCTATGTAGCTAATAACTAATTTATGGAACATGAAGAAATGGGTGCATGAACGAACGGTCAATGCGATGTCACGGATTGTTGATTGGTGTGTTTGAGTGATGATAATTCCGTGATCACAGGGTCCATACGGGTTCCTCTCAGGCATGGGGGTCGCAGCACACTTCATTGTGGATGGCGTTTGCCATTTGCACCCACCGCGCCACAGATTCACCCCCAACAAGTCAGACACAACAGTGAGAAAGCTACTGAATGCGCGACAATTTCGGTTTTATTTCCATTTACCGTGATCTTATCACCATGAAGGCATCTTATGATGGCGGTATGCATTAAATAATATCGTTATTATACTTATAATCTGCTTCTTTCCTATTCTTTGTCTTATAATATGGCACTAACCAACTTTTTATAGGCGGCGACACAATGGAAAGACCACTTCAAATCTTGACCTTGGTCGCCCTTCAACTCTGCGTCTTTCTGCCAATGTCAGCACGCGCATCTCACTTCCGGGGCGGCTTGATCACGTGGCGACCAACGGGAAATCTCAGCCAGGTTGGAGTCTATTGATTATCAAGTTCTATCAATAATCTGATCACTACCATTGTTTCCTTGGTCAGCCACTTTATCATGTGTTACTCATGTATTAACAACAGTATATTGTAGCTTCATTCACGCAATGGAGAGGCAGTCGGGGGTTTAAATAGCAACTCTGGGCGTGTTGGGTGGGTTGATGGGTGGGGAGCTAGGGCAACATATGTTGTTGCTGTTAACCTGAACAGTGCTAACTACAGTGACCAGGAGGGTGGGGCCAAGTCAAGTCACTATGTGAGAAATTTAGAGTATCCCTCATCGTAGTATTTGTAAAGATGTAAGGTGACATAAATAAAGTGAATGTTAGTTGTGAAATATGATGCACCACCATGACCATAAGCGCCCCCCACCCCCGTCCAACTTATACCTTTTTTTTTTTGGTTGGCATCCGTCCGTCTGCGAGAGACGATGGATTTGCAGCTTTGTTTGGTTTAAGCTATACGATTCGTAACGCGGCATTTACGCTTATGACTAAATAAGCCTATCTGGGATCGACAGAGCTTACCACAGTCATCGCAACGGTAACCTGTCAATAGATCCAGGTTTGTGCTCGCTGGTGGACGCCTAGATTGGCGTTTCAAGTCCAGTTTCACAAACCAAAGCCCTTTTGGGATGCCAGATCCTCCCAAGAATCTGGATCAATGCCGAAAGCCTTCATGTCCCGCTTACAAACATCCTTAAACCTAAGCTTTGGCTGTCCAGTTGGCCTTTTGCCGTCCGACTCGGCGAGTTCACCGTAAAGCACATCCTTATGAATGCGTTCATCTTGCATGCGATGAACGTTTCCAAGCCAACGTAGACGACTTTGCTTCACAAGAGCAAGAATGCTTGGTAGGTTGGCCCTGGCTAACCCTTCAGCATTCGTGACCTTGTCTTGCCAAGATATGCCTAAAATGTTTCGCAGGCAGCGAAAATGGAAGTTATTCAATTTACTTTCTTGGCCACAATACGTAGTCCACGTTTCACTGTCATACAGCAAGCTACTTAGAACGCACGCCCTGTAGCTTAGCATTTTGGTGCGAATGGTAAGTTTTGAATTACGCCAAGCACGTTTGTTCAACCTACCAAACATGGTGGCTGCCTTCCCAATTCGAGTATTTATTTCCTCGTCCAGGGATAGATTACCCGTGACGGTACTTCCCAGGTAACAAAACTTATTAACCACCTCTAAAGGTATGTTGTTAAGGGTAATCACTGGTGGTGTGATAGCCCCTTGGCTCAGCACGACTGTTTTTTAACACTAATAGTCAAAGCAAATAAAGTACACGCATTTGAGAGCCGATCCATGAGTGTAGCTGGCTTTCTGAGTGTGCAACCAACGCAGCGTCGTCAGCGAATAGCAGTTATTTATTATTATTATTATTATTATTACTATTAATATTATTATTATTAATGCATACATTATGATATTGAATTGAAATATATTTACATGATATATATGACTCGCATGACAAGTTTATTTGTAAGAAATTTATCATTCACTTAATGTGTGCGAAAATTACAATGTAACTATAATCTACTCTTTCTCAGTTATACAGCGTGCCCTCCGTTAACCATCACGCATATGTGGCTTTAGATTACAGTGGACTACAGGATGTCCTGGCGCCGATCCATGGTCATGTGTGATGACGACACGATTGCTAATGGTAACCTCGTGGCAAACGGAAGTCTCAACTGCATAAACAATGGTGGCAGCCCTGGTTGCGACCCTGGTTGCTATGGCACCATGGGCACAATGTTGGTCCGTTGCACAGATTACAGCGAATCAGAAGACTGGATGACTGGCGTCAATTCATATGACATCACATTCGAAAGCGACGGTTGTTTTGAACTGGGGTGAGTTATCAATGTGGTTTTTTTTTTATAGGGGAATGTTATATTAACGTTGATGGTTTACCCAGACTCGGTTCAAACATGATCAATTAACTTTGTGTGTTTACCCGGACTCGGGTAATCACAATCAAGGTCATAAGTCAAAAATACCACTGTCACGTGGTATTTTAAATATTTTACAGTGCAAGAAATAAAACTTGTATGTAAAATATCCATTGGGCTACTTAAAAACATAAAATTAAAGAAACAATTATGCAAATCTAAACATTTCGACAAAATTAGTCATTAGTTACGAGTGTTCATTTTAAATATCTTAATGTTCAGTCTGTATATTTTTAGTATTAATATTGATGCAATGGTGAAATAAGGATGTTTATTTATCTAATAATGCATTAAGTCAATTTATAATTGGCTGAAGTGAACGGGTCTTAGGTCATTTATTTGTTATGACATTTCTAAAAAAATAACCATTTGTCACGAAAACACCCATTTACCACAATGATTTGTAATTGGGTGATATAAATATAATAAAGACAGTGTATTAAAGAAAAAAATAATCGGAATCTATTATTACAAGCAAAATAACCGTTAACTAATATCAAGTCTTCAGTAATATGAAAATCGGCTTTGATAACAATAACCAAAACATGATGAAAATTATGCAGTGTACCTACCCCCTCCTGAATTCGCAAGATAAATGAAGTAATTATTTTATTTTAATTATGGCCTCTGTTTTATTCTATAGTGATGTTATTATCCTTGAAAAAGATTGACTTCAATGTTGTTATATTCCACTAGATACGTACCCCCGCCTACCCTTCAAGCCATGGTAAAGCAGTATTTTCACCCATACATGCTTGTGCCATAAAAATACAGATTCTGAACTCTGGACTGATATGTTGTAATATAGTCAAACTTTAATGGGACACAAGTTTCATTTTTCATCATATGTGACTGCTAATAATCACCTTGATTGTGATTCACCCTTACTAGGCTAAAACATGTGAAAATTCATTCTAAACGTTTACCCTGATTCGGTTAATGTTTTAAAACTATTTCACATGGTCGGTGCAGATACAACGGCTGCTGCTGGATCACCTTGGTGTACGGCGGGGGCTCTTGGTCAATCGTGACTCGAGTAGACCTCACCCCTAGAGCAGACACGGGCACAGTTAACAGCTCCCCGGTCGCTGCCATGGCCCCCATAGTCAGGATGCAGTACGGCTGTAACGACACCCTCACCATCCCAGGTAAACACACTGGCAACACTACCTTCCAGAACGCTATCGGGCAACTGGAGTTTGAGTAGCCCTAAGAACTTAAGGTGTAAAATGGTAGTAACTGTAACATTAACGTTAGAATTCGAAAAGTTAGTGGTAGCATTAGTATTTTTCATAATATCTAGTTACACTAATAGGAAAAGTATTGGTGATTATTTGCTGTTGGTTGCACGCCTTTCGCCCGCAGTGAGCGACGCCGATGGGGACCACGTCCGCTGTCGGTGGGCTGTTGGTGACAAGGAATGTGGCGATATGTGCAATGGTTTTCCGGCCGCAGTTCTGGATGAGGTATTTGAGAAAATCTGCCACATTGCTCCCTTGCTTAAAATGATGTCGTTTCTTGACATGATACAAAACAATACCATAACAATTACACGGTGACTTACAAGCACCTCATCGGGGATTTTAGCCAGGAAAAATGTGTTTCCCGCATTTCGAAAAAACATTATTTATTTTACGCATAATGCGATGCTAATTTCATTTAGGTAATGTTACAATTCAAATTCGTTCCTGCTATTTAGCGTTCTTTCTTAAGTTACAATATATTTATGTATATATGCGCCTAGCGTGCATGCGTGTTGCACGTGAGCGAGGCCGCCATCAATCTCACCGGGTGGTACGGAGTGGCCGTGCAGATAGAGGACTTCGCTGACCAGAGCTCCACGGACGCCCTGAGCTCCGTGCCGCTCCAGTTCCTCGTCGAGGTCTTCTCCGCGTCCGACGCCTGTCATGCCAACAAACCATTCTTCGTGACCGACACGCCGCTAGATGGCGCCTGCTACGGCGTACCGCTTGGTGACACGTTCGTAACCTCCCTGGTGGCACAGGTCGGAAGTCCGGAGAGGAGGTAGGGAATAGCCGCGATATGGTTAAGAGTATGCTGCTGCACCAAGTCAAGCCGAATATCATTTTGTTTAGATGTACACAATGTTCATATTTATCGTGATAGTGATAATACATAGTTTACATTCCATAGAAGATGAATTTCATGCTATTTGTCAATGCCCATTGTATCATAAGTTAAGAAAATTATATATAGATGTAACTTACGGATCGAATAACTCTTCACAACTTTTTTTAAAATTAATGAAATCCCACAATAAGCAAGAAATACTGAACTTATCTATTTATTTATTCAAGGCAGAGATATTGCACCAAACAAACGTTGAAATGTTACCCTATATATACCCGATTACACCGTATTAATTATGTTATACCCTGTATGTACTATGGGCCTGATGGCCTCTTATACTAAATAAACTTACTTACTTACATAGTTTAACCGTCATTGCATGGCTTCAAACTACAATTACAATGAGGGGAGAAATACATGTGAGGCTTTTTCTTTCAGTATCTCTGAAATAACGACGCTTTCGCCCCATGGCTTCGTCAAGTCACCCATGGAAGTTAACCCCGATAACTCGGAGCAGTATTACGTCAACATCACGTGGACACCCATTGCCACGCAACAGGGACCCAACATATTCTGTTTCTACGCCGTGGACAGTGTTGGGTAAGTCGCTCTATCAATTGGCTCTAAATATACAAATGAATAACGTTATATCACGAAAATAGTCGCATTGCTATGTCATTGCCTATCAATTGGTTACGTCTGCATGGCTCCCACATCAGGCCTTATTCCGGATGCATCACAGTATATGTACTTCGTGCGCGCATGCGTGTTGCACGTAAGCTGGGCAGCCAGCCAGGCCACCGTAGAAACGCCGTTGTGTGTTCATGCGGTGTGCGTGAGCAAGACAAGTTATTTTTAGAAACGTTCCAAGGTGCTCAGGCCACCGGCCTCCTTGGGCCGCAATGCATTAACAACGCAACAGCGGTTTACATGACATGTCTTTAAGTCAGCTTGCATATCAGCATAACATCCCTGAAAGGACGAATCTCAAAAGGATTACTCAAGCTTGAAAGATAAAATTAATGTCAGTGTTATTTAAATGTTTATCCCGGCGCTGTTCTTTACAAAGTGTGAAATACGAGATAATGTTTTCTTTTTCTTTTTAAACTCGTCTTTCTTTCAGGCTGACGAGCAACCAGCGTTGTGTCACTGTTATGGTCGGATGTAAGTAATAGTATTTCTCAGTCGACGATGACACCCATGTAGGCTTGTTTTTTCACTATCAGCATTACAACAAATCAGTAATCTCGTAAATCGTTGGCCTAAGGAAAAAGCAAACGTATTTAATCGTAGCAATTAGAAACATATGTTAAAATAATACGAATGACAATACGATCGTTGCTGTCCCAATCTGATTGCATAACGCTTATTGTCGCTGCAGGTGATTATGGTTGATTGGCAGCCATTTGTCTGCGTAAGACGATGAATATGTACCTTATAAAGATGAAACCCAGTGAAATTAACCTGTACAGATTGAGTTACAAGCCGGTCTATTATGTTCCCTCATTGTTATCATGTGACCTTTTATTGCTATCTGGTTGTGACTCACAGCTGAGGCCATCGAGCCCCCGTCCGTGGTGTCTGTAGCTCCACAGGGGGTCGTGGCACCCAACACCTCTACCTGGACCGTCACCTTCAACAAGGCGGTGAGTCACTGGCTGGTCCATCGGGGAATAAATATTAATCACAGTATCGATGGACTGATTTCAATCGTTTCATCGCGGGTTGGTTAGCCAGGGACCGGATCAGGATTTGGGATTAGGGTGGGAGGTCAAAGGGGTAACGTTTTCGCCATTATACCATTGCCCCTCCCATGCACTCCTCGATTTATAACATGAGTAACTTAATCTCAGGTAATGTCGTTAAATTATCGATTGGAGTATAACGACTGACGTGTCAGAAACGTTGCAGTTCGTCCGACCGCACCAAACGACGATGCTGCACTTCATTGATGAGGCCACAGGACAGTCGGTTCAGTCGCTAGATGTCAGCACCTCCCAGGCCGTTGAGTATCCTGTGTCCGAAAATGACAAGACGCTAGTTATCTACACGAGCGTATCGTTTGTGGAGGGGAACTTCTATTACATACTGTGGGAGGAAGGTAAGTGACCTCTCTCGGAATCATGCCATATCCAGGCTACCCAAGCCACAGCCACTCATAGTATAAATTCACCATGGTAGTATACATGTTATCTATGATATGGTCATTAGACAACTCATGACAATGATTTAACTGTATCTCGACGTAAACCTGCATATAAATCCAGTTCTTGGCCATTGTTCTGTGCACTGGGCGGTTTAAGTATAAGTATAGAGCTTTGGATTCGTTGCACCTGCTATAGGTGTGGCTACTGGCAGCAGCGCCTGTTTGGAGGGCTCCGCGGCAGTCACAGACGCCACTTTTTGGCGCTTCCAGATTGGTATGTGAGCTTATAATGTACAATCTTTACCTGAGACTGATTCAGTATTTAGGTGGAGGTCTAAATAGAGCGGCCAAAGGGCACACATATCGTATTAGATAACCGCGCACCGAGTACCGAAGTATGTCAAAGTGTCGCTGTGTTTGAGCACCGAGTACCGAAGTATGTCAAAGTATCGCTGTGTTTGAGCACCGAGTACCGAGTACCAAGTACCGAAATATGTCAAACTGTCGCTGTGTTTGAGCACCCAGTACCGAGCACCGAAGTATGTCAAAGTGTCGCTGTTTGAGCACCGAGTACCGAGCACCGAGTTCCGAAGTATATCAAAGTGTCGCTGTGTTTGAGCACCGAGTACCGAGTACCGAGTGCCGAAATATGTCAAAGTGTCGCTGTGTTTGAGCACCGAGTACCGAGCACCGAGTACCGAAATATGTCAAAGTGTCGCTGTGTTTGAGCACCGAGTACCGATTACCAAGTACCGAAATATGTCAAACTGTCGCTGTGTTTGAGCATCCAGTACCGAGCCCCGAGCACCGAAGTATGTCAAAGTGTCGCTGTGTTTGAGCACCGAGTACCGAGCACCGAATTCCGAAGTATGTCAAAGTGTCGCTGTGTTTGAGCACCGAGTACCGAGCACCGAATACCGAAGTATGTCAAAGTGTCGCTGTGTTTGAGCACCGAGTACCGAAGTATGTCAAAGTGTCGCTGTGTTTGAGCACCGAGTACCGTGAACCGAAGTATGTCAAAGTGTCGCTGTGTAAAGCACCGAGTACCGAGCACCGAATACCGAAGTATGTCAGTGTCGCTGTGTTTGAGCACCGAGTACCGAGCACCGAGCACCGAAATATGTCAAAGTATCGCTGTGTTTGAGCACCGAGTACCGAAGTATGTCAGTGTCGCTGTGTTTGAGCACCGAGCACCGAGCACCGAATTCCGAAGTATGTCAAAGTGTCGCTGTGTTTGAGCACCGAGTACCAAGCACCGAATACCGAAGTATGTCAAAGTGTCGCTGTGTTTGAGCACCGAGTACCGAAGTATGTCAAAGTGTCGCTGTGTTTGAGCACCGAGTACCGTGAACCGAAGTATGTCAAAGTGTCGCTGTGTAAAGCACCGAGTACCGAGCACCGAATACCGAAGTATGTCAGTGTCGCTGTGTTTGAGCACCGAGTACCGAGCACCGAGCACCGAAATATGTCAAAGTATCGCTGTGTTTGAGCACCGAGTACCGAAGTATGTCAGTGTCGCTGTGTTTGAGCACCGAGTACCGAACACCGAACACCGAAGTATGTCAAAGTATCGCTGTGTTTGAGCACCGAAGCATGTTAAAGTGTCGCTGTGTTTGAGCACCGAGTACCCAGCACCGAGTACCGAAATATGTCAAAGTGTCGCTGTGTGTGAGCACCGAGTACCGAGCACCGAGTTCCGAAGTATGTCAAAGTGTCGCTGTTCTTTTTTGTTGTCCTCATGTAGAAATATTTTCGCTTTAAGAAATCACACGATTTTGAATTATGCAACCTGGAACGTAACCCGAAATCTTATTTAATCTCAAAAAGGGTTTTAACAACTGTTACACAATAGCAAAGCAACCAGAAAAACAGCAAAATTAAAAAATAATACACGCGTGTCGCAAGTTCCAAGAAACAATATGAACAGAAACAGGCATGTGACTCAATAAATATAACCCGCCTTGTTTTTACAGCTGTTCCCACTACCCTGGACTGCTCCACGTGCGACTACTGCCAGAGCGTGTGTTACATGGTGGACCCCGAGGACTGCCAGTGCTACTACCGCTGTCAGCAGTACGCCGACGGGAGCCACATCCGTCACGACCAGGAATGTTGCCCGACAGGACTCCTCTGGGACAGCGCCGCCCTCACCTGCAACTGGCCAGCTAATGTCGTCACTTCCGGATGTAAGACCGCGCCGGCCACGCCGCCGCCTACGGGACATAGCACGACCACGACCCCCGCTTCTGACAGTGAGTCGGCCTTTGTAGTCAGAGTGCTTGGTGAACGGTGAGCTAAAGGTTGGCAATCTATTCAACGTTGATGAGATGGTGTTTTTAAGCATAAGTGGCGTGAGTTTGGGGTTGTTAGAATTAGTGCGTGTTTGATTTACATGAAACCAAAACCGGTTTGCCGAACTGACTGTTTGACAGGAGAAGAACCGAAACCGGAGAACCAAAACCGGTTTCGGTTCCGCGGAGCTGTCAGTTCAATCAAAACATACACCATAGTTAATCATAAATGTAATCAATAAAGATATCTGGACAAGTATCAAGTATGATACTAATTTATTAACGGACAGCACAATCTCGGGTATAAAATAAAACAGACGGCATTTTGCTGGCATAATTTCATAAGGATATGGGCATTGTCAATATACATGCTGAAACTGAAATTGAAACAAATGCAACTATGCGTTCGTCTTTAGGTGGGCAAACTGCTGAAAGCGGTTTCAAAAACGGTTTTGGTTTTCTGCCGGTTTCGCGTAATTCGAACACGCTCTTAGTTATACTGTCTCAGAAGCCAGGCTACCGAGCACGAGAAGGGGAGGGGTATGGCGTGACCCAGCAGATAAGGCTCTATGCGAACCTGTCACTACAATCTTACACAATTCAATGTCTGCGGTCGCCTACGTGATCCGCTATTTGTAACTAAGTTTACACGAATATTTGTCATAAATATATAACTTGATATGTACTATTTCGCTTTCAGACAACTGCCCCTACCCTGTGGACCCGTCCGACCCCAGCAGATACATCATGTTCATCCCCCCGACCCAGCATGTCTCCATGCCGTGCGGTGACGGCATGGTGTGGGACGAGGAGGCCTGTATCTGCGACTCCGGAAATTCAACCCCCGCTGGCGGTAGGCCGAACAACTCACCATAGTCAGAAACTCATGCTATTTGCATAGAAAGTTCACACTGGAGATTGTTCAACGTATTCCTTGCATTTCATTTCCGAATTATGTATGACGCATTACGCCATGTTACACTGTCCGTACATACAAAGTCACAACTGCGGAAGTAGCAGACATTTTTAGATTGTAGACAGTGTCTGAGCGTTTAGTCAAGAATAAGATCTACTTTTTATTCAGAATTGCTTTTATATATTTCTACCCCAGATTCCAAATTCCGGGTCAGCCATATAACTTAGAAGAGACACCACATATATTTACATATTGGAGCAAATAAAAGCACTGATTACACCAATAATGTGGTCGACCCTTGATCGCTAGGTGGCTGCGTGGACGAGTTCCTGCTGTCCTTCACCTTTGACGAGACGTTCCATGACGTGGGGTGCCAGAAGACATACAGTGATCAGTACGGTAATCCGCAGCTGGGATGGGACGCGAAGAAGAACATGGCACTGCAGCTGGACGGCCGTAGCAGACTGGCTGCCGAGTTCCTCACCAACTGGTACGTGGACTCCCTTGAGCCCCTTCCATTGGATTCCCTGTCCCCATCCCATTGCCCTCAGACTGGCTGCCGAGTTCCTCACCAACCGGTACGTGGAGTCCCTTCAGCCCCTTCCATTGGATTCCCTGTCCCCATCCCATTGCCCTCAGCCTGGCTGCCGAGTTCCTCACCAACTGGTACGTGGACTCCCTTTAGCCCCTTCCATTGGATTCCCTGTCCCCGTCTCATTGCCCTCAGACTGGCTGCCGAGTTCCTCACCAACTGGTACGTGGACTCCCTTGAGCCCCTTCCATTGGATTCCCTGTCCCCATCCCATTGCCCTCAGACTGGCTGCCGAGTTCCTCACCAACTGGTACGTGGACTCCCTTGAGCGCCTTCCATTGGATTCCCTGTCCCCATCTCATTGCCCTCAGACTGGCTGCCGAGTTCCTCACCAACTGGAACGTGGACTCCCTTGATCCCCTTCCATTGGATTCCCTGTCCCCATCCCTTTGTACTCAGACTGGCTGCCGAGTTCCTCAACAACTGGTACGTGGATTCCCTTGATCCTTTTCCATTGGATTCCCTGTCCCCATCCCTTTGTCCTCAGACTGGCTGCCGAGTTCCTCACCAACTGGTACGTGGGGTCCCTTGGGCCCCTTCCATTGGATTCCCTGTCCCCATCCCATTGCGCTGAGAGTGGTTGCCGACTCTCTCACCAACTGGTACGTGGACTCCCTTGAGCCCCTTCCATTGGATTCCCTGTCCCCATCACATTGCGCTGAGACTGGCTGCCGAGTTCCTCACCAACTGGTACGTGGACTCCCTTGAGCCCCTTCCATTGGATTCCCTGTCCCCATCCCATTGCCCTGAGACTGGCTGCCGAGTTCCTCACCAACTGGTACGTGGACTCCCTTGATCCCCTTCCATTGGATTCCGTCCCCATCCCATTGCCCTCAGCTTGGCTGATGAGTTCCTCACCAACTGGTACGTGGGGTCCCTTGGGCCCCTTCCATTGTATTCCCTGTCCCCATACCTATTGCGCTGAGACTGGTTGCCGAGTCCCTCACCAACTGGTACGTGGACTCCCTTGAGCCCCTTCCATTGGATTCCCTGTCGCCATCCCATTGCCCTCAGCTTGGCTGCCGAGTTCCTCAGCAACTGGTACGTGGGGTCCCTTGTGCCCCTTCCACTGGATTCCCTGTCCCCATCCCATTGCCCTCAGCTTTGCTGCCGAGTTCCTCACCAACTGGTACGTGGACTCCCTTGAGACCCTTCCATTGGATTCCTTGTCCCCATCCCATTGCCCTGAGACTGGCTGCCGAGTTCCTCACCAACTGGTACGTGGATTCCCTTGAGCCCCTTCCATTGGATTCCGTCCCCATCCTTTTGTCCTCAGACTGGCTGCCGAGTCCCTTACCAACTGATACGTGGAGACCCTTGAGCCCCTTCCATTGGATTCCCTGTCCCCATCCCATTGCGCTGAGACTGGCTGCCGAGTTCCTCACCAACTGATACTTGGTCTCCCTTGAGCCCCTTCCATTGGATTCCTCCCCCATCCCATTGCCCTGAGACTGGCTGCCGAGTTCCTCACCAACCGGTACGTGGACTCCCTTGATCCCCTTCTATGGGATTCCCTGCCCCAATCCCATTGCCCTCAGACTAGCTGCCGAGTTCCTCACCAACTGGCACGTGGACTCCCTTGAGCCCCTTCCATTGGATTTCCTGTCCCCATCTCATTGCCCTGAGACTAGCTGCCGAGTTCCTCACCAACCGGTACGTGGACTCCCTTCAGCCCCTTCCATTGGATTCCCTGTCCCCATCCCATTGCCCTCAGACTGGCTGCCGAGTTCTTCACCAACTGGTACGTGGAGTTCCATCAACCCCTTCCATTGGAATCCCTGTCCCCATCCCATCGCCCTCAGACTGGCTGCCGAGTTCCTTACCAACTGGAACGTGGACTCCCTGGAGCCACTTCCATTGGATTCCCTGTCCCCATCCCATTGCCCTGAGACTGGCTGCCGAGTTCCTCACCAACTGGAACGTGGAGTCCCTTGAGCCCCTTCCATTGGATTCCCTGTTCCCATCCCGTTGCCCTCAGGCTGCCTGCCGAGTTCCTCACCAACTGGTACGTGGAGTCCCTTGAGCCCCTTCCATTGGATTTCCTGTCCCCATCCCATTGCCCTCAGACTGGCTGCCGAGTTCCTCACCAACTGGTAAGTGGACTCCCTTGAGCGCCTTCCATTGGATTCCCTGTCCCCATCTCATTGCCCTCAGACTGGCTGCCGAGTTCCTCACCAACTGGAACGTGGACTCCCTTGATCCCCTTCCATTGGATTCCCTGTCCCCATCCCTTTGTACTCAGACTGGCTGCCGAGTTCCTCAACAACTGGTACGTGGATTCCCTTGATCCCTTTCCATTGGATTCCCTGTCCCCATCCCTTTGTCCTCAGACTGGCTGCCGAGTTCCTCACCAACTGGTACGTGGGGTCCCTTGGGCCCCTTCCATTGGATTCCCTGTCCCCATCCCATTGCGCTGAGAGTGGTTGCCGACTCTCTCACCAACTGGTACGTGGACTCCCTTGAGCCCCTTCCATTGGATTCCCTGTCCCCATCACATTGCGCTGAGACTGGCTGCCGAGTTCCTCACCAACTGGTACGTGGACTCCCTTGAGCCCCTTCCATTGGATTCCCTGTCCCCATCCCATTGCCCTGAGACTGGCTGCCGAGTTCCTCACCAACTGGTACGTGGACTCCCTTGATCCCCTTCCATTGGATTCCGTCCCCATCCCATTGCCCTCAGCTTGGCTGATGAGTTCCTCACCAACTGGTACGTGGGGTCCCTTGTGCCCCTTCCACTGGATTCCCTGTCCCCATCCCATTGCCCTCAGCTTTGCTGCCGATTTCCTCACCAACTGGTACGTGGACTCCCTTGAGACCCTTCCATTGGATTCCTTGTCCCCATCCCATTGCCCTGAGACTGGCTGCCGAGTTCCTCACCAACTGGTACGTGGATTCCCTTGAGCCCCTTCCATTGGATTCCGTCCCCATCCTTTTGTCCTCAGACTGGCTGCCGAGTCCCTTACCAACTGATACGTGGAGACCCTTGAGCCCCTTCCATTGGATTCCCTGTCCCCATCCCATTGCGCTGAGACTGGCTGCCGAGTTCCTCACCAACTGATACTTGGTCTCCCTTGAGCCCCTTCCATTGGATTCCCTGTCCCCATCTCATTGCCCTGAGACTAGCTGCCGAGTTCCTCACCAACCGGTACGTGGACTCCCTTCAGCCCCTTCCATTGGATTCCCTGTCCCCATCCCATTGCCCTCAGACTGGCTGCCGAGTTCTTCACCAACTGGTACGTGGAGTTCCATCAACCCCTTCCATTGGAATCCCTGTCCCCATCCCATCGCCCTCAGACTGGCTGCCGAGTTCCTTACCAACTGGAACGTGGACTCCCTTGAGCCACTTCCATTGGATTCCCTGTCCCCATCCCATTGCCCTGAGACTGGCTGCCGAGTTCCTCACCAACTGGAACGTGGAGTCCCTTGAGCCCCTTCCATTGGATTCCCTGTCCCCATCCCATTGCCCGGAGACTGGCTGCCCAGTTCCTCAGCAACTGGTACGTGGAGTCCCTTGAGCCCCTTCCATTGGATTCCCTGTTCCCATCCCGTTGCCCTCAGGCTGGCTGCCGAGTTCTTCAGCAACTGGTACGTGGAGTCCCTTGAGCCCCTTCCATTGGATTTCCTGTCCCCATCCCATTGCCCTCAGACTGCCTGCCGAGTTCCTCACCAACTGGTACGTGGAGTCCCTTGAGCCCCTTCCATTGGATTTCCTGTCCCCATCCCATTGCCCTCAGACTGGCGGCCGAGTTCCTCACCAATTGGTACGTGGACTCCCTTGAGCCCCTTCCATTGGATTCCCCGTCCCCATCTCATTGCACTCAGACTGGCTGCCGAGTTCCTCACCAACTGGAACGTGGACTCCCTTGATCCCCTTCCATTGGATTCCCTGTCCCCATCCCTTTGTACTCATACTGGCTGCCGAGTTCCTCACCAACTGGTACGTGGACTCCCTTGATCCCCTTCCATTGGATTCCCTGTCCCCATCCCTTTGTCCTCAGACTGGCTGCCGAGTTCCTCACCAACTGGTACGTGGGGTCCCTTGAGCCCCTTCCATTGGATTCCTTTTCTCCATCCCATTGCGCTGAGAGTGGTTGCCGACTCTCTCACCAACTGGTACGTGGACTCCCTTGAGCCCCTTCCATTGGATTCCCTGTGCCCATCACATTGCGCTGAGACTGGCTGCCGAGTTCCTCACCAACTGGTACGTGGACTCCCTTGATCCCCTTCCATTGGATTCCCTGTCCCCATCCCATTGCCCTCAGACTGGCTGCCGAGTTCCTCACCAACTGGTACGTGGACTCCCTTGAGCGCCTTCCATTGGATTCCCTGTCCCCATCTCATTGCCCTCAGACTGGCTGCCGAGTTCCTCACCAACTGGAACGTGGACTCCCTTGATCCCCTTCCATTGGATTCCCTGTCCCCATCCCTTTGTGCTCAGACTGGCTGCCGAGTTCCTCACCAACTGGTACGTGGACTCCCTTGATCCCTTTCCATTGGATTCCCTGTCCCCATCCCATTGCCCTGAGACTGGCTGCCGAGTTCCTCACCAACTGGTACGTGGACTCCCTTGATCCCCTTCCATTGGATTCCCTGTCCCCATCCCATTGCCCTCAGCTTGGCTGCTGAGTTCCTCACCAACTGGTACGTGGGGTCCCTTGGGCCCCTTCCATTGTATTCCCTGTCCCCATACCTATTGCGCTGAGACTGGTTGCCGAGTCCCTCACCAACTGGTACGTGGACTCCCTTGAGCCCCTTCCATTGGATTCCCTGTCGCCATCCCATTGCCCTCAGCTTGGCTGCCGAGTTCCTCAGCAACTGGTACGTGGGGTCCCTTGTGCCCCTTCCACTGGATTCCCTGTCCCCATCCCATTGCCCTCAGCTTTGCTGCCGATTTCCTCACCAACTGGTACGTGGACTCCCTTGAGACCCTTCCATTGGATTCCTTGTCCCCATCCCATTGCCCTGAGACTGGCTGCCGAGTTCCTCACCAACTGGTACGTGGATTCCCTTGAGCCCCTTCCATTGGATTCCGTCCCCATCCTTTTGTCCTCAGACTGGCTGCCGAGTCCCTTACCAACTGATACGTGGAGACCCTTGAGCCCCTTCCATTGGATTCCCTGTCCCCATCCCATTGCGCTGAGACTGGCTGCCGAGTTCCTCACCAACTGATACTTGGTCTCCCTTGAGCCCCTTCCATTGGATTCCTCCCCCATCCCATTGCCCTGAGACTGGCTGCCGAGTTCCTCACCAACCGGTACGTGGACTCCCTTGATCCCCTTCTATTGGATTCCCTGCCCCAATCCCATTGCCCTCAGACTAGCTGCCGAGTTCCTCACCAACTGGCACGTGGACTCCCTTGAGCCCCTTCCATTGGATTTCCTGTCCCCATCTCATTGCCCTGAGACTAGCTGCCGAGTTCCTCACCAACCGGTACGTGGACTCCCTTCAGCCCCTTCCATTGGATTCCCTGTCCCCATCCCATTGCCCTCAGACTGGCTGCCGAGTTCTTCACCAACTGGTACGTGGAGTTCCATCAACCCCTTCCATTGGAATCCCTGTCCCCATCCCATCGCCCTCAGACTGGCTGCCGAGTTCCTTACCAACTGGAACGTGGACTCCCTTGAGCCACTTCCATTGGATTCCCTGTCCCCATCCCATTGCCCTGAGACTGGCTGCCGAGTTCCTCACCAACTGGAACGTGGAGTCCCTTGAGCCCCTTCCATTGGATTCCCTGTCCCCATCCCATTGCCCGGAGACTGGCTGCCGAGTTCCTCAGCAACTGGTACGTGGAGTCCCTTGAGCCCCTTCCATTGGATTCCCTGTTCCCATCCCGTTGCCCTCAGGCTGGCTGCCGAGTTCTTCAGCAACTGGTACGTGGAGTCCCTTGAGCCCCTTCCATTGGATTTCCTGTCCCCATCCCATTGCCCTCAGACTGCCTGCCGAGTTCCTCACCAACTGGTACGTGGAGTCCCTTGAGCCCCTTCCATTGGATTTCCTGTCCCCATCCCATTGCCCTCAGACTGGCGGCCGAGTTCCTCACCAACTGGTACGTGGACTCCCTTGAGCCCCTTCCATTGGATTCCCCGTCCCCATCTCATTGCACTCAGACTGGCTGCCGAGTTCCTCACCAACTGGAACGTGGACTCCCTTGATCCCCTTCCATTGGATTCCCTGTCCCCATCCCTTTGTACTCATACTGGCTGCCGAGTTCCTCACCAACTGGTACGTGGACTCCCTTGATCCCCTTCCATTGGATTCCCTGTCCCCATCCCTTTGTCCTCAGACTGGCTGCCGAGTTCCTCACCAACTGGTACGTGGGGTCCCTTGAGCTCCTTCCATTGGATTCCTTTTCTCCATCCCATTGCGCTGAGAGTGGTTGCCGACTCTCTCACCAACTGGTACGTGGACTCCCTTGAGCCCCTTCCATTGGATTCCCTGTGCCCATCACATTGCGCTGAGACTGGCTGCCGAGTTCCTCACCAACTGGTACGTGGACTCCCTTGATCCCCTTCCATTGGATTCCCTGTCCCCATCCCATTGCCCTCAGACTGGCTGCCGAGTTCCTCACCAACTGGTACGTGGACTCCCTTGAGCGCCTTCCATTGGATTCCCTGTCCCCATCTCATTGCCCTCAGACTGGCTGCCGAGTTCCTCACCAACTGGAACGTGGACTCCCTTGATCCCCTTCCATTGGATTCCCTGTCCCCATCCCTTTGTACTCAGACTGGCTGCCGAGTTCCTCACCAACTGGTACGTGGACTCCCTTGATCCCTTTCCATTGGATTCCCTGTCCCCATCCCTTTGTCCTCAGACTGGCTGCCGAGTTCCTCACCAACTGGTACGTGGACTCCCTTGGGCCCCTTCCATTGTATTCCCTGTCCCCATACCTATTGCGCTGAGACTGGTTGCCGAGTCCCTCACCAACTGGTACGTGGACTCCCTTGAGCCCCTTCCATTGGATTCCCTGTCGCCATCCCATTGCCCTCAGCTTGGCTGCCGAGTTCCTCAGCAACTGGTACGTGGGGTCCCTTGTGCCCCTTCCACTGGATTCCCTGTCCCCATCCCATTGCCCTCAGCTTTGCTGCCGATTTCCTCACCAACTGGTACGTGGACTCCCTTGAGACCCTTCCATTGGATTCCTTGTCCCCATCCCATTGCCCTGAGACTGGCTGCCGAGTTCCTCACCAACTGGTACGTGGATTCCCTTGAGCCCCTTCCATTGGATTCCGTCCCCATCCTTTTGTCCTCAGACTGGCTGCCGAGTCCCTTACCAACTGATACGTGGAGACCCTTGAGCCCCTTCCATTGGATTCCCTGTCCCCATCCCATTGCGCTGAGACTGGCTGCCGAGTTCCTCACCAACTGATACTTGGTCTCCCTTGAGCCCCTTCCATTGGATTCCTCCCCCATCCCATTGCCCTGAGACTGGCTGCCGAGTTCCTCACCAACCGGTACGTGGACTCCCTTGATCCCCTTCTATTGGATTCCCTGCCCCAATCCCATTGCCCTCAGACTAGCTGCCGAGTTCCTCACCAACTGGCACGTGGACTCCCTTGAGCCCCTTCCATTGGATTTCCTGTCCCCATCTCATTGCCCTGAGACTAGCTGCCGAGTTCCTCACCAACCGGTACGTGGACTCCCTTCAGCCCCTTCCATTGGATTCCCTGTCCCCATCCCATTGCCCTCAGACTGGCTGCCGAGTTCTTCACCAACTGGTACGTGGAGTTCCATCAACCCCTTCCATTGGAATCCCTGTCCCCATCCCATCGCCCTCAGACTGGCTGCCGAGTTCCTTACCAACTGGAACGTGGACTCCCTTGAGCCACTTCCATTGGATTCCCTGTCCCCATCCCATTGCCCTGAGACTGGCTGCCGAGTTCCTCACCAACTGGAACGTGGAGTCCCTTGAGCCCCTTCCATTGGATTCCCTGTCCCCATCCCATTGCCCGGAGACTGGCTGCCGAGTTCCTCAGCAACTGGTACGTGGAGTCCCTTGAGCCCCTTCCATTGGATTCCCTGTTCCCATCCCGTTGCCCTCAGGCTGGCTGCCGAGTTCTTCAGCAACTGGTACGTAGAGTCCCTTGAGCCCCTTCCATTGGATTTCCTGTCCCCATCCCATTGCCCTCAGACTGCCTGCCGAGTTCCTCACCAACTGGTACGTGGAGTCCCTTGAGCCCCTTCCATTGGATTTCCTGTCCCCATCCCATTGCCCTCAGACTGGCGGCCGAGTTCCTCACCAACTGGTACGTGGACTCCCTTGAGCCCCTTCCATTGGATTCCCCGTCCCCATCTCATTGCACTCAGACTGGCTGCCGAGTTCCTCACCAACTGGAACGTGGACTCCCTTGATCCCCTTCCATTGGATTCCCTGTCCCCATCCCTTTGTACTCATACTGGCTGCCGAGTTCCTCACCAACTGGTACGTGGACTCCCTTGATCCCCTTCCATTGGATTCCCTGTCCCCATCCCTTTGTCCTCAGACTGGCTGCCGAGTTCCTCACCAACTGGTACGTGGGGTCCCTTGAGCTCCTTCCATTGGATTCCTTTTCTCCATCCCATTGCGCTGAGAGTGGTTGCCGACTCTCTCACCAACTGGTACGTGGACTCCCTTGAGCCCCTTCCATTGGATTCCCTGTGCCCATCACATTGCGCTGAGACTGGCTGCCGAGTTCCTCACCAACTGGTACGTGGACTCCCTTGATCCCCTTCCATTGGATTCCCTGTCCCCATCCCATTGCCCTCAGACTGGCTGCCGAGTTCCTCACCAACTGGTACGTGGACTCCCTTGAGCGCCTTCCATTGGATTCCCTGTCCCCATCTCATTGCCCTCAGACTGGCTGCCGAGTTCCTCACCAACTGGAACGTGGACTCCCTTGATCCCCTTCCATTGGATTCCCTGTCCCCATCCCTTTGTACTCAGACTGGCTGCCGAGTTCCTCACCAACTGGTACGTGGACTCCCTTGATCCCTTTCCATTGGATTCCCTGTCCCCATCCCTTTGTCCTCAGACTGGCTGCCGAGTTCCTCACCAACTGGTACGTGGGGTCCCTTGGGCCCCTTCCATTGGATTCCCTGTCCCCATCCCATTGCGCTGAGAGTGGTTGCCGACTCTCTCACCAACTGGTACGTGGACTCCCTTGAGCCCCTTCCATTGGATTCCCTGTCCCCATCCCATTGCCCTGAGACTGGCTGCCGAGTTCCTCACCAACTGGTACGTGGATTCCCTTGAGCCCCTTCCATTGGATTCCGTCCCCATCCTGTTGTCCTCAGACTGGCTGCCGAGTCCCTTACCAACTGATACGTGGAGACCCTTGAGCCCCTTCCATTGGATTCCCTGTCCCCATCCCATTGCGCTGAGACTGGCTGCCGAGTTCCTCACCAACTGATACTTGGTCTCCCTTGAGCCCCTTCCATTGGATTCCTCCCCCATCCCATTGCCCTGAGACTGGCTGCCGAGTTCCTCACCAACCGGTACGTGGACTCCCTTGATCCCCTTCTATTGGATTCCCTGCCCCAATCCCATTGCCCTCAGACTAGCTGCCGAGTTCCTCACCAACTGGCACGTGGACTCCCTTGAGCCCCTTCCATTGGATTTCCTGTCCCCATCTCATTGCCCTGAGACTAGCTGCCGAGTTCCTCACCAACCGGTACGTGGACTCCCTTCAGCCCCTTCCATTGGATTCCCTGTCCCCATCCCATTGCCCTCAGACTGGCTGCCGAGTTCTTCACCAACTGGTACGTGGAGTTCCATCAACCCCTTCCATTGGAATCCCTGTCCCCATCCCATCGCCCTCAGACTGGCTGCCGAGTTCCTTACCAACTGGAACGTGGACTCCCTTGAGCCACTTCCATTGGATTCCCTGTCCCCATCCCATTGCCCTGAGACTGGCTGCCGAGTTCCTCACCAACTGGAACGTGGAGTCCCTTGAGCCCCTTCCATTTGATTCCCTGTCCCCATCCCATTGCCCGGAGACTGGCTGCCGAGTTCCTCAGCAACTGGTACGTGGAGTCCCTTGAGCCCCTTCCATTGGATTCCCTGTTCCCATCCCGTTGCCCTCAGGCTGGCTGCCGAGTTCTTCAGCAACTGGTACGTGGAGTCCCTTGAGCCCCTTCCATTGGATTTCCTGTCCCCATCCCATTGCCCTCAGACTGCCGGCCGAGTTCCTCACCAACTGGTACGTGGAGTCCCTTGAGCCCCTTCCATTGGATTTCCTGTCCCCATCCCATTGCCCTCAGACTGGCGGCCGAGTTCCTCACCAACTGGTACGTGGACTCCCTTGAGCCCCTTCCATTGGATTCCCCGTCCCCATCTCATTGCACTCAGACTGGCTGCCGAGTTCCTCACCAACTGGAACGTGGACTCCCTTGATCCCCTTCCATTGGATTCCCTGTCCCCATCCCTTTGTACTCATACTGGCTGCCGAGTTCCTCACCAACTGGTACGTGGACTCCCTTGATCCCCTTCCATTGGATTCCCTGTCCCCATCCCTTTGTCCTCAGACTGGCTGCCGAGTTCCTCACCAACTGGTACGTGGGGTCCCTTGAGCCCCTTCCATTGGATTCCTTTTCTCCATCCCATTGCGCTGAGAGTGGTTGCCGACTCTCTCACCAACTGGTACGTGGACTCCCTTGAGCCCCTTCCATTGGATTCCCTGTGCCCATCACATTGCGCTGAGACTGGCTGCCGAGTTCCTCACCAACTGGTACGTGGACTCCCTTGATCCCCTTCCATTGGATTCCCTGTCCCCATCCCATTGCCCTCAGACTGGCTGCCGAGTTCCTCACCAACTGGTACGTGGACTCCCTTGAGCGCCTTCCATTGGATTCCCTGTCCCCATCCCTTTGTACTCAGACTGGCTGCCGAGTTCCTCACCAACTGGTACGTGGACTCCCTTGATCCCTTTCCATTGGATTCCCTGTCCCCATCCCTTTGTCCTCAGACTGGCTGCCGAGTTCCTCACCAACTGGTACGTGGGGTCCCTTGGGCCCCTTCCATTGGATTCCCTGTCCCCATCCCATTGCGCTGAGAGTGGTTGCCGACTCTCTCACCAACTGGTACGTGGACTCCCTTGAGCCCCTTCCATTGGATTCCCTGTCCCCATCATATTGCGCTGAGACTGGCTGCCGAGTTCCTCACCAACTGGTACGTGGACTCCCTTGAGCCCCTTCCATTGGATTCCCTGTCCCCATCCAATTGCCCTGAGACTGGCTGCCGAGTTCCTCACCAACTGGTACGTGGACTCCCTTGATCCCCTTCCATTGGATTCCCTGTCCCCATCCCATTGCCCTCAGCTTGGCTGCTGAGTTCCTCACCAACTGGTACGTGGACTCCCTTGGGCCCCTTCCATTGTATTCCCTGTCCCCATACCTATTGCGCTGAGACTGGTTGCCGAGTCCCTCACCAACTGGTACGTGGACTCCCTTGAGCCCCTTCCATTAGATTCCCTGTCGCCATCCCATTGCCCTCAGCTTGGCTGCCGAGTTCCTCAGCAACTGGTACGTGGGGTCCCTTGTGCCCCTTCCACTGGATTCCCTGTCCCCATCCCATTGCCCTCAGCTTTGCTGCCGAGTTCCTCACCAACTGGTACGTGGACTCCCTTGAGACCCTTCCATTGGATTCCTCCCCCATCCCATTGCCCTGAGACTGGCTGCCGAGTTCCTCACCAACCGGTACGTGGACTCCCTTGATCCCCTTCTATTGGATTCCCTGCCCCAATCCCATTGCCCTCAGACTAGCTGCCGAGTTCCTCACCAACTGGCACGTGGACTCCCTTGAGCCCCTTCCATTGGATTTCCTGTCCCCATCTCATTGCCCTGAGACTAGCTGCCGAGTTCCTCACCAACCGGTACGTGGACTCCCTTCAGCCCCTTCCATTGGATTCCCTGTCCCCATCCCATTGCCCTCAGACTGGCTGCCGAGTTCTTCACCAACTGGTACGTGGAGTTCCATCAGCCCCTTCCATTGGAATCCCTGTCCCCATCCCATCGCCCTCAGACTGGCTGCCGAGTTCCTTACCAACTGGAACGTGGACTCCCTTGAGCCACTTCCATTGGATTCCCTATCCCCATCCCATTGCCCGGAGACTGGCTGCCGAGTTCCTCACCAACTGGAACGTGGAGTCCCTTGAGCCCCTTCCATTGGATTCCCTGTCCCCATCCCATTGCCCGGAGACTGGCTGCCGAGTTCCTCAGCAACTGGTACGTGGAGTCCCTTGAGCCCCTTCCATTGGATTCCCTGTTCCCATCCCGTTGCCCTCAGGCTGGCTGCCGAGTTCTTCAGCAACTGGTACGTGGAGTCCCTTGAGCCCCTTCCATTGGATTTCCTGTCCCCATCCCATTGCCCTCAGACTGCCTGCCGAGTTCCTCACCAACTGGTACGTGGAGTCCCTTGAGCCCCTTCCATTGGATTTCCTGTCCCCATCCCATTGCCCTCAGACTGGCTGCCGAGTTCCTCACCAACTGGTACGTGGACTCCCTTGAGCCCCTTCCATTGGATTCCCTGTCCCCATCTCATTGCACTCAGACTGGCTGCCGAGTTCCTCACCAACTGGAACGTGGACTCCCTTGATCCCCTTCCATTGGATTCCCTGTCCCCATCCCTTTGTACTCATACTGGCTGCCGAGTTCCTCACCAACTGGTACGTGGACTCCCTTGATCCCCTTCCATTGGATTCCCTGTCCCCATCCCTTTGTCCTCAGACTGGCTGCCGAGTTCCTCACCAACTGGTACGTGGGGTCCCTTGAGCCCCTTCCATTGGATTCCTTGTCTCCATCCCATTGCGCTGAGAGTGGTTGCCGAGTCCCTCACCAACTGGTACGTGGACTCCCTTGAGCCCCTTCCATTAGATTCCCTGTCGCCATCCCATTGCCCTCAGCTTGGCTGCCGAGTTCCTCAGCAACTGGTACGTGGGGTCCCTTGTGCCCCTTCCACTGGATTCCCTGTCCCCATCCCATTGCCCTCAGCTTTGCTGCCGAGTTCCTCACCAACTGGTACGTGGACTCCCTTGAGACCCTTCCATTGGATTCCTCCCCCATCCCATTGCCCTGAGACTGGCTGCCGAGTTCCTCACCAACCGGTACGTGGACTCCCTTGATCCCCTTCTATTGGATTCCCTGCCCCAATCCCATTGCCCTCAGACTAGCTGCCGAGTTCCTCACCAACTGGCACGTGGACTCCCTTGAGCCCCTTCCATTGGATTTCCTGTCCCCATCTCATTGCCCTGAGACTAGCTGCCGAGTTCCTCACCAACCGGTACGTGGACTCCCTTCAGCCCCTTCCATTGGATTCCCTGTCCCCATCCCATTGCCCTCAGACTGGCTGCCGAGTTCTTCACCAACTGGTACGTGGAGTTCCATCAGCCCCTTCCATTGGAATCCCTGTCCCCATCCCATCGCCCTCAGACTGGCTGCCGAGTTCCTTACCAACTGGAACGTGGACTCCCTTGAGCCACTTCCATTGGATTCCCTATCCCCATCCCATTGCCCGGAGACTGGCTGCCGAGTTCCTCACCAACTGGAACGTGGAGTCCCTTGAGCCCCTTCCATTGGATTCCCTGTCCCCATCCCATTGCCCGGAGACTGGCTGCCGAGTTCCTCAGCAACTGGTACGTGGAGTCCCTTGAGCCCCTTCCATTGGATTCCCTGTTCCCATCCCGTTGCCCTCAGGCTGGCTGCCGAGTTCTTCAGCAACTGGTACGTGGAGTCCCTTGAGCCCCTTCCATTGGATTTCCTGTCCCCATCCCATTGCCCTCAGACTGCCTGCCGAGTTCCTCACCAACTGGTACGTGGAGTCCCTTGAGCCCCTTCCATTGGATTTCCTGTCCCCATCCCATTGCCCTCAGACTGGCTGCCGAGTTCCTCACCAACTGGTACGTGGACTCCCTTGAGCCCCTTCCATTGGATTCCCTGTCCCCATCTCATTGCACTCAGACTGGCTGCCGAGTTCCTCACCAACTGGAACGTGGACTCCCTTGATCCCCTTCCATTGGATTCCCTGTCCCCATCCCTTTGTACTCATACTGGCTGCCGAGTTCCTCACCAACTGGTACGTGGACTCCCTTGATCCCCTTCCATTGGATTCCCTGTCCCCATCCCTTTGTCCTCAGACTGGCTGCCGAGTTCCTCACCAACTGGTACGTGGGGTCCCTTGAGCCCCTTCCATTGGATTCCTTGTCTCCATCCCATTGCGCTGAGAGTGGTTGCCGACTCTCTCACCAACTGGTACGTGGACTCCCTTGAGCCCCTTCCATTGGACTCCCTGTGCCCATCCCATTGCGCTGAGACTGGCTGCCGAGTTCCTCACCAACTGGTACGTGGACTCCCTTGATCCCCTTCCATTGGATTCCCTGTCCCCATCCCATTGCCCTCAGCTTGGCTGCCGAGTTCCTCACCAACTGGTACGTGAGGTCCCTTGCGCCCCTTCCATTGGATTCCCTGTCCCCATCCCATTGCCCTCAGCTTGGCTGCCGAGTTCCTCACCAACTGGTACGTGGACTCCCTTGAGCCCCTTCCATTGGATTCCGTCCCAATCCCTTTGTCCTCAGACTGGCTGCCGAGTCCCTTACCAACTGGTACGTGGAGACCCTTGAGCCCCTTCCATTGGATTCCCTGTCCCCATCCCATTGCGCTGAGACTGGCTGCCGAGTTCCTGACCAACTCATACTTGGTCTCCCTTGAGCCCCTTCCATTGGATTCGGCCCCCATCCCATTGCCCTGAGACTGGCTGCCGAGTTCCTCACCAACCGGTACGTGGACTCCCTTGATCCCCTTCTATTGGATTCCCTGCCCCAATCCCATTGCCCTCAGACTGGCTGCCGAGTTCCTCACCAACTGGCACGTGGACTCCCTTGAGCCCCTTCCATTGGATTCCCTGTCCCCATCTCATTGCCCTGAGACTAGCTGCCGAGTTCCTCACCAACCGGTACGTGGAGTCCCATCAGCCCCTTCCATTGGATTTCCTGTCCCCATCCCATTGCCCTCAGACTGGCTGCCGAGTTCCTCACCAACTGGTACGTGGACTCCCTTGAGCCCCTTCCATTGGATTCCCTGTCCCCTTCTCATTGCCCTCAGACTGGCTGCCGAGTTCCTCACCAACTGGAACGTGGACTCCCTTGATCCCCTTCCATTGGATTCCCTGTCCCCATCCCATTGCCCTCAGACTGGCTGCCGAGTTCCTCACCAACTGGTACATGGGCTCCCTTGAGCCCCTTCCATTGGATTCCGCCCCCATCCCATTGCCCTGAGACTGGCTGCCGAGTTCCTCACCAACCGGTACGTGGACTCCCTTGATCCCCTTCTATTGGATTCCCTGCCCCAATCCCATTGCCCTCAGACTGGCTGCCGAGTTCCTCACCAACTGGAACGTGGACTCCCTTGATCCCCTTCCATTGGATTCCCTGTCCCCATCCCTTTGTACTCAGACTGGCTGCCAAGTTCCTCACCAACTGGTACGTGGACTCCCTTGATCCCCTTCCATTGGATTCCCTGTCCCCATCCCTTTGTCCTCAGACTGGCTGCCGAGTTCCTCACCAACTGGTACGTGGGGTCCCTTGGGCCCCTTCCACTGGATTCCCTGTCCCCATCCCATTGCGCTGAGAGTGGTTGCCGACTCTCTCACCAACTGGTACGTGGACTCCCTTGCGCCCCTTCCATTGGATTCCCTGTCCCCATCCCATTGCGCTGAGACTGGCTGCCGAGTTCCTCACCAACTGGTACATGGGCTCCCTTGAGCCCCTTCCATTGGATTCCGCCCCCATCCCATTGCCCTGAGACTGGCTGCCGAGTTCCTCACCAACCGGTACGTGGACTCCCTTGATCCCCTTCTATTGGATTCCCTGCCCCAATCCCATTGCCCTCAGACTGGCTGCCGAGTTCCTCACCAACTGGCACGTGGACTCCCTTGAGCCCCTTCCATTGGATTCCCTGTCCCCATCTCATTGCCCTGAGACTAGCTGCCGAGTTCCTCACCAACCGGTACGTGGACTCCCTTCAGCCCCTTATATTGGATTCCCTGTCCCCATCACATTGCCCTCAGACTGGCTGCCGAGTTCTTCACCAACTGGTACGTGGAGTCCCATCAGCCCCTTCCATTGGATTTCCTGCCCCCATCCCATTGCCCTCAGACTGGCTGCCGAATCCCTCACCAAATGGTACGTGGACTCCCTTTGGGCCCCTTCCATTGGAATCCCTGTCCCCATCCCATCGCCCTCAGACTGGCTGCCGAGTTCCTTACCAACTGGAACGTGGACTCCCTTGAGCCACTTCCATTGGATTCCCTGTCCCCATCCCATTGAGCTGAGACTGGCTGCCGAGTTCCTCACCAACTGGAACGTGGAGTCCCTTGAGCCCCTTCCATTGGATTCCCTGTCCCCATCCCATTGCCCTGAGACTGGCTGCCGAGTTCCTCACCAACTGGTACGTGGACTCCCTTGATCCCCTTCCATTGGATTCCCTGTCCCCATCCCATTGCCCTGAGACTGGCTGCCGAGTTCCTCACCAACTGGTACGTGGACTCCCTTGATCCCCTTCCATTGGATTCCCTGTCCCCATCCCATTGCCCTCAGCTTGGCTGCTGAGTTCCTCACCAACTGGTACGTGGGGTCCCTTGGGCCCCTTCCATTGTATTCCTTGTCCCCATACCTATTGCGCTGAGACTGGTTGCCGAGTCCCTCACCAACTGGTACGTGGACTCCCTTGAGCCCCTTCCATTGGATTCCCTGTCGCCATCCCATTGCCCTCAGCTTGGCTGCCGAGTTCCTCAGCAACTGGTACGTGGGGTCCCTTGTGCCCCTTCCACTGGATTCCCTGTCCCCATCCCATTGCCCTCAGCTTTGCTGCCGAGTTCCTCACCAACTGGTACGTGGACTCCCCTGAGACCCTTCCATTGGATTCCTTGTCCCCATCCCATTGCCCTGAGACTGGCTGCCGAGTTCCTCACCAACTGGTACGTGGATTCCCTTGAGCCCCTTCCATTGGATTCCGTCCCCATCCTTTTGTCCTCAGACTGGCTGCCGAGTCCCTTACCAACTGATACGTGGAGACCCTTGAGCCCCTTCCATTGGATTCCCTGTCCCCATCCCATTGCGCTGAGACTGGCTGCCGAGTTCCTCACCAACTGATACTTGGTCTCCCTTGAGCCCCTTCCATTGGATTCCTCCCCCATCCCATTGCCCTGAGACTGGCTGCCGAGTTCCTCACCAACCGGTACGTGGACTCCCGTGATCCCCTTCTATTGGATTCCCTGCCCCAATCCCATTGCCCTCAGACTGGCTGCCGAGTTCTTCACCAACTGGTACGTGGAGTTCCATCAGCCCCTTCCATTGGAATCCCTGTCCCCATCCCATCGCCCTCAGACTGGCTGCCGAGTTCCTTACCAACTGGAACGTGGACTCCCTTGAGCCACTTCCATTGGATTCCCTGTTCCCATCCCGTTGCCCTCAGGCTGGCTGCCGAGTTCTTCAGCAACTGGTACGTGGAGTCCCTTGAGCCCCTTCCATTGGATTTCCTGTCCCCATCCCATTGCCCTCAGACTGCCTGCCGAGTTCCTCACCAACTGGTACGTGGAGTCCCTTGAGCCCCTTCCATTGGATTTCCTGTCCCCATCCCATTGCCCTCAGACTGGCTGCCGAGTTCCTCACCAACTGGTACGTGGACTCCCTTGAGCCTCTTCCATTGGATTCCCTGTCCCCATCTCATTGCACTCAGACTGGCTGCCGAGTTCCTCACCAACTGGAACGTGGACTCCCTTGATCCCCTTCCATTGGATTCCCTGTCCCCATCCCTTTGTACTCATACTGGCTGCCGAGTTCCTCACCAACTGGTACGTGGACTCCCTTGATCCCCTTCCATTGGATTCCCTGTCCCCATCCGTTTGTCCTCAGACTGGCTGCCGAGTTCCTCACCAACTGGTACGTGGGGTCCCTTGAGCCCCTTCCATTGGATTCCTTGTCTCCATCCCATTGCGCTGAGAGTGGTTGCCGACTCTCTCACCAACTGGTACGTGGACTCCCTTGAGCCCCTTCCATTGGACTCCCTGTGCCCATCCCATTGCCCTCAGCTTGGCTGCCGAGTTCCTCACCAACTGGTACGTGAGGTCCCTTGCGCCCCTTCCATTGGATTCCCTGTCCCCATCCCATTGCCCTCAGCTTGGCTGCCGAGTTCCTCACCAACTGGTACGTGGACTCCCTTGAGCCCCTTCCATTGGATTCCGTCCCAATCCCTTTGTCCTCAGACTGGCTGCCGAGTCCCTTACCAACTGGTACGTGGAGACCCTTGAGCCCCTTCCATTGGATTCCCTGTCCCCATCCCATTGCGCTGAGACTGGCTGCCGAGTTCCTGACCAACTCATACTTGGTCTCCCTTGAGCCCCTTCCATTGGATTCGGCCCCCATCCCATTGCCCTGAGACTGGCTGCCGAGTTCCTCACCAACCGGTACGTGGACTCCCTTGATCCCCTTCTATTGGATTCCCTGCCCCAATCCCATTGCCCTCAGACTGGCTGCCGAGTTCCTCACCAACTGGCACGTGGACTCCCTTGAGCCCCTTCCATTGGATTCCCTGCCCCCATCCCATTGCGCTGAGACTGGCTGCCGAGTTCCTGACCAACTCATACTTGGTCTCCCTTGAGCCCCTTCCATTGGATTCGGCCCCCATCCCATTGCCCTGAGACTGGCTGCCGAGTTCCTCACCAACCGGTACGTGGACTCCCTTGATCCCCTTCTATTGGATTCCCTGCCCCAATCCCATTGCCCTCAGACTGGCTGCCGAGTTCCTCACCAACTGGCACGTGGACTCCCTTGAGCCCCTTCCATTGGATTCCCTGTCCCCATCTCATTGCCCTGAGACTAGCTGCCGAGTTCCTCACCAACCGGTACGTGGAGTCCCATCAGCCCCTTCCATTGGATTTCCTGTCCCCATCCCATTGCCCTCAGACTGGCTGCCGAGTTCCTCACCAACTGGTACGTGGACTCCCTTGAGCCCCTTCCATTGGATTCCCTGTCCCCTTCTCATTGCCCTCAGACTGGCTGCCGAGTTCCTCACCAACTGGAACGTGGACTCCCTTGATCCCCTTCCATTGGATTCCCTGTCCCCATCCCATTGCCCTCAGACTGGCTGCCGAGTTCCTCACCAACTGGTACATGGGCTCCCTTGAGCCCCTTCCATTGGATTCCGCCCCCATCCCATTGCCCTGAGACTGGCTGCCGAGTTCCTCACCAACCGGTACGTGGACTCCCTTGATCCCCTTCTATTGGATTCCCTGCCCCAATCCCATTGCCCTCAGACTGGCTGCCGAGTTCCTCACCAACTGGAACGTGGACTCCCTTGATCCCCTTCCATTGGATTCCCTGTCCCCATCCCTTTGTACTCAGACTGGCTGCCAAGTTCCTCACCAACTGGTACGTGGACTCCCTTGATCCCCTTCCATTGGATTCCCTGTCCCCATCCCTTTGTCCTCAGACTGGCTGCCGAGTTCCTCACCAACTGGTACGTGGGGTCCCTTGGGCCCCTTCCACTGGATTCCCTGTCCCCATCCCATTGCGCTGAGAGTGGTTGCCGACTCTCTCACCAACTGGTACGTGGACTCCCTTGCGCCCCTTCCATTGGATTCACTGTCCCCATCCCATTGCGCTGAGACTGGCTGCCGAGTTCCTCACCAACTGGTACATGGGCTCCCTTGAGCCCCTTCCATTGGATTCCGCCCCCATCCCATTGCCCTGAGACTGGCTGCCGAGTTCCTCACCAACCGGTACGTGGACTCCCTTGATCCCCTTCTATTGGATTCCCTGCCCCAATCCCATTGCCCTCAGACTGGCTGCCGAGTTCCTCACCAACTGGCACGTGGACTCCCTTGAGCCCCTTCCATTGGATTCCCTGTCCCCATCTCATTGCCCTGAGACTAGCTGCCGAGTTCCTCACCAACCGGTACGTGGACTCCCTTCAGCCCCTTATATTGGATTCCCTGTCCCCATCACATTGCCCTCAGACTGGCTGCCGAGTTCTTCACCAACTGGTACGTGGAGTCCCATCAGCCCCTTCCATTGGATTTCCTGCCCCCATCCCATTGCCCTCAGACTGGCTGCCGAATCCCTCACCAATTGGTACGTGGACTCCCTTTGGGCCCCTTCCATTGGAATCCCTGTCCCCATCCCATCGCCCTCAGACTGGCTGCCGAGTTCCTTACCAACTGGAACGTGGACTCCCTTGAGCCACTTCCATTGGATTCCCTGTCCCCATCCCATTGAGCTGAGACTGGCTGCCGAGTTCCTCACCAACTGGAACGTGGAGTCCCTTGAGCCCCTTCCATTGGATTCCCTGTCCCCATCCCATTGCCCTGAGACTGGCTGCCGAGTTCCTCACCAACTGGTACGTGGACTCCCTTGATCCCTTTCCATTGGATTCCCTGTCCCCATCCCATTGCCCTGAGACTGGCTGCCGAGTTCCTCACCAACTGGTACGTGGACTCCCTTGATCCCCTTCCATTGGATTCCCTGTCCCCATCCCATTGCCCTCAGCTTGGCTGCTGAGTTCCTCACCAACTGGTACGTGGGGTCCCTTGGGCCCCTTCCATTGTATTCCCTGTCCCCATACCTATTGCGCTGAGACTGGTTGCCGAGTCCCTCACCAACTGGTACGTGGACTCCCTTGAGCCCCTTCCATTGGATTCCCTGTCGCCATCCCATTGCCCTCAGCTTGGCTGCCGAGTTCCTCAGCAACTGGTACGTGGGGTCCCTTGTGCCCCTTCCACTGGATTCCCTGTCCCCATCCCATTGCCCTCAGCTTTGCTGCCGAGTTCCTCACCAACTGGTACGTGGACTCCCTTGAGACCCTTCCATTGGATTCCTTGTCCCCATCCCATTGCCCTGAGACTGGCTGCCGAGTTCCTCACCAACTGGTACGTGGATTCCCTTGAGCCCCTTCCATTGGATTCCGTCCCCATCCTTTTGTCCTCAGACTGGCTGCCGAGTCCCTTACCAACTGATACGTGGAGACCCTTGAGCCCCTTCCATTGGATTCCCTGTCCCCATCCCATTGCGCTGAGACTGGCTGCCGAGTTCCTCACCAACTGATACTTGGTCTCCCTTGAGCCCCTTCCATTGGATTCCTCCCCCATCCCATTGCCCTGAGACTGGCTGCCGAGTTCCTCACCAACCGGTACGTGGACTCCCGTGATCCCCTTCTATTGGATTCCCTGCCCCAATCCCATTGCCCTCAGACTGGCTGCCGAGTTCTTCACCAACTGGTACGTGGAGTTCCATCAGCCCCTTCCATTGGAATCCCTGTCCCCATCCCATCGCCCTCAGACTGGCTGCCGAGTTCCTTACCAACTGGAACGTGGACTCCCTTGAGCCACTTCCATTGGATTCCCTGTCCCCATCCCATTGCCCTGAGACTGGCTGCCGAGTTCCTCACCAACTGGAACGTGGAGTCCCTTGAGCCCCTTCCATTGGATTCCCTGTCCCCATCCCATTGCCCGGAGACTGGCTGCCGAGCTCCTCAGCAACTGGTACGTGGAGTCCCTTGAGCCCCTTCCATTGGATTCCCTGTTCCCATCCCGTTGCCCTCAGGCTGGCTGCCGAGTTCTTCAGCAACTGGTACGTGGAGTCCCTTGAGCCCCTTCCATTGGATTTCCTGTCCCCATCCCATTGCCCTCAGACCGCCTGCCGAGTTCCTCACCAACTGGTACGTGGAGTCCCTTGAGCCCCTTCCATTGGATTTCCTGTCCCCATCCCATTGCCCTCAGACTGGCTGCCGAGTTCCTCACCAACTGGTACGTGGACTCCCTTGAGCCCCTTCCATTGGATTCCCTGTCCCCATCTCATTGCACTCAGACTGGCTGCCGAGTTCCTCACCAACTGGAACGTGGACTCCCTTGAGCCCCTTCCATTGGATTCCCTGTCCCCATCCCTTTGTACTCATACTGGCTGCCGAGTTCCTCACCAACTGGTACGTGGACTCCCTTGATCCCCTTCCATTGGATTCCCTGTCCCCATCCCTTTGTCCTCAGACTGGCTGCCGAGTTCCTCACCAACTGGTACGTGGGGTCCCTTGAGCCCCTTCCATTGGATTCCTTGTCTCCATCCCATTGCGCTGAGAGTGGTTGCCGACTCTCTCACCAACTGGTACGTGGACTCCCTTGAGCCCCTTCCATTGGACTCCCTGTGCCCATCCCATTGCGCTGAGACTGGCTGCCGAGTTCCTCACCAACTGGTACGTGGACTCCCTTGATCCCCTTCCATTGGATTCCCTGTCCCCATCCCATTGCCCTCAGCTTGGCTGCCGAGTTCCTCACCAACTGGTACGTGAGGTCCCTTGCGCCCCTTCCATTGGATTCCCTGTCCCCATCCCATTGCCCTCAGCTTGGCTGCCGAGTTCCTCACCAACTGGTACGTGGACTCCCTTGAGCCCCTTCCATTGGATTCCGTCCCAATCCCTTTGTCCTCAGACTGGCTGCCGAGTCCCTTACCAACTGGTACGTGGAGACCCTTGAGCCCCTTCCATTGGATTCCCTGTCCCCATCCCATTGCGCTGAGACTGGCTGCCGAGTTCCTGACCAACTCATACTTGGTCTCCCTTGAGCCCCTTCCATTGGATTCGGCCCCCATCCCATTGCCCTGAGACTGGCTGCCGAGTTCCTCACCAACCGGTACGTGGACTCCCTTGAGCCCCTTCCATTGGATTTCCTGTCCCCATCCCATTGCCCTCAGACCGCCTGCCGAGTTCCTCACCAACTGGTACGTGGAGTCCCTTGAGCCCCTTCCATTGGATTTCCTGTCCCCATCCCATTGCCCTCAGACTGGCTGCCGAGTTCCTCACCAACTGGTACGTGGACTCCCTTGAGCCCCTTCCATTGGATTCCCTGTCCCCATCTCATTGCACTCAGACTGGCTGCCGAGTTCCTCACCAACTGGAACGTGGACTCCCTTGAGCCCCTTCCATTGGATTCCCTGTCCCCATCCCTTTGTACTCATACTGGCTGCCGAGTTCCTCACCAACTGGTACGTGGACTCCCTTGATCCCCTTCCATTGGATTCCCTGTCCCCATCCCTTTGTCCTCAGACTGGCTGCCGAGTTCCTCACCAACTGGTACGTGGGGTCCCTTGAGCCCCTTCCATTGGATTCCTTGTCTCCATCCCATTGCGCTGAGAGTGGTTGCCGACTCTCTCACCAACTGGTACGTGGACTCCCTTGAGCCCCTTCCATTGGACTCCCTGTGCCCATCCCATTGCGCTGAGACTGGCTGCCGAGTTCCTCACCAACTGGTACGTGGACTCCCTTGATCCCCTTCCATTGGATTCCCTGTCCCCATCCCATTGCCCTCAGCTTGGCTGCCGAGTTCCTCACCAACTGGTACGTGAGGTCCCTTGCGCCCCTTCCATTGGATTCCCTGTCCCCATCCCATTGCCCTCAGCTTGGCTGCCGAGTTCCTCACCAACTGGTACGTGGACTCCCTTGAGCCCCTTCCATTGGATTCCGTCCCAATCCCTTTGTCCTCAGACTGGCTGCCGAGTCCCTTACCAACTGGTACGTGGAGACCCTTGAGCCCCTTCCATTGGATTCCCTGTCCCCATCCCATTGCGCTGAGACTGGCTGCCGAGTTCCTGACCAACTCATACTTGGTCTCCCTTGAGCCCCTTCCATTGGATTCGGCCCCCATCCCATTGCCCTGAGACTGGCTGCCGAGTTCCTCACCAACCGGTACGTGGACTCCCTTGATCCCCTTCTATTGGATTCCCTGCCCCAATCCCATTGCCCTCAGACTGGCTGCCGAGTTCCTCACCAACTGGCACGTGGACTCCCTTGAGCCCCTTCCATTGTATTCCCTGTCCCCATACCTATTGCGCCGAGACTGGTTGCCGAGTCCCTCACCAACTGGTACGTGGACTCCCTTGAGCCCCTTCCATTGGATTCCCTGTCCCCATCCCATTGCCCTCAGCTTTGCTGCCGAGTTCCTCACCAACTGGTACGTGGAGTCCCTTGAGCCCCTTCCATTGGATTTCCTGTCCCCATCCCATTGCCCTCAGACTGCCTGCCGAGTTCCTCACCAACTGGTACGTGGAGTCCCTTGAGCCCCTTCCATTGGATTTCCTGTCCCCATCCCATTGCCCTCAGACTGGCTGCCGAGTTCCTCACCAACTGGTACGTGGACTCCCTTGAGCCCCTTCCATTGGATTCCCTGTCCCCATCTCATTGCACTCAGACTGGCTGCCGAGTTCCTCACCAACTGGAACGTGGACTCCCTTGAGCCCCTTCCATTGGATTCCCTGTCCCCATCCCTTTGTACTCATACTGGCTGCCGAGTTCCTCACCAACTGGTACGTGGACTCCCTTGATCCCCTTCCATTGGATTCCCTGTCCCCATCCCTTTGTCCTCAGACTGGCTGCCGAGTTCCTCACCAACTGGTACGTGGGGTCCCTTGAGCCCCTTCCATTGGATTCCTTGTCTCCATCCCATTGCGCTGAGAGTGGTTGCCGACTCTCTCACCAACTGGTACGTGGACTCCCTTGAGCCCCTTCCATTGGACTCCCTGTGCCCATCCCATTGCGCTGAGACTGGCTGCCGAGTTCCTCACCAACTGGTACGTGGACTCCCTTGATCCCCTTCCATTGGATTCCCTGTCCCCATCCCATTGCCCTCAGCTTGGCTGCCGAGTTCCTCACCAACTGGTACGTGAGGTCCCTTGCGCCCCTTCCATTGGATTCCCTGTCCCCATCCCATTGCCCTCAGCTTGGCTGCCGAGTTCCTCACCAACTGGTACGTGGACTCCCTTGAGCCCCTTCCATTGGATTCCGTCCCAATCCCTTTGTCCTCAGACTGGCTGCCGAGTCCCTTACCAACTGGTACGTGGAGACCCTTGAGCCCCTTCCATTGGATTCCCTGTCCCCATCCCATTGCGCTGAGACTAGCTGCCGAGTTCCTGTCCAACTCATACTTGGTCTCCCTTGAGCCCCTTCCATTGGATTCGGCCCCCATCCCATTGCCCTGAGACTGGCTGCCGAGTTCCTCACCAACCGGTACGTGGACTCCCTTGATCCCCTTCTATTGGATTCCCTGCCCCAATCCCATTGCCCTCAGACTGGCTGCCGAGTTCCTCACCAACTGGCACGTGGACTCCCTTGAGCCCCTTCCATTGTATTCCCTGTCCCCATACCTATTGCGCCGAGACTGGTTGCCGAGTCCCTCACCAACTGGTACGTGGACTCCCTTGAGCCCCTTCCATTGGATTCCCTGTCCCCATCCCATTGCCCTCAGCTTTGCTGCCGAGTTCCTCACCAACTGGTACGTGGACTCCCTTGAGACCCTTCCATTGGATTCCTTGTCCCCATCCCATTGCCCTGAGACTGGCTGCCGAGTTCCTCACCAACTGGTACGTGGATTCCCTTGAGCCCCTTCCATTGGATTCCGTCCCCATCCTTTTGTCCTCAGACTGGCTGCCGAGTCCCTTACCAACTGATACGTGGAGACCCTTGAGCCCCTTCCATTGGATTCCGTGTCCCCATCCCATTGCGCTGAGACTGGCTGCCGAGTTCCTCACCAACTGATACTTGGTCTCCCTTGAGCCCCTTCCATTGGATTCCTCCCCCATCCCATTGCACTGAGACTGGCTGCCGAGTTCCTCACCAACCGGTACGTGGACTCCCTTGATCCCCTTCTATTGGATTTCCTGCCCCAATCCCATTGCCCTCAGACTAGCTGCCGAGTTCCTCACCAACTGGCACGTGGACTCCCTTGAGCCCCTTCCATTGGATTTCCTGTCCCCATCTCATTGCCCTGAGACTAGCTGCCGAGTTCCTCACCAACCGGTACGTGGACTCCCTTCAGCCCCTTCCATTGGATTCCCTGTCCCCATCCCATTGCCCTCAGACTGGCTGCCGAGTTCCTCACCAACTGGTACGTGAGGTCCCTTGCGCCCCTTCCATTGGATTCCCTGTCCCCATCCCATTGCCCTCAGCTTGGCTGCCGAGTTCCTCACCAACTGGTACGTGGACTCCCTTGAGCCCCTTCCATTGGATTCCCTGTCCCCATCCCATTGCCCTCAGCTTGGCTGCCGAGTTCCTCACCAACTGGTACGTGAGGTCCCTTGCGCCCCTTCCATTGGATTCCCTGTCCCCATCCCATTGCCCTCAGCTTGGCTGCCGAGTTCCTCACCAACTGGTACGTGGACTCCCTTGAGCCCCTTCCATTGGATTCCGTCCCAATCCCTTTGTCCTCAGACTGGCTGCCGAGTCCCTTACCAACTGGTACGTGGAGACCCTTGAGCCCCTTCCATTGGATTCCCTGTCCCCATCCCATTGCGCTGAGACTGGCTGCCGAGTTCCTGACCAACTCATACTTGGTCTCCCTTGAGCCCCTTCCATTGGATTCGGCCCCCATCCCATTGCCCTGAGACTGGCTGCCGAGTTCCTCACCAACCGGTACGTGGACTCCCTTGATCCCCTTCTATTGGATTCCCTGCCCCAATCCCATTGCCCTCAGACTGGCTGCCGAGTTCCTCACCAACTGGCACGTGGACTCCCTTGAGCCCCTTCCATTGTATTCCCTGTCCCCATACCTATTGCGCCGAGACTGGTTGCCGAGTCCCTCACCAACTGGTACGTGGACTCCCTTGAGCCCCTTCCATTGGATTCCCTGTCCCCATCCCATTGCCCTCAGCTTTGCTGCCGAGTTCCTCACCAACTGGTACGTGGAGTCCCTTGAGCCCCTTCCATTGGATTTCCTGTCCCCATCCCATTGCCCTCAGACTGCCTGCCGAGTTCCTCACCAACTGGTACGTGGAGTCCCTTGAGCCCCTTCCATTGGATTTCCTGTCCCCATCCCATTGCCCTCAGACTGGCTGCCGAGTTCCTCACCAACTGGTACGTGGACTCCCTTGAGCCCCTTCCATTGGATTCCCTGTCCCCATCTCATTGCACTCAGACTGGCTGCCGAGTTCCTCACCAACTGGAACGTGGACTCCCTTGAGCCCCTTCCATTGGATTCCCTGTCCCCATCCCTTTGTACTCATACTGGCTGCCGAGTTCCTCACCAACTGGTACGTGGACTCCCTTGATCCCCTTCCATTGGATTCCCTGTCCCCATCCCTTTGTCCTCAGACTGGCTGCCGAGTTCCTCACCAACTGGTACGTGGGGTCCCTTGAGCCCCTTCCATTGGATTCCTTGTCTCCATCCCATTGCGCTGAGAGTGGTTGCCGACTCTCTCACCAACTGGTACGTGGACTCCCTTGAGCCCCTTCCATTGGACTCCCTGTGCCCATCCCATTGCGCTGAGACTGGCTGCCGAGTTCCTCACCAACTGGTACGTGGACTCCCTTGATCCCCTTCCATTGGATTCCCTGTCCCCATCCCATTGCCCTCAGCTTGGCTGCCGAGTTCCTCACCAACTGGTACGTGAGGTCCCTTGCGCCCCTTCCATTGGATTCCCTGTCCCCATCCCATTGCCCTCAGCTTGGCTGCCGAGTTCCTCACCAACTGGTACGTGGACTCCCTTGAGCCCCTTCCATTGGATTCCGTCCCAATCCCTTTGTCCTCAGACTGGCTGCCGAGTCCCTTACCAACTGGTACGTGGAGACCCTTGAGCCCCTTCCATTGGATTCCCTGTCCCCATCCCATTGCGCTGAGACTGGCTGCCGAGTTCCTGACCAACTCATACTTGGTCTCCCTTGAGCCCCTTTCATTGGATTCGGCCCCCATCCCATTGCCCTGAGACTGGCTGCCGAGTTCCTCACCAACCGGTACGTGGACTCCCTTGATCCCCTTCTATTGGATTCCCTGCCCCAATCCCATTGCCCTCAGACTGGCTGCCGAGTTCCTCACCAACTGGCACGTGGACTCCCTTGAGCCCCTTCCATTGTATTCCCTGTCCCCATACCTATTGCGCCGAGACTGGTTGCCGAGTCCCTCACCAACTGGTACGTGGACTCCCTTGAGCCCCTTCCATTGGATTCCCTGTCCCCATCCCATTGCCCTCAGCTTTGCTGCCGAGTTCCTCACCAACTGGTACGTGGACTCCCTTGAGACCCTTCCATTGGATTCCTTGTCCCCATCCCATTGCCCTGAGACTGGCTGCCGAGTTCCTCACCAACTGGTACGTGGATTCCCTTGAGCCCCTTCCATTGGATTCCGTCCCCATCCTTTTGTCCTCAGACTGGCTGCCGAGTCCCTTACCAACTGATACGTGGAGACCCTTGAGCCCCTTCCATTGGATTCCGTGTCCCCATCCCATTGCGCTGAGACTGGCTGCCGAGTTCCTCACCAACTGATACTTGGTCTCCCTTGAGCCCCTTCCATTGGATTCCTCCCCCATCCCATTGCACTGAGACTGGCTGCCGAGTTCCTCACCAACCGGTACGTGGACTCCCTTGATCCCCTTCTATTGGATTTCCTGCCCCAATCCCATTGCCCTCAGACTAGCTGCCGAGTTCCTCACCAACTGGCACGTGGACTCCCTTGAGCCCCTTCCATTGGATTTCCTGTCCCCATCTCATTGCCCTGAGACTAGCTGCCGAGTTCCTCACCAACCGGTACGTGGACTCCCTTCAGCCCCTTCCATTGGATTCCCTGTCCCCATCCCATTGCCCTCAGACTGGCTGCCGAGTTCTTCACCAACTGGAACGTGGACTCCCTTGATCCCCTTCCATTGGATTCCCTGTCCCCATCCCTTTGTACTCATACTGGCTGCCGAGTTCCTCACCAACTGGTACGTGGACTCCCTTGATCCCCTTCCATTGGATTCCCTGTCCCCATCCCTTTGTCCTCAGACTGGCTGCCGAGTTCCTCACCAACTGGTACGTGGGGTCCCTTGAGCCCCTTCCATTGGATTCCTTGTCTCCATCCCATTGCGCTGAGAGTGGTTGCCGACTCTCTCACCAACTGGTACGTGGACTCCCTTGAGCCCCTTCCATTGGACTCCCTGTGCCCATCCCATTGCGCTGAGACTGGCTGCCGAGTTCCTCACCAACTGGTACGTGGACTCCCTTGATCCCCTTCCATTGGATTCCCTGTCCCCATCCCATTGCCCTCAGCTTGGCTGCCGAGTTCCTCACCAACTGGTACGTGAGGTCCCTTGCGCCCCTTCCATTGGATTCCCTGTCCCCATCCCATTGCCCTCAGCTTGGCTGCCGAGTTCCTCACCAACTGGTACGTGGACTCCCTTGAGCCCCTTCCATTGGATTCCGTCCCAATCCCTTTGTCCTCAGACTGGCTGCCGAGTCCCTTACCAACTGGTACGTGGAGACCCTTGAGCCACTTCCATTGGATTCCCTGTCCCCATCCCATTGCGCTGAGACTGGCTGCCGAGTTCCTGACCAACTCATACTTGGTCTCCCTTGAGCCCCTTCCATTGGATTCGGCCCCCATCCCATTGCCCTGAGACTGGCTGCCGAGTTCCTCACCAACCGGTACGTGGACTCCCTTGATCCCCTTCTATTGGATTCCCTGCCCCAATCCCATTGCCCTCAGACTGGCTGCCGAGTTCCTCACCAACTGGCACGTGGACTCCCTTGAGCCCCTTCCATTGGATTCCCTGTCCCCATCTCATTGCCCTGAGACTAGCTGCCGAGTTCCTCACCAACCGGTACGTGGAGTCCCATCAGCCCCTTCCATTGGATTTCCTGTCCCCATCCCATTGCCCTCAGACTGGCTGCCGAGTTCCTCACCAACTGGTACGTGGACTCCCTTGAGCCCCTTCCATTGGATTCCCTGTCCCCTTCTCATTGCCCTCAGACTGGCTGCCGAGTTCCTCACCAACTGGAACGTGGACTCCCTTGATCCCCTTCCATTGGATTCCCTGTCCCCATCCCTTTGTACTCAGACTGGCTGCCAAGTTCCTCACCAACTGGTACGTGGACTCCCTTGATCCCCTTCCATTGGATTCCCTGTCCCCATCCCTTTGTCCTCAGACTGGCTGCCGAGTTCCTCACCAACTGGTACGTGGGGTACCTTGGGCCCCTTCCACTGGATTCCCTGTCCCCATCCCATTGCGCTGAGAGTGGTTGCCGACTCTCTCACCAACTGGTACGTGGACTCCCTTGCGCCCCTTCCATTGGATTCCCTGTCCCCATCCCATTGCGCTGAGACTGGCTGCCGAGTTCCTCACCAACTGGTACATGGGCTCCCTTGAGCCCCTTCCATTGGATTCCGCCCCCATCCCATTGCCCTGAGACTGGCTGCCGAGTTCCTCACCAACCGGTACGTGGACTCCCTTGATCCCCTTCTATTGGATTCCCTGCCCCAATCCCATTGCCCTCAGACTGGCTGCCGAGTTCCTCACCAACTGGCACGTGGACTCCCTTGAGCCCCTTCCATTGGATTCCCTGTCCCCATCTCATTGCCCTGAGACTAGCTGCCGAGTTCCTCACCAACCGGTACGTGGACTCCCTTCAGCCCCTTATATTGGATTCCCTGTCCCCATCACATTGCCCTCAGACTGGCTGCCGAGTTCTTCACCAACTGGTACGTGGAGTCCCATCAGCCCCTTCCATTGGATTTCCTGCCCCCATCCCATTGCCCTCAGACTGGCTGCCGAATCCCTCACCAATTGGTACGTGGACTCCCTTTGGGCCCCTTCCATTGGAATCCCTGTCCCCATCCCATCGCCCTCAGACTGGCTGCCGAGTTCCTTACCAACTGGAACGTGGACTCCCTTGAGCCACTTCCATTGGATTCCCTGTCCCCATCCCATTGAGCTGAGACTGGCTGCCGAGTTCCTCACCAACTGGAACGTGGAGTCCCTTGAGCCCCTTCCATTGGATTCCCTGTCCCCATCCCATTGCCCTGAGACTGGCTGCCGAGTTCCTCAGCAACTGGTACGTGGAGTCCCGTGAGCCCCTTCCATTGGATTCCCTGTTCCCATCCCATTGCCCTCAGACTGGCTGCCGAGTTCTTCAGCAACTGGTACGTGGAGTCCCTTGAGCCCCTTCCTTTGGATTCCCTGTTCCCATCCCATTGCCCTCAGACTGCCTGCCGAGTTCCTCACCAACTGGTACGTGGAGTCCCTTGAGCCCCTTCCATTGGATTTCCTGTCCCCATCCCATTGCCCTCAGACTGGCTGCCGAGTTCCTCACCAACTGGTACGTGGACTCCCTTGAGCCCCTTCCATTGGATTCCCTGTCCCCATCCCATTGCCCTCAGACTGGCTGCCGAGTTCCTCGCCAACTGGTACGTGGACTCCCTTGAGCCCCTTCCATTGGATTCCCTGTCCCCTTCTCATTGCCCTCAGACTGGCTGCCGAGTTCCTCACCAACTGGAACGTGGACTCCCTTGATCCCCTTCCATAGGATTCCCTGTCCCCATCCCTTTGTACTCAGACTGGCTGCCAAGTTCCTCACCAATTGGTACGTGGACTCCCTTGATCCCCTTCCATTGGATTCCCTGTCCCCATCCCTTTGTCCTCAGACTGGCTGCCGAGTTCCTCACCGACTGGTACGTGGGGTCCCTTGGGCCCCTTCCACTGGATTCCCTGTCCCCATCCCATTGCGCTGAGAGTGGTTGCCGACTCTCTCACCAACTGGTACGTGGACTCCCTTGAGCCCCTTCCATTGGATTCCCTGTCCCCATCCCATTGCGCTGAGACTGGCTGCCGAGTTCCTCACCAACTGGTACATGGGCTCCCTTGAGCCCCTTCCATTGGATTCCCTGTCCCCATCCCATTGCCCTGAGACTGGCTGCCGAGTTCCTCACCAACTGGTACGTGGACTCCCTTGATCCCCTTCCATTGGATTCCCTGTCCCCATCCCATTGCCCTCAGCTTGGCTGCCGAGTTCCTCACCAACTGGTACGTGGGGTCCCTTGGGCCCCTTCCATTGTATTCCCTGTCCCCATACCTATTGCGCTGAGACTGGTTGCCGAGTCCCTCACCAACTGGTACGTGGACTCCCTTGAGCCCCTTCCATTGGATTCCCTGTCGCCATCCCATTGCCCTCAGCTTGGCTGCCGAGTTCCTCACCAACTGGTACGTGAGGTCCCTTGGGCCCCTTCCATTGGATTCCCTGTCCCCATCCCATTGCCTTCAGCTTGGCTGCCGAGTTCCTCAGCAACTGGTACGTGGACTCCCTTGAGCGCCTTCCATTGAATTCCCTGTCCCCATCCCATTGCCCTGAGACAGGCTGCCGAGTTCCTCACCAACTGGTACGTGGACTCCCTTGAGCCCCTTCCATTGGATTCCGTCCCCATCCCTTTGTCCTCAGACTGGCTCCCGAGTCCCTTAGCAACTGGTACGTGGAGACCCTTGAGCCCTTTCCATTGGATTCCCTGTCCCCATCCCATTGCGCTGAGACTGGCTGCCGAGTTCCTCACCAACTGATACTTGGTCTCCCTTGAGCCCCTCCCATTTGATTCCGCCCCCATCCCATTGCCCTGAGACTGGCTGCCGAGTTCCTCACAAACCGGTACGTGGACTCCCTTGATCCCCTTCTATTGGATTCCCTGCCCCAATCCCATTGCCCTGAGACTGGCTGCCGAGTTCCTCACCAAATGGCACGTGGACTCTCTTGAGCCCTTTCCATTGGATTCCCTGTCCCCATCTCATTGCCCTGAGACTAGCTGCCGAGGTCCTCACCAACCGGTACGTGGACTCCCTTCAGCCCCTTATATTGGATTCCCTGTCCCCATCACATTGCCCTCAGACTGGCTGCCGAGTTCTTCACGAACTGGTACGTGGAGTCCCATCAGCCCCTTCCATTGGATTCCCTGTCGCCATCCCATTGCCCTCAACTTGGCTGCCGAGTTCCTCAGCAACTGGTACGTGGAGTCCCTTGAGCCCCTTCCATTGGATGTCCTGTTCCCATCCCATTGCCCTGAGACTGGCTGCCGAGTTCCTCAGCAACTGGTACGTGGAGTCCCTTGAGCCCCTTCCTTTGGATTCCCTGTTCCCATCCCATTGCCCTCAGACTGGCTGCCGAGTTCCTCACCAACTGGTACGTGGAGTCCCTTGAGCCCCTTCCATTGGATTTCCTGTCCCCTTCCCATTGCCCTCAGACTGGCTGCCGAGTGCCTCACCAACTGGTACGTGGACTTCCTTGAGCCCCTTCCATTGGATTCCCTGTCCCCATCCCATTGCCCTGAGACTGATTGCCGAGTTCCTCACCAACTGGTACGTGAACTCCCTTGAGCCCCTTCCATTGGATTCAATGTCCCCATCTCATTGCCCTCAGACTGGCTGCCGAGTTCCTCACCAACTGGAACGTGGACTCCCTTGATCCCCTTCCATTGGATTCCCTGTCCCCATCCCTTTGTACTCAGACTGGCTGCCGAGTTCCTCACCAAATGGTACGTGGGCTCCCTTGATCCCCTCCCATTGGATTCCCTGTCCCCATCCCTTTGTCCTCAGACTGGCTGCCGAGTTCCTCACCAACTGGTACGTGGGGTCCCTTGGGCCCCTTCCATTGGATTCCCTGTCCCCATCCCATTGCGCTGAGAGTGGTTGCCGACTCTCTCACCAACTGGAACGTGGAGTCCCTTGATCCCCTTCCATTGGATTCCCTGTCCCCATCCCATTGCCCTGAGACTGGCTGCCGAGTTCCTCAGCAACTGGTACGTGGAGTCCCTTGATCCCCTTCCATTGGATTCCCTGTCCCCATCCCTTTGTACTCAGACTGGCTGCCGCGTTCCTCACCAAATGGTACGTGGACTCCCTTGATCCCCTTCCATTGGATTCCCTGTCCCCATCCCTTTGTCCTCAGACTGGCTGCCGAGTTCCTCACCAACTGGTACGTGGGGTCCCTTGGGCCCCTTCCATTGGATTCCCTGTCCCCATCCCATTGCGCTGAGAGTGGTTGCCGTCTCTCTCACCAACTGGAACGTGGAGTTCCTTGATCCCCTTCCATTGGATTCCCTGTCCCCATCCCATTGCCCTGAGACTGGCTGCCGAGTTCCTCAGCAACTGGTACGTGGAGTCCCTTGAGCCCCTTCCATTGGATTCCCTGTTCCCATCCCATTGCCCTCAGACTGGCTGCCGAGTTCCTCACCAACTGGTACGTGGAGTCCCTTGAGCCCCTTCCATTGGATTTCCTGTCCCCATCCCATTGCCCTCAGATTGCCTGCCGAGTTCCTCACCAACTGGAACGTGGACTCCCTTGAGCCCCTTCCATTGGATTCCCTGTCCCCGTCCCATTGCCTTGAGACTGGCTGCGGAGTTCCTCACCAACTGTTACGTGGACTCCCTTGAGGCCATTCCATTGGATTCCCTGTCCCCATCCCATTGCCGTCAGACAGGCTGCCGAGTTCCTCACCAACTGATACGTGGACTCCCTTGAGCCCCTTCCATTGGATTCCCTGTCCCCATCTCATTGCCCTCAGACTGGCTGCCGAGTTCCTCACCAACTGGAACGTGGACTCCCTTGATCCCCTTCCATTGGATTCCCTGTCCCCATCCCTTTCTACTCAGACTGGCTGCCGAGTTCCTCACCAAATGGTACGTGGACTCCCTTGATTCCCTTCCATTGGAATCCCTGTCCCCATCCCTTTGTCCTCAGACTGGCTGCCGAGTTCCTCACCAACTGGTACGTGGGGTCCCTTGGGCCCCTTCCATTGGATTCCCTGTCCCCATCCCATTGCGCTGAGAGTGGTTACCGACTCTCTCACCAACTGGTACGTGGACTCCCTTGAGCCCCTTCCATTGGATTCCCTGTCCCCATCCCATTGCGCTGAGACTGGCTGCCGAGTTCCTCACCAACTGGTACGTGGACTCCCTTGAGCCCCTTCCATTGGATTCCCTGTCCCCATCCCATTGCCCTGAGACTGGCTGCCGAGTTCCTCACCAACCGGTACGTGGACTCCCTTGATCCCCTTCCATTGGATTCCCTGTCCCCATCCCATTGCCCTCAGCTTGGCTGCCGAGTTCCTCACCAACTGGTACGTGGGGTCCCTTGGGCCCCTTCCATTGTATTCCCTGTCCCCATACCTATTGCGCTGAGACTGGTTGCCGAGTCCCTCACCAGCTGGTACGTGGACTCCCTTGAGCCCCTTGCATTGGATTCCCTGTCGCCATCCCATTGCCCTCAGCTTGGCTGGCGAGTTCCTCACCAACTGGTACGTGGGGTCCCTTGGGCCCCTTCCATTGGATTCTCTGTCCCCATCCCATTGCCCTCAGCTTGGCTGCCGAGTTCCTCACCAACTGGTGCGTGGACTCCCTTGAGCCCCTTCCATTGGATTCCGTCCCCATCCCTTTGTCCTCAGACTGGCTGCCGAGTCCCTTACCAACTGGTACGTGGAGACCCTTGAGCCCCTTCCATTGGATTCCCTGTCCCCATCCCATTGCGCTGAGACTGGCTGCCGAGTTCCTCACCAACTGATACTTGGTCTCCCTTGAGCCCCTTCCATTGGATTCCGCCCCCATCCCATTGCCCTGAGACTGGCTGCCGAGTTCCTCACCAACCGGTACGTGGACTCCCTTGATCCCCTTCTATTGGATTCCCTGCCCCAATCCCATTGCCCTCAGACTGGCTGCCGAGTTCCTCACCAACTGGCACGTGGACTCCCTTAAGCCCCTTCTATTCGATTCCCAGTCCCCATCTCATTTCCCTGAGACTAGCTGCCGAGTTCCTCACCAACCGGTACTAGGACTCCCTTCAGCCCCTTCCATTGGATTCCCTGTCCCCATCACATTGCCCTCAGACTGGCTGCCGAGTTCTTCACCAACTGGTACGTGGCGTCCCATCAGCCCCTTCCATTGGATTTCCTGCCCTCATCCCATTGCCCTCAAACTGGCTGCCGAGTTCCTTACCAAATGGAACGTGGACTCCCTTGAGCCACTTCCATTGGATTCCCTGTCCCCATCCCATTGCCCTGAGACTGGCTGCCGAGTTCCTCACCAACTGGAACGTGGAGTCCCTTGATCCCCTTCCATTGGATTCCCTGTCCCCATCCCATTGCCCTCAGACTGGCTGCCGAGTTCCTCAGCCACTGGTACGTGGAATCTCTTGAGCCCCTTCCATTGGATTCCCTGTTCCCATCCCATTGCCCTGAGACTGGCTGCCGAGTTCCTCAGCAAGTGGTACGTGGAGTCCCTTGAGCCCCTTCCTTTGGATTCCCTGTTCCCATCCCATTGCCCTCAGACTGGCTGCCGAGTTCTTCACCAACTGGTACGTGGAGTCCCATCAGCCCCTTCCATTGGATTTCCTGCCCTCATCCCATTGCCCTCAAACTGGCTGCAGAATCCCTCACCAACTGGTACGTGGACACCCTTTGGGCCCCTTCCATTGGAATCCCTGTCCCCATCCCATCGCCCTCAGACTGGCTGCCGAGTTCCTTACCAACTGGAGCGTGGACTCCCTTGAGCCACTTCCATTGGATTCCCTGTCCCCATCCCATTGCCCTGAGACTGGCTGCCGAGTTCCTCACCAACTGGAACGTGGAGTCCCTTGATCCCCTTCCATTGGATTCCCTGTTCCCATCCCATTGCCCTGAGACTGGCTGCCGAGTTCCTCAGCAACTGGTACGTGGAGTCCCTTGAGCCCCTTCCTTTAGATTTCCTGTTCCCATCCCATTGCCCTCAGACTGGCTGCCGAGTTCCTCACCAACTGGTACGTGGAGTCCCTTGAGCCCCTTCCATTGGATTTCCTGTCCCCATCCCATTGCCCTCAGACTGCCTGCCGAGTTCCTCACCAACTGGTACGTGGACTCCCTTGAGCCCCTTCCATTGGATTCCCTGTCCCCGTCCCATTGCCCTGAGACTGGCGGCGGAGTTCCTCACCAACTGGTACGTGGACTACCTTGAGGCCATTCCATTGGATTCCCTGTCCCCATCTCATTGCCGTCAGACTGGCTGCCGAGTTCCTCACCAACTGATACGTGGACTCCCTTGAGCCCCTTCCATTGGATTCCCTGTCCCCATCCCATTGCCCTGAGACTGGCTGCCGAGTTCCTCACCGACTGGGACGTGGACTCCTTTGAGTCCCTTTCATTGGATTCCCTGTCCCCATCCCATTGCCCTCAGACTGGCTGCCGACTTCCTTACCAACTGGTACATGGAGTCCCTTGAGCCCCTTCCATTGGATTCCCTGTCCCCATCCCATTGCCCTCAGACTGGCTGTCGAGTTCCTCCCCAACTGGTACGGGGAGTCCCTTGAGCCCCTTCCATTGGATTCCCTGTCCAGATCCCATTGCCCTGAGACTGGTTGCCGAGTTCCTCAGCAACTGGTACGTGGAGTCCCTTGAGCCCCTTCCATTGGATTCCCTGTTCCCATCCCATTGCCCTCAGACTGGCTGTCGAGTTCCTCACCAACTGGTACGGGGAGTCCCTGGATCCCCTTCCATTGGATTTCCTGTCCCCATCCCATTGCCCTGAGACTGGCTGCCGAGTTCCTCACCAACTGGAACGTGGAGTCCCTTGAGCCCCTTCCATTGGATTCCCTGTCCCCATCCCATTGCCCTCAGACTGGCGGCCGAGTTCCTTACCAACTGGTACGTGGAGTCCCTTGAGCCCCTTCCATTGGATTCCCTGTCCCCATCCCATTGCCCTGAGACTGGCTGCCGAGTTCTTCACCGACTGGTACGTGGACTCCTTTGAGTCCCTTTCATTGGATTCCCTGTCCCCATCCCATTGCCCTCAGACTGGCTGCCGACTTCCTTACCAACTGGTACATGGAGTCCCTTGAGCCCCTTCCATTGGATTCCCTGTCCCCATCCCATTGCCCTCAGACTGGCTGTCGAGTTCCTCACCAACTGGTAAGGGGAGTCCCTTGAGCCCCTTCCATTGGATTCCCTGTCCCCAACCCATTGCCCTGAGACTGGCCGCCGAGTTCCTCAGCAACTGGTACGTGGAGTCCCTTGAGCCCCTTCCATTGGATTCCCTGTTCCCAACCCATTGCCCTCAGACTGGCTGTCGAGTTCCTCACCAACTGGTACGGGGAGTCCCTGGATCCCCTTCCATTGGATTCCCTGTCCCCATCCCATTGCCCTGAGACTGGCGCCGAGTTCCTCACCAACTGGAACGTGGAGTCCCTTGAGCCCCTTCCATTGGATTCCCTGTCCCCATCCCATTGCCCTGAGACTGGCTGCCGAGTTCCTCAACAACTGGTACGTGGAGTCCCTTGAGCCCCTTCCATTGGATTCCCTGTCCCCATCCCATTGCCCTGAGAGAGGCTGCAGAATTCCTCAGCAACTGGTACGTGGAGTCCCTTGAGCCCCTTCCATTGGATTCCCTGTTCCCATCCCATTGCCCTGAGACTGGCTGCCGAGTTCCTCAGCAACTGGTACGTGGAGTCCCTTGAGCCCCTTCCTTTGGATTCCCTGTTCCCATCCCATTGCCCTCAGACTGGCTGCCGAGTTCCTCACCAACTGGTACGTGGAGTCCCTTGAGCCCCTTCCATTGGATTTCCTGTCCCCATCCCATTGCCCTCAGACTGGCTGCCGAGTTCCTCACCAACTGGTACGTGGACTTCCTTGAGCCCCTTCCATTGGATTCCCTGTCCCCATCCCATTGCCCTCAGACTGGCTGCCGAGTTCCTCACCAACTTGTACGTGGACTCAATTGAGCCCCTTCCATTGGATTCCCTGTCCCCATCCCATTGCCCTGAGACTGGCTGCCGAGTTCCTCACCAACTGGTACGTGGACTCCTTTGATCCCCTTCCATTGGATTCCGTGTCCCCATCCCATTGCCCTCAGCATGGCTGCCGAGTTCCTCACCAACTGGTACGTGGGGTCCCTTGGGCCCCTTCCATTGTATTCCCTGTCCCCATACCTATTGCGCTGAGACTGGTTGCCGAGTCCCTCACCAACTGGTACGTGGACTCCCTTGAGTCCCTTTCATTGGATTCCCTGTCCCCATCCCATTGCCCTCAGCTTGGCTGCCGAGTTCCTCAACAACTGGTACGTGGGGTCCCTTGAGCCCCTTCCATTGGATTCCCTGTCCCCATCCCATTGCCCTGAGACTGGCTGCCGAGTTCCTCACCGACTGGTACGTGGACTCCTTTGAGTCCCTTTCATTGGATTCCTTGTCCCCATCCCATTGCCCTCAGACTGGCTGCCGACTTCCTTACCAACTGGTACATGGAGTCCCTTGAGCCCCTTCCATTGGATACCCTGTCCCCATCCCATTGCCCTCAGACTGGCTGCCGAGTTCCTCACCAACTGGTACGTAGAGTCCCTTGAGCCCCTTCCATTGGATTCCCTGTCCCCAACCCATTGCCCTGAGACTGGCTGCCGAGTTCCTCAGCAACTGGTACGTGGAGTCCCTTGAGCCCCTTCCATTGGATTCCCTGTTCCCAACCCATTGCCCTCAGATTGGCTGTCGAGTTCCTCACCAACTGGTACGGGGAGTCCCTGGATCCCCTTCCATTGGATTCCGTGTCCCCATCCCATTGCCCTGAGACTGGCTGCCGAGTTCCTCACCAACCAGTACGTGGAGACCCTTGCGCCCCTTCCATTGGATTCCCTGTCCCCATCCCATTGCGCTGAGACTGGCTGCCGAGTTCCTCACCAACTGATACTTGGTCTCCCTTGAGCCCCTTCCATTGGATTCCGCCCCCATCCCATTGCCCTGAGACTGGCTGCCGAGTTCCTCACCAACCGGTACGTGGATTCCCTTGATCCCCTTCTATTGGATTCCCTGCCCCAATCCCATTGCCCTCAGACTGGCTGCCAAGTTCCTCACCAACTGGCACGTGGACTCCCTTAAGCCCCTTCTATTGGATTCCCAGTCCCCATCTCATTGCCCTGAGACTAGCTGCCGAGTTCCTCACCAACCGGTACTAGGACTCCCTTCAGCCCCTTCCATTGGATTCCCTGTCCCCATCACAATGCCCTCAGACTGGCTGCCGAGTTCTTCACCAACTGGTACGTGGAGTCCCATCAGCCACTTCCATTGGATTTCCTGCCCTCATCCCATTGCCCTCAAACTGGCTGCAGAATCCCTCACCAACTGGTACGTGGACACCCTTTGGGCCCCTTCCATTGGAATCCCTGTCCCCATCCCATCGCCCTCAGACTGGCTGCCGAGTTCCTTACCAACTGGAACGTGGACTCCCTTAAGCCACTTCCATTGGATTCCCTGTCCCCATCCCATTGCCCTGAGACTGGCTGCCGAGTTCCTCACCAACTGGAACGTGGAGTCCCTTGATCCCCTTCCATTGGATTCCCTGTCCCCATCCCATTGCCCTGAGACTGGCTGCGGAGTTCCTCAGCAACTGGTACGGGGAGTCCCTGGATCCCCTTCCATTGGATTTCCTGTCCCCATCCCATTGCCCTCAGACTGGCTGCCGAGTTCCTTACCAACTGGTACGTGGAGTCCCTTGAGCCCCTTCCATTGGATTCCCTGTCCCCATTCCATTGCCCTCAGACTGGCTGCCGACTTCCTTACCAACTGGTACATGGAGTCCCTTGAGCCCCTTCCATTGGATTCCCTGTCCCCATCCCATTGCCCTCAGACTGGCTGTCGAGTTCCTCACCAACTGGTACGGGGAGTCCCTTGAGCCCCTTCCATTGGATTCCCTGTCCCCAACCCATTGCCCTGAGACTGGCTGCCGAGTTCCTCAGCAACTGGTACGTGGAGTCCCTTGAGCCCCTTCCATTGGATTCCCTGTTCCCAACCCATTGCCGTCAGACTGGCTGTTGATTTCCTCACCAACTGGTACGGGGAGTCCCTGGATCCCCTTCCATTGGATTCCCTGTCCCCATCCCATTGCCCTGAGACTGGCTGCCGAGTTCCTCACCTACTGGAACGTGGAGTCCCTTGAGCCCCTTCCATTGGATTCCCTGTCCCCATCCCATTGCCCTGAGACTAGCTGCCGAGTTCCTCAACAACTGGCACGTGGAGTCCCTTGAGCCCCTTCCATTGGATTCCCTGTTCCCATCCCATTGCCCTGAGACTGGCTGCCGAGTTCCTCAGCAACTGGTACGTGGAGTCCCTTGAGCCTCTTCCTTTGGATTCCCTGTTCCCATCCCATTGCCCTCAGACTGGCTGCCGAGTTCCTCACCAACTGGTACGTGGAGTCCCTTGAGCCCCTTCCATTGGATTTCCTGTCCCCATCCCATTGCCCTGAGACTGGCTCCCGAGTTCATCACCAACTGGTACGTGGACTTCCTTGAGCCCCTTCCATTGGATTCCCTGTCCCCATCCCATTGCCCTCAGACTGGCTGCCGAGTTCCTCACCAACTGGTACGTGGGGTCCCTTGGGCCCCTTCCATTGGATTCCCTGTCCCCATCCCATTGCGCTGAGAGTGGTTGCCGACTCTCTCACCAACTGGTACTTGGACTCTCTTGAGCCCCTTCCATTGGATTCCCTGTCCCCATCCCATTGCGCTGAGACTGGCTGCCGAGTTCCTCACCAACTGGTACGTGGACTCCCTTGAGCCCCTTCCATTGGATTCCCTGTCCCCATCCCATTGCCCTGAGACTGGCTGCCGAGTTCCTCACCAACTGGTACGTGGACTCCCTTGATCCCCTTCCATTGGATTCCCTGTCCCCATCCCATTGCCCTCAGCTTGGCTGCCGAGTTCCTCACCAACTGGTACGTGGGGTCCCTTATGCCCCTTCCATTTTATTCCCTGTCCCCATACCTATTGCGCTGAGACTGGTTGCCGAGTCCCTCACCAACTGGTACGTGGACTCCCTTGAGTCCCTTTCATTGGATTCCCTGTCCCCATCCCATTGCCCTCAGCTTAGCTGCCGAGTTCCTCAACAACTGGTACGTGGGGTCCCTTGAGCCCCTTCCATTGCATTCCCTGTCCCCATCCCATTGCCCTGAGACTGGCTGCCGAGTTCCTCACCGACTGGTACGTGGACTCCTTTGAGTCCCTTTCATTAGATTCCCTGTCCCCATCCCATTGCCCTCAGACTGGCTGCCGACTTCCTTACCAACTGGTACATGGAGTCCCTTGAGCCCCTTCCATTGGATTCCCTGTCCCCATCCCATTGCCCTCAGACTGGCTGTCGAGTTCCTCACCAACTGGTACGGGAAGTCCCTTGAGCCCCTTCCATTGGATTCCCTGTCCCCAACCCATTGCCCTGAGACTGGCTGCCGAGTTCCTCAGCAACTGGTACGTGGAGTCCCTTGAGCCCTTTCCATTGGATTCCCTGTTCCCAACCCATTGCCATCAGACTGGCTGTCGAGTTCCTCACCAACTGGTACGGGGAGTCCCTGGATCCCCTTCCATTGGATTCCCTGTCCCCATCCCATTGCCCTGAGACTGGCTGCCGAGTTCCTCACCAACTGGAACGTGGAGTCCCTTGAGCCTCTTCCATTGGATTCCCTGTCCCCATCCCATTCCCCTGAGACTGGCTGCCGAGTTCCTCAACAACTGGTACGTGGAGTCCCTTGAGCCCCTTCCATTGGATTCCCTGTCCCCATCCCATTGCCCTCAGACTGGCTGTTGAGTTCCTCACCAACTGGTACGGGGAGTCCCTGGATCCCCTTCCATTGGATTCCCTGTCCCCATCCCATTGCCCTGAGACTGGCTGCCGAGTTCCTCACCAACTGGAACGTGGAGTCCCTTGAGCCCCTTCCATTGGATTCCCTGTCCCCATCCCATTGCCCTGAGACTAGCTGCCGAGTTCCTCAACAACTGGCACGTGGAGTCCCTTGAGCCCCTTCCATTGGATTCCCTGTCCCCATCCCATTGCCCTGAGAGAGGCTGCCGAGTTCCTCAGCAACTGGTACGTGGAGTCCCTTGAGCCCCTTCCATTGGATTCCCTGTTCCCATCCCATTGCCCTGAGACTGGCTGCCGAGTTCCTCAGCAACTGGTACGTGGAGTCCCTTGAGCCCCTTCCTTTGGATTCCCTGTTCCCATCCCATTGCCCTCAGACTGGCTGCCGAGTTCCTCACCAACTGGTACGTGGAGTCCCTTGAGCCCCTTCCATTGGATTTCCTGTCCCCATCCCATTGCCCTGAGACTGGCTGCCGAGTTCCTCACCAACTGGTACGTGGACTTCCTTGAGCCCCTTCCATTGGATTCCCTGTCCCCATCCCATTGCCCTCAGACTGGCTGCCGAGTTTCTCACCAACTGGTACGTGGGGTCCCTTGGGCCCCTTCCATTGGATTCCCTGTCCCCATCCCATTGCGCTGAGAGTGGTTGCCGACTCTCTCACCAACTGGTACTTGGACTCTCTTGAGCCCCTTCCATTGGATTCCCTGTCCCCATCCCATTGCCCTGAGACTGGCTGCCGAGTTCCTCACCAACTGGTACGTGGACTCCCTTGAGCCCCTTCAATTGGATTCCCTGTCCCCATCCCATTGCCCTGAGACTGGCTGCCGAGTTCCTCACCAACTGGTACGTGGACTCCCTTGATCCCCTTCCATTGGATTCCCTGTCCCCATCCCATTGCCCTCAGCTTGGCTGCCGAGTTCCTCACCAACTGGTACGTGGGGTCCCTTGGGCCCCTTCCATTTTATTCCCTGTCCCCATACCTATTGCGCTGAGACTGGTTGCCGAGTCCCTCACCAACTGGTACGTGGACTCCCTTGAGTCCCTTTCATTGGATTCCCTGTCCCCATCCCATTGCCCTCAGCTTAGCTGCCGAGTTCCTCAACAACTGGTACGTGGGGTCCCTTGAGCCCCTTCCATTGCTTCCCTGTCCCCATCCCATTGCCCTGAGACTGGCTGCCGAGTTCCTCACCGACTGGTACGTGGACTCCTTTGAGTCCCTTTCATTAGATTCCCTGTCCCCATCCCATTGCCCTCAGACTGGCTGCCGACTTCCTTACCAACTGGTACATGGAGTCCCTTGAGCCCCTTCCATTGGATTCCCTGTCCCCATCCCATTGCCCTCAGACTGGCTGTCGAGTTCCTCACCAACTGGTACGGGGAGTCCCTTGAGCCCCTTCCATTGGATTCCCTGTCCCCAACCCATTGCCCTGAGACTGGCTGCCGAGTTCCTCAGCAACTGGTACGTGGAGTCCCTTGAGCCCCTTCCATTGGATTCCCTGTTCCCAACCCATTGCCATCAGACTGGCTGTCGAGTTCCTCACCAACTGGTACGGGGAGTCCCTGGATCCCCTTCCATTGGATTCCCTGTCCCCATCCCATTGCCCTGAGACTGGCTGCCGAGTTCCTCACCAACTGGAACGTGGAGTCCCTTGAGCCCCTTCCATTGGATTCCCTGTCCCCATCCCATTCCCCTGAGACTGGTTGCCGAGTTCCTCAACAACTGGTACGTGGAGTCCCTTGAGCCCCTTCCATTGGATTCCCTGTCCCCATCCCATTGCGCTGAGAGTGGTTGCCGACTCTCTCACCAACTGGTACTTGGACTCTCTTGAGCCCCTTCCATTGGATTCCCTGTCCCCATCCCATTGCCCTGAGACTGGCTGCCGAGTTCCTCACCAACTGGTACGTGGACTCCCTTGAGCCCCTTCAATTGGATTCCCTGTCCCCATCCCATTGCCCTGAGACTGGCTGCCGAGTTCCTCACCAACTGGTACGTGGACTCCCTTGATCCCCTTCCATTGGATTCCCTGTCCCCATCCCATTGCCCTCAGCTTGGCTGCCGAGTTCCTCACCAACTGGTACGTGGGGTCCCTTGGGCCCCTTCCATTTTATTCCCTGTCCCCATACCTATTGCGCTGAGACTGGTTGCCGAGTCCCTCACCAACTGGTACGTGGACTCCCTTGAGTCCCTTTTATTGGATTCCCTGTCCCCATACCATTGCCCTCAGCTTAGCTGCCGAGTTCCTCAACAACTGGTACGTGGGGTCCCTTGAGCCCCTTCCATTGCATTCCCTGTCCCCATCCCATTGCCCTGAGACTGGCTGCCGAGTTCCTCACCGACTGGTACGTGGACTCCTTTGAGTCCCTTTCATTAGATTCCCTGTCCCCATCCCATTGCCCTCAGACTGGCTGCCGACTTCCTTACCAACTGGTACATGGAGTCCCTTGAGCCCCTTCCATTGGATTCCCTGTCCCCATCCCATTGCCCTCAGACTGGCTGTCGAGTTCCTCACCAACTGGTACGGGGAGTCCCTTGAGCCCCTTCCATTGGATTCCCTGTCCCCAACCCATTGCCCTGAGACTGGCTGCCGAGTTCCTCAGCAACTGGTACGTGGAGTCCCTTGAGCCCCTTCCATTGGATTCCCTGTTCCCAACCCATTGCCATCGGACTGGCTGTCGAGTTCCTCACCAACTGGTACGGGGAGTCCCTGGATCCCCTTCCATTGGATTCCCTGTCCCCATCCCATTGCCCTGAGACTGGCTGCCGAGTTCCTCACCAACTGGAACGTGGAGTCCCTTGAGCCCCTTCCATTGGATTCCCTGTCCCCATCCCATTCCCCTGAGACTGGCTGCCGAGTTCCTCAACAACTGGTACGTGGAGTCCCTTGAGCCCCTTCCATTGGATTCCCTGTCCCCATCCCATTGCCCTGAGAGAGGCTGCCGAGTTCCTCAGCAACTGGTACGTGGAGTCCCTTGAGCCCCTTCCATTGGATTCCCTGTTCCCATCCCATTGCCCTGAGACTGGCTGCCGAGTTCCTCAGCAACTGGTACGTGGAGTCCCTTGAGCCCCTTCCTTTGGATTCCCTGTTCCCATCCCATTGCCCTCAGACTGGCTGCCGAGTTCCTCAACAACTGGTACGTGGAGTCCCTTGAGCCCCTTCCATTGGATTTCCTGTCCCCATCCCATTGCCCTCAGACTGGCTGCCGAGTTCCTCACCAACTGGTACATGGACTTCCTTGAGCCCCTTCCATTGGATTCCCTGTCCCCATCCCATTGCCCTCAGACTGGCTGCCGAGTTCCTCACCAACTGGTAGGTGGACTTCCTTGAGCCCCTTCCATTGGATTCCCTGTCCCCATCCCATTGCCCTCAGACTGGCTGCCGAGTTCCTCACCAACTGGTACGTGGAGTCCCTTGAGCCCCTTCCATTGGATTTCCTGTCCCCATCCCATTGCCCTCAGACTGGCTGCCGAGTTCCTCACCAACTGGTACGTGGACTTCCTTGAGCCCCTTCCATTGGATTCCCTGTCCCCATTTCATTGCCCTCAGACTGGCTGCCGAGTTCCTCACCAACTGGTACGTAAGGTCCCTTATGCCCCTTCCATTGGATTCCCTGTCCCCATCCCATTGCGCTGAGAGTGGTTGCCGACTCTCTCACCAACTGGTACGTGGACTCTCTTGAGCCCCTTCCATTGGATTCCCTGTCCCCATCCCATTGCGCTGAGACTGGCTGCCGAGTTCCTCACCAACTGGTACGTGGACTCCCTTGAGCCCCTTCCATTGGATTCCTTGTCCCCATCCCATTGCCCTGAGACTGGCTGCCGAGTTCCTCACCAACTGGTACGTGGACTCCCTTGAGCCCCTTCCATTGGATTCCCTGTCCCCATCCCATTGCCCTCAGCTTGGCTGCCGAGTTCCTCACCAACTGCTACGTGGGGTCCCTCGGGCCCCTTCCATTGTATTCCCTGTCCCCATACCTATTGCGCTGAGACTGGTTGCCGAGTCCCTCACCAACTGGTACGTGGACTCCCTTGAGTCCCTTTCATTGAATTCCCTGTCCCCATCCCATTGCCCTCAGCTTGGCTGCCGAGTTCCTCAACAACTGGTACGTGGGGTCCCTTGGGCCCCTGCCATTGGATTCCCTGTCCCCATCCCATTGCCCTCAGCTTGGCTGCCGAGTTCCTCACCAACTGGTACGTGGACTCCCTTGAGCCCCTTCGATTGGATTCCCTGTCCCCATCCCATTGCCCTGAGACTGGCTGCCGAGTTCCTCGCCAACTGATACTTGGTCTCCTGCGAGCCCCTTCCATTGGATTCCGCCCCCATCCCATTCCCCTGAGACTGGCTGCCGAGTTCCTCACCAACCGGTACGTGGACTCCCTTGATCCCCTTCTATTGGATTCCCTGCCCCAATCCCATTGCCCTCAGACTGGCTGCCGAGTTCCTCACCAACTGGTACGGGGAGTCCCTTGAGCCCCTTCCATTGGATTCCCTGTCCCCAACCCATTGCCCTGAGACTGGCTGCCGAGTTCCTCAGCAACTGGTACGTGGAGTCCCTTGAGCCCCTTCCATTGGATTCCCTGTTCCCATCCCATTGCCCTCAGACTGGCTGTCGAGTTCCTCATCAACTGGTACGGGGAGTCCCTGGATCCCCTTCCATTGGATTCCCAGTCCCCATCCCATTGCCCTGAGACTGGCTGCCGAGTTCCTCACCAACTGGAACGTGGAGCCCCTTGAGCCCCTTCCATTGGATTCCCTGTCCCCATCCCATTCCCCTGAGACTGGCTGCCGAGTTCCTCAACAACTGGTACGTGGCGTCCCTTGAGCCCCTTCAATTGGATTCCCTGTCCCCATCCCATTGCCCTGAGAGAGGCTGCCGAGTTCCTCAGCAACTGGTACGTGGAGTCCCTTGAGCCCCTTCCATTGGATTCCCTGTTCCCATCCCATTGCCCCCAGACTGGCTGCCGGGTTCCTCACCAACTGGTACGTGGAGTCCCTTGAGCCCCTTCCATTGGATTTCCTGTCCCCATCCCATTGCCCTCAGACTGGCTGCAGAATCCCTCACCAACTGGTACGTGGACTCCCTTTGGGCCCCTTCCATTGGAATCCCTGTCCCCGTCCCATCGCCCTCAGACTGGCTGCCGAGTTCCTTACCAAATGGAACGTGGACTCCCTTGAGCCCCTTCCATTGGATTCCCTGTCCCCATCCCATTACCCCGAGACTGGCTGCCGAGTTCCTCACCAACTGGTACGTGGAGTCCCTTGAGCCCCTTCCATTGGATTCCCTGTTCCCATCCCATTGCCCTGAGACTGGCTGCCGAGTTCCTCAGCAACTGGTACGTGGAGTCCCTTGAGCCCCTTCCTTCGGATTCCCTGTTCCCATCCCATTGCCCTCAGACTGGCTGCCGAGTTCCTCACCAACTGGTACGTGGACTCCCTTGAGCCCCTTCTATTGGATTCCCTGTCCCCGTCCCATTGCCCTGAGACTGGCTGCGGAGTTCCTCCCCAACTGGTACGTGGACTCCCTTGAGGCCATTCCATTGGATTCCCTGTCCCCATCGCATTGCCCTCAGACTGGCTGCCGAGTTACTCACCAACTGGTACGTGGACTCCCTTGAGCCCCTTCCATTGGATTCCCTGTCCCCATCCCATTGCCCTCAGACTGGCTGCCGAGTTCCTCACCAACTGGAACGTTTACTCCCTTGAGCCCCTTCTATTGGATTCCCTGTTCCCATCCCATTGCCTTCAGACTGGCTGCGGAGTTCCTCTCCAACTGGTACGTGGACTCCCTTGAGGCCCTTCCATTGGATTCCCTGTTCCCATCCCATTGCCCTCAGACTGGCTGCCGAGTTCCTCACCAACTGGAACGTGGACTCCCTTGAGCCCCTTCCATTGGATTCCCTGTCCCCGTCCCATTGCCCTGAGACTGGCTGCGGAGTTCCTCTCCAACTGGTACGTGGACTCCCTTGAGGCCATTCCATTGGATTCCCTGTCCCCATCGCATTGCCCTCAGACTGGCTGCCGAGTTACTCACGAACTGGTACGTGGACTCCCTTGAGCCCATTCCATTGGATTCCCTGTCCCCATCCCATTGCCCTCAGACTGGCTGCCGAGTTCCTCACCAACTGGAACGTGGACTCCCTTGAGCCCCTTCCATTGGATTCCCTGTCCCCATCCCATTGCCCTGAGACTGGCTGCCGAGTTCCTCAGCAACTGGTACGTGGAGACCCTTGAGCCCCTTCCATTGGATTCCCTGTTCCCATCCCATTGCCCTGAGACTGGCTGCCGAGTTCCTCTCCAACTGGTACGTGGACTCCCTTGAGGCCATTCCATTGGATTCCCTGTCCACATCGCATTGCCCTCAGACTGGCTGCCGAGTTACTCACCAACTGGTACGTGGACTCCCTTGAGCCCCTTCCATTGGATTTCCTGTCCCCATACCATTGCCCTCAGACTGGCTGCCGAGTTCCTCACCAACTGGTACGTGGACTCCCTTCAGCCCCTTCCTTCGGATTCCCTGTTCCCATCCCATTGCCCTCAGACTGGCTGCCGAGTTCCTCACCAACTGGTGCGTGGAGTCCCTTGAGCCCCTTCCATTGGATTTCCTGTCCCCATCCCATTGCCCTCAGACTGGCTGCCGAGTTCCTCACCAACTGGTACGTGGACTCCCTTGAGCCCCTTCCATTGGATTCCCTGTCCCCGTCCCATTGCCCTGAGACTGGCTGCGGAGTTCCTCTCCAACTGGTACGTGGACTCCCTTGAGGCCATTCCATTGGATTCCCTGTCCCCATCGCATTGCCCTCAGACTGGCTGCCGAGTTACTCACCAACTGGTACGTGGACTCCCTTGAGCCCCTTCCATTGGATTCCCTGTCCCCATCCCATTGCCCTCAGACTGGCTGCCGAGTTCCTCACCAACTGGAACGTTTACTCCCTTGAGCCCCTTCCATTGGATTCCCTGTTCCCATCCCATTGCCCTCAGACTGGCTGCGGAGTTCCTCAGCAACTGGTACGTGGACTCCCTTGAGGCCCTTCCATTGGATTCCCTGTTCCCATCCCATTGCCCTCAGACTGGCTGCCGAGTTCCTCACCAACTGGAACGTGGACTCCCTTGAGCCCCTTCCATTGGATTCCCTGTCCAAGTCCCATTGCCCTGAGACTGGCTGCGGAGTTCCTCTCCAACTGGTACGTGGACTCCCTTGAGGCCATTCCATTGGATTCCCTGTCCCCATCGCATTGCCCTCAGACTGGCTGCCGAGTTACTCACCAACTGGTACGTGGACTCCCTTGAGCCCCTTCCATTGGATTCCCTGTCCCCATCCTATTGCCCTCAAGCTGGCTGCCGAGTTCCTCACCAACTGGAACGTGGATTCCCTTGAGCCCCTTCCATTGGATTCCCTGTCCCCATCCCATTGCCCTGAGACTGGCTGCCGAGTTCCTCACCAACTGGTACGTGGAGTCCCTTGAGCCCCTTCCATTGGATTCCCTGTTCCCATCCCATTGCCCTGAGACTGGCTGCCGAGTTCCTCACCAACTGGTACGTGGAGTCCCTTGAGCCCCTTCCTTCGGATTCCCTGTTCCCATCCCATTGCCCTCAGACTGGCTGCCGGGTTCCTCACCAACTGGTACGTGGAGTCCCTTGAGCCCCTTCCATTGGATTTCCTGTCCCCATCCCATTGCCCTCAGACTGGCTGCAGAATCCCTCACCAACTGGTACGTGGACTCCCTTTGGGCCCCTTCCATTGGAATCCCTGTCCCCGTCCCATCGCCCTCAGACTGGCTGCCGAGTTCCTTACCAAATGGAACGTGGACTCCCTTGAGCCCCTTCCATTGGATTCCCTGTCCCCATCCCATTGCCCCGAGACTGGCTGCCGAGTTCCTCACCAACTGGTACGTGGAGTCCCTTGAGCCCCTTCCATTGGATTCCCTGTTCCCATCCCATTGCCCTGAGACTGGCTGCCGAGTTCCTCAGCAACTGGTACGTGGAGTCCCTTGAGCCCCTTCCTTCGGATTCCCTGTTCCCATCCCATTGCCCTCAGACTGGCTGCCGAGTTCCTCACCAACTGGAAGGTTTACTCCCTTGAGCCCCTTCTATTGGATTCCCTGTTCCCATCCCATTGCCCTCAGACTGGCTGCGGAGTTCCTCTCCAACTGGTACGTGGACTCCCTTGAGGCCCTTCCATTGGATTCCCTGTTCCCATCCCATTGCCCTCAGACTGGCTGCCGAGTTCCTCACCAACTGGAACGTGGACTCCCTTGAGCCCCTTCCATTGGATTCCCTGTCCCCGTCCCATTGCCCTGAGACTGGCTGCGGAGTTCCTCTCCAACTGGTACGTGGACTCCCTTGAGGCCATTCCATTGGATTCCCTGTCCCCATCGCATTGCCCTCAGACTGGCTGCCGAGTTACTCACCAACTGGTACGTGGACTCCCTTGAGCCCCTTCCATTGGATTCCCTGTCCCCATCCCATTGCCCTCAGACTGGCTGCCGAGTTCCTCACCAACTGGAACGTGGACTCCCTTGAGCCCCTTCCATTGGATTCCCTGTCCCCATCCCATTGCCCTGAGACTGGCTGCCGAGTTCCTCAGCAACTGGTACGTGGACTCCCTTGAGCCCCTTCCATTGGATTCCCTGTTCCCATCCCATTGCCCTGAGACTGGCTGCCGAGTTCCTCAGCAACTGGTACGTGGAGTCCCTTGAGCCCCTTCCTTCGGATTCCCTGTTCCCATCCCATTGCCCTCAGACTGGCTGCCGGGTTCCTCACCAACTGGTACGTGGAGTCCCTTGAGCCCCTTCCATTGGATTTCCTGTCCCCATCCCATTGCCCTCAGACTGGCTGCCGAGTTCCTCACCAACTGGTACGTGGACTCCCTTGAGCCCCTTCCATTGGATTCCCTGTCCCCGTCCCATTGCCCTGAGACTGGCTGCGGAGTTCCTCTCCAACTGGTACGTGGACTCCCTTGAGGCCATTCCATTGGATTCCCTGTCCCCATCGCATTGCCCTCAGACTGGCTGCCGAGTTACTCACCAACTGGTACGTGGACTCCCTTGAGCCCCTTCCATTGGATTCCCTGTCCCCATCCCATTGCCGTCAGACTGGCTGCCGAGTTCCTCACCAACTGGAACGTGGACTCCCTTGAGCCCCTTCCATTGGATTCCCGGCTCCCATCACATTGCCCTCAGACTGGCTGCCGAATTCCTCACCCACTGGTACGTGGAGTCCCTTGAGCCCCTTCCATTGGATTCCCTGTCCCCATCCCATTGCCCTGAGACTGGCTGCCGAGTTCCTCACGGACTGGTACGTGGACTCCCTTGAGTCCCTTTCATTGGATTCCCTGTCCCCATCCCATTGCCCTCAGACCGCCTGCCGAGTTCCTTACCAACTGGTACCTGGAGTCCCTTGAGCCCCTTCCATTGGATTCCCTGTCCCCATCCCATTGCCCTCAGACTGGCTGTCGAGTTCCTCACCAACTGGTACGGGGAATCCCTTGAGCCCCTTCCATTGGATTCCCTGTCCCCATCCCATTGCCCTCAGACTGGCTGCCGAGTTCCTCACCAACTGGAACGTGGACTCCCTTGAGCCCCTTCCATTGGATTCCCTGTCCCCGTCCCATTGCCCTGAGACTGGCTGCGGAGTTCCCCTCCAACTGGTACGTGGACTCCCTTGAGGCCATTCCATTGGATTCCCTGTCCCCGTCGCATTGCCCTCAGACTGGCTGCCGAGTTACTCACCAACTGGTACGTAGACTCCCTTGAGCCCCTTCCATTGGATTCCCTGTCCCCATCCCATTGCCCTCAGATTGGCTGCCGAGTTCTTCACCAACTGGAACGTGGACTCCCTTGAGCCCCTTCCATTGGATTCCCTGTCCCCATCCCATTGCCCTGAGACTGGCTGCCGAGTTCCTCAGCAACTGGTACGTGGAGTCCCTTGAGCCCCTTCCATTGGATTCCCTGTTCCCATCCCATTGCCCTGAGACTGGCTGCCGAGTTCCTCAGCAACTGGTACGTGGAGTCCCTTGAGCCCCTTCCTTCGGATTCCCCGTTCCCATCCCATTGCCCTCAGACTGGTTGCCGGGTTCCTCACCAACTGGTACGTGGAGTCCCTTGAGTCCCTTCCATTGGATTTCCTGTCCCCATCCCATTGCCCTCAGACTGGCTGCCGAGTTCCTCACCAACTGGTACGTGGACTCCCTTGAGCCCCTTCCATTGGATTCCCTGTCCCCGTCCCATTGCCCTGAGACTGGCTGCGGAGTTCCTCTCCAACTGGTACGTGGACTCCCTTGAGGCCATTCCATTGGATTCCCTGTCCCCATCGCATTGCCCTCAGACTGGCTGCCGAGTTACTCACCAACTGGTACGTGGACTCCCTTGAGCCCCTTCCATTGGATTCCCTGTCCCCATCCCATTGCCGTCAGACTGGCTGCCGAGTTCCTCACCAACTGGAACGTGGACTCCCTTGAGCCCCTTCCATTGGATTCCCTGTTCCCATCCCATTGCCCTCAGACTGGCTGCCGAATTCCTCACCCACTGGTACGTGGAGTCCCTTGAGCCCCTTCCATTGGATTCCCTGTCCCCATCCCATTGCCCTGAGACTGGCTGCCGAGTTCCTCACGGACTGGTACGTGGACTCCCTTGAGTCCCTTTCATTGGATTCCCTGTCCCCATCCCATTGCCCTCAGACCGCCTGCCGAGTTCCTTACCAACTGGTACCTGGAGTCCCTTGAGCCCCTTCCATTGGATTCCCTGTCCCCATCCCATTGCCCTCAGACTGGCTGTCGAGTTCCTCACCAACTGGTACGGGGAGTCCCTTGAGCCCCTTCCATTGGATTCCCTGTCCCCATCCCATTGCCCTCAGACTGGCTGCCGAGTTCCTCACCAACTGGTACGTGGACTCCCTTGAGCCCCTTCCATTGGATTCCCTGTCCCCGTCCCATTGCCCTGAGACTGGCTGCGGAGTTCCTCTCCAACTGGTACGTGGACTTCCTTGAGGCCATTCCATTGGATTCCCTGTCCCCATCCCATTGCCCTCAGACTGGCTGCCGGGTTCCTCACCAACTGGTACGTGGAGTTCCTTGAGCCCCTTTCCATTGGATTCCCTGTCCCCATCCCATTGCCCTCAGACTGGCTGTCGAGTTCCTCACCAACTGGTACGGGGAGTCCCTGGATCCCCTTCCATTGGATTCCCTGTCCCCATCCCATTGCCCTGAGACTGGCTGCCGAGTTCCTCACCAACTGGTACGTGGAGTCCCTTGAGCCCCTTCCATTGGATTCCCTGTCCCTATCCCATTGCCCTGAGACTGGCTGCCGAGTTCATCACCAACTGGTACGTGGACTCCCTTGAGTCCCTTCCAATGGATTCCCTGTCCCCATCCCATTGCCCTCATACTGGCTGCCGAGTTCCTCACCAACTGGTACGTGGACTCCCTTGAGCCCCTTTCATTGGATTCCCTGTCCCCATCCCATTGCCCTCAGATAGGCTGCCGAGTTCCTCACCAACTGGTACGTGGACTCCCCTGAACCCCTTCCATTGGATTTCCTGTCCCCATCCCATTGCCCTCAGTCTGGCTGCCGAGTTCCTCACCAACTGGTACGTGAACTCCCTTGAGCACCTTCCATTGGATTCCCTGTCCCCATCCCATTGCCCTCAGACTGGCTGCCGAGTTCCTCACCAACTGGTACGTGGACTCCCTTGAGCCCCTTCCATTGGATTCCCTGTCCCCATCCCATTGCCCTCAGACTGGCTGCCGAGTTCTTCACCAACTGGTACGTGGAGTCCCATCAGCCCCTTCCATTGGATTTCCTGCCCCCATCCCATTGCCCTCAGACTGGCTGCAGAATCCCTCACCAACTGGTACGTGGACTCCCTTTGGGTCCCTTCCATTGGAATCCCTGTCCCCGTCCCATCGCCCTCAGACTGGCTGCCGAGTTCCTTACCAAATGGAACGTGGACTCCCTTGAGCCCCTTCCATTGGATTCCCTGTCCCCATCCCATTGCCCTGAGACTGGCTGCCGAGTTCCTCACCAACTGGAACGTGGAGTCCCTTGAGCCCCTTCCATTGGATTCCCTGTCCCCATCCCATTGCGCCGAGACTGGCTGCCGAGTTCCTCAGCAACTGGTACGTGGAGTCCCTTGAGCCCCTTCCATTGGATTCCCTGTTCCCATCCCATTGCCCTGAGACTGGCTGCCGAGTTCCTCAGCAACTGGTACGTGGAGTGCCTTGAGCCCCTTCCTTCGGATTCCCTGTTCCCATCCCATTGCCCTCAGACTGGCTGCCGAGTTCCTCAACAACTGGTACGTGGAGTCCCTTGAGCCCCTTCCATTGGATTCCCTGTTCCCATCCCATTGCCCTCAGACTGGCTGCCGAGTTCCTCACCAACTGGTACGTGGACTCCCTTGAGCCCCTTCCATTGGATTCCCTGTCCCCGTCCCATTGCCCTGAGACTGGCTGCGGAGTTCCTCTCCAACTGGTACGTGGACTCCCTTGAGGCCATTCCATTGGATTCCCTGTCCCCATCGCATTGCCCTCAGACTGGCTGCCGAGTTACTCACCAACTGGTACGTGGACTCCCTTGAGCCCCTTCCATTGGATTCCCTGTCCCCATCCCATTACCATCAGACTGGCTGCCGAGTTCCTCACCAACTGGAACGTGGACTCCCTTGAGCCCCTTCCATTGGATTCCCTGTCCCCATCCCATTGCCCTGAGACTGGCTGCCGAGTTCCTCAGCAACTGGTACGTGGAGTCTCTTGAGCCCCTTCCATTGGATTCCCTGTTCCCATCCCATTGCCCTGAGACTGGCTGCCGAGTTCCTCAGCAACTGGTACGTGGAGTCCCTTGAGCCCCTTCCTGCGGATTCCCTGTTCCCATCCCATTGCCCTCAGACTGGCTGCCGGGTTCCTCACCAAATGGTACGTGGAGTCCCTTGAGCCCCTTCCATTGGATTTCCTGTCCCCATCCCATTGCTCTCAGACTGGCTGCCGAGTTCCTCACCAACTGGTACGTGGACTCCCTTGAGCCCCTTCCATTGGATTCCCTGTCCCCGTCCCATTGCCCTGAGACTGGCTGCTGAGTTCCTCTCCAACTGGTACGTGGACTCCCTTGAGGCCATTCCATTGGATTCCCTGTCCCCATCGCATTGCCCTCAGACTGGCTGCCGAGTTACTCACCAACTGGTACGTGGACTCCCTTGAGCCCCTTCCATTGGATTCCCTGTCCCCATCCCATTGCCGTCAGACTGGCTGCCGAGTTCCTCACCAACTGGAACGTGGACTCCCTTGAGCCCCTTCCATTGGATTCCCTGTTCCCATCCCATTGCCCTCAGACTGGCTGCCGAATTCCTCACCCACTGGTACGTGGAGTCCCTTGAGCCCCTTCCATTGGATTCCCTGTCCCCATCCCATTGCCCTGAGACTGGCTGCCGAGTTCCTCACCGACTGGTACGTGGACTCCCTTGAGTCCCTTTCATTGGATTCCCTGTCCCCATCCCATTGCCCTCAGACCGCCTGCCGAGTTCCTTACCAACTGGTACCTGGAGTCCCTTGAGCCCCTTCCATTGGATTCCCTGTCCCCATCCCATTGCCCTCAGACTGGCTGCCGAGTTCCTCACCAACTGGTACGTGGACTCCCTTGAGCCCCTTCCATTGGATTCCCTGTCCCCGTCCCATTGCCCTGACACTGGCTGCGGAGTTCCTCTCCAACTGGTACGTGGACTCCCTTGAGGCCATTCCATTGGATTCCCTGTCCCCATCGCATTGCCCTCAGACTGGCTGCCGAGTTACTCACCAACTGGTACGTGGACTCCCTTGAGCCCCTTCCATTGGATTCCCTGTCCCCATCCCATTACCCTCAGACTGGCTGCCGAGTTCCTCACCAACTGGAACGTGGACTCCCTTGAGCCCCTTCCATTGGATTCCCTGTCCCCATCCCATTGCCCTGAGACTGGCTGCCGAGTTCCTCACCAACTGGTACGTGGAGTCTCTTGAGCCCCTTCCATTGGATTCCCTGTTCCCATCCCATTGCCCTGAGACTGGCTGCCGAGTTCCTCAGCAACTGGTACGTGGAGTCCCTTGAGCCCCTTCCTGCGGATTCCCTGTTCCCATCCCATTGCCCTCAGACTGGCTGCCGGGTTCCTCACCAAATGGTACGTGGAGTCCCTTGAGCCCCTTCCATTGGATTTCCTGTCCCCATCCCATTGCTCTCAGACTGGCTGCCGAGTTCCTCACCAACTGGTACGTGGACTCCCTTGAGCCCCTTCCATTGGATTCCCTGTCCCCGTCCCATTGCCCTGAGACTGGCTGCTGAGTTCCTCTCCAACTGGTACGTGGACTCCCTTGAGGCCATTCCATTGGATTCCCTGTCCCCATCGCATTGCCCTCAGACTGGCTGCCGAGTTACTCACCAACTGGTACGTGGACTCCCTTGAGCCCCTTCCATTGGATTCCCTGTCCCCATCCCATTGCCGTCAGACTGGCTGCCGAGTTCCTCACCAACTGGAACGTGGACTCCCTTGAGCCCCTTCCATTGGATTCCCTGTTCCCATCCCATTGCCCTCAGACTGGCTGCCGAATTCCTCACCCACTGGTACGTGGAGTCCCTTGAGCCCCTTCCATTGGATTCCCTGTCCCCATCCCATTGCCCTGAGACTGGCTGCCGAGTTCCTCACCGACTGGTACGTGGACTCCCTTGAGTCCCTTTCATTGGATTCCCTGTCCCCATCCCATTGCCCTCAGACTGGCTGTCGAGTTCCTCACCAACTGGTACGGGGAGTCCCTTGAGCCCCTTCCATTGGATTCCCTGTCCCCATCCCATTGCCCTGAGACTGGCTGCCGAGTTCCTCACCAACTGGTACGTGGAGTCCCTTGAGCCCCTTCCATTGGATTCCCTGTCCCTATCCCATTGCCCTGAGACTGGCTGCCGAGTTCATCACCAACTGGTACGTGGACTCCCTTGAGCCCCTTCCATTGGATTCCCTGTCCCCGTCCCATTGCCCTCATACTGGCTGCCGAGTTCCTCACCAACTGGTACGTGGACTCCCTTGAGCCCCTTTCATTGGATTCCCTGTCCCCATCCCATTGCCCTCAGATAGGCTGCCGAGTTCCTCACCAACTGGTACGTGGACTCCCCTGAACCCCTTCCATTGGATTCCCTGTCCCCATCCCATTGCCCTCAGTCTGGCTGCCGAGTTCCTCACCAACTGGTACGTGGACTCCCTTGAGCCCCTTCCATTGGATTCCCTGTCCCCATCCCATTGCCCTGAGACTGGCTGCCGAGTTCCTCACCAACTGGTACGTGGACTCCCTTGAGCCCCTTCCATTGGATTCCCTGTCCCCATCCCATTGCCCTCAGACTGGCTGCCGAGTTCCTCACCAACTGGAACGTGGACTCCCTTGAGCCCCTTTAATTGGATTCCCTGTCCCCATCCTATTGCCCTCAGATTGGCTGCCGAGTTCCTCATCAACTGGTACGTGGAGTCCCTTCAACTTCCATTGCAACGAGACTGGCTGTTTTCTTCGACGGAGGACACTTTTTCTCTTGCGGCAGGTTTGCTGGCCAGAATATCCGAGACTGGTCCGTGAGCCTCTGGTTCAAGTCAACCTCTGCAAGTGGGACGAGAGGGCTGGTCACCAATGGCAACTGTGACGGTCAGCCTGGGTTCACGATGTACCTGGATCCCTCCGGACACCTTGTCGCCAACATCAACACCGACAGCGGTCATTTTCAGGTCACCTCCCCAACCACGGTGAGTGAGAGCGGTCACTTACAGGTCATGCCCTACCACGCTGAGTGAGAGCGGTCATTTACAGGTCATTCCCTACCACGGTGAGTGAGAGCGGTCACTTGCAGGTCACCTCCATTACCACGGTGAGTGATAGCGGTCACTTGCAGGTCACCTCCATTACCACGGTGAGTGATAGCGGTCGCCTTCAGGTGATTCCTTACCACGGTGAGTGAGAGCGTCACTTACAGGTAATTCCCTACCACGGTGAGTGAGAGCGGTCACTTGCAGGTCACCTCCCCTGCCACGGTGAGTGAGAGCGGTCGCTTTCAGGCCATTCCCTACCACGGTGAGGGAGAGCGGTCACTTACAGTTCATTCCCTGCCACGGTGAGTGAGAGCGGTCGCTTTCAGGCCATTCCCTACCACGGTGAGGGAGAGCGGTCACTTCCAGTTCATTCCCTACCACGGTGAGTGAGAGCGGTCACTTTCATGTCATTCCCTACTACGCTGAATGGGAGCGGTCACTTACAGTTGATTCCCTACCACGGTGAGTGAGAGCGGTCACTTACAGGTCATTCCCTAACACGATGCGTATTAGCAGTCGGTTACAGGTGGTCGACCCCTAGTTTAATACGTATATAGTTTATTTCAGAATATCAGGTTTATGTGTGACTACGAGCAATTATGTGCAGTGTATTATGCAGTATCATTGTTCCTCAAATCTGACCTTGACGGGTAAACAGTCACCGCTGTTACCCGAAAGTATATATAATTATCCCGAAATGAATTTCGGGAAATAAAAGGTTCGCATTTTCTTACACCATGGTAGGAGTTTATACTTTAAATCTAAAATTTACTGATGACGTCACTCCATTGTCCTCCCACAACATTATTTTTTTCTGAAATGCATTGTGTTTGAATCATGAGAGCTTGTTACATAAGTAACTCTTATCCATCTGTCTGTTTTTCTATCTCATATTCTAAGGTGATTTAAATGGTTATGTTGATCAAAGTTGATGCTACATTAGCAGTTCATTTTCTTGCCCCTAGGTGTCGTCCTATGACTGGCATTATGCCGCCATGGTATACAACGGGGACACGCTGGTTCTCTATCTGAATGGCGCAGAGGTCAGACGCACCACAGCCAACGGTACGTCTTCACACCGCTCATACAACACCACAGCCAACGGTACGTCTTAACACCGCTCATACAACACCACAGCCAACGGTACGTCTTAACACCGCTCATACAACACCACAGCCAACGGTACGTCTTAACACCGTTCATACAACACCACAGCCAACGGTACGTCTTAACACCGTTCATACAACACCACAGCCAACGGTACGTCTTAACACCCCTCATCCACGCCTCCCCCCCCCCCCTACCACCCCCTACCACCCCCCCCCCCCCAACTCCTGGGGCTTCACAATGACGAACGGTTGTTTCCACAATGTGCCTCATGTATTCGTCGGGCAGTGCAATTGACACAATAGTCAATTCCTGTGTCCAAACGTGAGCTCATGTCATGTCTTCTTATAACAATTCTCGCTGTCGTGCATTCCCCAAATAAATCACTCAATGCTATTGCGTCCCCTGCTTTATTTTGGCGAATGCACTCCAGCTCGTTCTTTAACTAGTACATACATCACGTCTTCACACCGCTCATACAACACCACAGCCAACGGTAGGTCTTCACACCGCTCATACAACACCACAGCCAACGGTACGTCATAACACCGCTCATACAACACAAAAACCAACGGTAGGTCTTAAAGTGTTCGTGCCACGCCAAAGCAACGTTAGGTCATATTAATCTTCTGTGCTTCCACGCTTATATTATCGAGCTGTAACGCCCCAAATAGTAGAATGGCATACTTTTTCCACTTGTTTTCGCACTTACCAATTTAACTCCTGCGAGCGAGGAAAGTGTCAAAGGGGAATACAAAAGCATGTGCTTTTATATTGAGACTCAGATTCTCTCTGCTCATTGGGTTGAACTCAACAAAACGCACCCAACCATAAAAACAATACACGCCCTCGACCACAGATGTCTACGCACTGCATCAAAGCTCACCTGTCAATCTTGTGACATCATTGGGAAATTTTTAAATAACGCTCAGATGCAACGCTCCCGGAAATAAACACGCCTGATCTCACTTTTGCTACTTTGCCGCACGCGTTTATAGTGATATCGTGGAATAGAAAATATAAACTCCCATTACAACTAATGGTTATTTGTTTATCTTTCCTAAACCAAGTTCACTCTGAGTAGGACAAAATCGTGGCACGAACACTTTAACACCGTTCATATAACAGCTGTCGACTTACCGCGATACATGCCTCAGTTACCGGTCAATAGACCTCATCATGACATATTGCAACCATAACATGTGTAAAGTCGGGCTTCATTGTGACGACGGGGCCCATTTCGGTCACCGGCGGGAGTCGAACACACGATCTCGCGTCAGCCACTCTACCAATTCGGATAAAAGTGTGATACCTCTAGCCGAATTCAGTAGGAATAGTTTGATTCACTGTAACTACTACTACAAACTTAGCTCAATAGGAGTGTAGTAACTGTACTGATCACACAATCAGACAATTTGAACTACATGCTATACATGTGCATGGGAAAATCTAATGAGGTTGTTTGACATCTTGGTGTACATGAAAACTCAGTGGAATCGGGATATTAGGTAAAAGAGGCTCGGGTAAGACTGCAAATTCATGACCAATTAAGGTTATGGGCTACACAACGGCGTAAGGACACATGCATTGTCTACATCAACCTGCTTCCCCTTCTAGGCTCCATGCTGAACACGCATTGTCCGCTTACCATGGGACAAGCTGGATCGGATCCGGAACAGGGTTTTCTGCAGGGATTCATGGACCAGGTGAGTCCTAAAACGTATAAATTACAGCTACCAGACGTTATGTGTCTTCGCGTTATCTTAAGGTAAAATTATGTATCTAAGAAACTGAGCGACTGACCAAGCAGTACTTGACAAATCATAATTGATGTATATTTTTAACCCGGATAATCAGAAAAACAGTTTATTTTTTATAATGGTCGCCAAAGTACGCATTAACGTCAGATAAGATTTTTTATAGTTGAATTGGACAGGGTTGAAACAATACCACGTTGATAATTGTTGTAGCCATTAACATATGATGTGATACCCGAGGTAAAGCCATTCTCTAAATGTTTCATGCTTGAACACACATTAGTCTGCAGTATGTCTACTTCTAATTGTACTGTTCTAGGTGTTCATCTATGATGAAGAACTACCTGCCTCCGATATCACCAGTCTGTACCATCACCCATAGAGGTGATTGGGCGCATTCTGCCTGCCCCATCACCCCAACTCTACCCGGGTGGCTGCAGCCTGTACAATCACATATAGAGGTGATTGGACGCATTCGGTCTGCCCCATCAGCCCACTTCTACCCGGTGGTTGTGGCCTGTGCCAGGACCCGAGGATGACTGCAGTCTATATATATAAACAGAAATTAACCACATTTATATCGTTGTACTAAGTTACAATAGCACATAGTTTTCTACACAGTAATAATACGTAATGAGAACAGGAATGAACAACTTCAGATCAGGTCAAAATAACTTTATACATTAAAGAAATTAGCAGCAATTTGTTTTGCACGTATTTATGCAGGTCATATAATTTGTGAATACCTAATGTGGTTTTCAATGATCAATAAAAAAAAACATGCTGTGTAACAAGCTCTCTTTGCGTCATTTGTGCCAAATACGTGGCCCAATATTTTCCCCGAATTGTCGAGCATGTTTGAATTCCGTACTGTTTAAGTCTTACATATATCTTTGGAAGCTATTTGCTCTCGAATCTTGGATAACAACAGTCTTTAACAACAGTCTCCAAACCTCCTGTTTGAATTTCGGTGCGTTTTATTTCTGTAGCCGCCTTATGTGCGTGATCTCATATTATTGGACTATAAATGGTCATATATCTGTTAGCGGTGGTGCTCACAAAGTTTCGGAGCATTATACCGAACCGATACACATTTCCATGTAATGTAATTGTAGGGTTTAAGTAGTAAAATTAACACAACATATTTTGCAGTTAAAACAGTATTCAATATGTGGGAATTTAAAAACGAGTGCTTTCATCGTTTGTTTTAAATTGTAGATTGGATAGCTAGGAAGAATATCAAATAAAAAGCTACTTGAAAGAAACGGTTGGTTGTATATTTAGGACGCTTTAACAACCGTTGGTCACATCGCGTCAATGGGAGAAGGGCGGGAGAGCGGAGCCGTGTCCCCCGGAGGTAACCCGCTACTCTTTGCAAAGGACATGGTATCTTTATCTTGCGACAACACAGACATGGCTTCAGCGGGCCGCAAATCACCGATCCACGTCCCGTTAGGCTCTCAGGTGATCAGAGTGCTGAATGCCAGCCCTTTAACCCACTGAGCTATCGAGGGGGTCCCAGAGGGAAACGGAAAACCAACACAAAAGCCAACACAACTACACAAATATATTGTCTGGGGTTTTCTGTCGTTGTCTGCCATATCCACGTTCTGTGCGGATCCATCGGAACACAATCCGTTTGAAAATAAAGATATTTTAATGCATAATTTCAACTTATTATAGACAGTAAATCTCTTATTCGCAAATGTTACACTACTGCGATGTTATATGTCGCTCACACAATAAGCAATTATCTCTATAATAACTGAGATGAACCACAAAACCACCATCCCGTCGGATGTGTGTAGCGGTACAGATTTCAATGGCGACCCAGGTGGGACGGCTTAAGGGGGTCTTCACGCCTTTATGGTGGCAGGAACGTCGGTGCCTTGCTCCGAGAAACCTGATCACAAACTACGTTACTAGCCTGCGTGGGACCAAGCTGTCTATAGTTTCTGTGTTAGACCGATGACAGCCAGGCCCATCCACCTGGCCGGGATAGGGCTGTACAGTCACTACGGGATCTTATCGAGACCCCACGAAACAGGGAAACTTATGCTCTACGTCAGTGCCTAGCATCAACGGCCTGTACCTGCTGCCTACCTTCCGGTTGTTTGCCTTCACTCGCCTCACACAGAAGATCGGCTAAAGCTGTCCTTGGCCGCACAACTGACCACTGAAATTCTGCGCATATCAGAATTATAACCATCCGAGTAGATTTGTGTAATATATGAGCGGTTAGACAGTTGAGTAACCAGAATGAGGTTGTCTCATGAGTGACTGTCAGTGTCAGGCGATCTAATGTGTCGCGCGGGGTTTTCAATGTCGTATGACGCAATAATCATCCCGACTCGCATGTCTGCGCGCGGTATCTATGGTTACCTAACAACGTTCCTTATATGAACTGACCAGGGGAGGAAAATGGTGTGCCGTTTGTCCAGAAATGTAAACATCGATGAATTGCCTCAAAATAAAACGCTTCCAAGAGTCTCATCCAACGGACCACATGTATTATGGAGAGATAAATGTCTTATCTTTGACTATATTATGATTTCATAGTTAGCAATGCCTGGACCAAAGCAAACAAAAAATAGTTTCACACCCACTCGATTCTTAACGCCCAAACCGCGCAGCTGACCGGTTCCCAACATTCAAACGTTTACTACAATGAGCGCGCGTCAAGCAGCTGTAGCAAGGCACCAGCGGGATGCGCACTCGTTCTAAGAGCACGTGTTTTTTTGTTGGTCCCCAAAAGACCTAAACCGGAAATAGAACCCGCGAGAACTGTACAGCCCTATAGTGATGTTCTCCGTGTTAGTGTAACACAGATACCGGTGAGTTACTATGAATAATATCTTCTGTTATCCGTTATGCTATATTAGCGCATTATGTTT